>OZ025267.1:17760484-18375484 GCA_964019165.1 Mastigias papua | reverse complement strand
GTTACTCGCATGCTACTGAGCTCATATATATAGATATGTGAATACATACATACATACATAATATTTATATATATATAAATATAAATATATATATATAAATATAAAGTTGATTTTCTTTCTGTCGGCTTTTAGTACAGTCCAGACCTCTGATTCATACAGAACAACAGGAAACACAAGAGCTAATACATGCCTTTTCTTAGTTCCTAATGAGACATCATTGCTTTTCCAGATTTTATCCAACTTTCTTAAAGCTGTTTGTCCTAATGCAAGCCCTATTTTCATTTCTGTGCTACTGTTACCTGTTTTGTTAAGCTCTGTGCCTAGGAAAATAAAGCTCTCAGCAGTCTCCTCTGTTTCATTCCCAATGATAAACTTGTCTATTACTCCCGTGCTCATCACTTTCGTTTTCTTAAGATTGAAAGAGAGCAAATTGTTCACTTATTTCTTTGACTTTACTTAGGAGATAAACTAGGTCGACCTTTGTGGTGGCAATTAAGGTAGCATCGTCAGCATATCTTAAGTTGTTGATCTTCAAACCACCCGTTTTAATCCAACCTGGCGCTTCGTCTAGAGATACCTTCCTCATGATAGCTTCACTATAAAGATTAAATAGACAGGGGATAGAATGCATCCCTGTCTAACCTCGTTCCCTATGCTAAGCCAATCTGAGTTGCCAAATTCTGTTCTGACTGTTGCTTGCTGTTTCTGACAGAGATTAGACATTACAACAGTGAGGTGTTCAGGTATGCCCATGTCTCTTAGGACATTCCACGAGGTGTTATGATCCACACAGTCAAATGCTTTGCTGTTGTCAATAAACCACATATACAGATCTTGGTGATATTCAAGTTCTTTTTCCATCATCCATCTTATATTTGCTATATGGTCTCTACATCCTCTACCTTTCCTAAATCCTGCCTGTGTCTCGATCAGCTCTCTTTCCATATAGGGTCCCAGTCTCTTCTGATTGGCCTTTATTGAGATTTGCTTGTTTTAGAATAAGGACGATTGTACGATTATTTTCACAAAGTCTTGTACTTTTTTAAGTCAAAGTCTTGTAACACCTTTTTCGGTAAAATAACATACACTGATTCTTCCATTCTACTGGCCATCGTTTAGTTCTCCAAATCTTATTACACAGGTTATCTATAGCATGACTAGCTTCATCACCACCAGCTTGGATAAGTTCTATTTGTATGTTGTTCTCTTCTTCAGGCGATTTTCCATTGTCAGATTATCAATAGCCCACATATATTCACTTACTAGAATTTCCGGTTCATGGTTATACTCTCTATGTTGGAAGAGCTCAGTAATATTATTATCTCTTTCATAAAGTTTTTCCACATATTCTTACCAACGTTGTTTTATTTCTACTTCTTAAGTAAGATCTTTTCAATAAACACTTCGATAGTCTTGATTTTAGCGGTATATTTACCTGTAATATATATATATATATATATATATATATATATATATATATATATATATATATATATATATATATATATATATATATTGTGTGTGTGTGTGTGTGTGTGTGTGTGTGTTTAATGTTTATATGTTTATACACATATATATATATATATATATATATATACACACTTTCATATCCTTTCTAGCTAAAGAATTCCTAGAGGATGGAGTGGAATCTTTGAAGAAGCTCGGCCTAAAGCCGATCGATGAGCGGCGTCACTCGTATGCATTCGAAACAAGAAGAGTATACAGCCCTATAGGAAATGGCTTAAAGCGAGTGGGTTCATTACAGAAAGAAACGTCTCTTTCTACAAGGGAGAACGAACATGATTGCGAAGTGAAAAGTATATGCTCTAGCACTGATAGCTTGGATGCAGCTTCCCTTGGAAGTGATGCTGGACATACGTGCAACGGAAAAACACAAAAGACCTCTGGGACCGGGTCGCTGCGAAGAAAGACGTCAAGTGGGAATATTAGTGATAAGTCGCGTAATGAAAGATATGCAACCAGTACAACGCCCAGAGCGAAAAGTGTAACACCTTCTTCTAGTAAACGACCAACAAGGAGGAGTCTTGTGGAAAGGCAGGGGGACTATTCTGACAAGGGGAAGCTTACTACTCTGCAAAGAAGGCTCGAAAATTCAATTGATTTCTCCTAAGTTACAGCTGATTCATAGAAGTTAGTGTATTTAAAATGATATTTGATATTTGATAGAAAATAAAAGAAGTATAGGATTCAATGCCAAAAAATTGTTGCCGTATGGAAAATTTGTGGATTTTGTTTGTTTTGTTTTGCGATTCCAGGCAGGAATGTGATCTTGCAGCAATGACTCTCGTCTTCTTGATGAATATAAGTCATACTGACAGAAAAAGGTAATATTTCAAGATGAGTTTCAGCGAGATAAAATGTTGTAGTTAGGAGTTAAAATCATCTGTGCTTTTGTAATTTGAGAATTCACCTTTATCGTATTGCGTTTTGGTAGCATTATTGCTTTTCTCTATTTGGAGCAGGAATGGAGTAGGCTGTCATGGCTCAGTTTTACTAGAGGGCCTTTTTGTGAAGTAACATACAATATTTGATGAGTACTTTTTTTCCTTTCATGAAAGAGAGTTAGATAACATGACAGATATTTCGATCTGTTGGGGCTGCTAGCAATTTAGGACTTGATTGCTGCGAAGCTAACAGTTATCGTTCTGGCCTTTTTCCGTATGCTTAGGGTACATTGTTTCAGAACTCTCCGCAGCATTGAATAAGTTGAGCCCACTATACGATACTTTCCTGAGTGTTTTTGCTAGTTTTATTGCTTACTTGTCAATAAACTGTATGTAGTGGCAGTTATTTTTGATAGCTAGTTAATTATACATGATACCAGATGTCTTGGCTGGCGGGTGAATTCCAATTCATGGAATTGGTTTACTGTGGCATGTTGCCTATCAATACCGTTTATGTTTGAGGAGAGGATAGAGTCTCTATGGGGGTACGGTTTACGTAAATTGCTATGCTAAATAGTTAAGTTGGGATGAAGGGTGCCTATTTTTATTCAAATTTGGCAGTGTTTGGCTGCAGTGTTTGGCTCTCAAGTACAATGATAAATTTATCATACTCGATTATAACATATTAAATCTGTTTCACGAATTTTTTTGTCGTATTACAAGGAGACCAAGAGCTGAAAGGTGCTATCTTTGGATAGCGTACCATTTTGTAAATGGTTTCTTACGGCGTATGGCAAACCCGTAAGAGTTGGCAAGGATCCTGGCGATCCAACTTCACATTGCAAGTATTAAACGTAACAGTTTTCGTTTGCGGTCGAGATATTTAATTTCATTTTCTAGGTGATTAATTTTGTTGCGAAATTTTTGTAGTCTTTTTGTAGTTGATTTGCGCATTTGGATTTATTCAGAAATATTTTTAAGCAGCTAGATCTTCATTGCAATCATCAAATATTAATGGGTTATTTATTACATGAACTTACACACTTAATTAGAAACTCAATAGAACTTTGTATTACTTTGCAGATTCTAACCGAATTTCATCTTGTTGTTTCCTTATCATATTAATAATGATTTCAAATTAATTTAAAAATGATTGTAATTTTATTTATTAAGATGTCACGCAGCTGAGATGGATGATGAACGCCCATTTCTTTCGATCGTTCTTTCTTCTCAATAATCGCCATGTTTCTTATTTAACATTTGTGCCTTGTACATGGTTATATAATTACTGTACACTTGACCGCAGATTTTTCTGCACATTTTTTATATATGAATGAACCCTGGTAGTGATGCAAGAGTTATATGGAGATGGCCGCATGCAAAAGTCATTCGATGCATATAGCAATGGCTAGAACTTTGAAGGTCCTAGTGTTACGTGCAAACTGCTTGTCCCTGAACGACCTCTAGAAGAAGCAATTTTTAAATAGAAATTAGGATTTAATGTTTTTGAACATAACTTTGCAATGATGCAAGTTTCATTTTCCATTATCTGCTAGCAATTAAAAGTTTTCTGATGAAATTCTACAGCTTAAAAATTTGTTGCACCTACAATATTAATGTGGGAGATCATACCATAGAAAAGCTAATAAAATGTTAATGCTGTCCAAATGCCATGTTGTCTTACATGACGTCTTTATAGAAATAAAATATTATTTGCATGTTTCTTGACCTGCATGGCTTTGACGTACCGGGTTTAGAGAGTCCATTTTTTCCTTATAACCTATTCTTGATATAATCTTGGTCAGTTTTAGTGCCTTAAAGTCGTATAGAAAAAAATGAATATTAGAAATTAGTCATGTTGACCAAATTGACTAACAACTTGGTTCAGTAAACTGCGAAGAGTTTCATTTTCAAATGCCTTTCAATTATTGCCTGAAAGTATGGACGCAGAAAAATCAGTAACCGATAATTTAAGAATTCTATAATATTGTTCAGGATAGCTGCCACTAGGGCTAGCCAATAAGAGCCCCTGCTGGTTAGTGGTCTCCAATGGGATCCCACGCAGTTACTGGTTACGACTTAACTCGAGAAGAAACCTAAGCGCAACTTGTCATAACAGCAAGGAACACCAGCTTTCTTCTGTACTCCACACATCCACCAGATCAACCCCGTTACGTCATAAGTATGCTGATGCCACGTTTGAGCCTCATGGAAGAGAGGCAGTGATCTACGAAAATAAGGTTCCCGAAAATAACAATGGACGACCGGGAGTTGGATAGTGAACCTTCAGCTTTGCCTTCGTTTCATGGCTCTGCCAACATCCCAAGTGATATTGAAGGTGACATACACATACCAGTAAATGATGAGGCTGACGATGAATTTAACACTCTGGACGAGCCAGTCTCGCACACTCTTGTAAGTTGAGATGTCATATTTGTCCTACTCATGTTAGTTCCAACTTAGGGCCTAGTTTTTATTGTGTTTGAGTAGGAACGAGAAGGACACTGTTGCATTTTTGTAGCATATTCCCAGCCAACGGAAAAATTAGCTTGTTTTTGGATTGAGATATTCTCACAGCCTCCAGTAGAGTCTTCGTGGCAACCTACGAAGCCAGTACAAGTCTCCTCCCCATTTGCAGAACTCATGCATGCCATGCTTACGTGATCTTTTTCCTAGCAAACCATGACATATATTTACGAGGGTTGCTGGATCGGTTTTGTAATAGGCTAATTTTCCATTTTTGGGTTTTTCCTTTGTCTTAGTTTGGAAAATCTCCTTGACTCCCACTCCAGGAATGTTTTGGCTTTTGTTGCAAACTTAAAACATACATTCGAACAAATTGAATCTAACACTAGCTCGAACTCTCGAAATGAGGGATATTTATAAAACGCAGGAGAAAGGTATGATTGTCTATGATCAAATATTAACTGAATAAATTGAAACACTTCAGTATATGAAAAAGTTGAAATATGACCTGAAGCTCATTCTTTATAACACATATGTTTTTATAACAAAGCTGTTTTCACTATAGCGCAAAGAATTTTTGAGTCTTGGAATGCAGACTGATTCCAAAACCCAGTCTTGTGTAAACAAAAAAAGTTTGTTTTCTCACTTGGACTCTTCAAGTAAACAGTGGTGAATAGGTGCCAATGGGCCAATCATAGGGCCAAATAGACGCATTATTCATCATATCACATGTTCCCGCATCTGCCTATATAGTTTGGTTTGCCTTTTGGTTGATATCCGATATTTCATACTCTGATGAGTGTCAGACGAAAAAAACTTTCAGTATGCTAAAAGAATGTTCCCACTTTTTTGTGCTGTAGTGAAATTCTGCAGTGCCAACAGACTTTTCTCAAAGCTTTTGTAGAATAGTACTGGAACTCTCTTAGCTTTTTTTGTGATTTCAATACTGAAACCTTATGACTTCATTTGCAAGAATATCTAAGTGTCTATAACACTGCATTGTTAGACGTAAGCACCATTCAAATAAGTGTAGGAGGAAAGGATGACATTTGTGCTTTAAGAAAATTTGAAAAATTTTATACTGATGATGGATCCTGGAATGTGTCTGAAATGTTAAAGTCTGCTTATCCTTGGAGACCGCCCTATTCTTTATGCACATATGTCATCATTTCCTACTACATTGTTACATAGACAGACAGGCACTATACAAATACAGCACTCTATTACATATATTAGCATAACACTCTACTTATGATTTAATCATGATTTGAAAATTTACATTCTAGTTGGTATTCACTCTATTATTAATCTCTTATTACAATATCTAGAAAAGAGACTTGAAAGCTGTTGGAAAAAAATTCTTTCATGTGCTAATTCCAAGACAAAGCAAATCATTATTACGTGACTGTAAGTATTATTTTACATGATACATCAATTGATGGAACATTTTGCCATATTGTAGTTCACTTGTATTCTAGTGGTCATTGGTTAGTAATGGGATTTTTCAGACTTATTGCATACTATTTTTGCAATGTTTGACTATATGACTAGATAGCAGCTATAAATGAAAATTATTGGATCAGCTACAGATGGATACTTTGAAGCTATAGGTATAAGGACATAGCAGTGTCGGCTTGGTGATTAAGATATACCAAAAGAGTATATACTGAGTTCTCAGTCAGAATGATAAATATTTTTAATCCTCAAGTTTTTGAGAGCATTATTTTAATGCTTTATACTCATAAGAGAGTACCAGCTTAAAAGTATCAATCAAGGTTTTATATTTTTAAAGTTATGCTTGCTTCTACAGAGAAATTGTTCTCTTTTGTACTACCTGGAAATTGTTCATTTCAAGCAAATAATTATGAAATACTTTTACAGTCATCAGAGGTATAATGTCATGTTTGGCTTGGCTTTTTTGCAACTGTGCCCATTTTATTTCAAAGATACAATTGTATTAGTGTAGTTTAGTCAAATAAAACAGTTAGCAAAAAACATTTTGAGTTCTCTTTGCTTTTTAAAATAAAGTTCTTTGGAGTAGAGGTATTCAATCTTAAGGGCTATCATAAAATGGGAATTACTGTAGACAATAGCCCACAACCTGAGGCTAGGAATAAGGAGCACTTGTTGTACTTGAAGTGGGCAATGGGAAATCATGAGAGGCTAGATTAATGGAAACTATCTTGGGGTTGGCTGCACCCCCCATAATGAACTTTAGTTTTAACTAGGAGGGCTCTTTCCTCTTTCCTCTTTTCTTTGATGTTAGTAAACAGCTATGATATATAAGGTAGAGTTGTAGCAAATATAGTCTTTTAGTTGACTGGGGGGGGGTGGTTCATGGGAGGGCACTGTATACCCAATGTGTGTGAAATTTTGTAAAAATTTGGCCATACAGCAAAAACTTCAGCAAAAAAGAATTTAGCTTGAATTGGGCAGTTTGACCAAAGTTCAACAAGCAATTCATTTGTTCTGGTGATCATGGTTGGTCATAGTCAATGTCATCTTATAGATATAACATTTGAATGCACTCACAAACTTAGTGGCAATACAGGATGTGAAGCAATAATAATAGGGGTGCTCATAGTCAAATTTATTCCCATGCACAATTCCATAAATTGGGAAGTGGTTATCAGATAGGATACTGTCCTTTTTGAAATTGTAACTTGACACTTATTGAGCTTTGTGTAATAATATGCATTCATTTTTAGGGGATTTATGGGGACCACTGTTGCTTTGTATTCTACTTGCAGTGTAAGTTATGTTTATGGTTGTACTATTCATGTCTTCTATCAATGTTAAAATACAAGGATTGGTACTACTACTTTTTACAGCACTGTCAGTTGTTGTTGACTTCATAACCCTGATTACTTTTCTAATTGCTAAGATGTATACTCATGAATCCTGAACAAGCCTCCCCCAATATATTAAGTTTTTTGAAAAATCCACCCAGACATCCTTATTCCAGACCCACTGTTTATTATTTGTGTCTGTAATTCAATTGAGTATTAGGTAGCATAAAAAATCATGCTTTTCATTTTGTTTACAGTTGAAATGAGCTGTGGAACTCATCCATAGCTATTATTATCAGTGAGAGTTTCCACCCACCTGGTTATTCAGACCCCCATTTATTAGGTTTTTGGGAAATGTCAAACCCCCCACTATTCTATCCCCATCTATTTGAGACTTCAGAGCTCTTGACAGAAATCTTTAGCCCGAGGTGCTTGATGAGTACCTAGTTGATGTGTAATTGAAAGAAAGGCTATGATGCATTTCCTGAAGTAGATGGGGTTGTATGCATCATACACAAGGAGATGAATAGGCGAATGCTGTGTTAATTGAATAAAAGTAACTTCAGAGTAAAGGCAGCTTTGGTCCATATACAGAGTATCGTTATGAAATATGTTTGTTTTCTAGTTTCTAATTATCCTTTCACTGGACATGTCAGAGTTAAACAAAGTTGCCCATGTCTGTTCTAACTGTGTGATGCTGATTTATAAGTCAAGCACTCTTATCTTTGTAGCATGCTACAAGGAGCCCATTCTTACACACCAAATGATGCTGATGGTGGTCCAGAATTTGCTGAGGTCTTTGTAATAATTTGGCTTGGAGCATCTGTAGTAACTTTGAATTCAAAATTGTTAGGAGGAACGATGTGAGCAGAACCATTTGATCTTCTCTCTAAATCTGTTTTCATAGTTTTGACTTATATTTTAGTTTATGTATCATTCTTTATCCTCTTCATAAGTTTAGCTGTTTTATTTCATTGCTTTGTTATAATATCTTTATTACTAAGTCATGATGTTTAAATTTTGATGGAAACCTTATTGCTCTGTTCAAGATATCTTTGTGGGCTATATGTTTACCCTGCAGGGGTTATTTACACCTCAGAATTTGGTTTCCTCAGTTAGATGACTAAATATGTAGCAATAGTGTATATCTTTTACTTTTCTGTTTGCTGTTTTATAAAAGACCGTGTCCAGTTGGAATGCTCTGAATTGTTTGCATATATTTCTTTTTTATTACAATAAGCAAACCTGAATTAGCTGAATCCATTGCTTTATCTGTATATTCTTCACATAATATAGGAAGCTAGGTGATATATAGAGAAGGCTCACCACCCATTATGTATCATAGATAGCAACAGAGGTGGACAGGACTGTCTCTAGATTGGAAATGTGGGGGGATGTAACACCCCCTAGAAAAGGCCCAGTCAGCATGTCAATGTAGAATGTTATTTTAACTGGCAGTATATTTTTGTTGAGTTAGTGGTTAGAGAAGAAACAATCTCTTTTTTGTCATTGGTGTGGCCTTACAATTTATTGTGCAGCTGCAGTTTCCATCTTATACATCAATTTCAATATGTTTATATGGCATACACATTTGTGTGCCACATAGTATATGTAGATTTATCAAATTTTCTTATTGTTTCTGTTTTAGTTCTTTCTTCCAAAGTGTCTGTGTCCTGGGTTATTGTGTCCTTCCATTGACGGTGGCATTGATGATGTGTAAAATTATCTTGTTAGCTCAGCAGACAACTGCTTTGTTTGCAGTTAGATGCATTATTGTTTTAGCAATGTTTGGGTGGTCCACATTTGGTAAGTGTATTTCACATACCTTTTTGGCAACATCTAAAACTCTATTATTGGTATATTTGGACATCTCACAGAAAACATTTGAACTGTTGTCTAGAGTTGTCATCATCATCTCAAAGCAATATATCATTCAAGAGTGCATAATTATCAGAATACATTCTATTGAAAAAAAGATATTTCTGAATTTATTACTCAGGTTAGGGCTGACTTCTATTGAAACCTCTTGTTGCATGCTCTTTTTGCATAATACCGGGTTTTTTGTGTCATTTGCAATTTGGTGGTCTCTGATCTAATTTGGATGGGACAGTTTGTTCCTGGCTTTTCTAAGTCAGTATATGTCTGAAGCATTGAATTCATACTGAGTTAGCAACAATGAGAGCTTCTAACATATCTAATTTGCCACTGCTTGAATGATTTATTGTGTTGAATCCTTATTTTATTACATTGTGTTCATGAATTATTGCAGTCAGCTGTAATTATCATGTTGCATTACAGTAGCTATGACAATAGACATCACTTTCCACAATTTTTGGATGAACTATCGAAAAGGATATAAATTGTATGTTAGTACATTGTATTGTGTTCATTCTGTCGTGTTCTTTGCTTCAATTTCATGATAAACAACAATTAGATGAACATTTTGACAACCTGATGCAGCATTTTGACTTTGAAAAATGCTTTATTCTAAAGTTAAAGTAGTTATCATGAAGAAAGCAAGTTCTTATCAAGTTCACAAGTACTTTGTAGTTTCTGCTGATAAACTTTGAGGGAGTTGCAAGACCTCAGCTAATGAAAATTTGTAATGTATTTCTACATCCCAATCTGTAGGGTTTCAAGAGAATTTCTTGTAAGTAAATTGAGCTAAAGGAGTGATAAATATTTGTTATATTTAAGTAGACTGATGTTTATTCATAGTGTCATCAAGTAGTGCAGCTTTTATTTCCTAGATACATTCCTTTAGATACTGCAAGCGACATTTATGAACAACTTAGTGTTAGTGACCTTCAGTGTTGCCATTTTATATAGTACCTACAAATTAAGTACTATCCATGCTAGGAATATTGTTGATTGTGAGGGCGATTGAGGTATTGTTTCTATTCTGCTTGTAGCATCAGTGGCATTTCTGGGAGAGAGTCAGCCTCATAACAGAAAAGCTCTGGCTGTTTATCCAATAGGACTGTTCTACTTTGTTATTAGTTGGTTAGTTATATCACATTCTGGGTAGCATTGCAAGCCCATAGAAAATACAACCATTTGAACCTTGGGTTCAGCTATGCTCAAAGAGGACCAGATACCACTCTCTCTGCCTTGGGATAGCATGGTCAGGGAAATATGTGAGAGAAATGGAGTAAATGGCAGAATTCAGAGAAGCCCACGTCATAGAAGTTCCTGGTTTCATTTTAATTCCACCAGAATTCAGAATTTCATTGTCACATACAATTTGATTGGACTTTGGCTCTTCTTGGAAAATTGTTCATTGATTGCATAAAATATAGCACTGTAGTGCTTGTGTAACAAGAAAACTTCTTGGTTTACTGATTGGGTATGAAGTAATGTTGTATGCATTATGAAGTTTGCTCTACAGATTATATATATATATATATATATATATATATATATATATATATATATATATATATATATATATATATATATATATATATATATATATATATATATATATATATATATATATATATATATATATATATATATATATATATATATATATATATATATATATATATATATATATATATATATATATATATATATATATATATATATATATAAATTTATACATCATACATATCTGAATAATCAGAAAAAAATTTTGTTGAAATTTCATTTACAGCTGCTCAGAAAGCTTTCTCCTAAATACAATGTGCATATATACAAAGTGTAAATCAAGTACAACAAAGAAGGCAATAAATAAACAGCAGGTTGACATACAATTAACTTTTAACTGTTAGTAGGGCACACCTGATGGGTATACTGTTTTAACACCATTTACACTGTATCGGATCAGTAAACTGCTTCTGGTAATTGCATTTACACTGTACTGGTACAACTTTTGATTTACACCTGTACAACAGTGTTATATTAATATATATAAATATATATAAATGCTATGAAAACGGAACACTGTATATATATATATATATATATATATATATATATATATATATATATATATATATATATATATATATATATATATATATATATATATATATATATATATATATATATATATATATATATATATACAGCTCAAATATCAAGTTTGGATATTGAAACAAAAGTAGTTTATGTAATTATAGTATCTGTTGAATTGTTTCCCATACCTATCGGCAAGCTCAAATAATTAAATGCACTTCTTGATTGGTTCTAGCTGTATATTTGGCAGAATGTCTGTTGATGGATGACAGCATTGCTACTTGTTTTGTTTTGGAGCAACGTTGCTTAGGCGAATGGCTATTATGAGTTGTTTTTTTGAGAATTATGAACTCTTGTAACCATTCAAGGCTTATTATCCCAAGACAATGCAATATTATCAATCACTTAAAAAATTGTTGGATCTTTATTTTCTTATATACAATTGGTGTGCGTACGTTAAAATAATTGAATCATTTATCAATAGTTGAATCGGCTAAGAAGTATGCTAAGGTGATGAGAGGAAGATGGGACAGGTTTGCTAGTCTTTCTAGCAGATGGTACAAAGTGTGCTTACGAAGGAAAGAGACGTGCAGCCTGTGTGATTTTGGACCAGGGACATATAAATGCTTAACACTGAGTTGCTTTTTCATTTGAAGCGTTTTCATACTATTAGCTTCTTCTTAAAACGCTCTCGTCTAGTGGTCATGGTGTGCCACAACGACACCCGTCTTGCATTGGTGCAGTTTCCTTCCCTTGGGATTACTAAAAACGTAAACTGCAGACGTTAGGCGTAGGACAGAGGCACGCTTTGACCAACCTGTTGTAGGAAAATTAATAGTCGGTGTTGGCTGCCTATAACTTTATTCGTACGATAATTTCGGTTTGAAGCTCCTTGCTTTTCATCTCTTTTCTTCGTGCTTCATTGGAAATATCATGAAAATCAGAAGGACGCTACCTTTATCCGGTGCACCTTTATATGTCAATTATGAAATGTTTACAAATCGAGATGAGAAAATCATATGTTACCGGAAACAATGGGGGGTCCTTGGGGAGATATATCAATGAACGCCAAAAGGCAGGCATTGGGAGATCATTCAGTTGAAGCAAGCATGGTGTGATATTCCAAATATTCGAGTGCTCCACTTTCACACAACGTTCTATGTTAGAAAGACTATGGAACCTGTATCGAAGTCATGTTCGCAATATGACTTTTAAGTATAGAGTCAAAATAGAAATTGATTTGTAACCAGCCAGTGACGATGATTCAAAGTGAAGTCAAATTCTCCTTTTTCCCATCGGTCTGTACTACTGTATGGTCTGTTTACAAGAATGAGGCTGTGTTAAGGTACTGTCTCAGGTATGAATGCTTTTTCTATATATTCTGCAGTATTGCTACTCTACTGTGCTTTTGAGTTGGGGCTGTGTGGCAAAATAGATCTGTCGACAGGTTTGAAAGAAGAACGACAATTAGCTACTGACCATGGAAAATTTATTGACGGGTTTTGGAAAAGTGGTGATGGTATCACCTGAGCTGTAAAAGGGTAGGACCGGGTGCGCATATCCCATTTTACTTTTCAAAGATTGCTGAGCCTCTTATCTTTTTCTGGATAATAGGTTAGATTGAAAGAATTGGATCCTATCAGGGTCGGGCTTAAAACTTTTCTTCCCATTAATACTGGCATAGATTACTGACCGTCTTGACCCATAGTTTGCAATAGAAGGCGGATGCTTTTGAAATGTTTTGGGAAACAAGTAGGGGTGTGGCCACTCAAAAGTTTCGTTTAGTCCACACCACACTGGAGACGGTCTCCTTGAACAAACAGTAAGGCTGTACCAGTAATTGACACCCTCACTCACACGTAATTGATGATTATTGGAAAGCTACAATTAAATTAAAAAATATCTTGATAAAATGGTAGTTCAAAATTGTTGTATATTTAATGGATTTAGTGCAAACTTTGAAGCATGTTTTGCCATCAAATAGCACATTGTGTGTTGGAAATTTTACATGCAAGGTAGCAGCTGCATAGTCATGTTTTGCTTCATCTGCATCAATGCATGTTGTTAAACAAATAATTTACATGTACTCTTCAGTCCCAAATAAACACCCCCTTCTTAGTAATTTTCTGAAAGAAATCCACCTGGGACATCCTTTGTCCAGACCCCCATTTATTATTTTCGTGTCTATAATTCTATCAAGTATTAAGTAGCGTGAGAAAAATGTGCTTCTCATTTTGTTGAAAGATGAAATGAGTTGTGATAACCCATAGCTATTACACCTAGTGATATTTTCCACCCCCCCCCCCCCAGTTATTCCAACCTCCAATTTATTTGGTTTCTAGGAAATTTCCAATCCACATCTATTTGGGGCTTTAGAGTAGTCATGTAAGTGCTGATTGGTTATTGAAAAAAGTTGAAACTAAAAGCTTTATAGTGACAATGGGATTGAGTCCCCAAAATAGTTTGGGAAGAGGGGCAATGGGGTTGAGCCCCCAAGGTAGTTTGGGAGGAGGGCATAGCATATTGCATCCTGTCTTTGGCATCACTGTATAATGCCAGATTATTTCATTTGCAAATAAGGAATGAGAATAAAGTCTCATACCAAGTTATTCCAAATTCCTCTTTTTAGAATTACCCTGATAAAATGCCTTTGTTGCTAGTTTGTGAAGAGCTGATTCAGCTATTTCATTTTTTGACAACTGATCAAAACATTAGAGAAAACAGCCATAGTCATGTTACCCAAGAAATTCTCAAAGATGGGGTTGCCTATTACAGCTAAGTTACAAATATTACCTTATGGTGACAAAGATCAATTTTTCAACAAAATTGCTGTTTATGTCCTGATGTAATACAAAATCAAATGCTTCCTCAAAGTTCCAGAAACATGAGTCAACCAATACTAATGATGGTTGAAACATAAAGTTATATATTTATTCTTATTCTTTTTTATACAAAAACCCTATGATACAAAAATTAATGATCAAGTGTTATCAATATCTCATTGATAACAATTAAACTTCCTGATGTTGTCATTGTCATATAGCTTGCTTCAATTTTGAATACTGTTGTCCTTCTGATAATTCCATCAAGTGTGATACTGCATCACCACCTACAATGCAACACTGTATGTATCATTAAATCTATCAAAGCTTTAAGGTAACTAATCTGAATTGAATCAGCTGGATTGCAATGAAAATGAAACACAAGCAATAATGGAAATGAAGGGATGTAGTATGGCACAGCAAACAGCTTTTATAACTATACCTTGTTAGCAGCTTCCATTTTGTCAATTAGCATTTTGAGTTCTTCTTTGTTTAGCTCCAGTGAAATGTGCTCTTGACCATCTTTAGTCTTTAAATCAAAGTGAACCTCAGACAATGGCTCCCGTATGTTTGAAAGTTTGTCACTGCTCATTACTAACTGAAAAAGAATTTGTAAGTTGCATGTCATCCTAGCATAATGCACTAAAAAGAGGCAAGTGTATTCATGCTCTCCAATGATTTGATGGGTGCCTCAGCTACATGACAATGTTAAAATCATACACCAAATATCAACAAACTAGTGAACATTCTATCCTAGAACATATATTGACCACATATGACAATGATCTCATCATGAGTAGTTCATGCTTGATCAAACTCTTCCCATTCAAATAGGATTTTATAATTAACATGCAAAAAGTACAATATGCATAGCTGAGTTTTCACTTGCTATCATACAAGGGCATAGAGAGAGATTCAGCATAGGGGGGTACGGGGTGGGAGCTGTAAACTGCTGTCCAAATGAAAAAGGAGAGCAGTCAGGAAGAATGATGCTTTCAGACATCATTGCTGTCTAGCAATATTGTGCTGTACTGCTTTTCTGAAGAAATTGCCTAAATGAAATAGACTTCTATCTAAATGGGGGCTGCAAGCCTCTCTTAGCCCCCACATCATATGACAATGCTACAAGACGGACTACTCACCAAAGCTATAAGTTCTATATCAGTAGCGGATTTTCATAGACTGAGAAAAGCTAAAAATGAACATATTACCTTAACATTCCAATCAAAATTAGTCAAGGATGATTGAGCTATACATGATGTATGTGAGGCAAGACTCTGTCTAAGATCATGTTTCCTCAATGCCAAACAAATCAAAATCCTTGAAATCCAGTCCTCTGAAAATCCTTGATTAGTAAGACTCTCTCTGATCTAAATGAACATTCAGTGCAAGTAGTAAAAACAATCATATAATAAAATTTTTGTTTGTAGGTTCTAGTAACATATGAAATTAAATGAAGTTGAAAATCAAAAGCCTTAAGACAATTATTAGCTCCCTGACATCTAATTATAATTCTCATGACTCCTAGTGTCAGATACAACTTGTCTTCTGTCAAGTATCAAATTTTGCAATTTGACTCTCCAACAAAACTCGCAAGGGAATGTGACATATTACATTTCTAACATGAACTATCCACTCTCGCACACAAAATACATCCTGCTCTAATATGGACCATATAGTTACCAAATGGTACCAGTATCTCTATACCTCTTCTTTCTCAATATTGTTACCAATCCAGTTTTTCACAGCTGCAGTCCATGTATCAGTAACACCAATCCAATCTCTAATACTCCAAACATGACTAAAATCTGTATACTGTGGTCCCCTTTGTTTGCATATGCGATTAATTAACTGATGAAGCAACTGCAACAGAATAAATTTCTCAAAATGAAGGAATGGAAACTCCGTAATCTGACTTGTCAATAAGGCGGATGTCAACAATCCATTGCAGTTGAAATTGTGTGCAACCAACTCAATGCTGTTCAGTTTCTCATGGGACAGGGCCGTGGAGTGCAGGGTTAGGGTCAGTCCTAGATAGTGTTTGTTTCAAATTTTATGATGTCTCTACCAACATAATATATGGAAGAATTGTACATGATCAAATTTCCAGCTTTAGACATTGGTAAATCATAAGGGGTTTGTATGAAAAGCATTTAATGTTTTCTAGTATAATTTCTCTCATATACCCAATGCCACAAATTTTGTCACGTATTCTGGATATATGCAATAAGCACTTTCAAATGATATATAGTTTGCGCAAAAATTCCATGCAATGGATTGTTGTCATCTGCCTTCTATAATTGGTCAAACATTCAATTTCCAAGGACTGTTCACAATGAACAAACTATACACATTATTTGCGCACACAGCTACATCTATATTCCTGCCAAACAAACAAGCATATTTTTACATAAGTGATGGGAATTATGCAATGCTATGTTGAAACCAAAAGTATCTTTTGCATGAACTTTCTTTTGAATTTCATTGATGAAGTTGTCCGTCAGGAAAACTATCATATTCAAGTATGTCAACTACAGAGACTTAGTTGCAGTGCATATATCACTGTTACTCTAGCTATCTACTAGGCAATACTTGTGTACTAGAGGTATAATGTACACATTGTTAGCAGTGGATTGTTGGCAATTATCGAATTGCAAAATATCTACACAGGGCACAAGAGGGGCTAAAGGGCGGATGTAAAGAATCCTGGCAATTGAAATTGCGTTTCAACAAAATCACGTGAATTATTTTCTCGTGGGCAGAGGGTCACGGAGAGAGGGTTAGGGTAAGCCCTAAATTGTGTGTTAGTGCAATGGTGTCCCCACTGAAGCAATGTCACGAAGAACCATCCTCACTTCCTCTTACATGATCACACTTCAGCTCGTAAAAGCTGCAGATTCGTAAGGGATTCTGCGCAAATGGTCGAGTGTTTTTTCATCATAATGTATCTACCATGTACAATACCAAGAATATTATAACATATTTGTGAAGTACGCGGAGAGTACTTAAAACTATGCACAATATGAGGAATTTTAACTGCCCGAGGTCATACTATCGCCATTAAGTGTTGTTACATGACATTATTGTCGCTACGGTTCAGCTATTATTACTGGTCAAGAAAGCCTCGTGCTGTCAAAGAAATGTTCAGAAGCTTGTTCTTTAAACTATAGAACATTATTTTTGAGGCAGCTCACTTTTTCTGCAAGTTCTACATCGGCTTTAAGAATAAGAATGAGTCCATCTGCGGGTGTTGCTCTGGAACCTTCTATTTCGTCTGCCATTTTGAATACCTCATTTTCAAATTTCAATGTAGCCTCCTTTGGCTATTGACTTCTGAAGTATATCATTGGAAGTAAGCAATGAAGTAAGTTACTCAATGTAGCCTCCTTCGGCGCTTCTAAATCATTGGTGCCTGTCATTGGTGACTGAACACTGAAGTACTCTTAATTAATTCCTGAATAGATTTGAGGGGGGGGGGTGGAGAAATTCCTAAAACCTAATACACGAAAATGTCTCTAATTATAATAGCTATATGAATGAGTTTCACGACTCACTTCAACTGTAAACAAGATGAAAAGCACCATTTCCCACGTTACTTGATACTCGATCGAATTACAGGCACAGGAATAATAAACGGGGTCTGGATTAAAAATGTCTTAGGTTGATTTTTCTCGAAAACTTAATAAGCGACTCAAGAGTAGATCACCACAACATTTGTTCAACACAAGATTGAACTTTTTTATACAGACATGAAGCTTGGCTGGTAACTTACTTCTTCTACCATAAGAAATATAAACTTGTAATTAATGGGCTTGACTGCTTTCCTGGTTGAATGATGTTGTCTGAACAAAGGAAAAAGGAAAATCTGTGCTCTCCAATATAGTTGGAAGTAAACTATATTGGAGAGCACAGTTTTCCTTTTTCCTTTGTTTGGACAACACCATTCAACCAGCAAAGCAGTCAAACCCATTAATTACAAGTCTATCTCCGATTCACATTGTCGATTCTGCTCCTGTACATCCACTAAATTGTTTATTCAATTGGCTCAGAGTGCTTTCTACGACCAAAAGAGCACTGATATCTGGCGAAACTAGTTGCGAGCATTCAAATACAACGTTAGGAGTATACATGAATTGTAATTTGACATTATCAGCCAAGCTTCTGTTGACCATACCAAGAGCTTTCTTATTGAACAGGAGACAAATTTATGGAGAAATGGCCTTGACTGTAATTGTTATACAAAACGAGTGAAGATCAATTTCTAGTCTCGCTTTGCGTATATAACTCAACTTGCAATTCAGCGACCATGTATTAGGAAGAAATTCACTGGCGTTCCAAATACACACAATGGGGCTTTCATCAATGAAAGGAAAGCTTTCTTTTTTTCTGTACAGATTTCTCCTCTAGCGCTTTCTCCAAATCGCATATTTTCTTCTTTAAAGCATCAATTTCTCTTTGGGCTTCTACTTGGGTATGCTGCAATTTTCTTCTCAAAATGTCATTCCTCACAATCGATGAGCTAGATGATTTAGTTTGTTGGGGGTCCATCGATACATGCTTTTGCTGTAACCTTTGTAATTTTGCGTCGTAGTCTAGTCTCACTTTCATTATTTCATTCTGTTTTTCTTTCATAAGCAATGAGTTATGTTCTTTAAGCTCTTGAATTTTTTTCTCTTTCTCTGCTACAATAGTCTGCATCGAAGTTCGAACCCCATTTAATTTTTCTTCATTCTCCTTTCTAAGGTTTGCACATTCTGTTTTGCTAAAGTTATGCAAGACTTCTAGCTGATTGTTCTTATCAGTCTCTTTTTGTTTGCACTCTTCTTCCAATAAGCTTACTTTCTCCTTCAGCTTTGTGATATGATTTTTCAGTTGTTCATTCTCAGCGATAATCTGCATTTGTGACTCTAGAGTGCTTTGCAACGTTGTGACAATTTTATGAAGTCGATCTATTTCTTGCTTTAGCTGAAACTCATTGTTTTTATTTAGTTCACACTTTTTAGTTAAGAGAAAAATTTGTCTTTTACAATCTTGGTTTTCCTCCAATAGTCTATCAGTAGTTTCATCCCAGGTATTAACAAACTTGATTGTTTCATCGATATCCCTTTGGTTTTCCATACCTGAGTGTGATATCACGCACATTACATTTTTGCTGCTAATCCGTGATGGCTTTTGATAGCGATGGCGTGTGCAACTAGCCTCTTTTTCATCTTAGGTATTTTGCCGCCTTTTCCCAAATCAGGCATACACATGGTGAGTTCTTTTTCTGACGAGAGTTCCATTGGCTTCTATGATTTCTCGTTCTGTCCTTTTTCTATCTTCCCATTCCCTTGCCAACCCAATTCTCAGCTCAACTCAGATCCAACTCTAGCTTCAGCTCCGCGGACACTCAACTCAATTAACCAAAACCTCAAGTAATGAATACTAAAACTAAGCCACTAGCCCTTAGCACTATAAATTTATTCATATGGGAGTCTCACGAGGGGAAGCGCTTCCACAATTCATTACACGCAGTACCTGGAAACCTAATATACTATTATAGTGTAGTACATGCTTATGGCTCAACCAGGGTGGACATCAACCTGATATCAACAGGGATATTATTCCAATCTTTTACAGCCGAATATTGACAGCTTTTTCTCATTAGTTCAGTTTTTAGCTTGGGATTTGCAGATTTTTGCAGCTTCTTCTTTCATATGTTGAATAAGCAGATCTTAAGTAAATTTTTTATATGCAGTTCTTATGCCGGTATTCTGCCATACTTCTTATATTGACAACATGTACGATAATACATCTTTTCGGTTGTTGCTTGACTTATGGTCGATTGGATAGCTGATGAATTCACAATTCTTATTACGAATGGCGGAATTACTCTACTGAGTACTCTTTATCGTTGTCGATAACAGTTATCCCATTTGATCATGGACTATTTCATAATTGTGTACCTTTCATCAGAGACTTGGATTTATGTAGGGAATCATATGATGTGGTCGGGATTTCTCTTTTTCCCAATTTACCGTTTGCTTCTTTTTATACGAAAACATACAAAAGGTACATTGCCCCTTGTCCCTTCTTTTCGAGGGTAGGAGGGGTACTGGCCATCCTCTGTTACGTACTTCGGCATCCATGAGCAAACACACCTGAAAACTTGCAAGATTTGGTTATTCAAATCTGTCAACATACACTTGTATAGGAAATGCACTGAGAAGCGGAATGCTTCTCAAACGCATACCAATGATGTCATCTTTCTTCTTTTCTAGATTTAGGAAGGTCGATTTTCTAGAACCTAAGGAGTGTGATCAAAAAGTTTCGTAGGGTTTTCATCTCCAACCCCCATCCTTCTGGTCCGTATAAAATCATTGGTTGCTCCCCCCCCCCCACCTTTTAGAGCGGGCTTCTTGATATGCAAGTTGTTCGCTCATTCAAAGCAGTTATTATTTTCCAAAATGAGGCTGGTGCAATATTGCTGGATTATTGATAGATGTCCATGATTCGCACACTCAGATTGATGATATCTTACGCTGTGATCTAATCTCGTGCAATTAACAACCCTGAAAATGTTGTGACACTGCCCCTAACTAAGTTTGGTTCGGAGATAACGTTGAATTCTATCTGTGAAGGAGAAAAATGGATACTTCCTCTGCAGTTAATATTGATCCTGCTGATACTGCATTGTCGACGGAAGAACCTGGCCTAGACGAGAAACTGACAGCAAGCAGCGCTCAGACGATAACAGATGATGTTACATCAACAGAAATATCCTCCATAAAGGAAGAAGCAACCCGAGAAGCTATCGATAAGATAAGTTCAGCAATCAAGAGTGATTACTTTGGCAATTTGAACAAAGCTTCGGGGAGGGTCAAAGAACTCATTCACAATCAGGAAGTGTTGCAGGAGTCAATCCAGCAGGAGATGACAAATTTGAATGAGTACAAGTTGACAGAGGACATAACAGAGTTTGTTACTGAACTTAGGAATTACCATTCCAAGTTAAAAAGCATGAAGAAGGATATTCAGTACATTAATGATAAAGTATCAAAGATGAAGCGTAGAGCAACAAAGCTAAGGACCAATAGAGAAAAAGAGGAAAGACAGGCTGAAGAGAATAAAAGAAAAGAACTTGAGCTGCAGCAAAAACTAACTGCTAAACCTGCTCCCACTGCAGAATCGCTGGATCCTTAACTCTTGGGTTTCATTTATATTACAACCTATGATCATATTGGGGAAAATTATATAATGGAGACCAGATTGCAATAGTCAACCATTACCTGCATAAGCTTATTCTTATGTCAGAAATAGATGGGGGGGGGAGGGTTGGAAAAGTAGGGATTCGAAATTTCCTAAAAGCCCAACAAATGCTAGGCTGGGATAACTGGGTGGGCGGAAAATTTCCCTAAATAGAATAGGTATGGGTAAGTTTCATAACTCATTTAAGCTGTACCCAAAATGAAAAACACAAGTTTGTCACATTACTTAATACTTGATTGAATTTCAGATACAAAATAATAGATGGGGGACCTGGAATAAGGATATCTTGGGCGGATTTTTTCAAAAAGGTAATAAGTGGATGGGGGCATTTTTCCAGGACTTGAGAGTAGTTGAGAGGTAGTTACAGGTTCTTGTACATAGGATGCTGAGATGAAATCAATTACCAAATTCCCTTTTTGTGATACTTTAGTATTTAATGTAAATTAGTTAGTGAATACCTTGAATACCCATTATGCACCTTATTTTGGAACAATTAAATTGATCAAAATTATTGACACTTCAGGATTTATCACTATAAATATACATGAAAAAATATACTATCTCTAGCTTCTGAAACCACATAAAGCATACCAGCCATGTCAAATTTTTGAGATTTTTTCTGTTGTGATATTCAAATATATTCAAAGGCAGTGTGCATATGTAATTCCTTTGAGTCTGATCTTATGAGGCTGTCATGGCAGATGTATCAACAACCTTGTCCATTCTTCAATCTAATATTCCCCTATTATGACACCTTGGATTGTTCCCATGACCTTAATTATTTTGGAATATTATATGAGAAGCAAGTTGATTTTGGCATCAGTTTTCATATGGTTTGTTTCATTAGGTTGAGATAATAAATTATGTCTCACAAAACATGTGTTCAGTGACTTACTATTATATTTAATGGATGCATATATCTGATATGTGGTGATATGACTCCTGTGGTGTCTAGGGTGATATCTAACTAACTTTGCTTTCACTTAGCTAAGATTAGTAAGGATATTCTTAACAGTTTTCTATCAAAACCCTTTAAGAAGGATAGTCACCAGTAAAACTGTTTGACCTTTACCTATTACCTATTTTTCACTTTAAAATTGGGAAAGTTCTTGTAATAAACACATTGCATCATCAGTATCATACACTTTTTAAGGGTTCCATAAAAGGCATACTTATTTCCAGACAGGAAAATAAATGGTATATCAGATGATGATGTCTTTGATTTGAAAATCTATTGTTCCAATATCTCTCTCAATCATGACATTATTATACATAATACCTTTTGCAAATCATGGGTGGGGAATTCTATTTTAGTCAAATACTTATAATGAACTATTCTTTTAAGTTATTAATTCTAAAGTATATTGTAGTTTTTGGTAATTGCTAATGATCTCTTAGGATATCTTGAATATGGAATATCACTTCTATTGTGTAATGGTTGTATTTTGCAAATCTGATGTCAAAGTATGGGATATTGTATCCTTCTGATGGCATTTCATGTTTTTTTTTTGATATCAATGTCAATCTAAAACTCAACAAAATACAATATTCTGTGCCGTCCATAGCAGAAAAGGACATGACGTCATCTGGTTCTGGCTATGAACGGCACATCGGCATTTCTACGGCATTTCATGTTGTAGAATCCCAAATATTTTCCATAAATTTCATTTCTCATATGTAATTATTGAAGTGTAATGAAGGTAGCCAGGCAGAGGGATTATACTGCTGGCCTGTGGAATGTAATATCGCTAATGGCAAATTTGATACTGATCAGTGATACATTCCAAAAGGTTAGTCTTGTAATGTGCAACTCTTGTTCATGCTACTTTTTTATTAATAAGTTTCACAAAGCTGGGGAGTATTCAATACTGCTCGTGATGAGAGAATTTTGGAGCGCTTGATACCTTATTTTTTAGTTGTTTTGTGAAATAGTAGGAAAGTTCCATTCCAGTTGCGGCATTGCGAAGTAAGACAATGAGAAAAGATCAGTTGATTTTCTGCGACCGAACGTACACTTCTGTCCAATCAATTCTCATTAATAAGTTGGCAATGGTTAAGAAAAGCGACTATTTATTTTGCAATCTATAAGCTTTAAATACATACAGATCAGCTTACTTTTGGCTTTTCTCTTGCAGACAAATTTTCCAGAGGCAAATGCTAATTACTAGTTTTGTAACTGTCAAGAGAGGTTTTTCTCGTGAAAAATTGTGTATTGATTTAGGATCCTCATTACTCAGTTATGAGAAACAGTGAAGTAGTTTGGAAAAACTGGGCTTACGATGTGCCGATGCACCAAAGATTCAATACGAGATTACATTCCTGAACTATATGGTTCACAGAAATTGACCAGACATTTTCTTTAGGGTGCATATTCTACCCCTGACCTAGTTCTGTTCACACGTGTGCTTGCCTCCAAATGCCATGAAGTAATTGTGGTTAACAAATTTTTGTAGTTAGTAAATCCTTTAAAAAGAATTGGATTGTTAGGTCTAAGTCTCTGTAAATCGTCTCTTGATTTGACCCGCTCATCAAGAACTTTGTTGATTGAATGTTTAACAAGTTTCCACCTGTATTGTATTTTCTTGCATCAATAAAACTATAAATGTGGGTTGACAATAGCTGAAGTGATTAAAAAAAGTTGTGTACAACCCAAGTATTTGAGCAGTTTATGCAAGTAAAAAGTTAAATCTCCTCATGGGAAATATAGTTAATGTAGAATAAAACCTTAACAGAATAAATTTGTTTTCCTTAGAGTAGCATGCCTCCCTTCCACCTGTCGGGGTTAACAAAGCGGTTCCACATTGAAGATTTAGTTGAGATAGGGAAGCATGCCCGTAACCAAGGGGGGCCTGGGGGGTAAGCCCTCCCTGGACTTGTGAGATTTGACTCTGTGCCTCCCCTAAAGACATGAATTATATAGGTATATGCATTATATATATTGGCTGTGTCCCTCTTGTGCATTCAAGCTGGCTACTACGGCCTGTAGGGAAATGCACATGAAATCAATACCTTTGGGTGAATTTGCTGTTATGCCCCAAGATAGAGCAAATAGAAGAAAGAAACAAATTTACTATGCAAACACACTCACCCTTAACCCTTTATGTAAAACTTCTGGTTGCGAGCTTCCAAGAGCTGCAAACTGGATGTTGTTCACTTTTGGTCAGTGGTGTTCAACCGGGATTCCCCGGAACCCTAGGGTTCCGCCAACAAAGTCCAGGGGTTCCGCCAGAAGTTATGCAAATGCTACGATCGAGAGTTTATTTTAATTTTCCTGTGCAAATATGTGACAAGGGGTTCCTCAAGCCACTGGAATGCAATCTTGGGGTTCTGCTCCACCAAAAAGGTTGAAAACCACTGCTCTAGGCATTATCAGTAAGTTAACGACTTTGTCCCTTTTCAATTGAGCGTCAAGTATTCGTAATTTTGACTTAGACAGTTTCCAAAGAAGTTGATTCGCAAATCTGAGCCTGTGATTTGCAATCTCAAAGTGAGTGCAAAAGTACTTTGTATTCAACCAGACAGGTTATTATACTATACTGAGTTTCTAGGGATTAGAGAAAAGTGGAATATATGAAGAATTTTCATTGACACCTATTGCTATTACACGAGCAAATTTGCATGTAATGTGTCACCTTGAATACTACGGACATCTCCTGCCCAATCTCTGCTCCCCACAGGAGAAATTTCTTACACTTTAAAATACCTTGTATATTATCATATCACGCAGCAAATAGTTTGATCAAATGACATTAGTTAGGTTATATTTAGTTGCTGAAGAATCTCTCTTTTTTTTAAAAAATTATATAAACGTTTGGAGAATTCTTTGTGGATTATAGAGGCCTGTCCTATTTGTTCCCTGGTTATTCTGCTCCTGAGAGTATGCAATACACTGTATATTTCTTCCATATTTGAATGCTTTAATTAACATGTATATTTGTTATCACATAGGTGCATTCTCGCAAAAACTATCTTGAATTCACAGACTGGGATCCCATTCATGGTTATAGCAACAAGTTCAAAGCACTGGGTAGAGTTAATTTTTCCTCTAGTCTTCATTGGTGGATGCAGGGTTGATTCCGGGGGGGGGTGCTTAGGGAGGGCTATTTTGGTGTAAAGGTTATCACCAATGCAAGAGTTTTGTGAGGCTACATCAACTAAGTGAATCCATTATAGCGCTCAATTTTCCATACATATATGCAGCCGCAATACAGAAACTTCGCCTATAGAGCATAAGCAGTTTACCTTTGTATATAACTAATGCTACCACGGATACGTTAAAAGCATTCTGTCAACAACTCAATATTCATTCAATTCTCAACAGTCAACCCTTTACAATTTTAGCGAGGATATATGTAATATATAAGGTTTATGGTAGTGAGGCTCGTGAAAGCAAATTTTGCCTAGAAGTATTCAGTATATTATAGTGTTTCCAACAAGCCAATGGTTTCTCTAAATAGAAGATTTGAGTGAAATCAACGAAAGGTAAGAATTATAGCACAAAGAGTGGAAGGAGAAAAATAACTCATATCTATTGTGTTTTCTATAACAGATTGCTTTGATTTGGACTAATAAAAAGTTTTAGAGTCGGGAAAATGAAAGGAAGCTGAAAAATGCAAGCCTATGGAAGATTTATATTACATTAATCCGCTTCTGTGTAAAAGGAAGAAACGTTATAATTGGTTTACTGTTGTGTTCTGTCTCTCAAGATTTAACATCTTCTCACGATTCATAAGTACATTTCGTAGTAGGTTTAGCATTAGAGCATGTCAATGGGGCTGGAATTTCTCTAGCAATGAATCATGCCACACCTCTATAAATTTACAGGTCATTTTAGCATGACAGAATCAACTCCTTCAGCTTCCTAGATCCACTAAGAGGGCAAAAAATATCTATATTCTTTCTTTCTTAATATTGTTCAAAAAATATTGATTAGAACTCTACCACATTTCATTCTGTATTGATTTGAGCACTCGTTTCAGAGTGAAAGAACTATTTCACATCTTGTGGTAGGTGTAATTTCCCGCTATGCATTGTCCGATACATGAAGATGGGATAAGGGACCATACTTTTTACCTCTCCTTCCCTTTAATTGAGCAACATCATCTCAGTAAGCCCCCCTTCCTAATTTCAAGCGATGATCGAAGTCGAATTTTGACAACTGGCCTCCCCCATATCACTAAAATAATGTGTATAAAGTGGAGAGAAGACTAACTTTAAACGCAGCAACTGCTTTTGATGCTTTCTCCTTGATGGCATTTGGAACTTTCTAAAGAAGATTAGTAACTTTGATCTACTTTTATGTATCTAGATAGTATATTCCCTATATGTCCCTAGATAGTACAATAATAAGCATTAAGGCAATCCCTAGATAGTATATTCTAAGAGACCATCATGACTTTGCAAAGACTTCGAGAATCCTTGTGATGACACCGACAAGAGTAATCCACCCCCCCTCTAAATATACATCATAAAACATCGAATATTAACAATACCCCCTCCCCTCTAATGGACGACGTCATATATGTATGACCCCTAAGATAATCGAGAGACTGCATACGTTCAGGTCCTCCTCTGAATCTCTCACTTTTACTCTCGATTCTTATCTTGTGATTATTAATAATTTGTTGGATTCCTTGATAGCTTCGTTCACCCCATCAAGTGATGTTTACTTTTGACCTTGAAATTGACGGGGCATGCCAACTGGGTTTGTCCAACTGTTTTATCGCAAAAATAATTGTAAAGTAAAGAATTTTTGACTCTGTTGAACTCTATTTTGCCCCATAAGTGTGGCTTCCTCTTTCCTATGACCTCTACTAAACTTACTTTTAGTTAACACTCGTAACTAAGCGGTATTAAGAAATGTTTGTTAGTGATGCATTTTTTCTTGCAGAGAATATTAAGCAGTCGCAAATCAAGGAACTTAATATTCAGTAAGATCTTTACTCCCATGCAAGCTACGAGATTCTAAAGCCAAAGTTCTAACAATACTAGTTAGTAAATTTATATTCTTTTATGAATTGCTATTATCAGGGCAAAAGTGGCACAATTTATGAAGCACCTGCTACGGAATTTTCTAAAGGAAAATTTAGAATTGCACATTTTTCTTGTGGCTACTATATTGAAGAATAGCCCTTGAGTCGCATAAGCATAAACGACATGCGCCTGATAAGCAAGCATTGAAAGTATGCATGAAAGTATAGACAACACCCTATTTAAACAAAATCTCACTTAGTAGATATAGAATATTGTCTGCACAGATCTCTCTCTAGAACTGCTACAGAATTTTTAGGGTTGCACATTTTGAGCAGAACTACATGTTAAAAAATCCCTGATCTACCAGAAAAAAGCTCCATTCTGGTATTAATTGAAGCAAATTGGTTGATGTAGCTAGCAGGTTAGATTCGAAAACTTTAGGTGCAACTCACGATGGATTGAAAGCTGTCTAGCAATACAGCTTCACCTTGTCGTATACATAAGTTCGGACTAGCTATATGGACGCAGGGGCGTATGGGGGTGTCACACACTCCCTAACTTTTGCAGTAGCCGTTGGCAAGTTTTTTGCTCGTTGGTAAAAGTTGGCATAACGAGTGAATTTCTTATGCTATGCCCCTCACTCAAAATTCCTGCACCAAATCACTGTATAGACGCAAGAGATGCAAGATTGGCAGCACTATACAACACCTGCTCGAATAGATGATGATGATATAGACCCTGTTGGCTTAGCAATCTGGTAAACGATAATTATTTACGAGAGCACTATAGTTCTTGGGTCAATTTTAAAAAATTGTACACAATATCAATTGGAAATATAAACTATCTTCGAAGGGAAGCTAGCTTAAATGTAATGGAATTACAATAAAACTGATGATCAGATTCTGCTCGGAATTTGATATTTGCAATAAATCCAGACATGATAAACCAAATTACGGAGAGCGTAGTCTATTGATTTTGATCGATGTTTGACCAAACGCACCATCTGACCTCTATGTAATACGATTTCCAACTCCATTGAAATAACATCAAGTATCTAGACACTGAGCCCGAATTAGATTTGGATATTGAACTTCATTGAATTTCTTTGAGTGGTAGAGAAAAAACAAGGATCTTGTCCGCAAAATTTCATTACCTATTGCATGGGATCGGCTAAGAGACATCAGTTGATCTTTTTAGTGTAGCTGATCCCTAGTTAGATGACAATTTAAAGGAAAATTTTGAATACTACCGGAGAATGTTTATCATTTCCATCATCATGACCATGGGGGAAGGGGATTTCTGTTCTTATGTACTTTCCCATATAAATTTCTGTAAGGTTTTCCAATACTATTGGAAGCTATATGATATTGCAAAATATTATCACTGTGCATTTTACTCTGGAGTTGTTGTCTTCTTAGGCATTTCGTAGTTTTGTAGCAGAAGGAAGACAAGTAACATATCTTCGGATAATGTCTTTTTGGAGGAGAACATTTTTTTCTATACACAGTGAAATAGAGTAGCATGTTTCTACAATTTGAAAGGGCTCCAACTGTAATCATAAGCTGAAAATTGCATACAAGCTCTTTTTCACTTTTGGTGATAAAGGCTATATGGAGATGTAGCCCTGCCACATCCTCCTTTGTGCTCAAACCGAGGATTGAACTTAAAGTAGGAGAGTGACCATATTAATCTAAATGCAGCTTCGCCTTTAAGTTAGTACTTCTGAGCTGCTAAGCGACGTGATACAGTATGGTAGATAAATTGTAAAAGCTGAGAGGCTCGGTTATAAGCTCTTGGTGTATGCAGTGTGATATATGTTCTAATCATACCTATGTGAAGTTTACTGCACTGCGTTTTCAATGACCCATTAGCGTTTCCCATAAGAGAAGACGAGACCAAGACGGGAGAAGGCACACTTGGCAAACAAACTGTTCTAATGAGCAAACTTGTTCACATTTGAAAAAATGAAAGGGCACTGGATAGCGAGCATTTCTCCAAAACTTAATGCTAATGATGGTATAGGGAGGCATTCTGTGCAATATACTGGGATGGTGTAGGTCTTCTCTAAGTTTATAGATCTAGTTCATAGGCATCATCTAACTTACTAATTTGAAAAGCCCATCTGTTTTGATGACCAAGGGCCCACAGTTTAGAGTATTTTGGCAGGAATTTACTTTCTTGAGCGTTCTTTGCACTATTAGAGGTAGAACAATAATAAAGTTACACAGCTCAAAGCACAGAGTTTCAAGATTACACGATAAATGGGGAACATCCCTTATTCAAAGGAGACGCACATCATTTAAGCCTTATTAACGTCCAATATTGTGATTATAGTTTACAAGCCATAATACTGTTAGCAGAATGTAACCGAATTTAAAGCAACTTTCTCTTTTCTTTCAGGTAAGCTAAGCAGGAAGCGACCATGCCTACACCATGTGCAAGATCTTTGTCAGAGGTTTCTTATCGTTGTACTAGATACCTTGAGAGGTAGGAGCTCGTATCTAGATATACTTGGCTTTTCCTGCTCTGCGGGAGCAATCTCTTATATGGTCTTATTCCTTAATCTGTGTGGGTAAATTCTTGGCCTCTGTGTTATTCACTGAAGGAAATAGCTACAAAGTATACCACGAATGTTTCTTTGCTAATCACCTTGCCTTCTTTCATATTTGAGCCTATTACTAGATGGTGTTTCTCTTTAACCACGTTTCGGCATTCGTAATTGTTACAATTTAATATGTCGAAATCTAATTTGTCTGAGAGAAATCAGGAAGTGATAGCCGTGTTATTAGATAGATACTATATGCTTTCCTACAGTGTGATGCTTGTAAACAACTCTCAAAAAAGTTATTCATACTGTATTGTGCCCTGCAAACCTTTCTCAGGCTTCTAACAATGACTTACATCACTGGATGAACAATTATAGGCATATGTGAAGCAGCATTTGCTGTCATCTTTCAACGATAATTTCCTTGAGTAAATTTTGTATCCATTTTGTTTACATTTTTAGTTTTCACAAGGTATCTCAAGGTCTAGCTTTTAAAGCTCTTTATTTTTTTATTTCTTTTGGCGATAATTTGGAACTAAAATTTTCTTAAGAGTTCCTTGATTTTAGCTACATGTTTAACACCATATAAGATACATGCGTCCGGTGTTCAAACAGGGCATTACAGACATCGCAAATTTCAGCGCAAGCACTCTATGAAACACTGCTACAAGGACTAGTCACATTAATCTCAATTGACTGACTGCAGTGAATTGAACTTGCCTCCAAATTCTCGAGTTTTTGTAGAGTTGAAAATATTCGAATTAAGGGTTTTGTCTTTTGAAGTCCGGTCCAAAACTGTGGAACAATCTAGAAATAGCTACTAAATTGGCCCCCTCCCTGAAAACCTTCAAAGAACAGCTACAGTCGGGGACAACTTTTATTTCATCTTTACGTTCGCTTTTTATAGTCTTAGTTTCATATAATATTGTAAATTAGGTTGGGTTAGTAAATTTCTTTTGTTATAAGTATTAGTGCTTATTTTAACCTTTTAAACAGGTCAGGTTAAAAACATATATATGTATGAACCTTTAACCTGTATAAATATTATAAAATGAAATGAAAATTTGGCCTTTTGAATGTAAGTAAAAAGCAGTTCCTCATAGAAACGGGTACCTTGCTAGGATGAGTATACTGTGAGTATACTATGAACTTAGGAAAATGATAACAATAGCTACAAGAACCATGATATCATTCTTTGTACACGTTTTTTTTATAAGAAACCTAGCTCAAGACCTAGTACTTAAAGTTTTTTAATTTTTGGCCACATTTTAGTTCTAAAAGTTTCTTAAAAGTTTCTTAATTTAATGAAAAAGATTGCATTGAAAACGATATAAAACACGTGGATATAGGAGACTATTAGCATGATAGCAAACAAAAGACGTTAGTGCCACTCTAAATCTAAATCAACCTCATGTCCACATCATGAATTTCGGTAAAATTTATATAATCTTCATTTTGGTCCTCGAAAAGGATACGGTATTAGTTCAGTTTTGCGCTCCAATTTGCCATTTGTCACAAAAATGCGCATATCTTCCTCTCAACCAAAGGATCTTTCTCACATCTTTCTCAATCTATTTTAGTTGACACCTGTTACACCCATGGAGGAAATATATTTCACAAGCCCCAAACTTTGAAATAGCACAGAAATTTCTAAAGTTTCTTAACTCTTTTGTAGTAGTTCTAAGTTTGTTAATTTTTTGCGTGTCGTAGTACTAGGTTGCTTATAAACTGGTTTCTTATAAAAAACGTGTATATCAGTTTTCTTCAATAGTGTCATCTTGAGCGAGAAGAGGACTGTGCTGTACATAGGCGGATCCAGAGTTTGGTTTTGGGGGCCATTTGGGAAAGAAACTTCTGGGAAATTGTTTATAGCCACGCCCATTTTCTTTTTCTAATTTATGTGGCATGTCTCTGAACACAAGTTTTCGTGATACAAAATATTGCCGTTTGGGGGCGATGGTCCCCCGCCCCCCTTGGGTCCACGCTTAGTGATGTGGGTGACTTATATGAGATACACCATTAACAGGGCACAGTGCTTTTCTATTTATGCTGTTTATGTGCATGTCTGTGTTACGTAGATAGTATCATCTAACTTCTTCAGAATTAAATGCATACAAGGTTATGCAAGGAACAGGTGCAAAATATCTTTAGACAGGTGTACAATATTTTCAAATAATTGACTGCCTTTAATACAGTAATGCTAATGACATCTGTCTTTGTGTAAAACAAATGCAATCAACTGCGAGCGCTAGACGAGTGTGCTGCTTAATTCCTTACAAATGGGGCCTCCATTAGGTAGCTGCTCATTTATGTAATTGGCAGTAGGTATACATGAAATGATAATAAAGGGCTGGGTTTTAGTAACATGTAGTTCCGCAGTGGTAACCTGCTAGTCCTCTTTGAAGGTTGATGTTGATGTAGTCTTGTTCAACGCGCAGAGAAGATGAATCATTGCACAGGAGTTACTAAATGACTATAAAACGAAGGTGTTGGGCTGAGTAGGTAGAATGGACATATGAGATATACAAAAGCAAAGGAATGACTCAATGGATTTAGATTAACTCGCGAAAATAAGGCAATATTCATACCTGAAAATATCTTCATTCAATTATTGTAGCTTAGAATAAACTACAGTATTTTACATGGGTAAAGCAGCTACTTGGCATAGTATACAGAAATGTTGAAAATAGTATTGTATTGGAGAACGTCTCGGATCATAAAAAAGATCCATCATCAGTGTGAATGTGGTGAATGTAATCCACCCATATTTAAATGGACATGAGCCCAACCAAATACAGGGGAGAATACCCAAAAGATAAAAGTTAGACATGTGATCACGAATAGCAGAAGGAGCAACATGTATTCCTTAGCCTGTTTTCTTGATTCCCAAGTGCTCTCTGTATCGAATACCATAATTGCGAGTTGTTATGAGTTTCTTATACACATCCATACATACATACATACATACATACATACATATATATATATATATATATATATATATATATATATATATATATATATATATATATATATATATATATATATATATATATATATATATATATATATATATATATATCCATATGAAGCATATGTTATATAAATATATATATATATATATATAAAGGTGCTAAAATCAGGAGAATTAAAACAAGCCACTGTGGTCTAGTGGTTAAGACGCTTGTCCGGAAAGCAAGAGATCCGTGGTTCGATTCCCGGTGGTGGCAAGTTTTAATTTTCTCCTGATTTTTCTGAGAATAATAATGATTCTGTCTGCACTGAAAAAGGAGAAATCCTGGTTACTCGCAAGCTACTGAGTTCATATATATATATATATATATATATATATATATATATATATATATATATATATATATATATATATATATATATATATATATATATATATATATATATATATATATATATATATATATATATAGAGAGAGAGAGAGAGAATTCAAAAATATACTTTCTTCTGTTGTAAACGTTTCGATATATTATCTTCATCAGTACTGATGAAGATTTACAATTTACAATTTAGAGCTTTAAAAAATAGTTGAAGAAAATGACAAATTAAACTGCAATTAAACTAATTAAAGAAAATTAGAATTGTAGGCCTTATAGGGATGAAACTGTAGTTTACTATGTCATTTTCTTCAGTTACTCTTATATATATATATATATATATATATATATATATATATATATATATATATATATATATATATATATATATATGTATATATATATTTATATACATACTATATATGTACATACGTATATAGTATGCCATTACATGTAAAACGAATTATGTATCATGTTTCGTAACAGGTCTGATATCTTACGTGCTTTCTTGTTCACAGCTATACGTATCGAGCACTTTGTACAAACCTCGATTCATTATAGTATGTCTGTTGTTAAATGCATGTATGTATTCGTTTTACGCGCAATGACATAAGTATTTCGAAATAATTTTGTAATGTCAAGTGCCTTGATTGATGCTCATTAAATCTGCATGATAGCTGTCAGACAGAATTGTGGAAAGCATATGTTACTTCTCTACTTCTCTACTTCTCGAAATTTTCACACGAATGGAACCCTATGTTGTAATTGACTGATACGGTTTGGAGAATTAAATGTGACCAGGGCTCTCAAGCCAATCATAGATTAGGGACCTATGCTTTCACAAATGAATGTTACAGTCATGAGCATACCTATGTGTAAGGAAACTTCACGACTGTACATTATGCTGAAAATCGGGGGCATTGGACGAAGCCCTTAAGAGATGCCGGTTGGCCACGCCCTTCATTTCACTTTTAGTATGAGCAACACCAGCTTTTTAATGGTTCATTTGATTGAACATTGATCAGTGACTGTCATTGATATTACAGTTGATATCTTAAGCAAAGCAACGTTTACTACACGGGTCGTGTGGATGCATTCTTAAATTGTGTGTGCATAATTATTTTAATTCGATTAAACAATGCTAGCTAACAAAATATATACATGATTACATACATACATACATACATACATCGTTAACTATTCCGAATTGAATACCAGTAAAGAGCTAAGTGGCTTTATTACTGCACACGTTTACTGTTTATCACTGCACAAAACCGTTTTATCACTACACAAATTTGTTAGCGCTGCATGCTATAATTAGGTATTGTCACAAATTCTGTTTTCATTTAAAAATCCAGCTTTATCAAATTTCGTAATTTGTCCCTATGAAAATCTCCCAATTCCAAACTATTAATGATAGTAAAACTAGATGGAGCCTTAATTTCTCACATAGGAATTTTCAAGTAATTTTGCATTATGACAGCTTTATTATAATGGAATTATAGAAATTGTAATTTTTCAAATTTAGACAGAGGTCCCTAATACAGTACTTGGTTATAAGGCAGTTCAGGTATCTGAAATCATAAAGAGAAGAGCGGAGGGGAAACATCGCAGATATCGTAAACATGAATAGCAAATAGCGCTCAGTTAATTCTTTTTGATTCTTAATTTGCTTTGGAAGAATGACCTCAAGATATTACCTAAGTATCTCTTTCCTCATACTCATTGCCTTTTCCTACTCAAAACTCAAATTTCTTAAATTTTTTCTTCTGATCATCCATTATCCTATACTCAGATGCAAATAGCGCCTACATCTTAGGTGCTCTTGGTTTGCTGATGAACAAACTCTACTTTTACTGTGAGAGGCAGAGGATTCACTACCGTGCTTAGATGTTGCATCTGAACTGTTCAAATTCACATTAGGCTGATTGTGGCTGTAATTCACATCTACATAAAGCTGTTAATGATATTACACTTGAACTAGGCAGTCAAACTCGTAAATCTCTCCAATGACACTTAGAGAACTAAATAGGTGTATTAGAACATAATGCTGAGATAAAGAGTATTGCGTTTAAATCGCTAATTAAAGGTAACAGTATAATGATGAAAAGTAATCTTCTGAGTTTTAACTAGATAAATTCAACAATAAGCAGCTGCATTGTAGAACTGGTCTGTTTCCATTTGTTATAGAAATCGTAAGTAATATCATATCACCTTTGTAGGAGAATTTTCTCCTAGCTCGAGAAAGAAGGTTCCCAATAGGATTTAAATATCAACCCACCGAAGACTAGGCCGCTATCTTTTGCGGTTCTTCCCTGTTATCTGTAGCCATAGTTAAGTTGTTGAAAACTGCCGAATCGGAAGCAAGGAAAATTGTTGTTATTATGAAGTAGAGGGTCAAAGATTTAAATTTGGTAAAACCACCATAAAACCTATTGTAAAGCATCTATTTTTTGAGTTGTTTGTGCATTGCACATACATATTGAAAGCATGCTAGGAATTTTATTAGGTACTTCACAAAGTGCATAAACATGCGCTAACGGTAGTAGCAGCGTTGCGCTGAACATTCTTGTATAACAGCAATAAATACATGCATATTATTTACGAGGACCAATCAAATGTGACTGTGGAATCGTTGGTGACCGACAAGTGCTACAACAGAAATAAAATTCGTCTCATAGAACTAATGTGGCTAACTAACGGCACTGACCAATCCTACTGTAGTAAAGGGCGTTCTAAGGACAGACCATCTAGTCATTTAGGCTTACTTCGTATGGAGATGTCAATTAGCCCAATGATACCATTGTACATATGAATAAACATACAAATCCATCAAATCCATGGATAAGTATATAGAAGTCTAGAACCATATATAATGCAAACTATGATGCAAATATACTTTTTATGAATGTAAAAATAATGCATATATATATATATATATATACATATATATATATATATATATATATATATATATATATATATATATATATATATATATATATATATATATATATATATTATATATATACATATATATATATATATATGTATATATAAATATATATATATATATATATATATATATATATATATATATATATATATATATATATATATATATATATATATATATATATATATATATATATATATATGTATGTATAAAGGTCATTACATCCTATTTCTATGCTGTGAAGCCCTGTGCAGTTTATAATACTAGGGTCATGCTACCAACTGCTAAACACGATAGCGTTCCTACCACTCAAAAAAGTATAATTAAATATATATATATATATATATATATATATATATATATATATATATATATATATATATATATATATATATATATATATATATATATATATATTTATATATACAAATATAAATATAAATTTATATTTATATATATATATTTGTATATATAAATGTTTATATATATATATATATATATATATATATATTTATGTATGTATATAGATATAAAATATAAATATGTACACATACATATGAATATATAGCCGCATACGAATCGGTGAGACTAGGAGGCTTTGCTATCTGTGTTGTTTTATATACTCTTACATGTTGCTATTCTATATTTAACAATCGTATAAGCAAGATTTGCTTGTAGCAAAGAGTTGATAAGGAGTGGATTCGTGATGCGCATTCTACTTTGTATAGGGCTTTGCTAATTTTGGCTCTTCATTTCACAATTATGCAATCTTCGTTACCCTTACATGCTTCGAGTTACGTTATGACTTAAGTTTTGATGTGACAGCATACTACAGCTGTCGTAACTATCACTGCAGAAATACTGTGGCACATGGACACAATACATTTCAAGCCAAAATCAAGCACCTTAAAAATCAAATTAGTTGCAAGAGTTGATTAGCTGAATATGAAATCTATTCGCTACGGCGATAACGAGTTCGATCCTATTACAATGAATTAAATTACTTCTATTCATTACGAAGTTTGACCTTTTATAGATAATGGAGGAAAAACTCAATTTAGTTGATAACAAGACCAGCATAGCTTTGATAGCCAATATGTCCTAGACTTTATGATAAACAACGGGTTATGTGGAAGATCTTTGGGTCAAGTGTAGTTTAAGATTAACTTTCATGTTCTGTTTGTTGTCAGCACCTACTATCTAGTATTCAAAATTGAGAAGTTGGTAACAGAACTTGAATAGATCAAGGTGATGTTAAAGTCAAAATCATAATTTTATCATGATAAAGTAGACATGTAGGACCTTTTTGATGAAGTTCGTGCAAATAGAAGGAGAGCTTCATTTTTGCATAATGCAACACGTATATAATAAATAGAGCTTGGGAGAAATGGTTAGGAAAATAGTTTCATTGAAGTCAATGGGGAGCAGATCAGCAGGTGAGATAATGGGGATCCTATTATTACATGCCGATTGTCATTATTCTAGCTATGGCATGTACTTTATGTTTTCTACAACATACCCAATTGGGTTCACATCATAGGCTTACTGAAGTGTATGAATAAAGGGTCATTTGCTGCCATTGCATACGGATTGGTAGGATTCAGAATGCAGGATTTGACATTTCGCTGAAAATAAACAGCAACAAGACGAAGTACGAAAATAGTATTAGATTATCTAAATCAGGGATGGGCGATTATTTTCTCAAGGGATTATATGAGAAGCAGAAAATATTGTGGCAGGCGAGGCTCAAGGGTTGAACTCAGTTCTACGTAATAGTGATCATATTTTCAACGCATGTAAATGAAACAGCAACTTCAAAACAAAAGCAACTTAGTATGAAAATACAATACATCTTTATTTGTTGATTTCCAATTAACTTTGCATGGGCCAGCCAGAGTCAGCCATAGGGCCGTATATGGTCCGCGGGTCGTTCAGTGCCCAGGATTAATATCCACTGATATCCAGTGTATATGTTTTCCTTCTGGTCGAGCTGAAACTTGAAGATACTGGATTTGTATAAAAACCACGGGAAAGTAACAAGTAAATGAATGCAAACAATGTACAAGATATACTAGGGATATAAGGGAAATTATGAATTAGGAGAAATTGCGGAATGGTACAAGTTTACTATAGAAACCAGGGTTGTATTGAATCGTCTTCAATGATAACTCCTCTTCATGTCATTGATTTCAATAGAAGCTCTCTACTCTCAAGCTCTGACTTAACGTCTGTCACAGTTTCCACCTCTCACATGTCCTATATATATGTTAACATTATAAACCGTTTACATCCCAGTCGCCTCCGCTTCAAACCAGTGAAGTCCCTAAGGACATTTAATTTCACATTTGCGTAGCGCCATCCACGTGCCTGCCATTCAGATTAACTTGAGATTCAGAGAATAGAAAGTATTGAAAACAAATGGTGCTCTCTACTTCGTTGGGTCATTGCTATTTAATTCGTCGTGTCTTTATCGTAGACTGCACTGGGATCGTAATTGTATTCAAATTGCATTCTTTATGATACGCATTAAATTTAGCAAATAATATGTTAATGAAGTAACAAGCTCAGCCAATAAACGATTCTTGTTTCTTTTAAACTGACAATTCCCTTCAGTTAAGCTGCAAGTCGCCATCCTATCAATTTCACTACGATATCGGCAGCTTTGTCAACATGTTCATATTTTTTTCAAGAACTTGCATATGGGTCTACTCCATTCTTCCCTAATCAAACGACTGGTTTCAATAAAAGTGATAAGCGGTGTTGAAACAGGTAGTGGATACTTGACACGGCATCCATTATTTCTCAAACACATAGTTTTACCTGATACTCGGCGTTTTATGAAAGAGAAATGCTGAAAGTTTGAAAAGGTTCTCAAAATGTCTACTTAAAGAAAGTCATCATAAATCCCCATATAGAGAATGAAAGATGTTTAAACTTTTCTTTACCGCTATTGCGCATGGCTATAATAACATAAAATTGAATGACAATTTATTGCTTTTCTTAACTATCAGGAGATGCAGACAATCATAATCATCAATAGGAAAGACACTTGCGCTACTTCAATTACAAACAACTCATTCAATATAGCAGCACTCAAAAATCTGCATTTATTACCTGGCATGTATCCTGATGATAAACGCTAGCTGTGTAGTACCTCCTCGAGTAATAATGGAGTAGTGCAAACATCTCAAAATGCATAAACATGAATAAATAAATAAATAGATAAATAAATAAGTATATATATATATATATATATATATATTTATTTATATATATATATATTGTATATATATATATTTTTATATATATTTATTTGCAGAATACTGGTCAGAATAGACACAGCAGCTTAGTCAGTACTAATGCTGTGTCTTTTCTGACCAGTATTCTGCAAATATTTATGCTCTTCTCCTGGGATTGAGCACTGTATTCGGTTTTTGGAGATTCGACTGTATTTCATTTTATTTTATTATATATATATTTATATATATAAGATATATAAATGTAAAATATATATATATATATATATATATATATATATATATATATATATATATATATATATATATATATATATATATATATATATATATATATATATATATATATATATATATATATATATATATATATATATATATATATATATATTCGCTAGTTCTTAGAAGGAAAACTAAATAAAACGACTCATGAGTTTATAAATGTGATGCTATATTTGCACATACTGCGCTGTCCTAGAGCCCAAACCCCAACTAACACTAAGCGATAACTGATTCAGCAGCAACTAGTTTCGTCTTATCTGTGAAGATTTTTCAAGCTAACTGTTGCGCAAGATACAGTACTATATATATATATATATATATATATATATATATATATATCGCTTGAAGGAAATAGGGCTCTGTCTATGATAAGGGGCTGGAGCCTGGAACATCTTTTCATGGACTATTTTAATTCTGTGGAGGCAATCATGTTTCTGACAATTGAATTACTCCCAGATCTGAACTCATTTACAAAACACGACAGTTTTGAAACATCGTTGAAGGGAAATAATGAGCTTAGCTGACTTATTTTACAATTAGTACCGTTTTGATATTACTCTGCGATCTAAAGCTAATTGTTTCTAATGCCAGCGAGGGAGGGTCAAAATTTAATATCTTGATAAAGAAATGAAAGGCATACGGAAACGAGGCAAAGCTGCATGCGACCTACCAGGATTAAGGCACAGTTATGTTTATTTATCTTTTATGCAAGGCTCTGTTACCGTCCTTTTTAAACATCTGAGCTAAATCTGCAGCCAAAGGCCGGCATTGTAGATGGCACCTTAAGAGTTAACGATTATTTAGCAGGTAATCGTACAATGCCATTTAGAAAGTGATTTGCATAAGAGAGAGGCCGCAATAACTGAAAAATAGGCTCTAAATAAGATGTAAATGATGGCAAAGGTCATGGAAAGTCTTAATCTTTATCTGGATCTTCTTTGGACCTATGTATAGAGCTTTATTGATGTAAAAAATCAATGCGTGTTATTTTTTCCCTCTTTTTCGTTAAGAAATATGGAAAATCAACAGTAGGCATCGTCTGTAATCTTAAGCTTAAGGTTTATCGAATACACGATAACGTGCGTTAGGGAGTATCTTTTAGAGAGGACGCTTAGCCTGGGCAGTTCACATAGTGAGGTAGGGTGGGCAGTTCCTCTTCTAGATGCCGTTATCTTGCCTGTGCAGTCACCAGGTACCTATTTGTTGGCTAGTAGACAATTGGCGAGCACATGAAATATGACTCGAGGCGAGTTTTGAACAATCGATCTACCAGACGGCAGACAAATGTTCTAAGCACTCGGCCTCGCACCCATGTATGACTTGTTCTAAGGAGAAAAACAGTAGTTTGATAGTCAAGTAAACATTTTAATGTTGTCTCTTGAAGTAAATCATAGGCGGAGTAGGAGTAATTGAGAACCTAATAAGCAAGTAAGCATAAGTTGATTAGAGCTAAATCATATCTGATTGTATCATCAGGTTTAATCTGTATTTTACATGAATCGTATCCTTCTTTTTCTTCCATCAATCAATTAAGGCAGGGCCACAGAGAATATGGTAAATGCAGTAAAGATATAAAGTTAGAGCAGTGAGTTTTAAGTTTTGTGATATTTAAATTTCCAAACACTTAAATCTCACAAACACTTAAATGCCATGAACTCTTAAATCTCACAAACACTTAAGATTCACTGCTCTAAACTTCAAACCTTCACTACATTAACCATAATGTCTGTGGTCCTACCTTTCTTACTTTAACCAACAGGCTCAAGATTCTCACTAACACTTAAATCTCACAAACACTTAAACCTCACTATTTCAATCTCATGCCTTCATTGCATTAACCATATTTCTATGGCCTTACCTTTCTTACTTTAACCAACAGGCTCAAGATTCTCTCTTCAGATATTGCGTCCTAGCTGCTGTATTGCAAAATGACGTTTTGAATAGTGAAAAATCAAGTCTTTAGCAGATTTCCATCTTGATAAACATTGCAAGCTATTACTATGGCTCCATGTTGTGATGCGCACAGGTAATTGAATTAGCCAACAGAATAAAATGAATGCCCTGGTAAACTGCATTGGTACATCCTAAAACATTCATTTATCGTAGTGTAATGATAAAAGTTGCTTACTCATTTGAAAGCTCAAATTTTATGGCATTCGTCAATTGTCAACTGCAAAGTTAATTTAGCTGTTAAGACACTTGGACCCTATCTAGGAGTCATACTGGAGTCAGGAAATGATTTTTACAGTGTTGCAGTAAACTGATAGTACCACGCTCCTTTCTTTTATAATAAGTTGACTTAAGGAAACGTATGGCTGTATCAGATGAAATTGAAAACTTTCAGGCAGTAAGAAATTTCTGGCTTTATGAGAGATGCATAGGTGACAGAAATTTGTAGCTCTCATAAGTGAGCCATTGATTACTGTTGAAAAGCAATTACGAAATGCCTGGTTTATTCTGCAGCAAAAATACTGGAGAATAATCTCTTTCTGCTGGGTAAAATGGATTAAATGACCATTTCATGTTGACTACCTTGCTGTAGACAGATGGAATAGAGAGGTGTGAGCAACTGCTTTGGTCGCTGTCTTTTCCAAGCAAGCAGTAGCTTTAATTCAACGAGAATGAAATGACAACCAGGACACGAATATCACGATGAGCTTTTGCAAAAGGATCGCTTGCATTAGCATGAGTTATTCTTCTCCAATTTTATCCGTGTGTCGCCATAGACCATTAATCAATAAAATTCTCGTCTAATCTCTATTGTCACGACACAAACCAACTCAGTGCACCCCATGATCTTCTTTTCTTTGCTCGACCTACGAGCTATGAATATTCTTGATAAACACTCATAGATTAGGTTCCAATCTCAACTGTGCTCCGTTTGCCACAGATCTGTTCTGTTTAAGCCATACGCCTTATAACCAAATACTAAGTTGATAATCAAAATAGGTTATCTGCAAATTTCCTATGTGGATGATCGACGGGAAACGGCATGAAATATTGTTATTCTATTAGGATTTCTTCCTGTTTCTCTAGGAGTATGACAATTTAAGTTACTCCTTTGCATACATTGTTGCAGTACAAAGCATGGATAGAAGTTTCGAATACAGCTTCCTTTGAAATGCTAGAGGAGGACAACCTGTTAGGAAATATAGCATGCTAACTTTTAATGAACAGAATTGTGGAATTAAGTTCGAAGTTCTATGAGCAATCTTGTGCAAGAGCGTGTTTGATATTACTAATGAGCACACAATCAGCCTGGTTGCATCACAATATACTACTAAAAAGCCAGATAATTTAGACAACGGCATGTGCCAGTTTCTTGTTTACATCTGCGCTTCTACTAGGCTGCAAAAGGCTGCTGTTTATCTTCTGCTTTGCAGACAAGGTGAAAATAATGCAAAGCCTTGCTTCCAAGAATATGCCTTCAGAGATGAAGAGATACTATCCAAGTGTCTTCTTGAATATGGCTGTAGGCTGAAAAGTCATGATCATCCTATGTCGCTATTCAATACAGATGAAGAGTGTGTCCAACTTTATGCATAATTAGCCGATAGATTGAAATTTGAGATGGAAAATATTTATTAGATGTCAGAGTTGGTAATATTGTGTATTAGTTACTTTAGACCTCAAGCCTACAGTTAGCAATGAAGCTAAGAGTTTATTTCTGAATGTAACTAGATGTTATACATGGCAAATAAGTCTAACAGTCACTGTGTGTTTAGCAAAGAAGTGTCAACTATTTGTGACTATGGGTAGGCTTTAGGATGTAAAGCAGTGGCTTGTAAATTTCAAATCACCTAATTGATGAACTATGCCTCAAAAAGTTAACATCGCAGTCAAATAAGGTCGCCACTTACCATGAAAACTAGCAGAAGGCATGGTTTTTAGATAAAAGTCGGCTAAAATGGAGGGAAATACTGATCCATTTACGCTATATTCTACGGATAATAGTTTGCAGATAAATAAGACGTTACATGTTAGAATTGTAAAAACTATCTTCAAGTATCCATGTACAGTTTGACTAACTCATAAGGTTAAAACAGAATGAATATCTAAGTATACAAAACTCTTAAATATGCAAAGGTATAAAGCTTTCAATCAATACTAGCACTCAGACCAGAATTACGTCAAAGTTTGAATCTTGGAATAGAGACACCAATTAAGTAAGTAATAGAGATATCACATCTAGAGTTGACTTTCTCTACATTGAAATAAGTTTGCGTGAATAGCTATGTTTTGGCAATTCTTGATGTCAGATCTTTATAAGAGGCAGAATCAAAACATGTTTCGTATTGGAAAATAAAGCTTTAATGAAATGTATCATGTTATCAAGAAACTTTCATAAATAAACTCAGAAGGCTTGTCCTTATTACCTACTTTGTCCTGATACAAGATCTGGAACATCAGTTGCAGACTTAGAATATCCTTGCTATTTATCAGTGACTTAAATGCAAAAGTAACTTAAGAAAATAAACATAACAGATGTTCCATAATGTTGTAAAATAAAACTTAATACAATAATTCCTGCTTCATTTTCATTTCACATCTACAGATTTATATATATGAATGTATATATATATATATATATATATATATATATATATATATATATATATATATATATATATATATATATATATATATATATATAACTACAAATTTATATATATATATATTTATGATTTTATGATTAGTTAGACAGACGGTCACTGTACAGACGTCACAATGTTTCATTTAGTGGTATCTAATTGACATGTTTTGAATAGCTAGCTACTGATTGCATATATATATATATATATATATATATATATATATATATATATATATATATATATATATATATATATATATATATATATATATATATATATATATATATATATATATATATATATATATATATATATATATATATATATATATATATATTCTTGTATGTTTGTTGCTGTACACACCATTTTATGGACCTAGCTGAACTTTTGCAATTATCTCTAATTCACTGAAATAGAGTTGGTGCCATCGAAATGTCAGAATCAGGAGACGTATCTTAGTTTATCCCAGGTTATGTTTGAATGATAATAAGGAGAGAGAGACAGATATCTCCCTGTTTTGAATGTCGTGTATGCCATTGTGTCCGAAAAGCGTGTTGAGCCTAAAGCTTCAAATTTGCTTTATTTTGAAATCTTAATTTTTGTCATTTCGCCATCAACAGTATTAGATTTACTGAAAGGAATAGTGAAATATAGCTATTAGAGCTACTCTTCGCGATGCTTGGGCATATGTTTGTCGATTCAACGTGTAATAAACTTTTACAAATGTTTTGGCCTTGTATGCACTGTTTCCTAAGGAATGACCAGACTTGAACTGACTGCATTTGAGAATCATACAGCAAAAATTTAGCCAAGACAATACTGACGTCTATTGAGTAAAACTATAGCATGACGCTCTAACATTTTCCATAGCCATGGGAAGCTCGGTCGCGAGTTTCAATTTCACCAACTTTTGCAGAAAAGCAAAGCTGTATATCTTCAGTGATTATATCGACGGAATTACAGACGTTGCAATGTCTTATTTATTGGGGTCATATTGACTGCAAGCGATTTGACGTCTGATAATTGGGTAGGCTTAGGCTATTTTTCTGAACGATTTTGTACTAAGTTTTTAGGATTCTGAAATATCGCCTGATACGAATGTTGCTAGAAGGGAAATTACTCTGTTTAGATCTCCGGAGAGCTCCAGGTACATGCTTAGTTGCTTTAACTAGTTAGTAGAGTGTAAAGAAACAAATCTGAAAATGAATTCATTCACAAACTTTTTAACTTAGGTTAGATCATTTCTACTAACCTTATTGAAAGGGAATCTGCATGTTCTGATTAGGTAAAAAATGTACTTTTTTAAGGGCTCTGATGAGTATACTAGTGTTATTTATGACTTTTAATTTAAGGCATACCTTCTGCAAGCTTGTGTTTCAATGCTGTGAGAAGACAACGTGTTCTACCTTAAAAGAGACAAAGCAGATCCTCATTACACCTCTTTACCATCTTGCAAGTTGGCCTTCTGTGAAGGTGAGATGATACACTGGCACATAATACTGAAATGAAGATGTAGATGAACGATCGACTAATGGATTGATTTATCTTGAAAGAGATTCTTAAGTGTTACTAATAACCTTCATAGATTATTAACTGCTTGATAAGTCAAAAAACCAAAAGGATGAAAAGGAGAAAAAGAGGATTCATTGAATTCAATTAACTTGAAAACAAATCTTTTTGACTCCAGAGCTTAGTTAATGAACTCTTGTCATTTGCAAGTGAACGTTAAAGACAAGACACAGCAATTTCATTTGACCCACGACGATTGGCCAATTTCGCATGTTTGTGTTTATTGGATTTGAGATTAAGCCATTAGCATAAGCAATTTGTTAATGACCTTCTTTTGATTGATAGTTGTCAGCTGTTGGACCAATCCAAGCCCGCGAATTGTATAAATCAGCCCTTGTCACCATAGCATCATTGAAGTGTGCAGGCTCTATTCATATTGGGAGTTCGTTATTGACTATTCTAAGCAAAGCTTTTGAAGATGCGATCAGAGATATGACCGAATCTCGTTTGTGCGTCAATGTTTAACATACGAGTATCTAATAAAAGTCGGATTACGCCGAGAGAAAACTGTCTACCCAAGGTACTGTTGCTCATATATGCTGACTTGTACGCAGAATGTAACTATGGAGGCATGAAATTTTCCTATTGAATTTTGGAGCTGTTCAGGAAGTGGAAATAATTCGATTACTTTCCACAACACATTCTGATCTTCGTTTCTCTGTCCTTTCGGCTTCTTCTATCTTATTAGCTAATAATTGCCAGGGCAATAGAGCTGGACACACTTCTGTCTAAAGCCATTGTTCTCATGAATAAAATCGGTTCATAGCGATTAAAAGAAATACAAAATAACAGAGAATAAAACGGTGGATAGCGAAACCATCATTGAAATCCGGGTTGGCTTTCTATAAAATGAACCAAGTATTGGGAGATTATATCAATTAACACTTAATAAGGTATGCAGACCCACGATTGTAACTCGATGTACAGTATACACGGCTTGCTCTCAGCAATGTCCCATTCTCGTCATGATGCCCACAGTTCATTCTGGCACACTCCTTCAATGCATTATCCAGGTAAGTGCATTTCTGCATTTTATTATGCGATGCTTTATGCTAAAATGCTATTTGTGCACATGCACTGTAATACGTATGGATTTAGCTTGGTTGCTTACCCTATTCAGTATCACCACCGAAAACATAGCTTGCGTCTTCTGATAAATGGGTAGGGAATCTGCTGCTATTAGACTGGTATTATCACAGAGAAGTCCATCTCACAGCTTAGCCAGAAGCATAGGGCTCTCGTTTTAATAGTGAAGTAAGTATAGGTACCACGAACAGCTGACAGTTCACGCTAGAGGCAGTTTCTTTGGTTATCTGACTGAGTCATTCCTTGAAGACAACAGACTAACATTCTAAATGATAATACGACGCTAAAAGGAATTCCACTAGACTACATGGACACTGGTATATACACAGAGTACAGCCAGCCGTTATATCAACCCAGCCAGCTTTTTAACGTTCAAGGTACGTTTTCCAAGTAGGCCATATTTCGAGAATTTATTGCCAGGCATATTATTAGCAAGAGTTCTTCTTTGTTGCTGGTACATGTCTTTCTAGAGGGGAAAAATAGTATTTTAGGTACAGTGGCATGAAACTTTTCAAGCAGAAGGCGAACTTTCCCATTTAAGCTTAAGGGTTGCATTTATAACATTTATTTTCTCGTTTTCATACAAGTAACAGAACCTTAATGCTTGCTAATCTTTGGTTGTAAGTGTATTTGTTTTACAAAAACTCGTCCATAATGCCAAAAGTGAATAAGAAGTGACAGGTAGATAATATGATAACTGCCAATGTTTTGCTCGCAATGTCAGAAAAAATGCTAAGAAATCTTGCTTGAATGATGGATAAATGTATTTACTACCACAGAAAAAGGCGTCGAAGAGTCACCTTCATTCGCTAATTGCTTTGTTAGCTCATTCATTCGCTAGTAAGATTAGTTTATGCGATGCAATTAAGAGTAGCAGGTTTTGTGATATAACATTGTGCAAAAGTGAATATAAATGTCGAATATTCTAAGCTTGGAATTGAATTGCAATCGATGCCAATTGAAACACGATACTGTTTTAATGGTGCTCGATAAGCGCTGTTAAAAGACAGTTAGGAGCACTGCCGAAGGTGGTCTTGCTAGATATGTTACAAGCTGGGCAAAGCACGGTAGAAGTACCATACTACCGAGAATCTCTCCTGTTGCGAATCCGTGTAACTCTGAGTGTGTATTCTAGAGTGGACTATGATTAAACAGTCTGTTGTATTAGGATTAAGGTACCAGCTGATCCTTTTCCATGGATTTATGATTTTTGTTCTTGCTGATTCACAGCAACAAAAGGCCAAAAATTTCATGCCGAGAATGCCATTGAAAATAAACATAGCTTGATGCTAAATGGAATCAAATGCTTAGTTTGTTCCTGATAATCCCAAGCATTCTATGACGCCATTTGTTGTAAACTTGACATAAGTGATGGCATTATTCGATTTCTTAGCATCACCACACTAGGATCATGCAATTAAGTCTGTTAATTTCTTTATCTCCAACTAGCTTTATTTCGCTAGACAGATTAATATTAGCATTTTATACACAAATATTATGTGCAAAATACAGCAGCAGTCATTGATGTTCTAGTTCGAAATCTCACTTCATTATCATCAAAGGTCTAGTAGTCACATTACGTTGGACAGCTTTGAGTGTAGGGTTTTGACTGAAAAGTGTTAGGAAGAAATAATTGACGGAGCCATCTTGCTTAAGTCTATTAGAAGCTGTCCGCTATCCTTTGAATCGTTAGAAACTATCAGAACATTGAAATATTGAACACTAAACATTTAAGTAATGTTCACAGTAATCTGCCAACTAGTTCTTTCAAACTTAGAGAAAATGACTAATTATTTCAATAATCATAAAGCTAGGTATATATGTTGCTGTCAATAGAACATCTATGGTACTGACATGACAAAAACTAACTGCAGATGACAGATATGACTTGCACCTGAAAATAAGGCGATAGAAATTTGTAAGCAGTACCTGTTTACAAATCTGTTGCAAGGGCCAACGACAGTTTTCATAAAAGACCCCTAAAGTTACTGATAAGGCTTATTGCGATGTAATAGCGCTGGGGACAAATTTTTTGACAATATAAACAATATGCTTTCAAACATGTTTACTTACTGCTACCTCATTGGAAATTTGGGTTTCATCACGACATCTACCATCAAACTGAAGAAAGATTTGAATTTATGCTAGAAAGTTAAGTATATAGAACTTATAGCGACCACAGAGCTTTCATTCACTGAATTGGAACTAAGGGAGTGCTTTCACTCATCCTCGTGCTACTATTTTCATGCAGTTTCAGTGTATGAGAGAGAATTTCAAATGTGAGTTTTACTGCGTACTTTTAGTTGCTCATCAAATTACTCTGTCTTTCTTGAATATCAAGTTGCAATCATAGAATCCAACGTCTTCATTGTGTATCAACATGGTTCATTTAAGAATGTTTGCAGTAAGTTTAGATCTGCATTATTTCATAACAGATCATAACTAGAACTTTATATGCTCAACAATTTAGAGAATAAAGCATTATTTAATAGGTAATAAGCATTTTCAAACAATAAATTTTAGCTATACTTTAGAAATATTAATAGTAAATGCCAAAAGAAAGTTTCATAAGACTTTAAGAAACATCCCTTATTTCTAGAAGCAGCTTGCCAATCTTCTAGGACCACAATTCATCTCATACAGTTAATTATCATCCCTGTGTCTTTTCTAAAATACTTTACATTGCTATATATTTTGTACAGAATATCAGTGTATTATTGAAGAATCAAGAAAAAGGCACTTCAGGTATTCTGAGCGAGTAGAGTGCTTTAGGTTGGCTACAATGCTACAAAAACCAATTTCAAATTTAAGGCATTGCAATGCCTTTTTGCTGATCAAAGATGATGGTTCCCTATAGACTAATGGGCCACAATGTTATAAACTTTAAGCTATAATTAAGATTAAGATATCATTTTCAAATGCTACAATATCAGAAGGGAATACAGTTAGGTAAAATGTTTAAAGAGACAGGAATTGATAGAGATATCATATGCATAGTAATGCTGTCTAATTGTTAGTAAACCAAGACATTTTCTATGCAACACAGAATTCAGTTCATCGGCAAATTTTCACAGTAATTGAGTTGAAGGAAATTCTCCCCAACTTTGGATAAACATCGATTGAAATACCTCTCCAATACTTGTGAACAAGTGTCAATTGAAAAACTCTCGACAACACACAAAAAGTTTGTTTGCAATTCCATCAAAGTCATCAATTTCATAACGTAATCAGTGTGAATTTGGGGGCTGTAAACATCGTTTTAGAGAAGTTACTGTTATCAAAAAGTAATTTAATCGATAGGTACGAGCATGGAACATTATCAAAAGATTCTTGATCTTCACTAACTAGTTTGCCATTAATTGCGATTATATGAATGCATGAATATAACTATCATAATGATGGTGTCTCTTAAACTATTCCTTTTTATTGTAGGCCCTGACAAATAGAAATAGCTTACTAATGAACAGCATGTTTTGTTAATATGCTATGTGTTAGTATAATTCAAGTTAATTTTCTTAGAGTTTTCATCCTTAGTAATGTTTCATTCCCAAAGCTTCTTACAAAGTAAGAAGTTTTCCTTACTTTTGCACGAGGTTTGCCTCAACATATGCTAAATTTGAATTAAGATTGCAAGGAAATGATAAAACTATGATAATATATTGGGAGTATTCAACAGTTATTTATCGTTGGGTGCAGATTTGTTACAAAACCATGTTGTTTTTTGTGGACTATCTTCATAAGCTGGGTTTAAATATCCATACTCTGTTCGTGCATTCTAAAGGGAAGCTTAAATTCGTTAATTAAAGTGGCATAAGTTTCTTATATACTAAGCGGTTCTTTTCATACGGAAGATTTATGGTGCCCAATCGCTGAATGTGGCATTTTGTCGAATACGTAATTGGTTTTGTTGATCTATTAGGGAAATGCCTTGTAAAACAGAACTTACGTACACTTTAGATGTATACCATACAACGTCGTGTTGCTGTAGGGAAGGAAGTTTGGTGACATATGTGGACTTCTATAAGTTTGAGACTTCCCATTTTTAATCTATGTTACATGAGTTGCATCAAATCATTAATGACTACGTTGTCAGTAGAAGCTGAAATTCTGTCAGGCACCAGTAGAATGATGCTGCTGAATTAGAAGAACAATACTGTTAGAACTGTAATAAGAATAAGATAGTTTCGGTGGTCAAACTCCTTCTTTGATGTGTTACACGCTATCATATGATCTGTAATTCGCTGTCCTTGATGTGGATTTTGTGCAAATGTAGATAATGAAATTTCGACTCTTTGCTGTACAAAAGATACACCTTTCTAGAAATTTCCTTGCTTTAAAATATGCAGAATGTAATTTGAAAGAAATTTTTGCTGCTACGGACAACAGTGCTGTTCTTGAAAACATAACTTTAAAATGTCTAATTTCATCTTCAAATGCCAGATATGTTCATCTCAGATGAGAAAACTTCATAAAAGTTCATATAAGCATATCTTAACTCTAAAGTAATGTTGCAATAGAATGTGAAAATCTGTATGAAGAGATGAAAATCACAAAAGTACGAAAAATTCTTGTCCTTATAGTTATTAAAAGTAAATAGCTTGTTGGTACTTCAGAACATCTCTATGGCTGGAAAAGTGGTAATATTCTTTAAACATACTAAGCTTATAGGATGTTACCGCTGTTTATTAAAAGTGACATGCGTCTTAAAACTTATTCCTATTATGATGATCAATATAGGACCTGGTGAAAAAGCAAGTATTTTTTAACATGACTCGATCAATTGTTGCTCGTACCAATCTGTGAGAAAAACTAGTACTAGGCACATAAAGCCACTTTCTGCAGAGGAGATTGTTGACGTCCAATGTTCAGTTGATCCTGACGTCATTTCCCAGCTTATGTGTAATCGATAGATTTCTCTGTATGGGTTCTATGGCAGAATGTACAGCAATCTTGCTGTATGGTTGCTAACAGCAGTTGCTGTTGGCTTTTGAGAATAATTGATTATTCCTTCTGGAACGCTTCAGTTCGATAACAGACTTCAAATCATTTTGAATTAATTTGCTCTGTACACTAATATTTTTGTCAATAACTTCCTTAATCAATCCATTATACAAATATCTATAATAGTTCTGTTCTAAATGTTAGTATATTTTGTAGTGAAAAACCGTGTTGTACTTTGTGTTGTTGGATTGATAACGATATAAACTCAATAACGTTGTGTATTATGTAATCAGGTTATACTGTATTATCTTATTTTAGCTTCTTTATATTTGTTTAGAAATGTCTACGATACAAGAAAGTATATTTTCGAATTATTATATATAAATATATATGCATATTCAACAATTTTGGTGTGTGGTTGCTAACCATTGTTGCTATTGGTTTCTGAGAATATTTGATTATTCCGTAAAAAACGCTTTAGCTCAATAACAGACTTCCTATCACTTAAAATTATTTTCTTTTCTATACTAATAATTTTGTCAATAATGTATGTATTTTGGAATCAAGTTATATTTCATTATCATATTTTAGCTTCTTTGTATTTGTTTAAAATCTGGGTGCATTGTAAATCACTTCAGGCTGAATGTTTCTACATTTCATAAATATTATAAAATGAACTGATATGAAATGATTGATGACTTGCAATCTACCTATTAATAAAATAGTACTGGTCATTACATGAATGGAACTTTCTGTTAAATATATCGTAATTGACAATTCCATTGCGTTGTTGAATAAACCTGCGAAGTAAGATCTTCCCTTGAAACCAAGAGAACAAATTTAGTAATTTGATATACGCATTGAGTGAGCTATCTCGCAGTAAAGTGAAAAAATCCTTCATCATTTGATCCTTAACTTACCTTTAATTCTTATTTAATCCTATAATAGTTCCATTTTCTCGCGGTATAGACGTACATTTGAAGTCATTGGAATTTCATAGGCAACAATGGCATAGTCTGCAGAACCTAAATCAGATTGTTTACATTCAAGCAAGACTCGTTGTTAAATATGAAACATCATGAACTACAACCTGATTTTGCTAAATGACTACTTTGTTTCAACTTTCAAAAAGAGTTGCTATTGTAAACTCACTTTATACACAACTTCATAGAAAAGACAGGGTATTTTGTCTTAAAAGTAGTTCTGAGGTGACATTGGCTTACAGTTATATCAACTTGCCACTGTATGATACTACTTCATGAACTGACACTTCCAAAAACTTTATGTAGACTTAATTGTGTTCTTTTGTTTAATATGTTCGTCGACTTGTTATATCTTTTACAGACTCAATATGTAAATCGATGGTTGATAAATAAGTCTGTAATGTCGAAGTTTGCAATAGCTGATACATATTATATCAAATTGATAGATATGATATATATAAATATATATGTATATAGATATATTAATTCACAGCCGCGTTAAGTATATAAAAATAATATAGGCTAATGCAAAAATTCACTCTCTTGTTTCGTAGATGTTTCAATTGATATCTTCTTCAGTACTGAAAAAGATATCAATCGACACATCTACGATACAAGAGAGTATACATTTTAAGCATATTATTGTATGTATACATAAATATATTTATGCACTTAAAAGCTTCAAATCCTAAGAAACTTGTAGAATAATATATAGCGATTCAAGAAAGGCTTAAACTTTTTAATTCGTTTTGACTTGCGTCTTCATCAGTACTGATGAAGATGCTAGTTCAAGCGTTTTATCAAGTGAAAAGTTTTTTCTTGGTTTACTATACATGCAAACTTATAAATATATACATATACATATAAATATAAATATATATATATATTTATATATGTGTGTATTTATATATGAACTCAATAGTTGTAAATATACATAAATTTATATATATATCTATAACTATATATGTTTATATCTGTATCTATGTAAATCTTTATATGTACATTAAGGCTCTTTGCTATACAGCAGTGAATCTCAACTTTGCTATGTCTCGATAATACTGATTATGTGGGTAATAGAAAATATGATAGTTCAAGTTTTGTGAAGCGCTTAGGGAACCGCCTGGCTATTGTTTGAAAATCTAATCCAAAATGAAAATGATGAATGAACTTACTAATCTAATATTGATGCTAATTTAATTCACAAAAAACTTGTCGGGTTGTTTTGACAGCCAGCACAATGAACGACAATTGTCAACAATATCGCGAAAGTTTTGTGATTAGATTACCGATAATTAGGTACCAGTTTTTAAGTTTAGAATAGCAAATTATTACATAAATGTCGTCAAAAGTGGAGGAAACATATCTATGAATGACATCGTCTAACCTGGATTCAAACTTGCATTAATCAAAGAGAACATTAATGTAATAGCATGTTGAATGAAGCAATATGAAAATGTGTATGCATCAGAATTTCATTTCAATTACTTGCTGATCTTCATTTGGCTCTTCATTGCAGTAAACTGCCGGGAACTGGCATTATAATTAGAAGTAACCAAGTCTCGATGATGAAAGTTATCGAGCCTGAAAACACACAATGTGGTTTAAATCTATGCACTTCTCGTATGGTCAACGACTGAGAAGTACATATTCACTTTTGGGATGTAGAAGGTCTAGACAGTACATAAAGTTCTACACTTTTCTGTTCTGAGAATGAAACCTCTTGCTACGTATGACAAGCGTATTTGAGACAACTTTCAAATATAACTAATATTCATTCCCTACTTATTCTGTCAGATACCAACATTCATTATTTATTCTTTCAGATACCAGTAATACCTAATGTTTGTAAGTCATAAGGAAAAAAGCTTATATTGTACTTTGTCATGGTGCATTTATCAAAGTACAAGTACTGTTTTCTTCAAACTATTATCAAAGGGTAGAATGACGGTACCGAATGTATTCCATACAAATGGGTTTTTGCTCTTCATGGCAATCCCTAAAGAAATCATCATCTCTTTATTCACAGTCTATTAGAATTGTAGACTTGCATAATATAGTTGTATTTTTAGTGGAAAACGTGATAAGGCAGTATGCTATACCTAATGACGACAGCTAAAGAGTGTTTCGATTGTTGTTCTGTGGCTTAGCAGCTACATGTGACTTAACGATTGATCTAATTTTCCCGAAGAGCAAATGCGCTCCAAGTGAAGCACCTTTCGAATGTGGTTTCTGGAGCCATAGCTGTGGAATAATCTTCTTCTTATTGAATCAACTGCTTGTGCCAGTTCTAAGATTCTAGATCTTGTTAATAATTTATTCACGTGACGGTTTTTCTTTCGAACTGGCAGCTGCTCCTCTGCTTAACAAGCATCCAGATTGAATGAAGTCTCTCTTTCCGATGTGATGTGAAGACAGGCGACACTAACGTCGATTTTCTGTCACTTAATGATGTTTGGTAGCTCCATCGCAGAGGGATGTCCTATGGCCCTATAAGTAGTTCCTATACAACAATAATCTATCTCGGACTAGGTTTACGTCAGATGGTCTTAATAAATCTTTGCAAACATGACGGAAAACTCTATCGATGAATCTATTGAGCATTTCATATTTTGTTTTATGAGAACATAGCCTATAAAAATACCAAGGCTCGAAATCATTGAATTTCAAGAATAATTTAAAATAATGCAAGGCTGAAGCTTTATCAAGTCTTAGACTTTTTGGTTATTTGAGCTTTCTTTAGGAAACAAAAGAAGTGTGAGTTTCATATATCCCGTCTAGGAGTCATTACATTATGATGCGACACAGCAACTCTTAGGGGAGTGTCCGTTGCACACTTGTTATTATAAGAATATAATCTTGAGAATTAATGCTTGAAATCGCGGAAATTTAAGAATAATTTAAGAATAATTTTATGGATATTAAGAGTATTAAGGCTCAGCGAAAATTAGATATTCTTATAAAAAGTTTGTATGATGTGCAGTGCAGAAATGTAGGAAGTATTAGGAAGGTGAAGGAGCAATGAAAGGTAATAACGCCGCTGCTTGTGTGTTAAGAGCCATTCTCAAACTTACCAGAATTGCGCTTTACAGTTATCTATTTATTGCTAACAGTAAGGACAGGGATGCTCTAAAGTGCAGGAAGATTTTATTTGCTTCATAACAAATGAAGAACAGCACTAATTGATGTTGCTAAGGCTTTGCCCATAATCTGGTCTCATGGAAAGGGTACTTTTTAGTATTTTGAAGGCACTATTGCAACACGTGCAAAAAATTGGCAAGGGGCAAAAGCCTCTAATGCCAACCATTCCTATGTCATTGGTATCGCTTATTTCGCACCTTTTTAGTAATAGCTGCCATATAGTTTTCATTTCATTTGAGGACTGTTCATTTCTTTTTGCTGAGTGTTTCTTGAAAGCGCATAATTCAGCTGATGACATTACTTAAGTCAAAGCATTCACTCACTCGATCAGTTGCTACGTTACTAGATATATCTATTTCTGTGTCAGTTACCTTTTGCATCATACATATGTAACTTGCCATGAGCATTTAATTCAAAAACGTGAATGGGTAAATTGCTTTTAAGATTTTCTCACATTGATCTTTTTCAAATTATCAAGCATTGAAGGACTGAGGTTAGAAAGGTCAGGATAAATAGATAGTGCATTATAGGTGAAAAATCGAGCTCTCAAATTTCTGAAAGTTGGCAAAAGACAATAAGAATCATTATCTCAATAGGCAACCATTTTTCATTGGCAACCTCAGGCCTAGCTAATGTTACACAGTGCAATCTTTCACAGCAAGTTGCATCGCAATGACAAATGAAGGGATTGCAAAACAATTTTTTTACACCTAGCATTGATTTTTGTAACCTGCAACGGCCTCCGCAATTTGCAACGTCTGACGCCACTTTTAGTGATGCAAATCTTAAACGGCGCATTCGCCTTATGTACGATTGCATTGTAAGTTGCGAAGAATCGATGTTACTCGGTATAGCGACTATAAAAAGGTAGGAAATCGTTGCGAAAAGTAAAACAAAATTCTGCTTCAAGCAGCCGTTGGGAGAGCAACAAAGCTGCGTTGTACAGCGCAGAAATGACATGTTACATGGGGCAATCGGTCTGCAACCGATGTCACAATGGCGTTGCGAGGCTAGCTGCAAAAAATACACCGTGCAACACTAGCTATATTTGATCCCGAAATATCTAAGGCATGTGTTTCCTTTGAAGATCTTATACAACTATCATAGTGAAATGTGGTATCAGAGATAGGTGTCTAACGCGATTAGGATGACAAAGACACGAGAAATTTACATTGCCTGATCTCTCCGCGATGGTGATGACATTGGAGTAACAGTAGCAGTCGGAGACGTCATTTGAGAAAATTAATAATTAAATTGCAGTGCAGGCTTTGTTAGCTGCAAGGAGCTGTTGGGGATAAGGTGCATGTATGCAGTTTGAACGGCTTAAAGCTCAAGTTTAACTAGTTAAGAGTCCAATGACAGTTTTATGATGTGAAGTTTCTATTGGAGTGGTGTCTAGTTTAAGGAAATTCTATTTCTGTGGGTGAGAGGATATTTCTCCCACTCGAAAATAGTCGAAAGGGCAAATCTACGACGTACAAGATGTCAGTGCTATTAAAGAACAGCCAGACAGGGGGCTTTGACAGTACGATGGGGGCAACAACTCCTTGATATGATAGTATTCAGGAAGTGGCACTGTTAAGGGAGAATGGAAAATGATGAAAACTATGCAAAAGAAGGGAGGAAGGGAAGATCACCAAATGTCTATGAAAGAATGCTGACTTTTTGAGGCAGAAGGGAGATTTAGAGTCTTGTTCTACCCCCCTGAGTGCGGCGCCTAACAGCCAACTTTTGAAAAGCATGGGCATTCTTCTCAGAGTCGAGGGCATAATCTATCTATGGGAAAGCATGCTTCACTGTAGATGGGAGGTCTAAAATTTCCATACCAAGTCTACCTTCTTTTACAATATTTACTGAAAACCACGTGGAACAATACTGCAAGTACTCGCAAAGCCATTATATCATCTATTCTTTAATCGGAAGTAGATCTATCATAACTTCTGACAACAAGTATAATCTTCATGGTTCTTTTTTTTAATAGACACTTATCTGTTTATTGACGATTCAATGTTATCTTCACAAACAAATAAGAGCCTGTTTCCGTTCTACAGATTCTTTACGGCAAACAATTTTTGCATATGTAAATACTCAAGCTGAGAATTTATTTTAGCTGCTAGAGAATTTTTAGATTTTTTGAAATTTGAATAATGCACGAGTTTGTGCTTTTGTCGAAATTTCAATATAACTACGGGAGAGAATTTTTAGCGTTCTGGATGATCAATGGTTGTTATGCGGAAAATAATAGCAGTATTTCTGAAAGAAGCGATGGAGGTCTGAGAGTGGGATTAATCTCATTTCCAGACTCTGAAATGCATGAAAGTCTTGATGGTAGTAAAAACTTCACCCTTTCCAAAAACTGAAGCAGTAGGGAATTTTATAGAGGGCGGACATACATAACAAAAGTCTGGTAGTAAAGGCCATTATGAAGCCTATTGATCTTGAAGAACATTGCTTTACTATACATTGCGCGCATTTTGTATAAGAATAAGTTATTTGTCGCAGTGCCTAATACTCTTAAAAGTTTTAGATTTTGAGCCAAGAGTAATCTTACATTATTCTTACTTTACTCTCAAATTTCTGTGATTTTGAGCCTTAAAATTGTTATAGACTATATTCGTATAAAAAGTGTTTATGATCTTGGGTTTGAATAATGAATTCACTAAACTGGCTTCAAGCTCCAGCTACAGTTTGCGCTGTACCAGCCATTCCCGGGGACAGGCCGATGCAGCTCATTACTAGGAGTTGATTGGATATTGACGAAAATCCCTCCAGATGATTTCAAGGTATACACATTGTGTGAGGGACCTTCATTTAGGAATATAGTAAATCTCATTTTCTCACCAAGTTTGCCTAAAAGCTGAGGGCATTAGGCCAATACAGCAAGATAGAAATATACTCTCCATTAAACGTTCTGAAAAGGCGAGCATAGCAAATCGCATTTTAAAAACTAAAGTCATGTATAATCTGATTAAGGTCATATTCACATCACCTGTCTATCTGTTTCTTATTTTTCTGAGTACTGTTCTTATTTTGACTATCTCATGCTATTTAGTAACACAATTAGATTTTCAGCAATTGAGCCAAAATCTTTATCTCTTAAAAGCTCTCATCCAATTGCAATAAAGCTTCTATGCAATATTAATTTACCAATAGCTTTGAATCTGAGCTGATATATTGCATGATATATTCATTCAATTCTAGATTTATATATTTACCTATATGAGATCATCGTGTAATAGTGTCATAGGTTATTCCCTACCAACTCTATTTTGTATATGCATGCATGTATATATATATGTATGTGTATATATAAATATAAATATATATATATATATATATATATATAAATATATATATATATATATATATATATATACATACATACATATATATATATATATATATACAGAAATATATAAATATACACTGGTGACCAAAATTAATGAGCTACTTAAAAATTTCCTCTATTTTCAGATCGTTGTTTCTTTTTCATAAACGAAGGGATATACAGTTATTTATATGTTGTTATAGGTATCCCATTGCTGTCAAAGTAAGAAAAATGTATGTTTTAGCACTTCACGATATTTTCTTACCTTTCCAAGACATTTGTTGTTTACATACAATCAGAATTGTTGGGTTACAGATTACCTTAGGCCTATAGTCACCCTCTCCCAATGTGAAGATTTACGTGGTGTAGCATCTGCCTGTGCCTTGATATGATGCTATTTGGTGTCTGTGCTCTGTGAAAGTCTGTTTGGTATACTTCAAAGTGAGTTTTCTTTGGCTATTTGCAAACTCAAGAAGTCGATATTAGTTTGAAAATTTATGAAGCAATGCTATCTGTCTCTCCTGCAATACATACTTTTCTTTGTTCACTTGAGCGAAATCGATGTACTTCAGAAAAGGAAGCTCTGTTAGACTAGATAAGTATAAATAATCCTTGAATGTTTCTCTGTTTAAGTCATGATGACTATAAAACGACGACTGAGTGTGCATGAGAGGATGAGAGTTGTTGTGCCATGAGAGGATGAGAGTTGTTGTGCTTAATGAAGAGAACTCTCATCTTTTCTTGCACGCTCAATCGTTTTATAGTCATCATCACTTAAGCAGAGAAATATATATATATATAAATATATATATATTTATACCGTAAGTTCTCTTTTAAGCTCCCCTCTCAAAAAGACCCTCTTTAAAAACGGAGATTCAATGTCCACTGGACACAGGCCATGTAAAAGCCTTTCGTCCAAGCTACAGGCTGTTGAAGAAATTGACCGTTCTGAATGAAATATTTAGAAGACGACATGAAACGGGAAAATAGTTTAAATTTATTAATTTTCATGTCATTGAGTAAAAAGCTTCACACACACATAGAACATTTTGTCATATTTCAAAAAGTTGTTAGCTCCCCTCTCCAATAGGCCCCCTTCTAAAGTGTTTGAAGACAATAAGGTTTAACAGAAAATTTACAATATATATATATATATATATATATATATATATATATATATATATATATATATATATATATATATATATATATATATATATATATATATATATATATATATATATATATATATACTTCATTCATTTAGCATCACGTAATTTTAAAGCGCAGTGCCAAGGTCTACAATGTAGAAAAGGAAGACCGTTCATTAGGAAAGAGAGATAAGTAATTTTATTAGCCATGCGGCTACTGTAGTTTAAGCCATAACCTACAATACTTTTCAGGCCACCGATTTCAGACTCCAAACTGCTTGTCTCACGTATGTAGACAGCTACCTCATATCAACCAATTGGCAATGTTCCAGTTTATTCATCAGCTCCAGAATAATCAGAAACATTGGAACAGCAATGAATTCTCTCAACGATCCACTGAATAATTCAACAAACAGAAAAGTCAATTCGATCAGGCTGGAATCAGGGAATGGAAAGTTCTATATTTGGTTGAAGGCATTAGCATCATTAAAATTATAGGTTATTGAGGATAGGTATGTTAAGCAATAGAAAAGTACAGGAATGGGTGGAGACACACAGAAGACTGTTGTTTCGGGGAAATCTGGAAAAATGACCAACTATTTCCTTTTTAACCAACTTTATTTTCCAGAACACAAGGAAACAGTGAGGAAATGTGCTAGTAACTGCATGGTATTTGCATTATCATAAAAAGAGAGAGTTGACTATGACCAACGGAATAAATGAATTGTAAGTTGAAGTTTGGTCAAACTTCTCAATGCAGGCTAGATTTTCTGCTTTATGTCCAACTTTTTGCAGAATTTTTCAGTTACACAGGGGGGCATTATACGACTCACGCCCCCATCAGTACATAATTGATCTGAATGATTACAAAGCATCGAATCTCACTTTTTGCTAGCATCCTTTCAGAAGAAAGTCTTTAGAAAAGCTGAAGGAGAGAGAGCCCATCATGGACAGAGAAAAGAGTATTCTACTCTATCTCTTTAGGGATGCAGAGGGTCTAGAAAGAATGCAAATTCTAAATTTTCCGGTTTTTAAGATAAGTTTGCTACGTATGACTCGCGTATTTGAGACAACTTTCAAATATACCTAATATATGCAGTCCTATATTCATTGTATGCATATATTATATCTTTATATATTTATCTATATACTGAATGAAGAGAATATTGTATGTTTCGCATTATATGGCGAAAAAAGCGAAGGCCCTGGAGTGTGTTGAGGGATGACCTTAGATTCCACCGCTATTCTTTTGTGCCTGGATGGGACAAATGCTTACACTCTCTTTTTATGTAAGAAACAAACTTTCCTTTTCAGCCTGGATGTTTTTTAATATTTTGTCAAATCCAGCCTTAACTATTTCTTAACTGTTTCTTAAAATTCTTGAAATTTCCTATAGCAACAAAGCAACTATGAGACGATAAATTGAATTTTTAGTTAAAAACGTTTGAGAGGTAGATGTTGTTTGTATTTTGTTTCCGGCTGAATTAAATATTTTCTCGCAAAACCAGATTTGTCAAGTTTACTTTTGAAACTCAGCCTGCCAGTGGTTCTTCTGATGAAGATATTTATCGAAACGTCTATAGTTTAAGTGAAGTATATTTTTGATTCTCCCTCTTACATATATATATATATATAAATATATATATATATATATATATATATATATATATATATATATATATATATATATATATATATATATATATATATATATATATATATATATATATATATATATATATATATATATATATATATGACTGTTTGTTTGTATGACTGTATGGCCATCAGTCCTTTCACTAATACATTTTTAAGCAGAATTTATGAATAGTCAGCAAAAAGATAAAAGATCTAGTTGACATGAAAGCTTTGACAGTAAATGTTGTATCTATGTTTTCGCATTTAGCTTGACACCTATGTTAGGATTACATCAGAGTGTCGTTCAATTGAATTACAAACGCTTCCAGTTATTACAAAATATTATTTGTCGAATATCTTAATTGTTAGTTTGTTATTTAACAATTTGAATTTGGAACGATATTATTACTTGTAGTAGTGATGATACTACTGAATGGTAATATTTTGAAAAGTATATAAATCACCGAGAGATTGAAATATAGTTGGTACATTGGTACACTTGCAGAAAAAATGACTACTTGGGACGGCTCGGATATTTCGGAAAGTGTTTGTAAAACGAGGTTGTTGCCTTCGGTATCCGGAAGTAAACATGTGGCACTTTGATGTTATATTTCCAGCTGAATAGAAGAAGGGCGAGCAAAAGAAAAATTTAGTAGTCAATAATAATGACAATAATGTAGTCAAAGCTCGAGGAAATGAATATATTTGGCCTATGGCTCTCACGAATAGGGAAGATATACGCAAGTATGCTTTTTATCCAATATGTTTCATTGTCAATTATGCTCGCATTTGACAAAGCATTAGAGACCATGATTGTGACCATTTGACTCATTTGCAGCAAGAAAGTCCAAGGCGTCATAACAGAATCTGGCTTCGTAGCGACCAGGAGGTGCAAATAAACGGGGTTGCGCTTATTGCATTGTAAAATATAGCTAAGTAAGTTATAATTTGGATTTAAGATAATTTCCTAATCCACTTATCACCCTACCATTGGCCAGATATGTTACTTCTTTCTTTACCACCAGCAAAGCCCATTCTTACCAACAAGAGTTTATCGATTAATTGATAATTGGCTTAAAGCGCTAAACGTTGAAAAGCTAGGGCTAACTGAAAAACAAATTTGTCCTGTGAGAAACCAGAAAAATAAATCAAAAGGATGCGACATGGCTTGAAATCAGCGATATTTAGCTCGGTGAAGAAAGAAGCGAGAACTATTTTGACTTTGTCATTGAATTTCAGATCTACAGATTTGAAATCATTGTATGACTTCTATTCGAGATCACAAGAGTCAAAGACGCCACACTCTGGTTTACAAAATATTACTTTTGCCATTCACACAATCAGTTTTGAGAGATCCTGTGAAAAAACTGAAAGAGCATGTACTGTAAATGAACACTGCCAACTTCAAAGTTATAGACTTAAATGTATTTCCAAGTGATATTTTAGTCGACTCAGAAGCAGTTTATCATAAAACCAGCATGACAAGAAAGACTTTCACCAATGAGGAACCCGAGGATGGCGTTTGTTTGCCAGATGCATTAATATAAGATATTCATAAAGTTCAAGTGTGAGATAGGTTTTTCTGAAGAGCAGAGCCAATAAGTTTCTTCATGCTATGAATAGTTTTGAAAGAATAGCTGATTCACCTACTTACAATGAGTGGAGGTAACTTTGGACATGCAAATTCATAAAGTTTGCATATTAAAACTACTTTGATTAAGACAGCGAGGAAGTACTGAAGAATAGATCTGTTTATAGTGTTTTATACCCTCCAATGAAGGAGGGCGAAATAATTTTCAGGCTGTTGCTTGGCCAATAGATAAATGTTCCATATAAAGGTAGCAGAGGAAACCGGACGTGCTCTTGACTATGTGAGAGAATTGCGTGATAAGATTTTACTTGTGTTTTTATTTGTATCGGAATACTCAGTTGCCAGACTCGTTTTGTTGAAGAAACTCCAAGCAATTCCTAAATCGACCACGTCCTTCCTCTATCTTCTTGAATCGTTTCATTCTCACCACATGTGTCGTTATGGACAATAAAGATTATTCAAGGCAGAGTATTTAAGGCTGAAGTGCCACTCTGATACATCACCTCGAACAAATGTCCAATGGACATTGATTCAAGCCTTTTGTTGATACTTGCGTCAAAAGCATTGCTCTGCTAAAGTCGTTCTTATCTAGCCACGTACTGTTCTCTTCCCATCGCAAAGGGATACACCGACAATGATACGAAATAAACATTTTGCGACATGAATCATCTATCTCACAAATCGACTGCGTATGAAGCTTCCTATCGCCGAATGATCTCTTAGTTCTCGCCGACATAGCCAAAACATAACAGAAAGTTTAAGCATATTGAAATACATAATTTGATTACATGATACGAGAATAACCGTAATTCATTATCTTAATTCGTGTTCTTATTTAGTTTTTTAAAACCCTTCGAATGTTTAGCAAGTTATCACGAACGTGTGGATGAAATCTCATAATTACATAGAATTTATCAGTCCGCTGAACGACCAGAAGCCTTGCTTTAATAGCAAAAGTGATAGCTTCATTTAATTTGAGAAATAGATTTTTTATTTAGGAAATTATAAAATCAGGAAAGATCCCAAATTTACGTCAATCTAATATCAGTACCGCAAGAAATTTCAGCACAGCTTAAATTCCATTAGGCAAAATGCCTTGCTTATACGGGTTTTTGTCAAAAATGAACAAAATTGCAAAATTGAATAAATTAGTGTTCACTTATTAGTACTTTATTGTGATTATGTGCTTTTTATTAATTGCCCCAGAGTTTTAGATATACGTTGACTTTAGTAATTAAATGCAACTCCATAATATTATAGATATGTAGATGATGCGCTTTGTTGAAAGTACGCACCTCACATGCAGCCTATAGCCATACTACAGCAGTAGGACCATAATGGTGCAGGAGGAATCAGGTGGTGTTGTAACATGAACTAATATGGTTTAAAACTGACCTTACCTCCTTTTCTTATTAAGGCACAAGAGAAGCGTTCTTGTCTTAGTTTGGCAAACCAGTGCCTAATAGGAGGCACTTTTCTCATGTGTATCCTAAGAAAGCCTCTGTGTTAAAGAGACTTTAGGCTTATCAGTAAGGCAATTAGGAATGAGAAGGAATGATAATAGAACTTTATCTGTGCAAATCACTGTAGAAAGATCTCCAACCAATATTCCAGTTGAGCTGTCTCATGCAGACTAGTGCGTTTGCAATGTCAATCTGATATTTGACTGTGCTAGTGAGTTCGTAGAAAACATGAGTAAATCCAAGTAATGCTCCCCCCCCCCACTATAAAAAGATGTAAAATTATCCTGACTCCCAAACTGACAATTTTTATGGCTCTCGGTTCCAACCACAATACTTGTTCACATTCATGAATTGGATTTCAACTGATCCAAAGTAGTTTCAATTTGCTAATTAACCCCAATATTTCATGTTTGTTACTACATTTCATTTTATTCATTTATTGGGGCCTAGCTGAGACTAGTGCTGGATTTGTATTAAGCTGAGAACGCAAAGCATGAAATAAAAATGATATAGATAATATATTATGTGAAGATCACAGGATTTAGGAAAAATTGCGAAGTGACATAACCTGAGTGGGACTGGAACACACGACACACGAATTTGTACGCGTCGAGTGCTCTTTATTAATTGGTACAACACAAAGCCGAGGGTGACCAGTTTGAGTCATCACTCGATTAATTCATTTTGTCACACTTTCACTTCATACATTGTATTTTTTAGCTTTTACTAATGAGGCATCGTAAAGTAAATATTTTGCAGTTCAGATATATATGTTATTTACAATTCTTTTTTATTTAAAAGATGACTTCAAAGTCTAGAATCTAGATAAAACTTCTTTCAGGCAATCTATGGTACTTCAAGGCCACTTTCTTTGCTCGAAATACTCATGATATCCTCAAATGTATTATGGTACTCTTGACAATTTTGTAACAGGATTCCTAGACTTTGCTTTACTAAAGAGTGGGCAGATCTGTAAGACTTTGCACACAGTGCTTCTTTCCGGTTCAGCCATGGCTTTTCAGGCCAGAGGGTCTGATGGAATAGAAGGCACTGAGCAACAGCAGTTAAACTACCTGGGGGCAGCACTATATGATAAGTGGGTACAGCATCACTTAAAGCTAACAGGGAGCCCCACAGTGATAAAACAACAAGAAAAATCCACAAGCGCCAATTTGCTAAGCACTGGCTAAACCAACAAAGCAATCGTTCACCTTCTGTCTGTGGATTCGAACATGAAAGTCGGCCGTAATCCTTTTTAGAAACCAATTTCCTCTCACTCAATCAGATGAATAGAATCGCGAGCAAAACCAACCTTAAGTTGAGATATGCTGGACGTTAACAATTTCTTTTTTCGCATACCTTCGAATATGGATTTAGTAGTCGATTTGAAAAGTAACGCAATAAAGATATTAGATGTCTGAGAGGTTCAAAGCTTGACATCTTTGTGAAAGTTGGATTACGCGGATTTCAGTTTTATATTTAGGTTTTTTCCCACTCTTGTTTGCGGCTGTGTTATCAGTGTCCCTGATGTTTTGCTTTAGTTACGAAGTACGAAATAAAGGCAAAAAATTACTTAGCCTCTCAACTTCTTCCAGCATATCTCATTAAATGATTGCATAGATTGTTTTTGTCATATGTAAAGTATGACACCAAAAGTGTAAACAATATTGACCAATCAGATGGAAGATCATGCTTGCTTCCTCGAAATGGCAGAAGGGAATATATATGCAACTGCTTGTCCGCAAATTCATAGGTAATATGAGCTTTTAAGAAGTACGACAGTGCAGTCAGGAAGCTGCGCAGAGGAGGCTAGTTTACTGGGTTTTATCATGTTTCTAACAAAAGAGACGGTAATCAGAAATTTGCAACAGTTTTCCTTGTCACATAGGCTAATTCTTTACAGGGTTAGGGGTAAAAATTGATGAAATAATGAAGAGTACTTGGACAATGTAGCGCACTGTAATACTAGCTTAGGATGGAATGAACAAGGACAGACAGTATGAGAATTTGTATCAAACAACCAGCAGCTTTCAAAAAGCAATTAAACCATAGTTTACTGAAAATTCGCCTGTTAAATTTCTTCAGAGTATATTCGAACAGGTCAGCGATATGATGGAAATGAACCTACATACTTGTATAGCGAGTTGTGAATCAAAATACGCCAATCACTAATAGCTAACATGAATGGTATTGTATTGTAATAGCCAGTCATTAAAAGCTAACGTGAATGGCATTGTTTTGTAATAGCCAATCAATATCGCAATTGAGCTAGCGAGTCAAAAGTCCTGTAATTGGTAGTTCATTCCTAGAACTGTAGATGACACAAGTATTCAGCATCATAAGGAAGTTTTCATAGCATTGCCAACATATGATTAGATTAACAACAGTCGATATCATGGATTTTATAATAGGTTTTTATATTTCCATGCAAATTTCTTCTGAATATACTATATATAGCATGAATATCATGTACATACGCTTGAAAAGCAAAACGTTATATCAAGTTACTTTTAAATAGCCGATGATCTTCATCCAGCAGTTTCTACCAATACACTTTTACTGCAATTCCAGTGATAGGAACTTAGCTCAAAATTTCAGCCTATCTGGGTCGTTACGTGCAGGAGGCCTGAAATAAAAGTTTTAGTTTAGCAGGATCCAGAAAATGTTAGTCCTTGCTCTTATACGTGAGTTTTTAATGTATTGGCTATTTCATAGTCAGTATCATGTACACTCACCGTCATGATTGTTGTAAATCAATCCGCAACTGGGCACATATTTTCGTAGATTCATTTGGATCATAATGTTGATGTTTAATTCTCACCTAAGAGAGTCTGCCGAATAAACTTTCAATAAATTTTGTTATACACGCTTTTCTCAAAGCAATTCTTCTATTTTGTACTTGTGAGAAAACTCAGTTGAAATATTCAGTTGTGGTTAGTGATGATTTAAACCATAGTTGCGAAATATATTGAACAATGTTGTCAGGATTTTTTCCATGATACGAACATTAAGAATAACTGGAGAGTATTGTAATATCTTCTACAGCATGAATTAAACAATATGGATGATTAAGGATATTACTTGTGGTAGGCAATGAAAAGAGATTTTTCTATCGGGAATATAGTCTGTGTACAATTTAGAACATTTAGATGCAGCTTCATTTGTACTTGATGAAACCACTTGACTTTTGCTCGGTAAAACATTACCATGAAAGAGCATCATTTGTAAAGAGACTTAATCATGATAGCGTATCTAGTTGTTTTAAGCATAGTCACCTAATGTTTGAGATCTCTAGTCAGGTCTGTTTTCTCCTTACCTAACTGCCCAATCAGCTTGCAAAATGGGCCTAAATGTAGCTGTGGAGCCCAAGTGTGCTGAGAATGCTGCGTGACGATTGGCCAAGTGTGTTGGGAGAAAATAGATCTGAACTGTTAAACTCTTGAGCATTTAGCGGCTATGCTGTTAATTCATTGGATGAATATTACAATAAAGAGAAATCATAGGGCTAACATGGATGACTTCAAAAGATGATGATTTACATTGAGCGAAAAGAAGATAGTTATGCATGAGGATAGAAGGAAATGCATAAGAATCAAAAGATCAATGAAAAATGGAAACTATGACGTTTGGTTTAACTATAAGGAAAATGTTCTTATACCCAAAAGTTATTCCAATGATTTCGTGCATTTCTTGCACCGATATGTCAGTAGAAATGTAGTAAAAAAGAAATTTAATTTTCAACACGAGAACTAGACAATAGTATGTTATTGTGCTAATCTAAAGCAGGATTTGTGAAAAGAGCATTATGCAGTGAAAATTATGTGATTGAGATTGTTTACACTTGTTCTAATTAATTTGGGTTATTTTCCTAAAGAAAGCAAGTTTTGTAAGAATATACTGTCAGCTGGTTAAATGAATGAATAAACAATGTATAGAAAGTCAAATTATAGTATTGTCTTTAGCATGTCATAAGCAAGCAAAGGAAAATTGTATTACATTATCCGTTCTTTTACTTGAAGGAAAGTGCAGGTTTGAAACTCGACAAGTGTCATGCGTCTTGTCATATTGGATTAACCATTGCTCAGAAGAAATCGTGAAATACCTTTATCTTATCTCGCCTCATTTGCCACTAGCTGAGGTTGTTAAACGTTAGTAGTCAATCATAGTGCACATAAATTTGGGATTATTTTTCATGGGTAGAACTGCAACAGTGATAGGATGACAGATAGATTCACATCGTTTATCGTGCCCGGGGTTCTTTTGGTATGGCAGCGCACATTTCAAGGAGGGAAAACTGATGTCTCCGTAATAAGCCAATAAAACTTCTTCCAGTGTTCTATAAAATGAATTTGACTTTCATATCCTATTCTTAATCCTTCGATGACTTTTCCTGGCAATTTCGACATATGCTCGAAGAAATCTAATGATAATATTGCCGGAAACAATTTAAGCAGGCTAGGTCAGGGTATTATTGCTAGTCACTACGCCTTGTTGACTCCCTACAGCATCTTACACACTCTTCGGACCATAGACTCTTTATAGGAAATCATCCTTCATTAAACAATGTAAACATAATTTCAAATGCAAGTTGTTTTCAATTGCATCTGCTATATCAGTAGCTACCTTATTTCAAAGATGCACTTCAAAGGGTTCTATTACTTCAACGTCCTCAACGTGAACAACGTAATGCCAGCTAGGTAACACAAGGGAGTTGATACAGAAGTTCCGGTGATAGATTGTTTACTTTGACCGTAAAGAGCACCTGTTCTTTTATAGTACTTACAGAGCCTAAACATAGTTATAGAGTTTGAAAAATACCTGAAGTAGTGTAGCATTGGAGGACTTTTAAAGTCTTTTTACATGAAGACGAATCCACAATATGCTTTGTTGTAATAAGAGCCTGCATATAGAAGGCCAGACAATCTAGGGACCACTGAATACTAAAGACAGAATTCACGAGAAGCTTTTCGAATGCTTTTATCACTGCAAACTAGTGGCAATTTGGAAGCTAGTTCCATTTATTGCAGTCAGATTTGCATAAGTTGTGCTTACTCCATGTAGCAGTGTTTCATAGCGGGGTCTGTGTTCAACCCTATACTAGCTATAGCACCTTTACTTAACACTTAAAATTTACAATGTCTACATAGCTCTAATTCCTTAGTTAAAATCAAGATACTATTATAGAACTCTAGTAATACAATGTGGACATAATCATTAGACATAATCAAATTTTACAATACATTGGACATAATCATTAGACAAATTATGCTCTCTTTTGAATATCAATATTAAACTTCTACACTACCCAGGTGACTATTATATCTTCCACAAGATAGCAAATAACATCTCTTTTGGTACACAATCGAAAAGCCTTTCAATGTAAGCTGTAAAGAAGGCTCTCTAGGATGTCCCTAGTAAGTGCTATTGATAGTTCTGACGATATGGTTTAGGCCAATTTGACAATGTGTTAAGTTGTAGGCTCCCATTGTAACCAGAGAGATCAATAAAAGAAATTTTGTAAGTAGCAAGGAAAATGTAAAAAGGCAGTCTTTCAACATTATTAGGTCATTATAAAAAAGATTGAATTAAGTTAGATTTGGTCAGATATACCCCTTATGCATGATTGAGAGCGCAAAGAAGTGTGGTGCTCTTTTACCAAAATATAATGAACTTTGACTAACCAGTACTTTTTCATTTGTACGTGAACTTAATTCTTCACAGGTGCCAAGGTTTTGTAATATTTGCTCTAAGTATAGGAAATAGACAGTCTTCTGTCATTAGGCGGACTTTGCAAACATCGAGATAGGTAGGGATCGTCATAGTCAGGTTAACTAAAGAGCACTAAAAGGTGCTGTTTTAAATTCTCGCAACATTGTTGGGATATACCTGTCAATATACCTCTTATGCAGATCATCCGAAACTAGTGTGATAGTCCGTCACATTACTGAATGACTTTTGGTATCAGAGTACTATTCTCAACATACAAAGCAGGAAGTTTCAGTCAAATTTCTAGTAGATTTCTTATTGTTTCTGTTGCGTTTTGAATGCCTGTAATATGCAGTCATATGAAAATCAGAATTGTGACGATGGCTTGGATAGAGTATGAGAAACAGTTAATCTACAGTTCATCCAAAGCTTAATGTATAGACCTATTCTCTTTGTTTGATTGCAATACATAAAGATTATAGATGTAGCTATGTGGATTAGGTGCTGACTCTGCAGAGAGTTTGGGCTTGAGAGTAGAAACATATACATATAGAGACCAATTACTGTTACTAAAAGAAGCGTGCTTTCTGCTATAAAGAATAGAAAGCAAACCGCTTTCATCCTATCATGCTCTGTTTGGTATGAGCCAACAACTCTTTTTTTGCAAGTATCCACTTATAACTTCATCAAAGGAGATCTCGTAAAACCATACGTCTAGAAAATACAACTTTTGACATCAAATGCTATAAAGAACTAAATTTACTTCGTCAAAGTCAATTATTGCCAAGATTATAGATCTCAATCGTATTCGTTAAAGTGACTGTTAAAAAAGATAAGAGGGTGCAGACAGATGATCGAGTACATAGTGTGGAATAGTGAATTAACACAGTAAATTGGATATTGATTAAAGCAGTTTGGCTGCATTCTAGTATTTGGATTAGCCGTTGGCTGTATGTCGTAACTAGGAGTGTACGCGATTGACCTGGGTTATAGATGGTCTATCAGGGCATGAGGCAGACGGTACTCGAAATTTTTTTAACTTCAAAATTGCATAATTAGCTTAGTAAGCAGTGACCTGTCTATCCTATATGTTCTAGCACATATGATTTGACTGAATCCGAATGTTAATCGTCCAAATGCATAAAGAATACGCCACGAGCCAGGTGCATTTCTCAAAGCCTCTTTCAGTGGCTGAAATTTGTTTACTTTAAACGGTTAAGTGCATTTGGGACTTAGCATATGAAAAGAACATTTCAAGGTCATGCAAGGAGCAAATGACACCCAATGATTAAGGAGGGTACCTCAAAAATATACACAAAGTGCAAATATTACTTATCAGAGAAGTTTCGAATAGATGGTATCAAATTGACTGAAATGCAGGCTCTATCTGCTAATTGCGTTTAAATGCATACTATTGACGCCTCTCATTCGGGATGCATAGTGAGTTTTACTTCAGTAGAAGACACTACCTCACTACAAACAAGACGGTGACTCGGAGTATTTTGCGAGTTCGTCCTGCCAGCATAGCAAACATTTGTTAGCCAAACAAAACAGAACAAGAATTTCTAGCAAATAGGGACCAATGAAAAAGTTACAGAAATGACAAACAAAGATATTGCCATGAGCTTATTAGTTCAAAAATGAAGATAGATCTTTGAGGCTCTTGTTTCAATTTGAGACTATTGGTTTCATGAAAGTGTGGGAATAAGGAACTCTCTATCGTATCATCATGAATCAAATTTTGAATGCGAGCCTCTGACCTATGTTTACTATGTTGGGCGTTCGAATAAGCTATATAAGCAGATAAGAAAACAAGAGATCTGTATTTCCTCCTGTTACATTGATCAATGATGAACCTATGATTCCTTTGTGATTGGTAGCTGCGATTAAATCCATATCTACCCGCCTGAAACCTCACTCTTCGTCTGAAACAAACCCGATATATCCTGTGACCTAGCCCTGAAGATAAGATCTCAAATGAAAGTAATTAAAGGTCTCATTGAAGCTAATAAACAAAGGCCAAACTGAACACACCGTAGAATAGAAAATGCAATCTCCGTTGATCAGAAACAACAATAGGCACGAACGAATTTGCACTATTTATACCGATTACAAAGTGTCCGACCGACAAAACAGCCTGCCTCATTAACGGTATAATTTAATGTTGCATATCATTTGCGTATAGAAATTAATCTTGACCTGACTATGATAATGACGCTAAAAATTATTTAGGTGTAAACTTTGTTAGTGCTAAAAATTACTGTTCAAATCACTAAGACTAAAATGGAATGTTTTTAAGAATAATAGGCTTAATTAGACAAATTGCATGATGTGATATTTTTCCTCTGCTGTATATATCACATTTTGAAAATATCACTGAAATGCCTCGTGATCCGAGGCATAACAGAGAGGAAAAATCATTTCATAGTGCAAAAATATGATAATTATTTCATGTCAGAGTGCTAATTTCTGAAACAGTGAGAGCTCTAAATATATTTAAAATTTCAAAGATTTCTGCGAATTTTGCATGCTTTGCTATTAAACGGCTCGTATGTCCGACATTGGATTTGCAGTCATAGGTAGTGTAGCATTCCTCGACAACGCGCTGCGTCGCACAACTGTGAATAGCGAGTATGTTGTTCGTCCATTCCCATTTTACAATCCTCAACTGGCTGGCTTTGATATCACCTCGGCCAAGGTTAACATACTTACTAAAGCTTGTAATGCTACTCAGAAAGGAAGGGGAAATTCACAGCTCTTTGTAAGAGTTGTTTTTGCATGCAAATCGTAGGAAAGTGCAATGAGGCATTTTCTACAGGCTTGTGAAGAGGCTCCCTTGGAGTCAAGCAAATAGCAGTAAAATACAAATATCTTCCTTTTTCTCTCTTACGATGTAATAAGAGTGGTTAATCAATATCTATGTATGATTGTACTGCTCGTAGTAATATAGAACTGTCAGACAAATTTGTCTATTCAGGTCATTATAGGTAGTAATTTAGTTTAGAAATAGTATATTTAACTTCATGAAGATGCAATACTGCTTCTTTTCTGCTTTTGGACCCAAAATCTTTTAAATTAGCTTCTAAACTGCACTGTGATACAGCTGTTGGATCAATACTATTTGCTGTTTCTGCCAAAACTGTCTCGTGCAAGAGCATAAATGACTCCTCATATGTTGCAGTACACGTCCTAAGCAACGCCTTTGCCAATACGTTTGTAATGTCATTATGTTTCTTGTGGCTTCTTTATCATTAGAATCGAGCTGTCAGCTTAGGATAATGATATATTAGTACTGTTAAACTATAGTTAGATTTATGTGCAGTTTGAACTGTATTATCCAAATGGTCTTTGATTCTTAATTACCAGTTGAAGCTCGTTGCTTGCTACCTGTCAAAACATCAACGCCTTTCGTGCTGCGAGAAAGATAACATTTCACAAAGACACTTCTGCAGACAAAATACTGAATATCTCTGTGAATAGCATAGCTCGATGCTCAAGCCCTATGGGGTTATTGGATAGGCCATTTTGCCGTAGGTATCTATTAAAAGTAGCCGTGTTGCGTGCGGACCTATAAATGTATTTTACAAAAGCTCTAGTGTATTACTTGAAGAGACATCAATGAGTCTTGGTGATAATAAAAGCACTCTATGAGTTTTTTAATCTTGTAGTTTCACTCACATGTCTTTCTGCATGAAAGTGGTTTATAAGAAAGCAGTGCTGGACTGCTCAAATAGTTAAAAAAAGGCCAGTACTGGATCTTTTAGAGTCAATAAAGTTGATAAGTTGATATACACTTGAAATTCCAATGTTCACGCAAGCCCGTCAGAACTATGTTTAATCTGCATAGATTTCCTTTGATGCTCTGTGCATTTCAATGTTATTTCATGTAGGGCCTGTCTGTCTGTGTAAAATGGTATTGCTACACAAACTAGAAGATTCTTGCTAGGAAAATCTTTAGAGAGTGTCAGTACGGAAATCATTAAATGGCTACGGAAGTTTCAGCAATGGGCGAAAAAACTGTCATTTACAAAAAAGTATACCTAAAGGCCATGCTGATTAATTGAATTACTTCTTCTTCAATTTCCCCTCATATAATTGACTCTGTCTGAAACAACTATTGATAACAGAAGTAGATAATATTATATATACATTTAAATAAAAGTCCATGGGCTACCATGTTGTCAACATAATACAGGTACTTATAGCTTGTCATCTTCATCATCTGTCCATCTTGTACTTCCATTTTCTGTTAATGATGTCTATTTTTGACTTCTAAAAGGTAGATTTTTCTACTACAAAGACACTAATAAAATGTTAATAAACAAATTTTTAGCATTTTTCGTACGTGCATTTAGGGCCCTAGTTTCTTAGGTGAATATATACCTCTTCAATGAAGTCGTCTGCGAATGTGCCAAGCGTGTCATGTGTATGAACTGAAACAAAAAGAAGACGATTCCAGCCAGTCTATCATTGGTTCTCTTGGCAAATTTACTGGGAAACTGAACTCCTTTGAATTATAATATTTCATTAGCGAACTTGCCTATGCTTGGAAAAAACACAAGACATTCCCATTGCTTAAGAATTTGATGTAGATTTTGCTCAAGTTAGCAACCGGCCTTTATACTAATTCAATATTATGAGTCATTGACACCTTTGCAACTTTGCCAGTGGAGACTTATCCTCACTGCTCGCTTTGCTTTGCTGTTTGTCGTAACTCGCAATATGCAACTTTTGTAGGGTCCTTCCTAGCAGCCCAATTGTATCAGAGGTTGCATGTTGTAGTAGACAGATTGCTTTTGCTGGCAAGTGAGCATAGGCTAGATATTTCATATTTTCCCACCAGGCATCAATTCCCGGCATTATCAATCCATTTGGTGCCAATAAGCAACACTTCTCTTCGAATATTAGGATTGCATTAAAAACAAAAGGCAAGATCATCTTTTTTCATATAACTTAATACATGGTCCAAGTATCAAATGACTGACCTGTACTTTGTCTTTCTATCTCTTAGCAATTCTCGAAGTTAATTTATTGAAGTTGTCACTATCTGCATTATAATGCAAACTTATGGCATATGTGAAGTTTTTGTTGTTGTTTTGATTTGAGCCAGTGAATCAAAAACCAGTGAACTATCACATGGAACCACAAGGAACTTGAATCTTGCTTTGATGTTCACTTCTGACGAAAAACCACCAGTATGATTCATTATCATAAATCTCATAAGTACGTAGCCGATAGTGGTTAACGTTTCCAACACATTGACTGTGCTCACTTTTTCCAAGAACACAGCCAAATTATCACCTCTAACCATATTGTTAAACTTCTTCAAATCGAAGCATTTCTCATCAGAACAGAGGCTTGAAGTAAGAAAGCTTTTTGAGAATAACTAGATTTTTAAACCTAAGAATACGAGGGTAGTATGAGTTAATATCACTCTGAACCATCAAAAGCAACTTTATTTGCTCTATGCGCGTTATACAGTAAAATCTTACACAGGGGAACTTCCGTTTATTTTAAGGTATAGGATTATTATGAAGAACCTGAAATTGTAGATTTTATTTAAATTGGAATTTTTTCAGCTCGATATTCTAACCAGCTTCTTAAAAAAGGGATCTTTCCTTCTTCAACAATCAAAACCATTCAACGGTACGCCCCAAAACTACATGTATAACGGTTATAGACAGGGTCTGCAGGGATACGATTAAAGCTAGGAATTTAGTGGAGCTGCCTCAAAGTTACGGGCATGAGCTGGCTAATTTCAAAATCGTAGACCCCCTTGTGTGAGGGTGCTAATTGTTTAAACAGCTAATTTTCTAATTTTTTTGTCCTTAATGAAGAATATGTGCTAATTCATAAACTAACAAGCAAGTAAAGGAGCGACACCAAAAGCTTATGAAGAAGGAAAATATAGCAAGATAATAAGTGGTAATCAGGAGTTTCCCCTTGCAAGAGTTGCTTGTCATTTGTAAGCTAATTAGTTATGTGAAATCTGACATCAGTTGCTTGACTTGATGCATAGCTATAGATGATGAAGTCAACAATAGACCTTGCTTCTAATGAAATAACTGTATTTATGAAATGTCGGTAGCGTGAAAATTGTCTTCAATGTGACCTACATAATTTAATCGGTGTTTTCAATGCGTCCGTAGTATTCAGAGTCCATTTTAAGCATCTGCAAATTGAATGTGCATTGTAACAAACTTCATCTCCTTATATAAAAAATCTTCATGCACTTCTCAACTATTCTGAATTACCTTCAAAAAAGGTAGGAAGCAATTGCTTACATTTACATGAATGCCATGGCCACACACCAGGGACATATGTTTCAAGGTACCCAGCAAATAACTTGCTGTTCATTTAATATAGCCTCTATGAATTTATCTTGCTAAATTCATTTCATTGTTAACTCCCTTAGCTCATTTAAATCTCAGTTTCTCTGTTCAATTTATAGCATATCATCCGATTTTATTCAAAATCGTCCTAGTTTGTCATTCAGTCTCACTAATTCCGTGTGCCTTTCAATTCCCTCAATTCCATTGCACTCTGTCCCATTCTACGTAAGTAAAGAAAGCTAATCTATCTCACTAAACTCTATCTAAGATAGTTTATTTTTACTGTATTCCATTTAATTTCATTCCATTCTAATCGGGTCCGATTCATTCTAATTTATCTTATATTCTTTGTCTTGCAACATCTAATTGCATACTTTTATTCAATTCATTTTGTATTAAAATTCCTTCTAAAGTTCAGATACTCTTTCATGCTATCCCATCCCATCAATTTCATTCAAACCTATCCATTCCTATCTTATTTATCTCGATATCCCGCATTACTTTAGTAATCTGTAGTTAATACATTCGGATCAAATTTATTTTAGATTTTATTCAATTTCAATTTTTACTCAAATCATAAAAGCAATATTACTATGTGCTAATGTCAGAGAATATCCTTCAGGAAAGGCCAGAAAGATATAGTGCATGTAAAAAATGCATATCCTTGCAGAACCCAAGCAAATTTGATACTTTGGAGGGAATTTACAAGTTGAAATATGGCTCTTATGTCTACCAAGAATCTTCTGATTTGTTTTACTTTCTGCCTTCTAGCCATAAATTCGACTAGAGCGTTGGGATTTTTTGCACAACACAGCAACCTCGTAAAATTAAAGAAAATCAATTAAGTTAGATAATGAAAGCTAGACCTACCCTTAAGGTGCTTTACTTTTGAAAGCAGGTAGGTCGCCTAAAGGACCCTCAAAGTTGACCATGATTAGCACACTGTAGCAAATTATCTGTCTTGCACAAGGACCACATTATGTTTGAGACTGCTTGACTAACCAAGTAATAATCAGTCATTAGATGAAGAAGCTCTTGCCTGTAGCAAGAAGCATTCTTCTTCTCAATGACTGTTTGATTAAAAATTAATTTAGATGTGGGACAGCACAGCATTAGAGTAACCTTGAAGATCAAGAGGGTGACAGAAGAGAGAGACATTTCTTCGTCTTTAATGATGGTTCAATACTCTAGTAGTTAATTAGGCACAACCAGTAAACTATTGGCAAGGGTCCGTGTTCCTAGATTTAGGCACAATAGCCTTGGAAAGAAGCAACCTAGCTAGACTTAGATGCTTGGACTCAAAGAAGATTCACCACCGTTATAAGAGTGAGAATATAGTAATAAGAGCTTGTATAGAGATATCTTAAAAGGTAGGATCCAAACGACAGAAGTGCTAAACCGAACGTGTAAGGATGCAAATCAGATTGGGATGTCAAAGAGTGCACTAGAGGCGGAGCGGGATAAACAGTATGCAAAAAAGAAAAAGGATTAAGGGAATATAACAAGTGCGTTCAAAATTCTGTATTTTCTTGACCTTTTTTCATAGTTGTTCACTGTTTATACCGTTCAACAACCCTTGTTTTTATTTGTATATAAGCTAGTATTATATTCTCACTCTCTTACCGATTATCACTCTTGTAAGGGTCGAAAAGTCTTAAGGTTAGATCTTGCAATTATATCTACATCTTGGTCTACCGATTTCTGTCATTAGTTTACTGATTATGTTTTATTGACTACTGAATTGTGGAAACCATCAGTCAAGGTGAAGAAATATCGCTGTTTTTGGCCACAGTCACGATTTTAACGTTCTATGAAAATAAATGTTAACTGGGCTTATACGGTATCATTATTGGCTGGGGCATACTTTGGGGTTTAGCTGCAAAGGTCAGAGCTCCAGTCTTCTCAAGTTGAGAAATTTGCTATAATGAAGACTTCAATTTGGATCATCGATGCTGCTTACTTCCATGGTATAGTCATGCTGTTCTCTTTTCATGCATTTGATTTGAACTCCATTTATTCTCCTTGACATTGTAGTTCAATTTCCGTCAGTCCTTATATGACTTTATACTTGGCTGTATCCATTTCCATAAGAAAACTTTTGTAGCTTGCAGATAAAGTAGACGTGCAATGAACTGCTGTTGATTACATATCTTGCAGATGCATAATTTTCTACTCCTTGATTCATACAACACAGCAGGCTTTCTGCCTAGTTTCATTTCCGTTACTTTTTGCCCCATATCTCTAAGTCCACTCTATTTTGTTATATTTCTGCTTTTTACCATTCACTGAACAGTTGTCCCAAGTCTCTAGAAACTGAAAGTTTTAAGCAATCTGTTAGTCTTTATTTTTTGCCTTTCGAAGTAATATGCATCCATAACTTTGAAGCACAATTAGATATGTTATTAATTCATGAAAAAGCACAGGGCCATAGTTATATACAAAATCCAATGATAGAAAATAAATTCAAGGAACGATAACGTTAAATTCATTCAGTTTTGCCAAACGTGGGACGATAATTCACAAACAAACAAGTACCTCCATATAATGGCATGTATATTGTTACTAGCTTTTCATAGTTGTAAGAGGGGACTATTGGCTCGTTCAACTGGCCTTACTATGACTTCTCCGTATCCTCAGAATCTTATTGGGATCCAGTCTTTCCTAAGTACCCATAACTCTTTAGAAGAAAAGCGTTTTGGATCATTCTGTCCCATATGCGCATATCAGGGACAAAGTGTCTTACTTTGTACCTTATAGCTAATGACGTAAAAGAACCGCTGGAGGAATTTGTTGTTTGGGGACCTTTTCATAGTAAAAATTTTTCCCAACTCAAGACGAAATAGCTAGTAGAGACTCTTGTCAATAAGGGGGAAGAGAAGCAATACGTTGCTCATAATTTTAGGTATATCAGCTTGTTACACGTTCCTTTTTCATCAATAAATATGAAAATGTGTCTCTTGAAAACATCTGAGGGGCCCTTTTGGAGTGTCAAAAGTTTGGAAGCCCTTAGGAGTTGCGCTAGCCTCCATTTATGTCGGGTACACCACTGCGTATAATTTTTCATTGTATTGTTTTCCTTCATTGGATCAACTTCCTTTTCCCTTACGCAGCCTACATAGTTCAAACTTTTGCGAAGGCGCTATATGAAGGTGCATTGACATGTTGAGAAATCACCAATAGCCTTAAAGTAGCTCTACCAATGAGTATGAAATTTAAAACGTTTGGTGATGAGGTGACATGAAAAAGGAAAGAGGAGGAAAAAGGTCTATGGATCGATAATGCATTCAATAAGCCTGTACGAGTATGCTGAAGCTTCTAGGGTTCGAGTCCAAGTGCAGACAGCTTCTGTGCCAGTATTAACGATTGCAACGGCATACTATAAAAGTTCCATGCTTTAGCAAAATCTCCTTCGTGTATCAATCGAGTCTGTGTAATTAGGTGAAACAAGCTGGAAAATTTAATAGATAAACTGTGAGAGATCAGGAGCTTCATTGAACTCAGTATCTTAAACTGTGGTGTACTCCTAGTGCTGAAAACCATTTAAAGCATCTGAATTAATGAAAGAATGTGCTTAACTATTAGGCATTGCTGAATACCTTGGTTTCCTTATCAAAAGTGAATTAGACATAAATCAACTCAGTCGCAATTTGGAATGACAAGTACCATTGTAGAACACGAGTCCATTGTTCCGCTTCACAACACACCACGGTATATAAAGATAAATTTGCAAGAAAAGTTGTTGATCATTTAGAAGGATCCTTACATACTACGGAAGTTAGCTGTGTCTGTACCAATAATTGCTGGGGGAATTGCAATATATAGTATGATACCCAATATTATTTTTGAGCATATTACCTGGGAAGTGGTACTCTGCAGCGCAGTTAATCCTAACTGAATACCCCTCTTTCACATCACCACATTTCTCGAACGCGAACGTTTTCAGTAGCTTAACATTAGCCTTCACTCAGGCCCATGCATATAATGGGGCGTGGGGTATCACATCCCACCAAATAAAAACTATGTAGGCATATCAGGAAATGTATCATTTCTGACGGTAATTTACTTTAGCATTGAAATTTTAGACTATAAAGAAGAATTAGCTGCTGTGGAGAAGCAGACAGCTCACGACTCTGCTACATTTGTAGATTCACACAATTTGTCAACAAATCAAACACATAATACGTACAAATTTAAGCAGATACTCTGCAATCATAAGTAGGCTCTACACTCCCCCCCCCCCCCCCCAAAGAAAATTCCTAGGAATGTTCCTACTCTTGCTGTATACCTAGGGCCAACTTTTACTCCTACTCTTGCTATATCTATGCTGCATAGAGCTCTGTTGGAAATGAATGATAAATCTTGTATCGTTGTTTGCGCGCGTTATCCTTAGGACATATTGCACACAAGATGCTTAACGCCCTTCCAGTAGAAGCAAAGCTTAATGCACTTGGAGGTAGAATCTTTTGAGAAAAAAAGATGCTATTAATGTATTTTTAGACGTTAGCAAAGGTTTGCTATATAGTTTTCTTGCTAATTAATTCATATGGAAATAATTGCACTGGATAGAAAGTTGAAGAAAGTGTTTGATATCCGAGCATAAGCTAGTTAGTAGCTCACGTATCTTGCTAATAGATAAAGATTACTTCGTGACAAATGATCTCTGTGATATCATTATGCTTCATAGATAGCTTAGCAGAGATGAACTGGCGTAAGCTTATCTATTCTTTATTGCATGAGGCCACTTTGGGCATTTTCGTCAATATGTCCCCTCTCCTTCTTAGTAGAAGATATATTTTGCATTAACTCTCACAGGCTGGCGTCTGGCAACTGTAAAACAGGATAATCGGGAGGCGTTATTCTGGGATCAGCCACACAATATGTTTCGCTCTCTATCAACACAGAAACGCTAATTTCCATTCACAGGTGCAACCAAATCGTTAAATCGAACGTTAAGGAGACCCAATGAAAAATTTCTTGTCATTTAACTGTTTATATGATGGTCTATAGATCCATCTCGTTCTTATCTCAGCATTGTTATTAGACCTCCGACATCTTTTGTTGGCTTCAAAGACGTTATCGTAAATATATCAGATATGCACGAATTAGCTCAGTTGGGGTCGCGTCTTTCGGATATGCACTGTAACGAATTAGTAATTGACTGAAAAGGTTGTATTGAAATTAAGAATCGTCCAAGACATTACGAAGTCTTACGGATTCAACAGAAATTCGAGTGAAGCGAGCTTTGTCATTCCGACCATCGCCAACAACATTTCGGCTCGGCTACGGATCTCTAGGCAAAGAGAGACTTGGGTCCAACTATCAGCGTAATAAGGTCAACCAACCGCTGCCAGACAGTTCGGTATCTACGTCAAATCATCGACGATTGGTACCGGCAGATGACCAGAAACTAATTATCGTTAGACGACAGTTATCTGCGCACCGTCGGGCAATTGACTGCTAGGGATCTTCGAAAAACAATGTTGACTATGACATTCCAGCCATTTAGCAATCATCAATTCTTTTACGCAGGCACAACCGATCATGGATCTCCCGCTTACACGTACCCGCCACCATACGCAAGAAGAGGGCACCGTAGAAATAGGACGACATTCACGCGACAGCAGCTTGAAGAGTTGGAAAGGTTGTTTGATCAAACGCATTACCCCGATGTTTTCATGAGGGAAGATTTAGCAGCACGAATCAATCTCACAGAAGCAAGAGTCCAGGTATAGTCTCTTCTATATATGAATAAAATGTCTGTCCATCAAAACAGCCATGTCTCAGTTGATACAATTTGACAGTAATTAGTCTTGAAATGATCTCACACATACTCACATATCACATAAACATATTTTTACTTGATAATGCAGGTTAACGTTGCCTACAATGCTGTAGATGTAGATCTTTGCTCATCGCGCACTGTTTGTTTTACTTTTACGGCATAAGTAATCAAGCTATGAATATCTCATTTTTTTGAAAGTCTTATCGTGTTAATCGGATCGCGCTGTCCGCGAAATTGATTACTTTCATATAATGCAAAGTTTATCAGAAAAATAAGACCGAGTTACTGTAGAAGTCCTTGTTGCCTATGCTTCACGTTGAGACATTTTCCAAGCTTTGTGCTTAATTTCGCACTTTAATAATTTGCACGTATCATAATTGTCTTTAATCTTTAGCCTTTTGAGAAGAAATTTTATTTCATGTTTTGCAACATCATACTACATGACTTCTTTCAACATAGGTGAATCTTTGGTTACTGTCAAATGAACTAAACTGCAGATTCTAAATCCTCTTTTGAATCTGCCATAATGTATTATGCTCTCTCGATAAAGCCTTACATCAATCATATAGTCTTTTTGATTTGAATTTGAAAGGAACAAAAGCTATAGTGTAAATTAGATCACATTCCATTCACAGACTCTTCCTATTTTGTAGTAAATTTGCTCATATAAAACCCTATGAAGAATTTTGTCGTAAAGACAAGAGTGGCCTGCCAGAGTATGTTTTTTTCTCGACGCTAACAGTTCTCTTAGTGCTTAATGTGCCACTATTCAAACCGATAAATCATAAAGCACTTTAGCTGTTTCATGACATTTTCATTAAAAAGAGCTACGCAATAATTTTCAGCATGGTTGGCAAGCAATGTAAAAATCTGAAAGAAACATTAATCTTGATCTCTAAACATAATACTGATACTCTTTTTTGGCAACTCTTTCAAAATCATACCTTATTTTAACCTGGGAAATCATATTGACATGCTTTGCTGAACAGATTTCACGCAGAGATAATCTATTAGTTTCATCATTGGTCCCCTGCACACTTTTCAACCTGATGCATTTGCATGGAAAATATTTGCAATTTATTTCCGGAGAATCAGATGCTTGAAGATTATGAGATAAGGGAGAAAAATTTGCGATAAGAGGCGATTTATAGTAAGGATGCAGGCAGCATTAAAAATATAAATTTGCGATTTTTAAATGACCATCATATAGCAAGGCAGGTACTCATATAAATTTAAAACTAGTCCTGAATTTTTTTGTCAGTTTGATCGACAAAGAAATTACATTATGGTTCTGCATTTGCGGGTCTTCTTTCAATGGAATAGGTGCTGTTTCAAGAATGTCTTTTACAACTTGCTATGCTCCTTTAATATGATTGAGAGGTTATCTGTTATGATTTGGCTTAGTCAGTCAAAAATGCGAAATCTTCCGAATGATAGAATAAGTATCCTCTTTTGATATTTATTCAGTATGGTCATGCATTCTTGCTGTATCATATTTTTGCTATATGAATAGTGACATTTGCTACTTCTCCTCTCCATATGACACTTTTTTGAGAAACTAGTGAAGGCCTGGTACAACCGGGTCACTTTGATTTTCCCCTGCATTCAACTTTCTACAGAAAAATCGGTCACTTACCTGTGAACTCAAGATTGAGAATGTTACTGTGACTTTTCCATTCAAGAGAGAAATATCCTCTTTACATCATACACATTAGATAGAACCTTAGATACCAGAAAGTTCCCAGAGATGAAGATGTGAAAAAGTAAATAGATATGTCTATCTTTGTATTATTCGATATGAAAAATTGTGAATGACTATTGCTTGCTCTTAATTGGCGGCATGCAAAACCCATGAACGTCTAGTCACCTTGTTGGATACTGTCACTGCAGAGTGAATTAGAGACTTTTAGGAACCTCCAATGAATATATGACAGTCAAGGTTGTTACTGTATATACTGAAGTATTTTAACTACTAACAATAAACCAAAACATAAATGGGTGAACTGTGAGTCTGCAACTCTTTAAAGTGAATAGGCAACCATTACACAAAGCAACAAGATTGAAAAAGGTTGAATTGCAACACAACTATTTATCATTTATAGCGTGGTAACGTATTCTCTACGAACTGCCCTTATATTGGTTAACCTTGCTAAAGATTTCAATAAACAAGCCGCCTGTACTCAATCACAACAACACTTTCAGACCAATATGCTTGAACTGGTATCCAATGAGGGCAATATATAAATAAATGAATAAACAAACTTCGTGTCATACTTTTCAGGGAACTTTCAGAATGTGATAATATATGATCCCTTTGCAAACATTTTGCCAGCCATGAGTAATGCATCGTTGGCTTAATACCACTCTTTTTGCTAATAGTAAGGACCAAATATGGATTGCTTTGCAATAGGCTATGGCAGTTTCAGTACCACATGAGAATCAATAGAGGGATGAACGATGATATGTGTATGTACAGTTGCAGCAAATATTGAAAACTGTTTTTTGTTTAATTAGCTATGCGACTGCTTTGATATTTTAGTTTATTAAATCTGCACATATATCTTGCAAAAGGCTTTATTTCTCTTTCGGTGTTTCATGGTACTGGAGAATTGCAGAAGTGATAGCAGATTGATGAGTGAAAATAGTGTAACTCTGTACAAAAAATCCTGGCGTGGCGTGTGTCAGGAGTCAAAACAAATAAGTTAGCTTGTTGAGTTTGAGCTAGCTCAGTTCAATGATCGAAATTTCTAATTCTATTACTCAAGACTTTTGATATTCAAATGCAACGTGGCATATTAGATGCGATCGAACTGTTTGCAAGTTGATTTCAGCATATCATCAAAGAGTAGTTCAGAAAATGAAATTGTTTATTGATTCAATTGCCAACTGTGCGATGTTTTCTTATTACATTAAATAAAAGACTGTTCATAATTCCAGATCTTCGTGCTCATAACTACTTCGTTGTAATGTAGAGCTAAGGGCTTGGCAATGCAGTCACGCGATTTGTAACTGAACTGATAACTGCGTCCTACAAGTTACTCACCAGCTCATGCATTGTTCATTATTGCGATAGTTCCTCCGTAAATCTCTGATTGTTTTAAAGCTCCTTCTAATGCGGTAGAAAATATAGAAAAAATATGGAGCCCAGAAGTTTCTTCACAGTTATAGTAGGGAGTTAAAGACAGGATACCAATTATATTGATGGACAGTGCAGTATTGACTGTAGCAATGTTAACAAGCATAGAGTTGGAAATAGATGAGAGATAATACTAAATGAAGTAGTTAGCAAAATGAACTTGAATATCTAGACAGAAATATAATGTGTACATTTAATAAAGAGATTTATCTCACTGTAATTTGTGACTATGTGGTACATTTTTCTTGAAAATAAAAATTATTGAGTATGTCATTGAAAAACTGTCTGAGATTTGTTAACTTCAAAATTATATTCAAAATTATTATAGCTAGTACAAGAGATAATGCATGGTGTTTGAACGATAGTAGTTTTCCTCAGTTGAGAAGCTTTGATCTATCGTGTATGTCAATCAGTCGCTGGCTGACATATATGATTTATGTGCATAGAAGAGTTTACTAATTGCTACCAACCACCTGCGTCAAAATTATAAAAAGTGGAGAGGTCAAATTGATTGTAACATATGACTTCTTATAAATAGAAATGATTTCGAGGAAAAAGAAAATAAAAGTAGACCATTAAGCGCTAGTATCAAACGGATCAAACGAAGTTTTTATCAAAATGTAGAGTGTGAGTTTTGAGCCATCCTTTGAATTACCCACTACTTCACATAATGAAGTTGGCAGTTTGCTACCTTCCCTCCAATAAGCAGCAGTATTTTCAAAGCATTTAGCAAATAAATGTTCAAACCAAACATTTTTTAAATTCCTTTATATATTAAAGCATTTTGCACACTTGAATGAGAATTGCTGAAAGAATTAATGCAATTGGAGCACTTTGAACAGCTGAGAGTCGAGAAAATGGGGAGAAATTAAGGCGTAAAGCTTTCATGAGACACAAAATATGTTGCTCAGAGATTGCAACAAGTTGGCTGTAAAGAGTAAAAGTTACTCTGCAGACTGTGCATACTGCATGGCCTATGGAATATGAACAAGAAATGCATCTGCTTAGAATTGTTAATGGATAAGTAGAATGACTCCAATAAAGAAAAGAGAAAAAGAAAACTTCTTGTGCTTGGTGGTCTTCAATTAACGTGCTGTACGATATCAAAATTTAAAGCAAATATCATCGTAAATGTTCCAAAGAAATTTTGATCATAGAAACTATACTTATATGAACATATATGTATATATATATATATATATATATATATATATATATATATATATATATATATATATATATATATATATATATATATATATATATATTTATATATATTTATATATATATATGTATATATATATATATATATATATATATATATATATATATATATATATATATATATATATATATATATATATATATGTATATATGTTTATATATATGTATGTATTTATTTGTAGATATATGTATTTATGCGTGTATGTATCCTTGAAACTTTTAGGGTGATGTTTGCTTTAAATTCTGATATCGTACTGCACGTTAATTATATTTCTATACTAATTGACATGCATGTTTGCATAAATATATATATATATATATTTGTATATGTATGTTTGTATATATGTGTTTATATATATCAATAGGACAATTCTTCATGTCATAAGTATCAAACAGCATCTAACCTTTTCAAACTGAAATGTAATACATATAACATCATGCCGTGCATAAGGTCTGGGTCGAAACTTTATTGAGAGCATGAAATCTTCGACGACAAACATTGTTCATTGATGCCCTTTGAAAAGCAATGTGCAGCCCATTGATGGAACTGTTAACAATTAAGTAAACATTCATAATAATGTCATATAATAATTACAAGAATAAATTCATAGACGTCTTGCATGCAGTTAGCCTCAGTCGTTGCTACTCAACAAATACTTGAAAAGAGTATTAAAGCTATAGCACGATATTCTCAAATGTTGAACCCATGAATAATATAGCAAACTTATGATTTGCCGAGATGTAGAAACAAAATGGTGTGTTCTCTCTCATAATATAACTATTGTAGCCTTTTGGTATCGTAGCTGTGTGAAATGCTTTAAACCATAGCTTCTTTTCTAATAATTTGTCATGTTTGTGAAATTTTTTGAGTGCACATCAATGGGAATGAAGTAGCACCTGATAAAGATATATAGAGAAATATAGAGAAATGATATCGAACAGCCTGTATGCAATAGTAATCCCAAAAGTTTTCCAAGATAATTAACTCCTTCCTTCTGCAAATAATTAAAATAGCCCTGTATTCAACTTGACAGTAGAAACCGTTTATTTACTAGGGAATTTGTGATGGATTCTGTTATGGAGTCTTCTTTACAATTCTTTAACTCATCATGGGTCTAAAGCAATCTGAGAAAATTAGGGGTTAGTTGGGTATCCAAATGAGACCATCGTTCAACTATCGGAGTGTAGGCCACTTTTTTCATCAGATCCTATCAAAGGTAGCTTGATAATTACTAAAATGTACCACCTTAGTGTCTCTTTGAAGTCATGAATGACAACTAAGAACACTAATGGTGGGGACTTGTAATAATAATACTAATTCTATATTGTAGCAGGGTAATTCAATCAGCTGAAATAGAGCTCCTATCCAAAGAAGCTCTATAGAAAATATAGAAAGTGTAAATACTTAAACTTATAACAGATAGAATATCAATATCCATCAAAGTTAGTCCATGGTGCATATAACACAGTAATCTTTAGAATACTTCTTTTAATGCACTCTTGAAATGAACGTAATGTTTTTCAGTTTTCACATGTACTGGCAGGGCGTTGAAAGTCTTTGTCCCGCTGTAGAAGATCCCTCTTTTTCCACTTTCCGTTGTAGCTTTTGTTATCCGTATATCAGTACTGTTTTGCCTGGTTGTTTTTGCATGGTCTAGTCTCCTGAAATAGTTTTTGAAAACACGTAGGCCTGTTCCATTTAAGTATTCAAATACAAAAAGTGCACATAATCCAGCTTTTGGAGTATGAAGACTATAAAAGTATTTGCAGTGATATTTGATTTTAGTCTTGTATATGGCAAGTAGTGTTTTTATTGGAGGGCTCCTTGAAAACCAGCTTCGGCTGAAGAGCAACCCTCCTTAAAATCATTAACCAAAATGAAATTGAACGGAAACATTGTAAAACTGAATCTCAACACCTTTATAAATGCTCATCACAAAATTTGTTAATGACATTACTTTTACTTCCACCAACATGTCAAAGGATGAGCTACACGGTCTTTTTTCATAAAGAACCACTTTAAAGGAACCTACATGTAGAATGCCGAAATATTTAAAGAACTTATACTACTAAAGAAAGTTTCTTAAGGAACTTTTCAATTTGAAAAATGCTTATAACACCAAACAATCAAGAATTAAGAGGCTGGTCCCATTCATTTGTAGCCAAAACCCTCATAGATTGTTTGGTGTGCTTGTGTTAAGTCCTTCATTTTTCATTAACCTTATGTTGCAGCCAAAATCAAAGGCAAAATTCAAGATTTCAATGTTTTCCTTATGTCTGTGCAATATTTATGCACTAATTGTGCGCTGACAATTAAGGAACTGTCAATGAACTTTTAGTACTGCAATTTGATTATTGGAGGTTCAAAAATATGGAACTTTTGGAACTAGATCTTGAGCTAGGTTCCTTATAAAAAAGCGTGTACATCAATGCTCCGAGGTAGTTCTATATTTCGGTCAGTACATCCAGCAGACCAAAGCTTGCTAAAGAGATCCTTCGCAAGAGACCTTTAACTGCTCTCAAAATGTTCTTATAGAAGCTGAAGGTGTAAATTCTCTTTAATTACCACCTTTAAGAACTTACATGAGATCTCTTGGTATATTGGTAGACAGTTTGAAGTGCTCCATGGATTCATACGATTTGCTTTGTCTTTTATGTTCACTTTGATAGATTTCATTTAAATGGTATATTTTCCAACGCAAAGTTACATCGGCAAATATTTTTGTTAGTCGCCTGCAATGGGAAATCAAGAAATAAGCTAAAAAGAACAAACTATGCCAGTGACTGCATCAGCAGGTTCCCAAATCCCTTTGTTAGCATCTTCTAAGAAGACATGGCATGGTATTTCAAAGGATTCTCTCACGCAGGTGAATTTGTCAGTTATTGTGCGGAATGCTCTCTTACAGAGTCTCTAATGAAATTGTCAGACCAGAGACATTGCACCTCACGCCATTAACACTCATTTGTGAAGAGAATAAATAATCTCCTTCACGTATTGGCGTTATATTTTTTGTTCGACGGAATACTGGATCAAAAAGTACCAAGCATTTTTATCTTAAAATGATTCGCAAGTTCCTTTCATTAATTTATTTTCTGTCATGCAACTGCTCCATTGAATATGCACACTGTCAGTTTAACGTGGATTTATTTTTCCTTGATTTAACAGAATTTCGAATGTATTATTTTATCACCAAAATGCGAAGCTAAGCTTGAATTATCTTTGATTTCAAAGTAAATGAGTAACTCTAGCGAGAAAATGCTACTGGAATTTAACGCTTACTACCTTTCCTTCAACTTCTCATTTTCTGTTAGCTGAAGATGTAAAGTTACCATTGAACTAAAGCAGGAAAATAATGAAACACCTGAATATTGTCCAGTGTCAAGCATGTTGCATGAATGAAGAATCTAGCTACTTTTCAAAAAGGATAGTTAGAGTCAAATAATTTCAAACTTCTTTATAAAAAAATAACATTGGAGTTGATTATGGTACTAACAAAGACCATGATTGATTTACGGCATATGTTAACTTCTTCTGAATTTGCACTTTCATTAAAACAATGTAATGAAAGCATTCCTATAGAATGCTGTAGCTGAAAGTGCAGTACTTTAAGATGTTGAAATTGCTTTAACCAGAAGTGCAGCATTTTATGTTTAAAGTTGATCCTCTTGATACTCCTGCTACAACACTGTAATCAACTAGAAGTCAATACAATGCTTTACTGTGAAATATAATTGATAAACTCGATGGCAGCTTGTATCCTTTTGATATGAATATTTTTAACAAATGCGCGTAATGATGATTTATTGAGGCAATTTTAAGCTTTTGCTACTTACTTTATCCTGCATAATTAAAGCAGAACAATGATCAATATTAGTATACTTTGCTTGAAAATGCTTTATGTAAATATTTTTACAAATAAGCTATAGCTTCTAACTTGATGAAGCATTTGTAGATAAAAAAAACTAAGAAGTGTACCAAGAACTTATTGAAATTTGAATGTTGGTGGAGCATTAATGCAATGAATTCTCAGCCTTTACAAAAGTATTGGGTCACATGTGGTTAACAATGGGGAAGTGCAATTAACGATTTTGACCATTTCAGGAAGCTACGACAATTAGTTCGTTTAAAGACAATAGTTATTGTCCTCATCACGCGAAGCTGCAAGCCTGTTCTAGGTCACTTCTGTTCAAAGACAGCTTCACAGTTTCAAAAATCAAGCTCCAAAAGTGTAGGCAGCTTAAAATCGGAGGAAGCAACTAAACAATCAAATACTAGGACAGGATGCAGTGATCATGTAGTGATCATGAAATAATGCTATCTGATAGGATTACTTGTCTGAATTGAGAAGTAATTAGACCTCTCTCTTCTGAAATACTAACATCAATATTCTAAGTTGAAAAATTCAAAACTGTAAACAACTTTTCCACAGTAATCCTTTTATGTTCTTAGTACATCTGATTGTCTTAACCTTCTATTTCATTGCACAATACACCCACTAAGCCTCTAGATCGTATGCGACGCCAATGGCTTCTTTTCGCCTGCTAACAGAACTGATAAGAGAACAGTTTAAACGAATGCTAAGGAGCGGAAAGCAAGCTTAGCATTTGGTAAGATTGAACACTAATCTCATAGAGCCTTAGCGATATATGCTTTTATAATGGAGAAAGAAACCTTAGTGCATAATCAACCTTGGTTAAAAATCCAATACGAACCAGCTTCTTACAAAGATGATACCAGCTTATGTGATCGATAAGAGTTACCTAGATATCATTGATTGCACGCAAGATGTCTGGTAGTGTGAAATTCAATTGAAGGAAGAAGTTAGAAAAGGAAAGATTTAAAGCTTTCAAAGTGCATTTCAGAACAAATCTTGCCTTGCACTTCATTGCAGCTCATGGACTTAAATAAAAATGTATTTCAAAAGCCTATAAGCAATCTTGAAGTTCACGAAAAGCTCTGTCTGTAGATAGAATCAAAAAGTTGTATTCTATCTGAAAGTCATTTACTAGCGCAATCTTCCTTTTCAACGGTGTGTTTACCATGTCTGATTTGTTAAATCACTAAATGTACAAATTATAAATATACAGATATAATTGACTACATAATAATACGATCAAATCAAGATAATACATATATTTATACCTACACACTTATATAATATATATTCATACATTGACGAGTGTATAATTCGTCTTAAATTCTGGAGTAGTCAAAAATTTGTTCATATTTATCGTTATATATATATATATATATATATATTTATATATATATATATATATATATATATATATATATATATATATATATATATATATATATATATATATATATATATATATATATATATATATATATATATATATATATATATGTATCGACTTCTTGTTTGGGTAAAATTGTTTTAATAAACAATGATGCAATAAGATGCTATAATAGCCTTAACTATATTTAACAATGAAAATGAATTCAATCGTTGTAAGAAGAACTATGATAAGCTGTATTTTGGGTTCTGTTTTCAACTAGTTGCGATTTATGTTTGTTTAAAGTGTGAATGAGATCCATCTGGATAAATTTTACCAGACAATCATAATCAATGAAAATGAATTCAATCGTTGTAAGAAGAACTATGATAAGCTGTATTTTGGGTTCTGTTTTCAACTAGTTGCGATTTATGTTTGTTTAAAGTGTGAATGAGATCCATCTGGATAAATTTTACCAGACAATCATAATCAGGCTTGAGTTGGCATTTTGTAAAGCTCCATAACTGGGTGTATAGTAGAGAATTTCACTATTGCACCAAAAAGCAGAAGCATTCTTTAGCAAAGTGTGTTAGTAAATTTTTCCGCTTTTTTGTGCAAGAGAGTGTCTGGTCTGTTTTATGTCGATGACTTCTTGAAAGGGTTTCCTTAAAGAATGCAATAGCCTCTCCTTGCTTGGTGAATATCAAAATATATAAATAGTATACTTGATTTGCAGATTCTTTCTTCTATAATTGGAAGGCACATCCATCAGTGCAGTCTTGACTTTACTCTTGGAATACAGTGAAGACAATCTCAGATCAAGATATAGGATGATTTTTTGTCTAAGCAACTTACAAATACCTACTTGAATTGACTTAATTAAATAGCTGCATCGCTTATTGTTACCAAAGAATAAATAAAGTCAGTTGTTCCTAGTCAAAACACCAATAAACATTTGGCTGGTATGTTGATTAGTACAAGATATGAGACATTGCAGCAGAATATAGTTTAGTGTGCAAAACAGTATTTTTGACATTTGATATAGGTGAGCTAGGCAATTGAAACTAGAAACTCGATGTTTGATTCTGAAGGCAAAACAGTGATACTCATTGAATCTTTGTTGTTCATCTACTTGGGCTAAGGCTATTATATAAATTAAGATTCCATGCGCGACTGAAATACCAACTTAGGGTGGTGTCAATTATGTGGTTTGCTTGTCTTCAATTAGAAGCCATGATCAATCAATGCAAATATACCTGGAAATATGAAATGGTTACGCGCATAACGTTAGATACAATTTCAATTATGTGTGTTTTTAATGAAATCGCAAGCCATAGGTGAAATTCCATTGCAATGTCTTGAAAACTCATCGGTTTGAGGAGGTTGGCAGGAAATGAGTGATAGTCAAGTGCTATGGGATAATGAAAATATGAAAATATGATGATAATGAAAATATGAAAATATGATGATAATGAAAATATGATCTTTTCATAATGATAGCGGTTGCTTGTCACAAAGTAGCAAATTACACGTTTTTATAAAAAACTTTCTTTTGATATAGTACTGACACTTTTTTGGCTTTTTCATAACTTCAGAACTACAACTTCCTTACCACCAGTTTTGTAACGCTCTACAATATATCCAGCATTCAAAAGCGTTAATCTTGGAATACGGAAAAAGATTAAGGCTTTAGAATGTTGGATATATCGTAGAATACTTAAGAGTAGTTGAATAGACAAGGTTAGTAATAAGAAGGTACTGCAAAGGATGGGATAAACATGCATTTAATGAACTCTAGTGCAAAGAGAAAAGCTGCATTCTTTGGACATATTAGTAGAGACTCAAGTGGGGATGATGTAGTGGAGTAGGGATTGTAGAAGGCATAAGATCACAAGGTGCTCAGAGAAGAAAGTGGTCAGCCGATGTAAAGACTGGTTCAACATCACAGACTATGGTAGTGTAAAAGGGCATCTGAAGACCGAAAAGCTCGGAGAGTGTTGATTGACAACTTACGGTTGCCAAAATCGTCACCTTAAATGAATGAACGCTGAAGTGCTAGATAGACAAGCATAGCACAAACGTAACAATGAAATACATATATACATTATAAATATATATATATATATATATATATATATATATTTATATATATATATATATATATATATTTATATATATATATATATACATATGATATATATATATATATATATATATATATATATATATATATATATATATATATATATATATATATATATATATATATATATATATATATGATATTATCAAGGGAAATTTATACAAATTAAGCAAAGAGATGATGGGCTTAAAGTGGCTCCATTTTGCTTGGGAAGTGATAATACCATTAAGCAAACTCTATTAAAGTTGGTCTTGACATATAGGAAACATAGATATTCTTGTGATAAGCTTTCTTCAACATTTTATTCTTTTGATTGCTTCAACACTTTATTCTTCTTTTCTTTAATCTTTAGTATTTTCTTCTAGTTTCCATTAAGTTGATATTTGTTTTAGCCTTCACATTGGGGAACAAAGTACTCACCTTCCATATCAATGGTACTCATTATTAATTGGATAAAACACAGACAGACGATTTCAGAACGATCAAGAGAGGTTTCCGATAAATTCCCTGCTTATATTTGAGCCTAATTGAATATTGAGCAATGGCAGATATGCACTAAATTGGTCTTGTAATCAGCCCCATTCGCATTGTCTCGCCAGTCGTAGCGCGTGATTTGAAACCTCTGTCCTTTATCATTTTGATGAGTTGTTTAATAATTCAAAGGAGAGTGACTGATAATGGTCAGGGCAAACGATTGCTGGATTTTCAATATTGACGCCATTTGTGAAAATTCACTAGGGTCATGTACTGTTCGGAAGATTAAGGTTGGCGTCAACACATAAGTCCGGTAGCTCCACACCCAGCTTTGTACCACATGACAAAAATATGATGGATGATTGGCTGTGTATATTACAGAAATGATAATGCCCAATTAATAATAGATGGAAAGTAAGATACACTAGCTGTTGACAAAGGATACCCTTGACGCCATATTATGTACAAATATCCAAATGTGGTTTAACGTGCAGCATGCTCAAGCATCTGTTTGTTTTAACAGTATCATTAGGTTTCTTCTTAATGAAGGAAATTGGCTGTTGTTTTTGTACTTTCTTATTGATGCTACGAATACCATACAAACTAAATAGTCTAATATCCGTCCTTTGAAAAAGTAGGACGTAGTTACAAGAAACATAGTTATTGTTGCAATTCACTTTGATGACGATCCCAGTTACTGTACGCTTGTGTTGCTACACACAAATTGGAATTAATGATGAATCCGGTTGTGACAGGCATTTCGGAGCAATTACCAAGCTCGATCCTCGTTGTACAGTAAAAGGGTATGCAAATAAATGTATAAGGTGGGGATGAACGACTAATAAGTAAATAATCCCCAGGCGTAATGAGGTGAATACAGTGGAAGAAGCGACCACTTGGTGAATAATTCCTAGACATAAATGGGTGTAAGAAATAAGGTGGAACAACCAGCTAATAAGTGGATAGTCACTGGACGTGACTGTTGTTAATAACAATTGTGAAAGTCCGTTGGTACTGCAGAACTTCACTATAGCACGAAAAAGCGGGAACATTCTTTTAGCATACTGAAAGCTTTTTCGTCCGACACTCTTCAGAGTATGAAACGTCGAGTAATGACCGAAAGATGAACTGAAATATATAGCCGAATACAGATGCACGTGATATGATGAATGATAGATGCATAGGGCCAAATAGACGCACTATTCATCATATCACGTGTATCCGCATCTGGCTATATATTTCAGTTCAACTTTCGGTCGTTATCCGACGTTTCATACTCTGACGAGTGTCGGACGAAAAAACCTTTCAGTATGCTAAAAGAATGTTCCCGCTAGTTGTGCTATAATAATAACAATTGGCTTCTTCTCTCTTGTCGTCTATAGCAATTGGTTTCCAATTGAGAATGAGTTGAAGCAAGTTCACTCTCTAGCCTCTTTGAAAGCAGTAAATGCTTAATAGCTTTGCATCATATAATCATAATCATTATAACAGACTTTGCGTAAGAGGCTTAACCCTTTGTATAAATATTATTATGATTCATCATTATTAGTGTCTCTTAATCATACTTAATTATAGGGAGAATTTATTGCAGCTCATTGCTCTGAAAACAGGGGGTACTGGGAACGTTTTCCGATTATGTCCTTTATTTTCACTTTTAACGTGATTGACATTACTTTCTGCAAACTAAAGTGAATCAACATATATTAGTGATATTGACATCACTTCTGACATCTCAATCAAGTGAGCTTTTGGTACAATAAGTCATATGACTACATCTTTAAGGAGTTAAGTTGTTTGATCACTGCATACTTTTACTGTTAATCACTGGTCAATAGCATTTATCATGGCACAAAGTGGCCATCATTGTAAAGTAAAGTTAGGTATACTCTCAATTTTCAAAATGGTTATTACAATTACCTTTGCTTTATTTTGTATTCAGTCAAGCATTGAAATATAGTAAATTATGGTCCCTTGTATTGAAATATGCGGATTCTAATAGTGAAGTACTGATATATCTTGCAACAAGGAGATGTCAAATGGAGACTATTGAGTTATTTTCGTGGGATAAATAAAATAATTTGGATGACATCACTGCTTGAGCTTTAGAAAATTTGATCTTCAAAGTATTCTCTAGTTGCTAAAACTAATTTGGATTAATCAAATATTACCATTTGCTTCAGTATGTAATTGTTACTACTCAGCCTGTCATTTGCAAGTTAAGTCAACTGATTTTGTAACAGAGATTATGCAATTACAGTAAATACAGGTTCATTTGTTTTTGAGGAGGTCACATGCATCATGTCTTATTTTCATCATACATATCTTCAACAGTAGAAAAAAAGCCCAGCATAGCTATACGCTCAAGATTTCCATTACATGAACTTTCGTCCTTTTTCAAAGGTATGGTTTCAAAATAGAAGAGCAAAGTGGAGGAAAACTGAACGAGGCAATAGAAAGCAAGGAGAAAAAGAGGAAGATTCCCCATCTGAAAATGAAGATACCAAGCCAGTGACTTCACAGCCAGTGAAGAAAAGCCCACCAACGACGTATGAAGATTCATATGCTAAGTATTCTTCCCCTGCACCAAGACTCAGCCATCTTCCATATCCTTATTCACAATACCAGAGTGCATATTGTTCTCCATATTCGCCTTATGATCAGCGTAATTACGGCAGCGGTATCTCATACCCCTTTCCAGTTGAAGGCTCTCTAGAAACATACCCACACACCACCAGGCCTTCTATGGTACTTTCATCAAATCCAAATATCAGCAGTTTGGGCTGGAGGACATAGCTGTTCTGTTGAAATCTTAGCTTTGATGTATAATATTTATAGATGGTAAACAGAAACTGACGGTATTACTCGCTATCTGACTCTCTTAATGTAAATTGGACAGTATTATATAATTTTAGATTAAGCGATCTGCTCACAGGCAAATTACTCGTCAATTATGTTGCGTATTTGCATTAGAAATACCTCGAGGGATGTGTAGTCAAGTTTAAAAATATTAAAGGCAAAAATTTGGCGTCTTGCTCTCAAGACATTACTTACCGTAGAATTCAGGGTCATAGATAGTTAGAATGAAGTCTTCGCAAAGAACAGGGCATGTTCCACACTGACGCATAATATCTATTAAGGGAAACCTTTGTTCTTTCTTGCAAAATATGATGCAAACCGCGCAGTATACATGTTTGGAAATCTCTGGTAACGGTTTGGCTATCATTCTCATGTTAACTGTAATGAGCCGATGAAGGACTCTGCACTATTATGCACACTCTGGCAATTTTGTGTCTTGTCGGAACTTCCGTGTACACCGCTAAGATTTCAATAATCATATTTCAAGTAAAAATGTTAGATTTGAAAAATTATTTTTTGTCATTTATGTTATTGTTTGATTACTAGATATGATGCAGGCATGCGAAATTACCCCAGCTGACGATTCAGTGACTTTTGCATGCCTGCCCTCTTTCCATTAGGAAATCACTTGCCTAAAATAATTTTCAGCTTGTCGAAAACAGTACATATGGCTGACTTTGAAATTTCACGCAGAAAAGTGTGCTAAATAAGACATTTTTGAATCGTTTCAGATGTCTTATCAAACAAGCCGAGATGAAGAAATGTTGAAGCTGTAGGAAGCTGAGAACCAGCCCATCTTACTACTAAGACGTCCTTGATAACTTAAAATTTGAAATAAAATGTACTTGGTTTTAAAAGTCTGACAAAATCAGAATTAAATCCACAGTAATAACTATGACTTGCGATATTTTATGTTAAGAAAGATATAGATCAGTATAGATATCGATCAGGATATGAAACTCAAGGAACGGCAGGCATGCCTTTTTGGCAATTTTCTTCAAAAAACATAGATTAAGTTGACAAAGCTTGCCAAAAATGCTGACGAATATAATGAAATGATGTATTTTGGAAACTACAACATTGGATATAGAGGCTTATTGTATGTGTACTCAGTGTAGAGTAGAAAGTCTTGGGTTTAGTCGGAAAGAATCTTCGCAGTAAACATTCAAAATTCGATATTTGAGGAGATTCATCTTACTAGATTATTAACCCTTCATACACTGTAGAAAATCCTTAAAAATGTCAAAAATAGAAACTCTAACGGCTTCTTAGATTTGATACTATGAAGGCTGTTATTCTTTAGTTCAAAATTACCTCTGCTTGCTAAGTACTACAAAATATTTCACCGTTAACCTACCCTTTTTAGTATCGATCGTGCTAAATTTCCTGTCTTGGATAGAAATAAAAAACATGATTCGCCAAAAATTCTTGAAGTCCAGATCAGTAAAATTTAGGTCAGAAACTTCAAGTCTAGTAACTTGTTACTTCTGATAGATTTGCATTGTCTCTTAGTCTTACATAAACAGAACGCGAGGTTATATCCCTCCAGTCGACCCAAACACCGCCTAACATCAAAGTATTTAATGACTTGCGCAATGGTGTGTATTCAAAATAAATAACTCGTCGATAACACCCTTTTGAAGATAATTTTCGCAATGTTTGAAGATGTGTTTTAGAACTCCCCATGGGAACTGGATGTAGTTTAACAGAAAACTGTTCTTATGCCTTTGGGAGTATCAATATTCAATGTCGTACAATCTTGCTTACTATGAATTGTGTGCTTCTTCTTTTGGGATGCCTTCTTGATGTTGATTTCACACCTTATTGGCCTACTGAATACATATTGTCATAAGACTCGTGTCAAAATATTTTCACTGGCCTATTGGAAGTGACTCTAAATGACCGTCAATAGTCTATCCATTAAGGAGAATTTTGGAAATTCAATGACGATTTGGCAACAAGTATAGGTAAATGAATTTAACTTGTTTGTCTTTGGGTCTTGCAGATTGTATGTTTAAAATGTAGCTAAACTTTAATGCCAAGCTAGGAAGTCGTTTCAGTAATGCGCACCAACAGTTGGACATGGTTTATTTGCTTCTACATATTCACAGTATAGTTCTATGTATCGAAAAAAACTATCTCACAGCGAAGCAGAACTATAGCTTTGAATGAAATAGGCCATAGCTCGACTGCATGGCCTATTACAAGTAATAAACATGTAATACTTGCAAATAAACACTCAAGCTCTCATAACAGTCGCTACTCTTTCACCACGCTCAATCTAGTATCAAATGGGCACCAAGTTTAACAAAATACTCGGTAATTTTCACTCCAGTCATAATTCTTGTTATGATAGTCAGTGGAGAGTAAATCGACGTCCATTTCTATTCATGGTTCTTCTCGGGTGTGATACAGCTCCCCTAGAAACCAAGTTCAAATAGAGTTTAAAAGCAACTCGACCATCCTCCTTTACATTAGCTATTATATAAGACTCTCTTGTCTGCGTAGAATGCTAGATTAGTATTTCAAATCCATAAAACCAAGAATGCTTAATTTGTTCGTCATTTAAAAAGCTAGTAAGATGTAGTGAAAATCAATAGAGGGAAAATAGTGGGTGAAATCATTGTAGTTTGTTCGAATTGTATCGCTTGGATATATTTGAATTGCGATTGTAGACTTACATTTAGTATAATTGTAACTGATTTCATTCCAATGGAATATCAATATAATTATTCTATGAACCCTTCACGTTGTCGATTCAGTTTAGCTGTCTTCTTTCGTTAATGACGAAAAGACTGTTATAGAATAACATGAAGATATCAACAAATTTATTATGGCTTTCTTGAAAGATTGACTGGTATTTCTAAAAATCCTGATCTACTTCCTAAATCAAGAGAGAGATTGGTATAACTGAAAGCCATCAAAAGTCCTTTATTCTCAGCAGCAACTATTCTATATATAATTTTCCAACTGAATCTTATTACTGCATCATAGATACAATATGATATCGTGGTCATATATGGGCTTTTTTTACGTCTATAGACAGGCTCAGGATTTGGGTGTTGTTGATTTTATAATTTAGAACATACAGTGACATGCATATTTCTACCAACTATCCAAGGCCTAGCTGAAGCATGTCAGGAAAGGTACTCGATAGAACATGATGCATCCAATTGTACCCTAGTGCTTCCTTTTACTACTCTTTAATTTTGTGGCAGTTACATATATATATATATATATATATATATAACATCTATTACGTCATGAGAGGGGTACTATAACTGGAAAATTTGTCTGGTCTTAGTGTGGATTCGAACTCCCAATGTTCAGATCAGAAGACCTCTGTGCCAAGCAGCTGTACCAAGCATCGTATATAAACATATAAATATATTATATATATATATATATATATATATATATATATATATATATATATATATATATATATATATATATATATATATATATATATATATAATACATATATATACTGTATATATATGTATATATACAATTTATCTCTCATCATATACATATATAATTTAACTTCCATATAAATAGTTGCCTGAAGATCGTATCAAGGGGGAAGCTTTTAGTTGCAACCTACACCGTCGTGTTCCAACTATTAAGTTAAATACAGCTCTGTCCCACGGCATAGAGCACTATCTCCAATATATATATATATATATATATATATATATATATATATATATATATATATATATATATATATATATATATATATATATATATATATATATATATATATATATATATATATATATATATATATATATATATATATATATATATATCATCATCATCATCACCCATGTTGATGAGATCGTCTCCCATGTTGATGAGATCGTCTCCCATGTTGATCATATCCCAGAGTCGAAATGATCTAACTACCTTAATTGGGTATGTCATCATTCTGTTACATCATTTTTCTATTTGCATGGATTTGGCCCGATCTTTTCGCAGAACTTGAATGTTTGAATGTTCGCATTTGGCTTTAATCCTTGGAATTTGATAAAAGTCAAGTAGTAAACATGGTCATTTTTTCGCCCATGTGATTATCAATTCCAAAATTGCTCTTTCGTTTCTTCTTAACCATCAATTTTTCTGAGTAAATGTCTTCTACTGCTTATTCCAATTCTCTCTTTCTCTATTGACGTTTATCTTCTTTTAACTTGCTTGTTCCATTGTCTAGCATAATATTTATCGTTCGTTCTTATCAAAATAATTGCCCATTTGTAGGTCATTTAATACGAAACTCTTAGTGGCCAAAATAAACATCGCATTATTGTATCACGACTGTAAACAGGCTGCCACTTTATGATTGCATGTTTTGAGCATTTGTCAGGGCTTACCCTTGGATTACGTTAAGCAGTCATTATCCAGCCTTTCTGATTATCCTTGAGAATTTTCGACGCCAGAATGAAGAGAATCGTGTCACACGTTTGCTGTTTACTCTTCTTTCTATTGTTTATGGGGAACAAGCTTAATCCGCAATTTCAGATTACTGACCATCTTCAGCAATTTGCAACTATCTATAGAGCTTGTTTTGTCTACAACTGAAAAGAGGTTGGACCTGCACGAAAATTGCTCCCTCCAAGTTCGAAATAACTTCAATAGCAAGAGTTGGGTTCAGTACCATGAACTGTAATAACTTTTTCGAGAATCAAACTATCCTCTTTAGACTTGATAATATTTGCAATTACTGCTGCATAGAGAATCATCTGTTTAATTATTACAGTGTGTTTTCGTGCCCAACCTTCGCGGTCTGTTAATCAGATTACAATACGCTAATCATTGAAAGAAAAACAGTTTTCCCAACTGCACAATTTTGAAGTATCATTGAAACTAAAGCAATTTGCCTATCTAATTACAGGCTTTTATGACAACAGTATCTAATAGCATAGATAAAGTCAAGTAGCAAATTTGAAATGACATATGGGGACAGAAAATCCTTTCAGGAATCACTAAATTGCTCGCTAGTAAGGAGACAAAATTGGCAACGCCTGTATAGATCCTGCACCATAGCATTTCGGAATCGGCTATTTGATAATAAGTACTAACTACAAGTATAGAATGAGAAGGATCGATTATTTTGAAAGGGCTGTGTGACAAGGAGTGTTGCAAAAAGGCAGCGCTACCTTCTAGGTTCATGTCACAAAGTATTAGAACTCTCCAAACAAAGATACTAAGAAGAGATCAATGCTTCAAATTTCCTCATTTTAATACTGAACATACAGTTCGGTCCCATTTGTATAGAACAGTCTACAACAGAACAGCTTACAACTTTTAATATAGTTACTGCTATATGGAACGTCCTTTAAACCAGCTTTTGCTAAAGAAACGGTAATTAAAAGAAACGGTTAGGTCCCATTTGTATAAAAAAGTCTACAACAGAACAGCTTACAACTTTTCATATAGTTACTGCTATATGGAACGTCCTTCAAACCAGCTTTTGCTAAAGAAACAGTTATGTTCTTTAAATCAAATAAAAATAGAACGAAATTGAAGCGAAGCAAACTCTTCAATCGACGTTGTGAAGGTACGGTATCACAAATATAAATAATTTCAAAGAAAGCTATGTATGGTAATCAATTACACTTTGCATATGATCCCAATATGTACAAAGAAGTGACATCTTTCAATAATAAATTATAGACTGACATCATAGGAAGAGAATAGCAGATAGTTGCTTCTCTCACAACAAGAGCTATCATACTTCAGGGCTATTCCATTGCTTAGTCCTTGAAATAAAAGAGCATTGTTGAAATTGCCCCAACCGCTCTTCAGCAATCTCCTTTTAGCGAGAAGTATATGGGCTTAGTTATGACTTCTACTCCATTTTTAGGATTATTACAAAATTGGCTTGTTACTTTGTAGACCAAGTAGGCCTTCTTGTCCGCGGTTCAAAGGCTACCGTTATGGGTCAAGGTTCATGGTTCACGGTTCAAGGTACAAGGTTCAAGGCAAGCTAATTCCTGTGAGATGCAAGTTAAAGCATAGATCATATACCTAGATGTCATCTTCGTTTAATGAAGTAAAGAAAATTTAATTCAGTTCTCAGTACTTAGATTTGACTGCATTAAATGAAGGCTTCCTCTTTGGATGATATAATACACAACTGGATTATTAATAAGTAACCGTTTCGTTGAAGTACTTATGAAGCTTTCTGGTGAAAATAACAGTCGCTGGCTATATAGACATCACTGTCTGCAAGAGCAAGAGCAAGCATTGTCATTAAATTGGCCAGTCTCTCTTTCACTGTGTAATAGGTGTTCTTCTTGTTCCAAGTGGCACGGATAACATTCTCGTGTGGTTGAAAACGCTGAACGGTATGCCAAACGCCTCTGAGGGCTTTCTGTTGATTGAATCCTTTGATGACGTCGCCATTTCGCCCTTCGATTTGAAAACCATACCTAGTAAATGTTAAAATGATTAAATTGTAAAGCTTGAAGGAATGCCAGATGTTTTTGCATCGGGCAAAGGTGTCTATAGCTGCTCTGTAAAAAGACAGCACATATTCTGGCGTACATTTTTTCGAAAGTACCTACTCAGCAAATCTACCTAGAAGCTCAGAATGGTCTCAAGGTCAGAGAACAATTTGGAATATCGATAGGCCAGAGTTGTACGAAATGCTGAAGAAGTTCTGGTTAACTACAGGGAGAGAAAACTACAAAATCTGAACTTTGCACATAAAATTATTGAAAATTAATGGCTGAAGTCATGAGAAAGTAATACTATTTGATTATTCTATATAATTATGTTAAAACAAAACCGTACTCTACACAATACACACACCCACCCACACACACACACACACACACACACACACACACATATATATATATATATATATATATATATATATATATATATATATATATATATATATATATATATATATATATATATATATATATATATATATATATATATATATATATATATATATATATATATATATATATATATATATATGGATGAACTCAGAAGCTCTTCAGAGCCTCACGCAATTGTATTCATTTTCGGGAATGTAAATGTACTGTCGTTTCTTAGTTGGTATGGTACTACTCTATTTTGAAATATGCTTTCCGTGGAAGGCGGGCTCAATATGCCGTTGATAATGAAAATCACCGTCATGAGCCACTATAAGTTCCTTTGGTGGAAGGTAGTATAATGGTCCTTCTCTGGTAGTTCAATAAACCAGTCCACGTTATCATCGTATGCAATTCGTAGGGCCCTTTCATGAATCTTGTTAATTCTGTTATTTAATTTTCGATCATGTAACATCCATGACAGTAGTCAATGCTTTAAATTCATTTATCTCAATTATTGCAGAGATTCTAGAGAAGATATGCACCTTTTTGTTTGCCATTCTGCATAGCACTTTGAAGTGATGTTTAAGCATTTTTCTAGTACAATAGCAAATAAGGCTTCATTTGTACTTTCTTCAATGAGTTCAGTTAGCATGTTTGATGTGCTTCTTCTTCAATGTTTTTAACTAATGTTTTTATATTTATCTAATTCCTTGAAACTTTTCAAAATAAATGCTGACCGATGTTACTCCCGAAAGAAGCAAATAGTAGTAAACATATAGTATCAGCAATATGTTACTTCTCCGTCTGCCGGCAGCCATCATTATAGCAGCAAAGCCACCAATGTCATGGAATATAGCAAACATTTATAACATATTTTATACCTGAACACGAGCTTCAGACATGGAAATTTGCTCAGCTATTTCTTCCCTCTTGTTAACATCAGGATAGTGACATTTAACAAATTCGTCTTCCAAAACATTGAGTTGCTTTGCAGCAAACGTCGTTCGACTTCTTCTAACCTTCCTTTTTGGGTTGATATGAGGTGCAACTAACTTATTAATATCCTCAACATTCTTCTCACCCCCTTGGCATTTTGGCCTGCTCTCAATTTTTTCTGTTTTATCAAAATGAGGAGAAAGTCTGTCACTGCTGGGAGTGACTGCTGCTGCAATCTCCATAACATTATCGCTTTTGCTTCCTCCGTTTGACCCATTCTTACGACCCATCCCATAGTAATTACTGGTTGCATCTTCATTATCTGTAAATTCAAGAAATATTCTAAATCAATTTTGCTCTGATGAAGTTATTGTAAGTCTTTAATTGCACACGGTATAATCAAATGTCATTTTTAGTGGATAGCAGAGAGTAGTTTCAGTGACTTTATTCAAAGGAAGTCATTTTTACATCAAGCATGCTTCTATAGCCATGCTACCATTTTGACACCTATCAAAACAAACAAAAGGTGTTTATGTTTCACGGCAGCATAAATCTAAATCCCCCATCTTTATGACATACGTGATTGCTTTAACAGATAAAGAAATATAACAACACTATATCTATGCTTCATGAACTTCTGAAACATTTCCATAGGAAATTGATAACCGCAAAGTATATCTTGTATTTATGCCGTCTCTATTCAAAAAGTTTATATTTTTCATGTTGGCAGTTAATCTCCTCTATTATACATTATTTACTACTTTCGAGTGCATTATGCTTTTGTTATTATTCATTCCTTTTAAAGTTTTTACCTTACCATAATAATCAATAACATCGATTTCACGATCCTCATCTTGTTCTTCCTTTATCTCCTCTTTATTATCTCTGCTGTCTCTGTCCCTTATTGGAGCAATCTCCGCTGTTGATGATACAAGTCCCTCTTCAGCTGATGAATATCTCCTCTCATGAGTTTCTCTTGGTTGTCGATTTTCCATATAAAAGCCATGGCATACATCTGGACAACATGAGCCAGAATACCCCATATGTCCATAATCATAGTAAGTCTGGAAGAGCAAATCCTGCTCTTGCTCAAAGAGTGCACGCCTTATAGATCTTTCTGTGGCTGTTTTCCTCAGTATTCTATTGATAGAGCTAACACTTGGGCAATTTTCATGATTGCAAACTTTGTCTTTAATCAACTTCTCTCTAATTTCCCATGCAAAGATGGTTGAATTCTGCATTTTATACTGCTCTATCTTAGTAATAACCTCAGGTGTAGCTACTTTTGGTTTACTCCCTCCAACTGAGTTTATCTGATAAGATCCTGGATCAAAGTAATGTACATGAGTTATGAATAGCAAAAACAAAGGAGATGAATGCAAATAGAAATAATGTTCCTAATGACGTCATGTATAAAAGAGATGAAGTGAATATAAAGGAATTTCATTTCATTTACATTCCAAATTTTTATATCCACTGACTTCACAAGTGATCTGAAAAGGTAGCGTCAGGTAAGAAATGCTGGGAGGGGGGGGGAATGCTGCCTAAGTGCCATTAGTGAGTGAAGCTAGAAAGTTTTAATGAACCCTGCCTTTCAGATTGGCCTTAAATGCGATGAACCGAACTCACTGAGAGGAAAATATAGTAAAGAAATCTGGAAATGCAAGTTATGAAAGTGCAGACTGTGCATAGAAATCGTCAAAATTTTAAGTGTGGATGAAGGAGTTGGTGAGATTTTTGGAAGCTCCTGCCCAGAAGCACATATAGTGGCAACATATCTGGTAATCCTGTTACATTAATATTTCGAATCCAACTTTTACTGCATACTGTTTCTATCACTCTTTTAGATAAGTTCCAAAGTGCAACATTAAATCTCACTTTTAACCTATGACACTTATTAAAAACGAGCTTGGAGCATTAATTTAGTGTTGGACTCGCTCCATGATCGAGTAAATACAAGGATGACTCAGTTGATAGTTAAGAGGCATTGGACAAAAAATGAATGAAGATACAGTCTTTGCTTGGAGAACTGCGGAAAGCAGTGATGTGTTCTATAAAGTAGTTTCGAGAAAAAATTGAAGCTATTTGAAACACTTGTTGGTTTGCACCTTAATTTTCGTAGATTACTGATTACCAGAATCCTCCGAGTATAAGATAAATGTTACTCACCTAAGATTTTACTGACATTCGAATGAGGAAGTAGCAATCTTCTAGATATTTCACAGGATCTAAGGCCTTGCTGGTCCATTTGCAATATCCTGTACCTTTGAGAGTCTGTTATAGGCTTTGCATTCATATAAGGGTGTCCAAAATGGTAATGTGGTGGATAACTACCTCTGTAAAGATCTGGAAAAAATGGCTTTGTTCAGTTGGTGTCGTAAATCAATTTGAAGTTTTTCCACAAAAGTCCTAGTAAAGGGCTTGACATCAAAGTAATTGAGCTTATGAATGTATGCATAAATTGCTTAACTGCTCTCTTGCATTGGATGTAGAATATTTCAGATTGCATCTCAAGTCGTTGAATTATGCGGGTTGGAAGTTAGCAGTCTGGCCCTTTATTTGAATGGTATATCAAGGTACTGACTTTGCCTCACAGTTTTGTAAATGTAGAAGTTTTTGATCTAGTTTAGAATCAGCTTATTTTTAATGTGTTATCTGTATAAAGATATAAGAAAAAACACTCCAAACGCTTGTGCGTAGCTCTACCGAGCTAACAATAACAAAGAAAAAGGAGAGAGCATAAAGGGCAAAAAGAAGTTTTCTGGAAATCGCATGAAATGGAAGGGAAATGGAAGTAAAAAGAACTATTCCATATAGATTAGATAAGTTTAATTGAGAGAATTTAATTGTTGACAGAAATAGTGAGAAGATGCCACTTACTATAGAAAGACAGTTTAGGTATTAAACTTCAGATAGACAATGCACAAGACAGAGAGCATATTTTTAAGAGTTCAGCTAGTTGGCGAGTCAGAAGAGAAAAGGCATTGCGTGGGGAGTATGGGATAATTATTAAGTTAAATGGCGTGATTGCTTGTTGGTAGTGCAATAGAATTTTTCAACGAGGGCAGCACCATACTGTACTCAAAACAAAAATTTGAGACTTAGTTGTACCAACAGCTGTCCATATAGACTATGATTTGATATTAAACTGACCCTTTTACTTATCAAATGCAAATTCATGTAACAAATTCCGCACTGAAATCCTGCACGACCGACGACTTTAGGATCGTTTACATAAACGATTTAATTAGCTGATTTGACTTTTATCATATTTTGCGGCATGTACTCAACTACAAGTGAAGTGTGCAAATAGTTGAATTTCTCAAGAGAATGAGATATTTTTATGAGTGTATTAGCCAGCAAACAGCTGGATAAATACTTTTTGCTTTCATTATCCTCCTTGGAACAAATCATCCCCTTATGTGATTAATCGGCATTGAGTTATACCCTTGAACACCTGGATAGAGAATATATGTAATAGATTGGGGCTGGTGCTAACTTATTGTTAATTTGAGTAGAAATAGTCTTTCATCGATCATTTCATATGGAAAGTCAGTGCCAGCATAAATCGCTACTAAATCGACAAACACGAGCAAAATATTTTGCTGAATACTTCATTTAATGCGAAGTAATAATCATTTAATTTTTTCAGTGATAATTTACTATCATCAATAGTCAAGATTACTTTATTAAAGTTCATGAAATAGTTACTTTTATAACACTACAAGATATTCCAGTACGTTTGGATTCAGCAACATCGCTCTTCCATTAAGTGAATTAAGCAGAGTTGCTTACCCCCCGGTATCTGACTACGAATAGTAGAGCTGCACCCTCCAAGACGGAGGAAAGCAGTAAAAGTGCTCCTTTTTCCAGAAAAGTGGCTCTTTGGAAAGCTGCCCTCTCTAGAATTGTTATGTCCTTATTTTGTTATCTGTACATTAAGTCCTTAAAGTTCTTCAAGGGTTCCATGGTCCTCCTCTTAATACTTTTAATGGCCTATCTATAGCTATCTAAGGATATAAAGGGCAACTCTTCCCTTCCAAAGTCCGAGAAAAAATTGAGTTCCAAATTAACACTATAATAAATATTCCGTGGAGTGCTTCCTAGGATGCATCAATTATTCCTCTACTTTTTATCGGTTATTTGAACTTTCCTCTTATACTAATATTATAGGTTTCTTACTATCTGTGTAGTGCAGAAATGAGCTAGGAAGGTGAATTTTTTGATAGTCTTCAAAACACCAAACTTGTGGAAACAAGACGGGTCCTCTGTGCGCAATGCAACTATGCCATGACAACGTAGGTTGGTGCCAGCTATACAATAATTCATCGGATACTTGTCTTGAAGACATAGAAATAAGACTAAGTAATTGCTTCTAAGCTTAGCATTATGGAATTATTTCCAGATTTGAAATTTATTCTGTTTCAATTCCACTCTCATCATAATACACTTTTTATTGTTTAAATCGTAGTGGTTGCATTTGCAGAAAGAGCACTCCTTAATATACTACCAGAAATACCTACCTATAAATCAGGATTAAATCGATGTATATCAAAGACAGTTTGCCCTTGTAAGGCTGAACAAACACGTTATTTACAGTGTAGTTAATGAGCTGGTAGCGCATTGAAAAATGTGTTTGACCAATAGTCCTCATAATCATGTAATTTTCGCAGAAATTAAATATAATTTGTCATTTAACAAAAATAAATGGAAGATTGGTTAAGTGTTTATTAGTCACTTGTTCTATATGATCACCCGACATTGCAGTGGGAGCCTGCGTTGCCATCTCAACGGACTTCTTTCTGCAAATGACTGATTGCCATCTCATGATCCCTCCTCGATGCATTGCATTGCAACGCTTTCTATATAGGGATTTCTTCATTTCAATTATAAAGCTTTGATCAAACGTATCCAAAATTTCATCCACCATTTAGCCCCAAAGTACCTAAAAGTTTGACGATGATAATGAGGGGTGATCAAGCGCATCCAACTTTTCATCAAACATTTTACCAAACATTTCCATCACTCGATAGGTTCTGCGCAGAGACACATTTAAGAGCCTGTGAGAGCTTTCTACGAATGCCCAGAAATGAAATGTTGGATGAAGTGTTAGATGAGGTGGCCATACTCATCCAACATGTAAAAAGCAACATTTGTTTTGTTTTGCTAGATGATCCAACGTAAGTGGCCAAACGGGTCCAATAATTCATCAAACGCTTGTTCTGAAGATGATGGATGAAATATTGGATGCGTTTGACCAGGCCTTAATTTTAGTTTTATCTACGTGTAGTTTACTCAATGGCAAATGACGTCGCTTAGATTTCTGGTAGTAGTTGTATTGGGAATTAGTAATGTCATTCTAACTGAACGTTTTGACTTTTGCAGACATTCAAAACCTAAGCTATCCTGCAAAACTTCAATATTTAAAATCAGAAGTCTAGTTTCAGTATTAACATCTATCGGAGCAGAATGTTTATGTGTACTTTTCTATTCGGAATCTTTAGGGCTATATGCTTCATCTTTGAAATAGTCGTTGCAAGTCAGGTAGTGTTTGGCCTAAATGTAGTTACATGCTGTCGTTCCATTAACACTGCACACTGCACGGGACCACCATATTACATAGGTCTCTTCATACAGATGTAGTCAATAATGGGTTGGAGACCGGGCTTTATTATCACTCTCAAAATCATGAATCATGAATTTTTATTTGATTTATACTTCACTATTATCTGAAGCATATTTCTCTCATCTTTGAAAACTTTTAAACAATACTTTCAATAATGATTCTTATTGTTTCATCTCTTCAAATAGAAGATTGCTTAATCAGAAATCTGAGACCTCTCTGCCTCTTTCATTTATCATGCACCTCTCTTTAGGCTAATATCACATTTTCCCAGGGCATTTGTTAGAATTGTTACTACTGAACAATTGGTCCAATGAGCCCTCTTACAAGCCCAATAAAAAAGAAAAATTTCATTCACGGTTTTTTCCCACTAGATTGCGCTCTTTTTGAAAAAGCTTATTATCATCTTCAAAATGCACATGATCACAAGCCACACAAGAAGAGCAATGAGCCTTATTGGATAGCTGTTCGTTGGGCATACAGGCAAAATTTGGCTGCTATTAGAACGGGCCATCATATGGACTTGGTCTACTCGGCAAATATGTTTAAAAGGTGCCTTAACGTTTCAATAAATATGTTGTTAGACACCAATTGTCATAATATGGCACTAATGCACTTCTAAGATTGCAGGATTACCTTGAGCTAGTCATAGGTTCTTTGATGCCTTTAAAAGGCACAAAATAGCAAAAATAATAATTCTTTATTTACAGTTGACATATGTATAGCTAGTAGCTACTTAAGTCCAACTGCTTACAATTTAAGCAATGCAATAAAATGGACGTTTAGTTACAATATATTAAAAATGTATAAAGAGTGTAAGTATCTACAAGCATTCATAAATACTCTACATGCTGAATATATAACCTGCAGCTGAAACCTCGGCATTTCCAATTTTTTATTTTTCTTTCTAATAAATTTGTATAGGCTGTTAATGTTTCAGTGATTTTCATGCTATATTTCCCATGTCGTGTCGTCTTCCCCATGTGCCTACTAGTGTCCCTACCATGTAGGACTGCTTTCATTTATGGCTATTTCAAGGTATTCATAGACCTAAGTTGTATATGAGCTATGTGCCATTGTATAACATAAACTAGCATATAATATAATAAAGTAACGTAGAAAATATTTGATTGCAATGTTTGATAAGATTATCGTACTTTCCATTCAGATTCAGAGGCTTGGCACAAAATAGTATCAACTGCTGGATTTGTACTTCCAATAGTGAAGAAAAGAAAGGTTTGCTAAACCATTTTACTATATATTGCTTTGAGAGAATCCTCATAATTTAAAGAAAATGTCTAAAGAATATCAATAGTAATCAATGTAACAGATACAGATTCAGCTTAGAACGCCGCTGATAAGCAATAGGGAAACTTATTTAGGCGCTACGAGTGCTCTGTTTGGAGGTGTCCATCAACAACGAAGTAATTGGGCTTATAATTCTGTACGTACCGCGTGGCTTTCTGGCACAAGCAGTATGATTGCCGAGAGCAAATGATATTAAGAAACAGTGGATGAAATAACGTGCTTTGAATTCTGTGAGCTCTAGCCATATGACCAAAACTATTAGCTCTTTTACATAACAAAATCAGATTGAATAGCATTTGATCAATCTAATAACATTATAAATTTCTGACAAATTCATCATAAGTTAATTCCATTGCTATGATTCATTACTTGTTAAATCTAGAGGATCATTTATTAGAGCTAGATAGGAAAAATAATTATTATTTACAGTGTGGACAATGAGCTTTCTTAAAGCTAACTCTTATATGATTTCAGTTGCTACCCTATCGTTTTTGAGATTGAAATCTCATCAGATTCAAAGCTATGAAATGCCTTTTTCCTTGAATGACTTTAATAATTCCACTTTGTTTTTTGGCATTGAGTTTCTCCCTACATAAATATATCTAAATGTCCTCGAAGTACAATTTTTGCACGATCTTAAATTGCCATTTATGCAGAGTCATTTATGTCTACTGTATGTCTAAATGTCTTTCTGCAAAGCGCAAAACTGGTCAAAACAACAGATGTTGCCTATAAACACTAAAGATTTTCTGTCACAAAAAGGATGCTATAGATGTAAACTATAATAATTTCCAGCCGTACCAATTGGTGAATTTTTGATAAAGCAATTAATGTTTTTCAAACTAAACTAATACTCAGAAGCTTTACTAAATCTTTTAAGCCAGCTGAAGAACATGTTTTTGATAACGGGTTTGGATGTATATTGTAAGCTTATCAATATCTAATGGCCAGTTCACACATTATCTACGTTCTAAACAAAAAAGTAACGGTCTTTTATTGATTTGAATACTTAAAGTCCACTTCTGATGCTAATCATATGCCGTTTCACAAAGCGAGTACATTACGAAGAAAGTGACTCATTTGAATAATTTTCCCAGGAATAATATCGCTAACTTTTGATAAAGATGCAAGGCATATCAGATCCTTGGTGTAAATCACCTTTTAAGGTGTGCATTAATTGCTTTTGGGACGAATGTTTGAAACTCTGCAAAGATAAGCTATACCAGAATCTGTCGTCTTAATTGATACAATATTTAATGCGGAAAAGTCAAACAAGCGCTTTTGAAATGCATAGAATTTCTGTATATCAAACTGTGGAATATCAGCGTCAATCTCGGCATGAAATTCATCAATCCTGAACGGAGAATCTTCAAACAGAAGATGCTTTTCAGTTACCGTTCAAGTAGGCTCGCTAAAACGCATGTATTTAAGAAATTCAAAGTATTGCTAATGTGAAGTCAGCAAAAGATATATCTTAACATTGCAGATGTATCGTACTATCATAATTCTAATATATTTTCCAAAGTTTTTTGCTGCAGTAGTTACATTGCTCAAAGCTGTTTGTTGCAGAGGCTTTATTAATCGGTTGAAGTTTAATATCAAATTAATTATGCATATTAACACGAGAGATGATAATACGAAACTAGATAAAGTTTACTGACAATTTAGATGTAAGCTACTGCTATGCTCTATAGAATGAACTTACTTACAATTATTCTTCATAGTTATCTAGCATCCTGGTATGATGATCATAAAAATTTCCAATGGCTTTAAATTGCTAGAAGATTCTATTTTTCTACAGTTGCAAAATCTTTATGGCTGAAGACTGTTTATTTCTATCAAAATCTTTATGGCTGCAAATCTCTTTTTCTACCCTCCCTATGGGATATTTCAGCTCAAAAATTCTTTTCCTTGAATAATAAAGTCAATTTTAGACACATAAAAAATGTTCACCTACAACCACCAGTCATCAAAAACAGGATTGAAAAGATTTAAATCTACTCAATTAAAAAATTACACTAGTAAGTCTAAAATAAACAACAAAAAATAATTAAAACTGTTTCTCAAAAAATTTACATGCGACCATCTATTGGCTTTACATAATCCATGAACGATTCTAATTGTACATATTTCTTTTGTTGAATTTTCAATCAAAAAATTTGTAATTGAAGGAAGTAACAAAGTTGGCTAAACAGACCAAAATTAGCCCAGACATAATTAGTATTGATCTTCTTCGATTATTTATTTAAAATTAAAACACTCAACCTGACAGCAATTAGAAGCTAAATAGCCCTAAACATATTCATGGTACCATCACTTAAATCATTATAGAAAATAATGCCATTTTCGCTATACCCTCTATAGCACACATTACAGTTAATTCATGGCCTTAAGCGGAATAGCTGAGAGGAGCTCCGCTAAATTCGCCCTTCCAAATCACTACTTTTGATACGATTCGCTTGCAAGTTTCGAAATGCATTGTTACACTAGAGCATGATCACGCTTGCACAGGACGTACGTCTTAAAATCTAAATGACTTTTGCAGACATTAAGTATTCTCTTAAACAAAAGACCATGTTCTCTGAAACTAAACGTATTCACTATCAAGACCATGGTTTGATGGCCAGATTATAGCCAATTAAATTTCAGCCACAGCAGTCACTATGTTGACGTAAAACTTATATAAAAGTGCGGCCTAGTCACATTCATATCTGGTCTCGACGTGTTAGCTTGAAGGCAAAGCATTGGCTTAAAATCAAGATGCCTTACAGCTCATCTCCATTGCTTGATGGAAAAATTCAGGCGCTCATCAAACTTGACCACGCATAAAGCATGAAGAGAGCACGTTACACATTAAAGTCTGTTTCGGGAGAAGGTGAAGCCTCTTTATCGAAAGGCTAATCTCGTAATAGCTGCTAATTAAGGTTCAAAATGAGACATTAATTCTTATAGAAACAATTGGATATCAATCAGAAAAGCCTCTCTCTGTAACATCAGGTTTTACAAATGTATTTATAGAACACTATGGCGTGGGTCAGGCATCGATGGGATGTCAATGAAAATTCTGTTTATAGCTATTGTGTGAGTCAGTTATCAAATTTAATTAGATAGAATTTCCTAAATTTTGAATACCCAGGGATGCAGTAAGTTATGAGAGCCTGGCGCAAATCTGATTTTGTTTATTATATGAGATATGAAAAATGACCATACAAATATTTTTCCAATCATCCATATGGATAAATTGCTTACTCCTTCATGGCCGTTGAATGAACAACAATGACCTTATTTTTGAACTTACATTGCTTTGCTCAAATTTTTTAAAAAGACTAATGAGCAAACATACAAAATCAAAGACGATTTCCTTCACCGTAAGAAATATATGATCGACATCTACAATTGAATCACCTGATAAATGTGGAATCATGGTAACTTACAAACTGTTCTTATTATAGATTATTAAATGAAGGAAGCTATATAGCATCACTCCTATATAGACAGGATTGTTCAGTTTACTATCTCTGTATTTCATACCATATTAAAAAGTCACCTCTAAATCCATGGTGTCACACCTTTAGACTACTGGCTTTGATACGGAGAAAGAAGGTTGCACCGAAGTACTCTATATGGTGTATGTTGACTAAAGGTAAAGTTAAGTTTCATTTATATTCCGCATTTTAGGAAGTGCTAATCAGGGGAAACTTAGCCTTGGGTGCCAGTTTCATGAGGTAGCTGCAAAATTGTCGTTCCTCGCCGAATTTTGTCTCTATTGATACCACTAGGCATCGATTTTGTGCCAGATGAACAATGAGTAAGCACCCAAACTTTGCCACGAGGTGTACCTCAAACCTCCGACTTTACGTGCAGTGGGTGGGCACTCTAATCATTCAACAATTGGTCCGATATATCGAATAAATACTTCAGTAACATTTGTTTTCAAAGCAAAATTTGTAATGAGTACCACGAAAAAACTGACTATTTTCCATTCATTGTCACACAATGGCCATATGGTAATGTTATAGCAGTTTCTACAATTCTTTCTATTCGCAATCACTGTTTATTACCACGCTGAAGTAATTTGCACTTCATCAAATTAAATAAATGCAGGGATTTTCTGTTTATACCTATCATAACCCTAAACTGAAAGACTCTGGCAAGTGCAGCATTGAATTAACTAGTGAGTAGTGTTGTATATTGCTTGAAGGAACAGTAATGCAATGTCCAGGAAAATAAAAAATCAAATGCAATAACTTGAATATATATCAAGAATATTCCAGGGTGTGTTTGAAGCCAGAAGAGGATGCGAAACTTACCATAGTGCGACATGATGTTGTTGACACTAAAGCCTTCTGCTGGTACTTCTTTGCGTCCTATGAAAGTAAGTCAAATAAATCTCGATAAAAGTAGACGACCATATTTAAATGATCAGAGACGGCTGAGTAATCATCGTCTTTTGAAATGAATTGAAAACCTAAAGGAGATAGAGCTTCTACCTACCGGGATTAATAGGATGCCTTCTCTGAAGATGATTGCTCATAACAACCAGTGTTATCAATGAACAAATTTCAGCTCTTGCAATTTTATAGCATATTGACTACCTTTGTATTAGGAATTTTACACATTGGATTAGCGAAATTATTTTATCAAAGTGACTACCATCTGACGCTTTCCCGGCTAAATACAATTGTCGAAGCTCTTTGTTTCTGTTTTCCCTGAATGAAACAGGACGTCTTAGCTGTTAGCTATTAATAGGCGTGTCCCATTTTACAGCGATCTCACGATGCCCCTGTAATTTCCACCCTCGCCGTTTTGTTGGGAGAATTTTGCCATTTCTCCATATGTTGTTTGCCCTCTAAAGCTTTTGTCTATGAATAGTACAATGCATAAGTGGACAAACGTGAGTATTCCATTTTAAACTGCTCACACTGCTCAAGTGATTTGCTCGAATAATTGTGTCCAACCTCCCTATACAAAGCAATTTATACAGGCTGTTTAAATCGTTGCCTCTTCTGAATAGGATGGCAAATTCTTCCTCGTGATAACTCGTTTGGTAGGCAAACTTTGCCATCAATAATTACTTAATTGGTCGTTTTAACGAGCGTTCTCAGAGCCATGCTTGTGCATGGTACACTGTGATCATGTGATTAATGGGTGTGGCCATTGTTGCAGTGTCGTCACTTTTAGCACAATGTTATAAACTTTTGGCACCTAGGTCCAAAATCAAGTGGATTTGTTAGACTCTACATTTCATATAGACATCTGCTAACATTGAATCCTGATCTTACATAAGAAAAATATCACGTGATGCAATATTCTTTTGTTATAAATTGAACAATTAATTAAGCGGCCGTGTATTAATAAATCTACTCCCTTTTTATAAGAACAATTTTAGAAGAACACGAGCCTCAAAACTGATGGGAAATTAAGAACAAATTACGAACAAGTTGAGGCTGAAGCACTGTCGTAAAATGTAGTTTTGGACAACGATGTATACACTCTGCAGTAGCTTATTGAAATGAAATGACACCTCCTTGTTAGCCTGAGGAGAATGGACAGTTTTGTCACTTCTCCTCTTTGACTTTTAGCTGCCGTTGGAGAAACATCCATCTGTATCTTGTATATTTTCCAATGCCTAAATTGTCTAGATCCCAATAATTAAAGAACAAATTAGAACAATTCAGCCTCAAAAGTTGGAAGATTTAGAACAGTCAGCCAGGACCTCAAGTTTACTAGTTATGTTAAAAAAGGAGTGCAGTGCCATAGTTTTCGAGTCTTCAGATTAGTCTTAATAAGGTCATAGCCATCATATACTTGGTAACTTCAATATCAAGAGTCGTGAGCCGTCCATTTTATCAGATTCTATGAATATGGAATACTTTTCAAGAAAAACTACAGTTCTAGCTGAATCTATCCTTTGTTTATAATGAAATTAAAACCAAAATATTCTTGCCAAAACCGAACAATCTGAGGAGTGCTGCATTTCCCGCTTATTTACAAGACAGTCCCATCGCAGGTACTGTACCAGGCTGATTTCTCGTCAATTGAACCTGCTTAAAACCTTCATTTTATTGCTGTCCGTATGATAGCGGACTGCTAGTTACTCTGTGCACATCCTCATTTTCGCCCGAAACTAAGATTTCACCTCTAAAGACAATCAAATATGAAAATACTTACACCGGGAAGTAGGAAGTTGAGGGCGGACGTTCAATAATACCATCAATATTTCTACAATTCTAATGCACTATGGATGAGCGCATGGCATTTGGCCGGTTTCCAGGCTGTACAAAGGAGTCATAGATCCCTGGAAAAGCTATGCTTCAGCAAAATTTACTTTTTATGGGTAAGTCCAACGACTTTCTCGCCAGGTCATGCGACTAGTCAGCAAACATTGTAACTTTTATAGTTATCCCAAATAGCCATCTGGTATACTGTGGGTAATATTAATAATGCATTGAAAATTGCTTGCAGTGCATTCCATTTTATTGAAATGCATACTGTGAAACCAAGCCTTTTATCTTAGATGACATGCTCATATTTTCGGAAGATTGTCTAGTCCCCCTTCAGAGTCCAGAAAAAGTCACGGCTCCCGGCTCTGAACCGGAGGAAAATTTTGCTCTTTATGACGTATTTGAGGAAGGTTTTGAAATTTGTATCAACAATCCAGTTTCAGCAAAGATTTTTATATAAAGCGACATCGACTGTGAAGGGGATAGCCAGTTTACAGTAAAAGCTTCCGAGACATACTCCCAATGCAGAGTTCAAAAACTTTGGCTAGTTTTGATACATAAAAGAGGAAGGTTTGTGATGAAGATTTGACTGCCGGAGGAAGGTTGGGCATTTTTCTGGACTCTATCCCCCTTCTCCAAGAAGCATCAATTTCACTCCAGCCCTACTTGGTACGGCATATTGTTAGCACTAAAGAACATAAAACTAGGTAAATTATTTTACTAGCACATTTACAATTCATGAAAAATGTTTAACATTGATTATTTAGAAAATGCTCTCTTGGATTAATCTTTCTTAGCAAATTTTAATCTGAATTTTTGTGCAGGAGAAGCCTAAATTAAATGATAAAAAGAAGTCAAAGTCGCTCCTGTGGCAATGGCGTATAGGGCGGTATCTAACTCCTTTTCTGTAGCCCTAGTTCCCACTTCTTTTGCTGCAGTGAAAGTTACAGCAGGGTGCTAGTCCACTGGTAACTGCGCATGTTTAGCATGAACATAGGTACTTTATTTTCAGTTGGCTATTATATACAAGTGATATGTAACTGATGAGTTACTTAATACCAACCAAATGGTGCTTCTGACAAATACCATTAGTTTCATGATGCCGGCACAGTCTCACCAAATACAAGACAGGCCAACAATTTACAAAGCATTTGTTCTCTTTTTGGGATCGCCTCGACCGAGAAAAGATGATGATAAGTAGAGTCAAATACCATGACCAATTGAACAGTTTATGCGTCAACCTGAAATAGCATCATCTTTGCTGTATATTGTTTCTCCTGTAATGCAGCTTTGAGAGTGAGCCAAGTCATCTCTCTTTTACAAGGTTGATAAAGCACATAAGGCTAAATGTTCTGATTTCTTGAAAATTTTGGGCTCAAGTGTTCTTGAAGATGGTCTTATTTCTTGGGTTACACACTTTTTATTAGGAATATAGTCTATTAGAATATCAAGGCTCAAAATCTCCGAAATTTAAGTACAATTTAGGAATAATACAAGACTTAAGCTTCTTTAAGGCCCAGATTTTTGCTTATTTGAGCTTTCTTGAGACAACAAAACAAGTGCTTATTCTTTCCTGAATGCAATGCTGTGAAAATACAATGCTCATTCTAATCACATTGCGGCAAAGTGGCATTGCTCACACTAACGAAAAAAATAAAAGGCGCTGGAAATCGAAAGTTGTTTCACAAAGCTTCGCCTTAGAGTTTCACCACACCACTACACTCTTTGTACAAAACCAGTAAAATTGAGATGCAAGCTGGCCGTTCATACTCTCTCCAAAGTTTTAAGGCTGAATTACTCTTAAGTTGTTTTTTATTATTGGATGTGGACAATTTAAACATTAGACAATATACAAGACAACATTGGATGTTTTGCCAAGGACAACTAATTCACAAAAGTCAAAGAGGAGAAGTGACAACGCTGTTATTTCTCCTCAGGCTAACAAAGAAAGGACATTTCATTTCAATATGTTATTCGAAAGCGTATGCATCGTTGTCCAAAAATACAGTTTTCCATAAGTTTTGAGGCTCGTGTGTTTATTAAATTGTTCTCATAGATACAAGAGTGTATGCCATATAGTTTATCCTGTAGGACTAACATGTCATAGCTAGATATGAGAACATTATTTGAATGAATAAACGTATTTTTTGCATATTAAGTGCTAACAGAAAAAAGTACATATACAGTCAGGTGAAGATTCTTTAGGTCCTTCCCTAAGCTATGAAGCTTTACTTTTAAACCAAGGAAGCATGTAAAGGCAAAGGTGAAGGTTAGTACCATATACGATTCCGTACGTTGGGGAGTGCCTGTTAGAGAGGACACTTATCCTGAGCCACTGGCTTAGTGAGGTGGGGTGGCTAGTTCCTTTCCTCGCCGCCTTTAACTTCCTCAGTGTTGCCACCAAGTACCTATTTGCTGCTGGCTGGACAGTGAGCGAGCATCCAAACTATGATCCGACGATTCTGCTCGATCGAAACTATGAACCACTTTGCCAGGCATGTAGTAGTCGCCAAATACGGAGCTTTTGAGCATCCCAATTTTGGCAAAAAATCAATAGCAGCTTACTTAATAGTTGGATTCTGAGCTTTCCTTCCCGATCCTTGTTGACGATAAAGCTTGTGCTTCTGTTCAACTAGCTAAGGACTGTTTTCCATCTTCTTTTACTCACGTTCACTTCTTCTATGACCTCGCATCATCTCACTCGAGGAAAATAAATAATGCTGTTGTGAATAGTAGACGATTCCTTCTTCAAATTTCGTATTTCTTTTGGGCTATACAGAATTGTTTTGATTAGATATTTTGACCAAATTTTGACTGCAATGCATTGGGTCACTTTGTTCATCAAAATCGTATGAAAAGTCCGAGAGGCTGGGTTTATAGTTCAAAGTATAGAGCAAAGTCAGGGTTATTGGAGAGGAGGGAGTATTAGAAAATCGGGATTACTCTATGGTGTCTAATTGCCATCTCCCCGCTAATTAGTTTCTAATATGCGTATATATATATATATATATATATATATATATATATATATATATATATATATATATATATATATATATATATATATATATATATATATATATATATATATATATATATATATATATATATATATATATATATATATATATATATATATATATATATATATATATATATATATATATATATACACACTCAAATAGCTCCAATCATAAAGAAATTTTTAAAGACATACATAGACCCTCAAGAAAAAATTCCAACTTTTAAAACGTTTCGGCACAAGCCTTCATCAGTTATCAATCAATCAATCAATCATTCAATCAATCAATCAATCAATCATTCAATCAATCAATCATTCAATCAGTTATATATATATATATATATATATATATATATATATATATATATATATATATATATATATATATATATATATTTATATATGTCAGTGTTTTTTATACTGTCCCAAAATGTAATTTCAAGATTTTCAAAAAATACTTTTTTAAATTTAACTTTGCCAAAATTTGACATTTAGATTTGAAATTCTCGGACATCTTGTCATTCCACCTCAAAAATATGTGACCAAAATCTTAGGAGCTTTAAGGAAGCAATATTGCAGAATGACTGTTTTTGAGTATTTTACCCTTTGAGTTTTTAAATCCTCAGATGCTCATTGCGGTTAATTTTGTGAATTGAGGATAATCTTCAGTATATTTATCCCCAAAATTCATTTCCAGTAGCACTTTAGGATGAACTGTTCCTTAAGATATTTTGGTCAAAGCTGAAAATAATTAAAGCTTGACTACTTGATTTACTCCTGTCTAAAATGAAATTTTGACTTGTATAAGACTATAATAAGAATGAATAGAGCAAATAATTCGGAGCATCACAGGAAGAATTATTCCAAATTTAAATTTATGATGATATAACAATCATTTATAGAATATGAACGTAAGGTAAACGCAGTCATACAACTTGAAAAATATCGTTAACACAAGTGCTGAGCGGCTATTAATATGAAAAATCTAAAACTTGTAGCAAAGAGCCAACCAGGAATGAAAAGAACTTATATGTATTCCTTAAAAATTTATACTTTAGAACTTAAAAACAGTGAAATGGAGATGGCGTTTTGTTTGCAAATAACTGAACATTACGTAATCTCTTCCTATGATGCTCTTAATAAGTTTATTTTGGAATGAAATAAAAGACGTAGTACTTCGCTACTATGGTACAAATTTTTAAAACTGTAACTATCATAGATCTTGAGTAATGGACGTTGGAATACTTCATCATTTTTTCAGATGGAATAATTCCTCCTAAGAATCTCCTAGCTTTAGGATGTCATAGAATGTGCTGGAATAACATTAAAAGCTAGGGAATAAAAATGTGGAACGTTTCATCCTTCATGCACAGCTTTGCAGAACTCTCTCTGTCGATGGATTCTAAATTATTCCTAGAGAGCTCCTAAGGAAGGCATGTGAAAAATTACTATATTTATATATATATATATATATATATATATATATATATATATATATATATATATATATATATATATATATATATATATATATATATATATATATATATATATATATATATATATATATATATATATATATATATATATATATATATATATATGTGTGTGTGTGTGTGTGTGGGTGTGTATGTATTTATATACACACAAAAATATTAGCATATCCCTTGAGATATATACAATAATCTGAATACTAACAGTAATCATGGGGGACTTTCAAGTAAAATTCCATTACTTACAAACCAACCTTACTTAATACAGTAGTTACGACTGGCTAGCGTGATGTACGATTGCAAGCTATAAATATTACTGGAACGGGATTAGAAAAATAAATGCCAATGAAATTTATTGCAAATGATGTAAGGGGTTCATTTAAAAAGATATGATTTCAGGACTATCCAACAGCTTGTTCCTTCAGCAAAAGATACAGTATGTCGTATGAATGTTATTGTTCTAGAGTTTCGAAACCAAGCGGCAGTTTCTATTACGAACAGGTGAAGGATCACTCATATCAAATAAAGAGGAGCAGGAGAGACCAAAAATTTAGAGAGAACTAATAGAAAGTTTATAAAAATCTCTTTAGATTTTCTACAAGAGATCGATAGTTTGCTCCCTTGAACTCAGTTTTCTCCTCTAAGGAAGTCTCAGAGCCAAAAATAAGCTAGAGAATGCAAATTTGTTTATAGACCATAAACAGAATAGGATCAGGGTGGTAAGGGTCTCCTACTACTATGGAAGGTGAATGAAAGCATGGGATGAGGTCACGGTAGAAGAAATAGTCCTAATTTTGCCTTAAAGAATATAGCTGAGATTTGTTGTGCAGAGTTAAGGAGCCAGCCAAGTGTAACTGCCTTCTTATTGATAGGACCTGCAACGTGCTGAAACGTGAGGAACTGTTTCTGGTAGATAGCAGAAAGAGGAGTCTGATAATTGTGCGAAAGAAATTCTATATTTCAGGTGTTGGAGTGGAAACTGAATTATTGGGATACCGTATTGTAAAACTGAACGTGTTATAGCCGTTTTGCTTTTATTGAAATCCATACGCATTTAGTAACATTGAGAGAATGATCAATAGTGAGAGGATGACCAATAGCGAAAGGAAGGAATGGCAGCACGAGTTTGCTTATCTGCAAACGATCTTTATTCTCTAAAAGAACTGTTTTCAATACATCTTATGTATTCCAATATACGTCATACTGGATTTTCACATTACTGCTGTCTTTTGGAAGAAGCCAAATTTCCGACAGACCGCATGCTTAATTACGTCATTTGCAACAAGCTTGCCCTGGCTCTACTCCAACGCTGCTTCTTCTTCAGAGTTAGTAGAGGAGTTTTGAAAAACTAAGCTTGTCATTTTCTTGCAAGACATGAACTGAGTTTTTCACATTCTTCATGACTTTCCAGCAGTAAACAATAGTAACAGTGAATAATCTGTTGGTACTACAGAACTTCACTACAGCACAAAAAAGTGGCAATACATTTTAGACATACTGAAGGCTTTTTTGGTCCGACACTCGTAAGAGTATGAAACGTCGGACAACGACCGAAAGGTGAACTGAAATGTATAGCCCATTGAACTATATAGTTCAATGGTATAGCCAGATGAAGATACACGTGATATGATGAAAAGAGTTTAGTTTTGTCATTTGGGTTCTTCAAGTAAGAAATGGTGCTTAGATGCTAGTTGGCCAATGTTAGGACCTACTAGACACATTATTCATCATATTACGTGTATCCGCATCTAGTTATACATTTCGGTTCACCTTTCTCGGTCGTTATCCGATGTTTCATACTCTGACGAGTGTCGGACGATAAAACAAAATGTTGCCGTTTTTCATGCTGTAGAATAGTGATAGTGATACAAACCAAAGCTAAGCTAATGATTTCATACCGAAAATAACGCACGCGTGAGCACAAGTCCATGGATGCATTGCGCGCCGCGGTGCAAATGACGTCTATTTGCAACAAGGTACAGCATGGAGAAGAGTATCAGACTTAAAACAGATAGAACAGCTTGATGATTTAGAGAGCCTGCATTTGTGAAGATCATCACATCTAATCGTGAAGTAAAATATATTTTTGGCAGTTTACTCCGCGCACAGGACCATAATGAATTAAGTATTTTTCAAGCATGGTCAAGCAAACAAGAAATGATATAGCCTTGACATACTTGCTAGATGTGAAGTCAATCAAGGTGCTTTTGTAGGACTACCTTTGGGATATGTTTAGTATTGTGATAAACGTAAGAACGGAAGTCTCACCAACGTAAATGGGGATGAAACATCATGTGAGGGTCTTTTTCCGCCAGGGGAAGGAGTCTCCCTAGTTCGTCGTTATAGGGAATCCTGGCAAACCAGAGACTTTGACAATAACCTGGATAAAGAAGATGGATAAAATTGCTATGAAGTATTTTTATGAGAGTAACACGACTTAAAGAGGTTATAGGAAGATATTGTTTTGAGATGCTATTTGGAAAGAAAGAAGATTTTTTCAGTAAATAGAAATCAGCAGGATAAGCGTCAATCACACGGAAGAGTGATTGTTTGTCTGAGGTTGAATTGGAAGATATTAGGAGGAAAGTAGAAATTTACTCAAAAGATGAGAGAATATAGAGTGACCAAGAGCAGTTCAGAATGGAAAATGAGATGATAAAGGTTACTGCGATGGTTAAAAGGGTCATACTTTACATGGAAGCTAACAACCTCTTGCAATGTGGTAGAATATTGAAGCCCCAGGGTGTGTTGTTTGAATAATGATTCATCAGAAGAAAGGACAAGCTAAGCCAAGAAAAGCTCCTCTCAAAACAATTGAAGTGCTGTTTAACAAGTTTGAGAGTATAACTAAACGAACTGACCAAATGCTTAACACTGAGATATTGGATGAAAGGTAACGCATAATGACAACGTAGAATGGACCCGAAGTGTTGCTTGCAATATATTATATATGTCATAGGAAGAGCTATGTTGATTGGTTCTACAATAAAAGGGCAGAAGGAGGACGAGGTCTGATTAGTGCTTAAGACTGTCTGCATATTGAAAGAAATTGTTTGCACGATTAAGTCAGAAACAGTGCGGAAGGAAATGTTGAAAAAGTATAGACTAAAGGCGTTGTTAACCTGGGAAAGAGAGAACTAGCGTAAAGTAAACAAGAATAGCTGTTTTTAAAAGTAGACATTTACATTGCTTGGTTTTCTGTAAGATACACCAAGATTCATAGATTTTCTGTAAGATTCATAGATACACCAGGTTTAAACTGGGTTCTGAATGAGAGCAAAAGTAGGCCAACGAAGGCACACTACTGGCAGCATAAGAACAGGCAATTACAACGAGATCAACTAAAGATAACTTTGATGATGAAGTACTTCTCCCCTCTGTAAAATGTGCAGGGAATGGGAAGAAACAGATGCACACCTACCTTCTGAACGCAAAACTCTTGCCTATCCGCAATACGAACAACGGAAGCATAATCCAATAGTCAACGTAATGCTTTTTTTCATAAGCAACAATTAAAAGACTAAAATAATACTTGCAATTTAATGTGCCCTTCATAGCCAAAAAGACACAGAGCCACCTAGTTCTGGCAATGAATTGTACTTACAATTTGCAACATTTAATAATACTTACTAAAAAGAACAAAATAATTATAGGAAGAATAATAGTACCAAAGACCAAAGACCTGTCTCAGGATGGACGGCAGAAAGTTCCATAGAAGCAAGAGAGTAATGTATGGATTAATGAATGATTTGATTTGATTTGAATTTAGTACCTAGTTCCTAAAGACCTTACTTGCATCTAACCTGAGGCAAGCCTTTAAAGTAATAACTAGCAAATATGCAGGAGATACAACCTTGAATACAAAAAGTAATGAACACTATCAATTATTACACTTGTTAAACACTTGTTAATACATTAGTAAGTCACGGTATTCAAAGGCCTCTTTTGGATGCAGGTTATATAGCACATTGATCGGATGATGTTTGTCAGTTTTCGTTATATAATCCTAAGTCCTTGCATATGTCAATAAAAAAGTTCTATGATTTACCAAAAATTCTCATTCAGAGTCCAGAAAAAGTGACGGCTCTACGGCTCTGAGACGGAGGAAGATTTTGCTCTCTATGTCGTATTTGAGGAAGGTTTAGTAATTTTTATCAAGAACCCATCTTCAGCTAAGTTTTCAGTTAATGTGACATCGACAGTGAAACGCATAGTTCTTCTATAGCTCAAGTTTTCAAGACACACAATGCAGAGTTTAAGAACTTTGGGTACTTTTGGTTGTCCTAGAAGAGGAAGGGCTATGATGAAAATTTGACAGCCAGAGCAAAGTTGGACATTTTTCTGGACTCTGTTCTCATTATGCTTAAAGATAGGTTGATATACTTGACATCGTGATAGTCTGAAGAGAGATCGTGAGGAAAAATTTTAGGTTTTTTCAATGTTTCCTTTGTGTTGACATTTATGTTAGCTTCATAATCTACACTCAGAGTTCAGTGACTTAGATGATTAAAGCTTCACGTATTGGAAGAAGCTTGTTGGTACGCTGTGTATCTCCTGTTAACAGTGCAAAAAAGAAGAAACTCAGGCAGTTCAACGGATAGAGAGGGATTTCTGATACTTTGCAATGTAGAGGCGATAAAGCTAACGTTGAATCATGCTTCCATATGTAACAACCATCGTCACTTGCAACCAGGTACAGAATGAAGAAGGGATGCAGGATAGAGACAGAACGAACAATCAGATGATCGAGAGAGTTTCCATTTGATAAGATTCTCACAAATGGCCAGCCAGAATAATAATGCGATATATTTTAGAAAAGTTGAAAACATTTGTTGGTAGTCTGCCTTGCGCGAAGGAACATAAGGAGTTAAGGGATTTCATAAACCATTTCAGAAGAAAGAGATAATAAATCTTGAAGTATAAGTTGCGAATGAAGCTTACAACATTCATCAAACATTTGTTGGATGGCCAATTTCGGATCGTTTGGCTTGATGAGGTCTGAAAATGATAAGAAATGTTGTATGATCCGATGACTGTTATTGTTCTGAAGTGCTGTTGGATGCTATAGGACTTTTTGGCCAGGGAGATTAAAAATTGCTAGATTCAGGCATGCGCACAAGTCTTAATCTTGTGTGGAGCGCGGTGTGATCATGAGTCATAAGCAAGCAAAATGTCCTGAAACATATAGATTTTATAGTTCTACTGTCTTTTAACCGACATTAAGAGCCTTCCAGATTCGCTCGACAATTTCTATCTCAAACAATTCCTAAAAATGGCAAAATCACGGCAAATTTGCATGTTATTAATGTTAGTTAGTTGTGCTTTTCCTACTGTATGGGGCACAGCAAAATTTACATTATTTTAAATCGTAAATAAAAGCAAAAAATTGCTGCTTTTGATAAATGTAACGATGTTGTATTGATACTGTCATATCAATGTTGGGCTAGGCCAAGCGATGCTCAGGTAGGGCCATTTCTGATTAAGGCTGTTCCCATGTTATCTCAAGCGTGGAATATTCTCGTCGAATATTTGTTGGATGGCTTTGGCACCCCAGAGAAGTTTAACCAGTGAATTCCAATCTACCTCAGTCATGCTCAATTGTTTTATGAAATATTTACAGTCTTTACTGGTTTTACATGCATTTGAATAAGCATGATCTGTCGCACGTGCCCGAATTCGAAACCTAAGTTTGCCCTTGGACCTCACTCACAATATAATATGAGCCATTCAAATGCAACCAGCCAGAACGTATCCCACACAACAACTAAAATATTCGCCAAAGTCCTGGGCACATTGCACTTTCTTGTTCTGTAATAACCTTTCGTCTCCTTCCTTCCCTTGAACAACATTGTCTATTGAGAGAAGTACATGCTTGAATAGAAACATTTTAATTGGATAGTAATCTTGGGCGAATCAGGGCCAAAACAACATTATTACAGGGTGCAAGGTGCGACAACTCGAGAAGAATATGGTTCTTTATGATTTTCTGTAAGTGTGCCAATGGCTTTTAGCGGGTATTGTAGCTTGCGTAATATAAACCTGTTAATCTGCCTGTAGCTGATGAGGAGTCTTTCTAATGGTAGAATATTCTGTACACGGGGGAAATATAGGCATAAACAAGTCAGAAATCTCTATAGGAAGATAGCAAAGGCTGCACAACTTTATAGTTTATGACCATGTTGTTGCTAAAGAAAGGAGCTCACAAAAACGAAACCGCGAGGGGCAATTTTAAACAATTCGGATTGCATTCGGAACACGGTTCTTTTCTTGCATCAATCAAGGCAATTTCAAAATAACAATAGTATCCTATTTAGGTAATATTATCACAGAACGAGGGGACAAACATAGGCTCCACAACCTATCAGCGTTAACGCAGCAAAAGCTTTGCAATGCAAAGCGCAAAATATGCAGGAAAAATTGCATTAGTTTCTACTAAAACCTCGACGAATATCCAAATTGTATCGTCTTGAGGAAGAAGAAATTGACACAATGTAATTCCTCCCCTAGTGATAACAGACTTCACATCGTTACTAAACTTCTCAGGAATGCTAGAGTACTTAAAGTAGCATGACCTGTAGTAAACATCCATTGATAACAGTAAAACAGAAAAGATCCCCATTCAAAAGTGAATGCTTAATTAAACCAACATCAAGTAGAAATATCAAAATAATGCTGCTTAAAACTATAATCTTCTTTATGAGCTACTCCCTAATAAAAATGAGTGCAAAAGTCTATCGGCAGAGAATGGTTAATAAATCTACTTATTAAGGAGCCTTGAAATAATAGAATTAGATCTAAAAGGCGGGGAGATCATGATGTGAAGCACATCGCAAAACATCTGCTATTCTTGGATATATATTATGAAGTTACCATAGATTATAGTTTATCCCTTCAAAAAGCTATTGCTAAACACAAGATACACGTTCAATCCGTCAATATTAATTAACCAGTATCACATCATAAGTGTACAGTACACATATACTCTTATCTGTAGCGATTCAAAATAGAGCTTCATGATTTCCTCGATTACAAATCCTTCTATCAAGACTAGGAATAGATTCTGCGGGTAAATTATAGCTATATTCTCAGTAAACAAGGAGCTTCTGAAAGCATAAGCGCCAAACGTCTAAGAGGATGATCAAATCTATTTTCTCCCAACATAAGTGACCAATCATCATGCAGAATTCTCATCACATATGCGCCCACAGCTACATTTAGGCCCATTCTGCATGTTGATTGGACAGATAGGTTGGGAGAAAACAGACCTGTTTAGAGATATCAAACATTTGGCAGCTTTGCTGCTTCTGAAGTAATGCTACTAAATAATGATCTCTAGGATGGGATTCATCTGCAAAATCTTAAAACACCTGGATATATTAGAAGCAGCATTCATTTACTATCCTCACAACGTCAGTTGAGTGAAATGCTGCAAGTACTACCTATCAAATGAGACAATACGGCTAACAACACGAGGGTTCTAGGCAAAGCACTGTCATAATATAGACAATTTAAGTTAACTGGAAGAAAAGAGAGTATATCTTCTATTCAAGCATGGGAGAAGATTCAACTGAAATTAGATATTATCACAGAGAAAACCAAAGACATAACGATGGTATAACCAACAATACTAAAACTCGACAACTCTAACGTTACTATATACAAACAAAAGAAAATAACACTTTGGGCTAATTGTTTCCTTCTTTGTGCGGTAGAAACGACTACGGGCATAAAATCCCGCAACTTATCAATAACAAAACATGTCAGCAATGCGCTTGAATACGTCAGAAACTCTTCGAAGGCTTCCATATGTAGTTAGGTATCACCAGTCATGATTGCAATAAATTCTTCCTCATTTACTAAAACAGAGCACAGAAAAAGAACCAATCAGATTGATTAAGCCAGAAAACTTAATGCCGATTAGGAGCTGGCACAAGTACGAGAGAATTATACATTCCAACACTCTCGTATGAGGCTGAAGGAGTTTCACTGTCTAAAAGAAAGCCTTTCAGTGACAAAAAATCAAACTGTGCGAGGCTGCTCTTTAGTGAGCAAAACGATCGACCCCTGCACTTTACGAGTGTTGGCAAATATGCTGAGGAAACATATCATTCAATACTGCAAGCTAACATTGTGCCAGCTACTAACAACGATATTTCACTGTTCCTGGGCAATCTATAAATTCAATTACATTGCAATAGGCACATGAAGAAATGAGATTGCTCAAACATCATTGAATGGCTCACAATCAGTGCTAAGATACAATAAAAAAGAGAGTACGAGAAACCCAGATTTGTTGCTGAACAATGATAGCTTTTGACTTATATCACTGCAATTTCGCCTATGACAATGACTCAGCAATTTAACAGTTTTTGACACTATGTCTAGTACAGGATAACAGAGTACGGAGCATGTTACCCTTAGTGACCTTGTCTTTTTCGCGATACACGTCAAACTGCAGGTAACAGCAAAATGGCAGCTCACCAGGACAGATGCTACTAAGTTCATCAATAAATACCGTTTGTTCTAGTAAGATTTCATATACACCGCAAACTGAGGTACAACAATGGCTCTGTGCATAGAACTCATGAAACAGCAAGTGTCATAAGCATTACAAATGAGGATTCAAACATGCTAAATGTATCCAATGTGTAAGCTTATATCTGCAATACTGATATAAAGTTGGTACAAGTTCCAGAGCTGTCCTAGGATATATTATCACTTCCCCTACTTTTTTGGCGATGCATGTAAATATGCATATCTAAGTGAGAAGCAGGCTATTATATTCATGTAACATGAAAAATTATATTAACAAAACTTATGCATACAGTAATAAAGATTATTTGTAACGATGACACTCTAAAGTCTAAATCTTTAAATTACGAAATTGTGTAAGCATCAACGGTAGCATACCCAGGAGTTAAAAGGAGAAAGGAACTCAGAAACTGCACTAAGCCATAATATGTGAAATGGTCAGCATATATCACAAAAAAACCTTCTAAATCCACAATTTTTATGAATCATATTATAGCAATCATACATACTTTCCCCATCACCATCCTTATCAAATTCATCAATCATTGCCCGCAGCTCTTCATCTGCCATATTTTCACCAAGTTCCCTTGCCACCCTTCGCAAATTTCTTATACTGATTTTACCTGTTTGATCATCATCAAACAATCGAAAAGATTTGTAAATCTCTTCTTGGGGATCTCTATCAAGCATCCAATCAGTCACTGTAAAATAACAACAACAAAAATCTACAACTGGCTCAAACAGACTAAGTACTATATATGAAATAATACATAAAATCATATGAGATTGGGAGTGCTCTAGCCTTATGTAGCTCTAATGGATATCGCAGAGGAAAAGGGATCAAAAGCAAATTCATATGTCCTCATCTATTGGGTCTGGTTATAAAAAGATGCTGCCTCACTGAAATGGGAATTAAGATACTATTCCTGGGGCAATTTCTCAGGATTAGGTGATTCCTGAAAAATTATCTGTTATATTCTAAGCTATCACAAATGATAACTCATCAATCATTGGACTCTACCAACTCATTTCATAATATCAGTCCATTCCCCAAAAGTAAGATATTTTAATAAAACACATTTGAAAAACTGAAAAAGATCCTATGACATAACTTCATTACCATATGGCTTGAGCCGGGATAGTCAGCAATCAACAATGATACTCTAAAAATACACTTGCTATCACCACATACATGCATACATGCATACAACATGCATTATCTTATAAAACAGGTTAAGGTTCTGGCAGCTCTAAAGAGCTGATGTGGGCTTGCTATAACTAAACATTAGGAGAAAAGCATTACAATTTTGATATATACTTAAATTGTGCAGCATTTGCTAACAATATATGAATTCCTTCTTCTTGTTTAGTACCACTTACTGCTAAGAAATTGCTACACATTCTGTGCTACACAAACACACTTCAAGATGCCAAGCAATCTAATTGATTTTACAGTAATCTAGGGATTTTCCTCATGTCCCCTAAGGAAAGATATTCATCATATTTTTTCTATCAGTTCTAATTCGCATATATTCTCATCTTCTTTATATAGTAGCATTTCTGCTCAGACTGAATTGTATGCCATTTACTTACTGACTTCTTGAAAATCTTCAAAGATAATTTTTCCAGTGGCTTCCCTGTCATAATTTTTCAAAATCTTTAAAACATCTGGCTTTTTGACATCAAAACCAAGTGCTCTCATTGCTACCTGATCATGCAGAAGATCACAAGATTATTCATACATGGAAAAAAGATTGGAAACTACAAAAGCCAATTCAGCTGTAAATGAAATCACTCCATTAAATGCAGTATTTCAATCTATAATATGCTCACAGCAATAAATATAGCAAAAACTGCAGAAGACATTGTTATCAACCTGTTTCAACATGCATCAAATATTGTGAACAGATAACAATATCTATATCTAACAGTAATATATGAAACAAGAAAGATCCAACAACATTTATATTCTCATATGTACTACAGGATATACTAATGTATAATATGAGCTGCAGGGAGTATGATATCAACCAAAAGGTACACACATAAAATAAAAGCAAAAACCACATACAAAACACCAAAAATAATTTGGACATCATTATGGACAAAGCCAGATAGGAAGGTGATGTCACAGGCTTTGGTAGAAAAGGTATGTGATGACACACAAACCCCCGCACATGCCTACAACTTCCAAGGTGTGCAAGAAATAGTATGCCTTGATTGCTTTGAAGTGGTAAGTTGTTTTCACCAGTTATGTGGGTTAGTTTGATGAATACAATGTTCATTGCTTACTTTTTTCTGCCACATCTAAAGGAGGTGACACCAAGTCATATTTAAGTATGACCATTTCCATCCTTATGATATGCTTACCACCTTATCAGGTCAGACAAATGGTTAGTAATGACAGATTACATCTGTCAAGATCAGATAATGACCATGATCTGTTGTTGATTGGGTGATAGAACTTAGTGCATACATGGGGTATTGATTTCGAGCTAGCTTTCAAAATGGCAACTACCACTAAAAAGAAAAAATGGCATATATTTCAAAAGAGCTTTCAACCTTTGTAAAATGGGAAAAATACTCTCTGAAAAAATCTGCTGCAAGCTTTGAGCAAAATATTGTTCACAAATAATCAGTAACCCAATATACAAGGGAGCAGCTGCAATAGCAGTAAAAGCATTTGGTGATAGTGCAGAAAATGCACCATAACCATACTAGCATGTTTTGCATAGTAATAGCTGTGTACAACCATATGCTACAACACACCATTACATGCCACCACACACCATTACATGCCACCACATGCCATCACATACCACCACATGCCACCACATACCACCATAAACCTGGGCACTTTAAGGTGTGTAATAGCTAGAATTCCTACCATAATCCTCCCATGACAAGTCTGCATCAAGGAAGGGGCCCAGATAATGCTTCAACTAAATTTTTCTAAAGTGTGCACATGTTTTATAGTTGTTTGGAGAAGGTCAGCAGCATATATGTATTCCTAGCAGAAGACAGGCATTGCAAAGCTGAAAGGATGACCTACAAATCATGTGTACAATTGTGGCCATTGATCTATTAGGTCAGCTAAAAGTCACCTACAAATAGTGACAATGGTTATAAGGTGCTTGCTTCTACAATAGCTTTCCCTGTATCACTGGAGTATGTGGATTAAGCCATAAATGCTTTGTATAGCTTCACAAGTTATCCTGATGTCCAGAGTGAGGTTTGCATGGATTCCATCCAAATGAACAACTTCTTTTTAATTGGATGTATCATACAAGTACCCTGGTCTAAAGCTATCTAACTGGGGGCTGCTACTCTATTTCCATTTTTCTAAGAGGGCAAATGTTCACATATGTATAAATATATACATAGATATATATATATATATATATATATATATATATATATATATATATATATATATATATATATATATATATATATATATATATATATATATATATATATATATATATATATATATATATATATATATATATATATATATATATATATATATATGTATGTATGTATGTGTGTATTGTCAGTCCTAACTCATATCTCTGTGCATAATAGTTTATCTACCATGACTTTACTCCACTAAAACACAACTGCAGTTGCTTCCTCTACGCTTTCATAGAAACTACCTTCCGGTTGTCCAACAGCCAGCTCCTCTGTCACAAAAAAAGTTGCTCAGAAGTTGCCATGGCAACTACTCTGGTGTCTCTCAGGCAAAAAACAAACTAATTCCTTTCGAGCAGTAAACTACAGCCTTTATCTCTAGAGAAAAAACTTGAATGGCTATTATTTGCTAAGAGAAGCCCCAGCAATCACATGAGAATACACGATTAAGAGCATCAACATAGTCTACGGCTCTGCCTCTTTGTGGTACTTCGTTAGGTGGTTAATATGGAGTTGCTACGCTATCACAGTTACACGTACATAGAAACGCTGAAAGTAAGTAAGAAAGAATTAGTCACAGATAACCTAAAATAGAAATGTATGCAAGTCGGTTATAAGCTTAGGCCTATACGAAGCAAGCCTAAGTCACCACTATTTACCTTGAGTTCATGATAGTCGATTGCATTGTCTTTGTCGGTATCAAACAAATCAAAAGCCTCTCTAATTTCTTGCTTGCTTTCATCGCTTAGCTCCCTTCTTTTTGATTTCGATCGGGCTTTACTCAGTTCCTGAGTTCTTAATGACAAGCTCATCTTTTGCCTCGACCCGGTCGAAACTCCCGCGTTGAAACTGGTCTTTGTTGAGTGTTGTCAACGTAGCCTTTATTTGAATTCAGGCTTCTATTCCACAAAGTGTACAAACAGGGGGGTATCATCTTTCGTTCAAAACTATGTACAGAATTTGTCCACTTTCCTTCTCGCATTATTTTTGAATTCTTTGAGAAGATCCTTAAGATCGATTCCTTAAAATAGAACTGAACAAAACAACTGAGCTAAAATGTTATACACGATATTTGTAACAGAAACAGATTTATAAGAAACCTAATACAAGACGCTCTAGAATTTAAAGGAACTTTTAGAACTACAAGGAAAGAGTAAGTAACTATAAAACTTTCTGTACCATTTTTCACAGTTTCGGAAGTCCCTTTTTCTCCACGGAAATGGCATGTTTCTACGAGGGTCACTCCGAAATTATTGAGATATTCATAAACCAGAAAAGATATCAGACTTAAATTTTCACATCTTTTCAAAATAACCACCATCACATTGTATGCAGAGTTTCATTCGATTAAACCAAGCAATAAAACAGTTAGCCCATAGTTCATGTGATAGGTCCGAAACGGCACTACCAAATGCAGTCACTGCATCATCAGGAGTGCCAAACTTTGTCCCTTTCAATTTTTCTTTCACTGTTGGAAAGAGAAAGAAGTCACATGGTGCCAAATCTGGTGAATATGGTACATGGGTCACCAACTGGATGGAATTTTGCGTGAAAAAGTCCATGGTTTGAGCAGCTGTGCGAGCGGATGCGTTGACGTGGTGCCAGAGCAGCCTCCGCAGCTCACTTCTAGGGTGTTTGCTTTGCCAGGCATCGATAACTTGTGGTATGCAGTGGTTTACATACCAAGCTGCATTCACTGTCCGCCGATCGTCTAGTGGAACTGTAGTTACATGGCCCGTTTTCCCAAAGAAACATGCGATCATTTTTTTCCAACGCTTCGCACCCTCTTAAATTTTTGTGGGGGTTGCTCATCAGGAAAGATCCAAACGGACGATTGGCGCTTTGTTTCAGGGTCAAATTGATATATCCAACTCTCATCCCCTGTTACAATATCGTATACCTGCTTAGACTTTGTTGGGAAAACCACCATCCAGCAGGGCTATCGCAGTCACTTCTATACGTAGAAGCACGCATAGCTGTGTCTCATAGATATAGGCTAACTATCCGATATAGTTTGCTAACGTAATATATTTTCTTCGTGTTTGTATGATGTATAGACGTAATAGTCTCGTTTTCACAAGCATAACAATAGTGTAAGAATAACTTAGGGAAATGACTAACCTGGGAAAGTTATGATTAATGTTTATCAAAACAACTATTTACGTAGCATTATCTTCCTAGTTCAATTTCATTGGTTAGTAATTTTAAACTATTCGTACGTAATTTCCTAGCTACATGTATAAAAAACCCTAATTGGTTTAGCAAATTTAGAGAGAGAGATGTAGAGAGAGAGAGAAGTAGAGTGATAGAATAGTCATGAATTAGAGAAAATGTAACAGAGTTGTATTTCTTGGAGTGAAACTTCTGTACTTGGTTCTACAATCTTTGTATCAGCGAGATTGGAGAATTATTCTCAACACACTTGCCATTGTCAAAATTTTCCAGCATGAATTGGCACCAACTTACACGACGCTCTTTTTGCTCCTCAGTCAATGAATGGGGCACCCAACGGGCCGAAACCTTCCTAACCTTTAGATGCTCGTGTAATATTGTATTTAATGCAGTCGCACCTATATTTATTCTCTCCTGCATCATAATATACGTCATTCGGCCATCTACTTTCAGCATCTTTTCTACAGCAGAGATGGTTTCAGGCAATGCTGCTGTTGGGGGCCTTCCTGGGTGGGGGTCATCTTGCAAGCTCTCCCTGCCCCTTCTAAATTCCGCAAACCACCTAAAAACAGTTGCCCTCGATGGTGCAGCATAGCTAAATGTCTCTAAAAGAAGTTTGAGGCACTCCTCTTGCGATAAACCTCTCCTAAAATCATAGTATATCATCGCACGATAATCGCGTCGCTCAAGCTCCATTTTGAAGTCCGCAAAAGAGCACAGGTGAAGAATTATAAAAAATTATTAAAAATCGTAGAAATGGTGGAAATGGACAAAATTTTGAAAACACCTTACAAAAAGAGTAAATAACTGAAATACAGAGCAACAATGTGATGCATGGCGGGAGCTTTGAATATCTCAATAATTTCGGAGTGACCCCCGTACTATAGTTTGTTTTATGTTCTAGACCTTATGGGCACAACAGAAGACAATGTGGTTTTACGCTTTGATTTCGTTTTAACTGCAACTTTTTTCACTAACAAGGAACTTTTAAGAAACTTTTAGGACTGAGATGTGGCCAAAAATTGAGAGACTTTTACTGCTAGGCGCATTTCGACAAGTTTAGTAAGGAAGTTTTTCTTGTTCTCTCTCTCTCTCTCTGAATATCAGTCTATATTTTTCTTATCGGTACTTTCACAGACATGACTACCAGGAAGTCAGAAATATCATTCCAGATCCAGTGAGAAGTGTTCGAACCAGCATGAACTCTATCAAACATATCTTCGTTCATTCAAAAAGCTTGTAAACTACAGAATGAACCTTCCTCAGCTCTCTCTGACTCCTAAATTTTGTCCAATTTTAAATTTAGCATCAACAGATTTGATTTGGGACCCTTGCTATCGGACTTGGGACTTCTCCCTAAATAACTCACTACTCACAAGATAAATGAATGTAAATTTCAGAATCAGGACGACAACGAAAAGGGATAACATAACTCTGTTTGGTTATTTCATTGACATATCCGATACAGATTTCACTTTTTGACTACTCCGTTTATATTTTGACACATTCAATTTGGCATATTCCTAGACGTTTCGACTCAAACATAAAGTCATCCTCAGTTAGAGACATGGGGGAATAAATGAATTAATGTATAAATTTACTAATTAATTTAATAAATGAATGAACAAATGCATACATACATACATACATATATATATATATATATATATATATATATATATATATATATATATATATATATATAATATATATATATATATATATATATATATATATATATATATATATATATTATATATATATATATAACTGAATCAGAGCCGCATTCGCATAGTATACAAATATATATAAGATAACGAGTCAAAAATATACTTTACTTAAATTATGGACTTTTCGATAAATATCTTCATCAGTACATATATATATATATATATATATATATATATATATATATATATATATATATATATATATATATATATATATATATATATATATATATATATATATATATATATATATATATATATATATATATAAGGCGAAAGCCAAAAGTGACCATAAGGTGCTAAAAACCAGGGGAGTTAAAACAAGCCACTGTGGTCTAGTGGTTACGACGCTTGCCCGGAATGTGAGAGACCCTGGTTCGATCCCAGGTGGTGGCAAATTTTAATTTTCTCCTAGTTTTTCTGAGCATTATATCAACCTTTCTGTTTGCACCGAAAAAGGAGAAATCCTGGTTACTCGCTAGCTACTGATCGTATATATATATATATATATATATATATATATATATATATATATGTATATATATATATATATATATAGCACCCAGAATTTCTCCTTTTCGGTGCAAACAGAAATGTGAGCATTCTCAAAACAATTAGGAGATATTAAAACTTGCCTCTACTTGGGTAACTTATCACCTATAATATATGATATGTGATATATGTAATAAATATCGAATTAGTGAATAAGAAAGATAAAATGGAGCCATTATATTAGCAGCAACGAGGAATTCCTAGCAAGAACAAGTGTGGGAGATATAGAAATATTATTAACATCAGAGTCAATAGACTATTGACTCTGTTAACATGAAGTAGTTTACGATGGCTAGTCGTCCAAAATGGAAGATGATCGTCTAGCGAAACCCTTATAAGGAGAATTAATTGAAGGAACACTTCCCTATGGTCGTCCTAAACTCAGATATAAAGGCACTTTTGAAAGTTCGCTGAAGTGTGATGAAGTTCTTGATCAAATGGAAGGTAATCCTAGAGACCCTATCTCTGAATGGAGACATATGATTAGTCGAGCCTGTGACAACGTGAAAGAGAAGAGAGTGCATGCATATAAGAAGCAAAGGGAGAACAGAAGAAGGAAAAAGACTATATCAGATACAATCTGATAGACCCTAAGTTGTATTTATTACTTGCGACTTGCTGTGTCTGTGGTAACTTCTGTTATACCCGCTTTTCTGGGACAAGGTGTATTATATGTAATGAAATAAACATGAGAGAAACCTTAATTGTTATATTATCAGCAACGGAACCATTTCGTATCATATTATATGATGAAACCAATGATCGCGTAACTGAGTATGTTGTGCCCCATTCTCCCTCAGATAAAATGAGACTAGTTTCGAAAGCTCCGCCACTGTATAGAACACCTCCAACAATACCGCCTCCCCCGGCTTTACGTAATTAGCCAGCCTGTTCTGTTGATGATCTCTAGTGAATCAACATTCTTGCTAGAAATGTATGTGATAATTTCTTTGTTAGAAGCGGCGATTTACAGAGGAAGTTAATATTTTCTTCTGGAAGTCATGGCAAAGAATTGCCCGTGAGGATTTGATTTGCCAATCTTTGTGTCCAAGCTGCGATTTCATCCGCCAACCGCAAATATTTGGTCAAGGCAACAAACACTGCTTTCATAGTACGCTGATGGCTCGTAATTAAAAAGTCCCATCACAGAAAGTAGGTACTTTCTCTTTGCTAACATATTCATATATCGGTTTTATTATGGGAATTGGCAAATGTTGCATGTTCTTATCACATATTGTTGTTTGTTAGATTTATCGCGCAATCTCCTTGTAACTATGGCGTTATCTAGGGCCCAAAAATCGTAGAGGCAATCAATGTTTCGGAAGATAAGAAGTCAATTGCTTCATGAAGGTATTAAAGGGAGATGTGTCGACTAAGTGCACAGAAGCTTGCTCTAATTCTCGGAAGTGATTGATCAAGTTTTGGAAGAATGCCCCTGATTGCACCAGAATGGTCAAGAGCCCGGATCCGCATTTTAACAGTTATTTTGTCTGTTTAGATGTATGAGCATGTTAGTGACGTTAGCTGTCAGGAATGGCAAAAGCAGATATTTTTGGGGCTACAAAATCCTTCTAGGTTGATAGTAGTGAAGAATTCGAGACAAATATTAGAAGCGGAATGACTTAATTACTATATACTCCATCCTCTACAAGCAGTTTCACAAATGCTGTTCACTAGAACATTGTTATACACGTTCTTTGGCTCTTTCCAGATCACTAGGCCTAACCCCTTCTCGTTACCTTTTCACACACAATCTCAGCAAATTGGTCGGGCGATTTTTTCACAACTGGATTTGGAGCCTACCTGTTCTGGTCCCCCTACTGTCACTGGCCACAAGTAAATCTCAGAGATATCTTGCGCAGTCCTTCCACTTTTTTGCAAAAGCCGTCAGCAGCTGCTGCTTTCTCGGTAGAAGTTGACATTATGATCATGGGTTGTAGGTAATTTTGGTCCACTTCTGAATCCTGTCGATAAATTTCTTTTGCGTATCCCCACCGACACCTCAAACATCCTTTATGTATACTTTTTCTTGAAGTTGAGTTAGAGTGTTAAAATAGAAATACGCTTCTCTGGAACTTTTGAAGGCTTTGAGAACACGTCTTTTACTACTACATAATGGTAACAAACGAATGCTTCAACAATAATAGCTTGTCGGTATGATATGCATGCTGTTATCATTAAATGCGCAAGGAGCGTTAGATATGATTATTTACATAATCCATAAATAAAAACCCTAGAGATAAAGCATCTTAACATCTAAAGGCATCAATATGCAAGCAAGACTTAGAACTCTGAAATGCTGTCTGGAGCACACTCCTCTATGGGTGTGAAACCTGGGCAATAAGCAAAGCAATGGAAAAGAGATTAGTTGCCATAGAGACGTGGTTCATGAGACATATTCTAAGGGTACCATGGATAAAAAGAATTAGCAATGAGGAGAGCCTACGGAAATCGCAAACGAGTTTGAAATTGACAAAAACGATCCATGAGAGACAATTTGGTTTCTTTGGACATGTAATGAGGAAGAAAACATTAGAAAATCAGACAATCATTGGCAGAATTGAAAGCACAAAAGCAAGGGGACGACAACGGCTACTCTACACCAGGCTACTGGCAAACAGGGTGAAATTGAGACCTGTTGAGCTGATTCATCTCACTGCCATCAAAGACAAATACCATAGAGTGACAACCAATGTCAGAATCTGACACGGCACACATCGACGAAATGTTGTTAAAAGTACGTGCAGCAGTTACAGAAAAACTTTTTCTACCATATTCTGTTTTCATTTTTGGGACTTCCACAGTAGAGTTATTATTTCTAGTATTTTGCCTATGTGCCATTCTCTTAAAGCAGTTTGTAAATGAATCACACACGTTGTTTAGGAGGCAATCATATACAACTGTGCTGACATGTTTCATTATTGAATTCTCACTGGGAGGAATCTGCAGGCCCGTGCTTGGATTGACTTTTGGTTTTATATTTTGCTACGCTGCTCTATTCTTCGTATCAGATTAACTCTTGAATCCGACCATCCCAATATAATTGAACCACTGTGTGTGAAACTAGGCATAATCATAGATCTATGGATCGTTTCTACAGTTGCTGAGTCTACGGAACCTCAGCTGCAGTGGAGCAGACTTGCTCTTCTTGCTACCTTATTGTCAGTTGAATCAAAGTGGGTTACGAGTTTTGCATTCAATTTGACTCCTAGGTATTTGTAAGTTGTAGGATAATTTATGCAGATTTCACCAACTTGGATGACTATTTGTCTTGCAGAGATTTGCTTACTTTGATGCTCTGAACAGCATCGCTTCAGATTTGCCTTTAGTATAGATTCATTATCTGCTCGTTGTCACAAAGCCAGGATGATAAATTTTGACATCAAATTTTAAATATTTTTAGATGGTGCTAAATTGACTAGATGATGTAAAGATGCGGAGTTTGAACAAGCATAATGACACTGTTCGACTTCAACCAGCAGAAGCAAATAGCTATCTAGTTTCATCACAAGACAGTTGATCTATAGTTCCCATTGTATATCCGTTACCCGAGTTGCTTTTACATTACAGCCAGGAAACAACTAGAATAGGGAGGCTGGAATCAGAATAGGATGGAAATGCGAAATATTGTAATTCCTCGTATAAAAATTGAAATTCAAATAATAAAGTGCATTGTTTCTTCTAAAGATAATACGCAAGACCAACTATAGTCATCTGCGGACAAAACTAAAACGGCAAATTTGGGGTTAGTCACCATCAGCCTCCTAATTTGTATCCCTCACTCCAAGAAGAGATTCGAGTAAGGATAGAGGTGTTCAAATGCCCGAGAGGAGATGCGCCATGTATCCTTAATCTTACAAGTATGGGCTTGTATGCTAAAACAAAATTGGCTTGGTCGTTGCACTTGTCCAGTAGAAAATTATGCTGACAACTACACTTGGACTCTTAATGACGCTGTTAGTAGCAATGTTTTACACCATGTTCATTAAACTTTTAGGTGAAAGTATGTGCTTGTTATAGTATCCTTTACTGAGTATGTGAGCATTCATTGTCCTTGAAATTCTAACTCAATACATCCAAATTGTCCGATATTAACATCAATGCAAAAGAACCTCAAGGATATCTTGATCTAATATTTTGGACGACGTATGTTTAGAGCTACCACACATTAGAAATTTCTAAGCGCGTTGAAGCTCGCAGTGCCCATATCGAGTTCGATTTGGTGTCTTGTCCAAGTCCTTTCAGCGCTGACAAGGATAAAAGTAAACTAAAGCTCAAAGCCCTCTGAACATAGTTCAGGTTTTCGAAGCACCTTGAACTGTCTAGGCGGAGTGAAACTGTCTTGAGGGGAGAATTTTTTGTAAAGGCAACAGAATTTGGAAGAAATGAAAAGTGAAAGTGTGAGAAAATAACCGACCCGAACGGGATTCGAACTCACGACCCCTGACATTGAGAATATTTTGCATAGCTGGAAGAAATGAGACTTTTATTGCCCCACAGAATAGACTGCCAACTCTGCTTATAATTTTTACCCTTTTTAGGATTTATCTGATTTTACTGATTCTGCTTTTTATAGCATGAATTAGTTGATTTTTAAAAGCTATTTCTTGTATGTTTGATTTATAAAAGCGTAGCTATTTTGCACTTTATACATCAACTTTAGAAACAAAGTAATCGTAAAAACCTTAGACATTAGTGGGGATTTCAGTGCATTACAGAAAACTTGTTTGCTGGAATCAGGAAAATCCCGAATACTTAAGGCCGTGAGATATGGCTTGATATTCAGTAGCTATATCCTGTAATGCCATCTGTGACTATGATAACTTCAAAATAATAATAATTTTAATTACAAATGTGATATTGCTAAATGTATAGTGCCTCCAATGCTGTATTTTTGGTGTGGTCTCTTGAAATACTGCCATTAGGTGTCACTGTAAGCATACTAGTTAAAACTTCGAATCTGGTGACATGAGTGGGAGTGCACATTTTTGGTGGAGGAGCATTTCAACTTTACTTTAATACTCTAAATGAAAATTACTAGGATTAAAGGATCCATTGGCCAAACTTTGCTAGCAAATCTAAAATATTATAAAAGCTAGGTCAATGGAATTGCTATACCGTATATTCACTATAGCACGAAAAAGCGGGAACATTCTTTTAGTATACTGAAAGCTTTTTTCGTCCGACACTTATCAGACTATGAAACATCGGATAGCGACCGAAAGGCGAACTGAAATATATAACCGGATACGGATGCACGTGATGTGATGAATGATGCGTCTATATGAATTATGCTGATACATTATTTATCATATCACGTATATCTGCATCTGGCTATATATTTCAGTTCGCCTTTCGATCGTTACCCGACGTTTCAAACTCTGACGAGTGCCGGACGAAAGAAGCTTTCAGGATGCTAAAAGAATGTTCCCACTTTATCGTGCTATAGTGAAGTTCTGCAGTACCAACAAACTTGTCATATACAGTGTATGTTTGCCATTCAGCGCATGCGCTTAATACCGGAAAGTGCTCTTTCTCAACTTTCAAATTTGCCATAAAACGGAGCACAATTAGGTGGACATACATAAATCCGAAATTATTCTTAATCAGGAGAACAGGACAGGAAAACCAGTTATGTCACATGAAAAATGCTACCATTCTACCTAGCCAATCTTAAATGAGCATTCTTGCTCTATCAACATGACGAGAAGATGCTTTAGCGACGTTCCAGATGCTCCCTGTAGTGCAATGACCATAGAAGAGGATAAGGTAGAAGGAAAGAAAGGGGAAGAAAGATTTTCAAATAGACATTGAAATAAATGCAATCTGAATAGATAGTATGCACTAACTTAATGTGTCGATAGACTAGTTGGGGTGGCAAATCTTCCTTATCAGCTTACTTATGATTTCAGTTTTAACACGTCTTCTGTAGTTGAGACACATATACAAATGGAAGTTACTGAAGGGAAAGTAGACAGTAAAAAGTAAATAGTAGATGATAGGAGAATGGTCAAATTCAATCAAATTATTTCCTCTTGTCAACACTTACATGCTTTTAGCTAGATGGCAAAGCTGATACCACCTAGAAAGCCTCTTAGAATCTTAGCAAATTTTATTGCTTGAAGTTACTAACAACCACGCCCATGAACGATCTTAAAAGACCACACTTATTCGGGTTCTGTTCTTTCCAAAGCATTAAATTATTTCCAATTTTCGGGAGTAAATCTGATTCTGCTTTGCTATATATGGAGGCCTTAGAAAATTTTGATCGTACAGTTTCTTATATGCACATGCGTGCATTGGAGAGGATGTCATTTGTTCGTTGAATTTTTCGGCAAGGTATTTTCAATAGCCATGATTGTTCATCATTTTGGTATTTTTACCATAATTACCTCATCATTTGAACTTTTCTAGTCAAACATTGAAGATGCTTTCTTTTAAAATTATAATTGCTACACAAACTAGATTTTTGTTTCACTTTTTATACTGTTGATTTATCATCTCAAAAATTATCCAGTGCATAGCAAGTTACGGAAAATCCTGGTTTAAAGGATATTTCCCATGGTGTATTTTATCTAAAGGTCAGATTGCAGAGCGGACGGGTCAGACTAAAGTGAGTAAGGCACAAGCGAGTGTGAAGCGTGAGAAATAATGGGTCAGAAATCTTATAGACCACAGCCTTCAAACCACAGGGAGAAACTTTATTACTTTTATAGTGTGACCACGTCCACAAGTATTTTACTTCAGGCACAAGTTACATTTCCTTCTCTCTTTCACAGTAGACAGAAGCTGGTGCCCATACATATATGACATTGCCTGGTATTGCGAATGCATCTCGATTTTCTTATTTTTGAGAATAAAAACATGTCGATTCAAAATGGCCAACCACCGTAAAATTAACAATGATCTTTCTAGAGTGAATTTTATAATATTTGTAATACCTAGAGCTAGCATTTTGTAGTAATTGGTACACATTTTGGCTTGAAATTGCGTATTGTTTTAGAGCTATTAAACAAAGATAAAAGTGCACTATCAGAACAAACAATAGAAGAGTGAAAGATTTGTTATGATTTGGTTCTTTCCGTCACTCTCATGATGGGCTCACATGAAAATACAAGTGGTTCATGACAACTTTTGACTGAAGCCTGGTTTCCAAATCATTGTAAACGATGGAGACTCATCCTGTTTGTTGGGGACACCATTACGATGCATCAGGAACGTTGTCAAATTGAAACCTCAATTTTAACTCAACTGGGACGGCAGCGACACTAGAAGGCTTCGGTGACATGACTACAAAATTGCTCCAATATCACCATAAGCGTCTCAGCAGCATCGCGGATGCAATGACTGGGACGTGTCCACTTCACTTAAGACAATATGGGGACCAGGCTTTTGATAGCTTATTATATTCAATTATACATATGAAAGATATCTTACCTATTAAAAGTAAGCCCACAATGAAGAAACCTTCCGGCAATGTACCATGAGACCGTATTACAATGAAATTTAGCTATATGCAATAGGTGCCCCTTTGTTTGGAAGGGCGACTGGCCTTATGATATGGTACCTTAAGGTCACAGCTATCTTTCTTGCTTAAATATATTCAAAGAGAGACTTTAGAATTGGCAATAATGCCTCTTAGTAAGAGAAAGGCTTAATCCATCGATACTCAGTTACAAACAAGGCATTTATATGAACTGAGCTGCAGTAGCATTGACTCTTGTCCTCCTTTATCATTGTTGCAGCACTTCCTGTCGAAGTCAATTATTCAAGTGTGAACCTATGGCTAAAACATTTTCTCGTCTGTTGCACGTTTGAGTTCTTTCCGTTGCACAAGTGCTGAAAACAATCTTCGACTGAGGCAAACCAACAGTTTCAAATAATCTCGATCCTTAAGTGTATAACCATCCAATGAAAGCACTAGTGAAGACGATAGGAATTTAAACGAAGACCAGCACTAAAGAAACTATCATGGAAGTATGACCAGAAAGCTCTTCCGTGTACGCTCAGAAGTAGATAAACAGGTAAAATCTTATTGGTCATTCATACCGCTAGAGAACTTATGCTGCTGGGAGGTTATTCATGATATGTATAAATAACGATAGATTTTTGACTGAGTTACGTGACTTAGCCTAAGTCCGTCCCTGCACTGAATACATAAAGCAAGTCTTTAACCATGATCGTTTCTACTAAGCATAGAACACTGGAAATGCCAGAGTATCCAACTTATTTGCAACCATAATCTCATACCGTTGCTGTTATTCATTGTTTATTAACACACCTTCTTCCTACTGTCTTCAGATACTTTATCTAGCAAGGCCTGTAATTCAACGGCCAACACTGCAGTATTAGGTTATCTATGCCTTTCGTACCTTGAGGAAGATCTAGGAAACCATCCAACACTTACGAGGACTTTCACCACACATTTTAAGCAAGTTAACTGAAAGTACCTGGCTTTGTATGAAATTTCTGTCATTTCTTATATATAGTCTCTCGTTTTATTCCCCATTCGATTGCAAGCTACTCGATATCAATGCAGTTTTCTGCCATAGTGCTGTCTTGTCATCAAATGATATGCCAAGCATGCATATCAGCCCTTGGTGTTGAACTTTGTCGAAACTGTAGTATAATTTGTAAAGTGCCATTCATAGTTATTTCTTTGTACACACCTTTCTTTATAAAAATACTCAAATTTTTGCTGAGCCTTAAATTCTTAAATTTAGTTGATTTTGAGCCTAAGAATATTCTTAAATCCTTCTCAAGTTTCAATGATTTTAAGCATTGATACTCGTATAGGCCATATTCATATTATGAAAAGTGTGTAACTGGAACTCACCAACGAGTATCTGAGCTGCATTATAATGTAATAACCCAGAGACCCGATATGGAAAGCTCGAACTTGTTTTGTTTTCAAAGGAAAACTCAATTAAGCATAAATTCTAAGCTTTGGTGATGCATGTGCTTAGCATTGTTCTTAACTTATTCTTAATTTTCAGCGATTTTGAGCCTTGATATTCTTATAGACTATATTCTTATACACAAAAATTGTATACTTCAATTTATCTCACTAATGGATTCTAAAACAAAAGATTGTATTAGTTCTATCTCTGCAGTGATATAATTGTATCTGTTTTATTTTTTGTGATTGATTTGCAGTGGGCAAAATTCATAAATAATCTTTACTCACACTATACATCAGACTGGCAGTATCTCAATTCATTTCAACCAATTTTGGGGTATAAATTAGTTGCAGTGGTGATGCAAAGACTTCGGACAAAACCCACTATAATTCTATACAAATCTGCAAGCATATAAATAGTGTAACAATATAATTATAATATGTTCGACAAGGGAGATAAACCATTTTTCAAAGCATTTGTCTCTAGTATGCACTTTAGAAGATCATCAATATGCGTTGTCTGTAAGGGTGTTCAAATTAAAGTCACCAAATGGAGGATGGTATAGTATTAACTGCGGTGAGCAAGAAAGCAATGATATTAACTTTTAGTTGTGAACAATTCTTTCATTGAAAATGTCTGCCAAAGCTACTTTCAACTTTGATCTATTGATGGTATTTGTTATTCTTTCCATGCGCATGGCTTACCTTTTTCGGACAGCTTATTTTTTGTTTTGTACCTTATTTTGTACAGTTGGGTACCGATTTCATTAAAAGATGACAGCGGACCAGAGGTGCGCAGAAATAGTGAATACCGCAAATTTAAATACACATGGAGAGAGGAGTAGCATCATTAACAACAGAAAATGAATAGGAACCAGATTTCGACATAACTTTTCGCGGGGTTTTTGTAAATGGACGATAGTATTGTTTAAAAACTATGTTAATAATTTTTCAAAATACTTGTTCATGTATCGATAATAGGAAGTAGCTGACAGTTTTGCTCGATGACCTACGCTACAAGCTGTACACGATCAGCCATGTCAACCAAAATGTAGCGAGCATATACAAATCCTTGTTGGCAGCTCTGAGATTGTGACTTGAGTCTGTACAGTTGGTGCAGGTTGTCCATATATGACATATAGTGAGAGATGTGTTGTTCCTCTTCTGTAATTTCCTTTTACATTTTGATTGGTAATTGCTTGGGTTAAGTTAGGCCTACCTTTGATACTCGACCGATAAATCTATGAGCTCTGTTGTCTCTAATTTGAAGAATTAAGCTAGCTAGGGACTGCAGGAAGATAGTGCAAAAATTGTTGTCCATATGGAGATAGCAAGCATGTTTGTCGGAAGGACATGGAAGTCACCATTAGGCACAAGTTATCAATGCGTTTGTCATGGCAAGGCTGCCTGTGCTAGGACTTCACGAACCACCAGAAAAAGGGCAATATTTCCATGCTGCACTATTCATTTACCGATCAAACTCTCAATCAAATATAGGAATCCAGGTAATGCAAAGAAGAATTCCAGTTATGAGTTATTTTAGTGAATCATTTGTCAAAATTATGTTAAAAGAAAACCTAAATTATGGCAGTTATTACAGATAACAACGAGATTTATGGCTTGTGATTGTCATTTTGTCATTTCAGGATTAATAACAACTCAAATATTGCAGCCTTATCACATTATAATCTTATCACTTTCAGTCCTGGTAGCAAAGAAACATGAATCAACGAAGGAACAGGAGGAATGGCATTTATGAAGCAGTGACCATCAGTTTTCCTTGCAAATTTGCTTTCTTACATTCTGGGCTTTGTATCTGATCTAAAAGCCACAAGTGCCATCTGTAGGTTTGTTGCTGAGTTCTTTCTTACGTACTCAATGAAATTAATCTTTATAAAATTTGGAGTATCAAATTATAACATTCGCCAATTTATCTACCTGTCAGGTTATGTTCTTTTTCAAAGAAGAAGTTTATGTACGAAATAGGTAGATACATTGTCAGCGCCAGTCATCTTGAAGTGTGGGGGATGTTGCAGAGCACTCATCTAGGAGCGAGACACCATAGGAAATTCAGGTTCACGCCCTTTTGGTATTAGGAAATCCCTTTTTACTATTTTGACTCTAGAGAGAAAGCAGCAGATGAACTCATTGATATAAGTAAAGAGAAACTATAATAGCGTTTATACAATTTTAGGACGAATCTAGTTTGTCATTTCAGTTAAAATTTCAAATTTTAAAATAGTGACGAGGGAATTAACCCCCTCCCCCTATAAACCACAAGGGCTCCAACATTGGATAGAGGAAATAAATGTGCAGTTTTTCGTAATATGCCATAATGGTTCATTGATTTATAGATTTTTTATGCAAGTCTATGGAGTAACTTGTCTACGTCTAGCACCGCATAATTAGTTCAAAGTAACTGCAAGGATGACGTAAGCCATAAGTGTGGGATGTATTGGGCAATTAGCAGTTGCTTTGAATGATGCCCGATATCAAGATTTAAACTAAAATTTGTAATATCTGTAAAGTATATTGTTCTTCAGTGGTGAAGGAGCTAGTTGTAGTATATATACAAGGATTAGTTATCATTGCATTTAAAAATCTATAAGTTTGAATGGATATCTGCTACTATGCAATGAACTGAGAAAAGAAACCGAATGAATGAAGATGGAGAAATCTTGTCATGATCTGAACCTCACATGAAATTTTTTGCATTCATTGCAATCTCAGACTATTGAAACCCATCAATATAGATATGAATACACTTAAAGTACACCCCATTACAGCGTGAAAGAATTTTAATTGTTTCCAAAAGCCAAAAAAGTGATTTGCTACTTGTTGCTGCACTCAGATATCGCGAATATATTTTCTGAATTCACAAAGTGCCAGTATTTTGAATTCTAGGGATTGGAACAATATTAACGCAGTAGACTGCTAGTATACAGAGCCTGGAATCTAGAAATACTCTGAATGATTGTTACTTTGCTACTATAAATTTTTCCTCTGCAAGCCAATTCAATGACCAGAATTTGGTGACAATTGAATATTACGTATCTCGTTTGAGAGATTACACTGTTTGTAACCTTCCGTAGTGTTAGTCTATTAGTTCAGGGTTTTGTATCCAATGTGATTAAATGAACAAAGAAATTTTAGCCATGTTTAAGGAGAAATAACTGAATAATAGATAAAAATGTACTAATGAAAAAATGAAACTCGACTTTTAGCAAAATCTGATTTCATCTGCATCTGTTCAAAAGCTTTTCTCGCGTTTATGGATTTAATTCCAAACCCAACTGAAATGCCACTACTTATAGTATGTGCATTTAAGTAACAAGGTGGAACAGCTTGAACAGGTTTAAGACATGGCACTTCACGATGTTAACTCTTGTTGTCCACGTTTACGCTTTAGGCGTACTCTGCAGGGCTGTTTATTTGTGTAGGTGCCACTTTTTAGAATTTTTCTGTATCCCTCGAGTTGAAGCCTTTAATTTCTGATAAATTTTTCAGGCTTCATTTCATTCGTATATTATCAAAAATCTCCAAGTCCAGATCTCACTTTACAGGTGATTCTTACCTGGCTAGCTCAATGTGTCAATATAGAAAAAGCATACTGAGCGTTATTGTCACTGCTTAAAAAGGAACTAGGAAATTTAAAGTTTTGGTTAGCTCCTGGTCGCACCATGGTTTGTTCTTTATTTATGCAGACGGCTGTATACACTGTCATGGTGGAAAACTGATAAATAATAAAGTTGAGTTGATGATCATCGTTACAAATCTAGAGGAATAAATCTGATAAATCATAATATTCTCAAGATAACTAATGCAGAGTTTAATACATTTTATGTATCTCATTATAGTCTTTGGCAACATATATCAGAAGGGGACGAAGTGCTCTTTACGAAGAAAATTATTACATACATTAAGCCTATTGCTCATTCTATGATATTATAGGAATGTGTGTTTGTTGGGTCCTATAGACTTCTTGCTCGTTCAGTGACATCCTTCGTTGATCCAAGTTGTTGCGTATCATTATTTAACGTGCAGAGAACACGGAGGCAGAGAGAGGAGACGGTGATGTTGACGGTACTCTGACTCTACTCTGACTCTACTCTGACTGACTTTACAACATAAATTACATGCGTATATACAGAAACATTTAACAACCCGAAATAAACATGATTTACGTAAAGGAAGGGTTAGGTTGTTGTTAGAGGATTGTTGAATAGGCTCATGGTGTGATGATTGCATAGAGAACAACAGAAGAGGAATGACCAGGTGTGTGATGACAGGAGTGACGTATGGTCATGTCCCAGGTGTGTGATTCAAGATTGTGAATGAATGAAAAGAAGAAAATCGGCATTGACTGAGAAATGGCCTATGCTACAATGTTTACGTTCACTACAATATCATAGTTCATTCTATGATATTTATGTATGTTTTAACGCCAAAGCCCCTTGAACTAGTAGGCACCACTTAAAATAATTCAACCCTGTGACTTAATTTTGCATTCTTTCGAACCTTTGATATTCCTCTACACCAGTCTCTGATGTTGTCCATCCAAGCTTTCTGATTCTGTTGCTAGCTTCCCCACTATTTCATCCTTGACGCCATCACTCTTTCATCCTTGCCACCTATTTTCTTTCTATTTCTTGACCAATACCACCCTTAAACTAGTGTTACACGGAGCAATTTTCTTGCAGCTTGTGTCGTAAGGCCAGTGCGATACAAGTTGCAGACCGAATGCCCCGTGTAACATGTCATTTCTGTGCTATATAACGTAGTAGTTTTTTTTGTCCTCGCAACGGTAGCCTAAAGTAGAACTCTGCTCTTCTTCTTGCAACGATTGCCAGAATTATTATCGCCATTGCACTGTGTAACAATAAGCAATAATAAGTTTGGTGCATGCGCAGTTTAAGACTTTCATCATTACAAGTGGCGTTAGTGGTTTCAAGTTGCAAAGCTCGGTTGCTACATGTAACACCTAAAATAAACTCACTTTGTAATCCCTTCGTTTACCTTTGCGAAGCACGTTGCCTTGAAAAATTTGCTCCGTGTAACGCTAAATTTATCCCCAGTACTCTCACCGAACCATATATTTGTTTTTCTTTCAGTCAAGCTTATTCTATGATATATAGATGTTGTAAGCTGTAAAGGAGGAAGGGTATCAGTGGGTGAAGATGATTGCCAATACCAACCAGGGAGAGGGATAGAAAAGGGAAATTGCAAGCATTTTTGCAGGCCTTTGCGTTGCAATAGTTGAATAAGAATACTTAGGACTGAGGTTTTTCGCCAAGTAAATTGCCCTTGGTAGAGATGCTTTTAAACTTGGTCTCATTCTATGTAAAACTGTATAATTACAATGCTACACCTAGCCTATTATACACAGTACATTATTGACTTCCCTATTTTAGTACAACCAGGATGTTAACTGAAAGGAACATAATTTTTGAAGAATAGGCAGAAAACAGACAAAATTGCGCAGATGCACACACACATATCAATAGTATATGAATGTGAAAAGTTCCAGATGCGTCTTTGGTCCATCCATAATGTAGAAATGGTCGTAGGAGCACTGGACAAATACGTTGATAAAGTTCTTAATTATGTGCCTTTGACTAGTTTTATCGAAACCTAAATTGTCAATTATGTTGGGAGAAAATGGACCTAATACAAGCTATAAAACATTTGGCGGCTATGCTGTATGCAGTGACAACTAATTTGTGCAGTAGTATGATTGTTTTATGCATTGATGAACAGTAACTATACACAGTGATAAAACGACTAAGCTTCTCCAAAATATATTCTCATGATCTTTGTAACAGAAGTTACATTGACTGAGATATCAGTTGCGATATCAATAGTAATCATTAAACGGAGTTTATCCTTTAATTTTGCTGCGAAATGGCCCCCACTCGTATTAAAAGCGAAAATAACAGCCGTGGTCAGAGAGTCTTTCTTAAGGCCTAGGCTAATCTTACAATGAAGATATTGATGAGTAGTATTTAGGAATATGTCACTTCAAATTAAGTTAGAATACAGAAGCGAATATACCACGATGCTGTACCTTGGATAGTCTGTTAATGTAGTATAGCTATAGTCTGGTGCAAACCAATGCCAACGTTACTCTTGCTTACAAGTATCACGGTGTATAATTAGACTCTTCACTCAATCTTAGTAGCCTAAGGACGTATACGGCTATTGGCAGAGAAAAGAAACCATCTAGACATCGAGCCAGCGAAAGCGCACTTTCAGTGCTCATTTATTGTGGCATATTAAATCTAAAGTTGAATAGGGCACAAGAAAACAATCTCAATTTATTCAACAATCGTGCAATGAAAATAATTGCAAAAAATCGAACATGTGACATTATATCATCAATGAATATCATCAAACGGAGAGCTTGCATGTTTGTACATAATGTCCTACAAAACAATGGTTGCCATGCTTTCAACCAATATTTTTTATATCAAGAGCCTTGGAAGAACACAAGGAACAACAAATTTAGGGTATGCTTTCCATGATGAAGACCTGACTACGTGAAGAAAGGCTTCTCCTTCATGGATGCAAAGAATTTGTAATGAACTACCACTTGCTGCAAGGATATCTGACAATATATTTGCTTTTATGAAGATTATAAGCAATTTTTATGCGTAAAATTATAACAGTTTATATAAAACTAAATTTCTAGACGTGTAATTGTCATCTATGTTTTTTAGTTTTTGTTCAAGTACCTTTCTTTATGCAGGACGGATATTGATAACAGCAGTCCTAAAATTGCTGAAGCTTGCATCCTGTTTAAAATTCGTTATTAGTATTAGTACTATTATCATTCTTTCGAGATGTAAAGCATGCCTAGATAGATAAACTTTGCGGCACAACTCGATTCTCACAAATCTAGGCAACTTCTTGAAACCATTTAGCAGTGTTATCTACGTTGATCTACCTGGCAGATTCCTGTCCTCTGAAATCATGACAGGATCACAATGTCGACCTGACATGATCTTCATCAACCAATACAACAAAATGTACATCATAGAGCTAACTGTTGGTCATGAATCCAACATCCAAAGGATACACAGAGGAAAGTGGAAAAGTATGCTCACCTCTTGAAGGAAAACGGCCTGCCAGCTAGAAGTGAATCGATTAATTTCATAAACCTTGTAATGACGACCGAAGGTGTCTTTCCCAAAGTAGCAAAAACATGTTGGCCTCCCTCAATATAGACAAAAATGCAATAAATTTTATACATAGAAAGATCATCTATACATGCATTAGGGCACCATATTACATATTTTGTATAAGGAACAAGAACTAGTCCACACCTGAACTAATGGAGTTTTAGATGTTTTAAGCAATACGGTCATGCCTACATTTTAGAGAGTGATCGCATCGAGTTTATGCATAAATACTTTAATTCATTACGGTAAAACTATTATGAATGAAAAGTTTCCGTTAATAAACCTCTAAATTTGTTCTACATTACTCAGTGAATCTTTGGACTGCAGTATTCTTAGTGCTCTGTTAGCAGTATGGGGTCATTCACAAAGGACGTCCGTTAAAAAGTTGAATTTTTAGACCCCCCTCCCCCCTATTGTCCGATATTGTCCGTTTCCAACGACCCCCCTCCCCCCTTGGACGTCCATCTATTTCATGCCAAACATGATTTAAATATATATATATATATATATATATATATATATATATATATATATATATATATATATATATATATATTATATATATATTTATATATATATATATATATTCTTCCAAAGTTTCTCACAATAAGTAAGTCAGAAATGATGCGAAAAAACACGAAAATTGATTTCAATTTGTAAAACATGTTTCGGATTTACTCAAATCCATCGTCAGTTACTGAAATTAACAATGAATACTAATAGAATATACGTTGTAAAGTCAATCGAAGATCAAGCGAAAAAACTATTCGAAAAAAGAAGAGAACAAGAACCGTTACACAAGAGTTAGAAAGCTAATGAGAAATTATAGTGCTGAACCTGTTTATTAAGGCTGGGTCCCTCCCACATAATATGCAGAGCCTCTTTAATCTTCAGCTGATAGTGTGTTCTAGCTGAATCTATAACTTTAAAACAGGTCTCATTACAAGCATTTTTACAGGCATCAGAACTTTGGAGATGTTTAAATATATGAGAATTCTTATCTGAGAAAAGATGCTCACGAACGCGAGTTGATATGTGTCGGGATGTTTCACCAACATATACGGAATTACATTCCGTACAAGTAAATTTATAGACAACACAAGAACGTAGCGATCTAGGCACAAAGTCTTTTACCCTGATTAAGTTTTTAATCTTAAAGGAAGAAAATACTAGTTTAATCTTTAAATTATTGCAATATGTTTTGATCAATGTACGGAGTTTTCGTTGAGCAAAATTGGAAAAGAGAAGATATGGTAGCCTAAAATAGAATGTGCCATTGTTATCAGATAATGCAGAAGTATTATTTTTATCAAGATATGTACTAACTACTTTATTTATTAAATGTTCAGGAAATTGATTCTTTTTAAATATATGTGTCAACTTTTTGACACCCTTATTAAAGGAAAGAAGAGAATTGTTGATTTTGTAAGCTCTATCCACCAAAGTGCGAATAAGCCCAACTTTGTACGAAAAAGAAGTAAAGCTGAAGAAGTTAGTAAGTAATCCAGTGAAAGTCTTTTTATGATACATTGAAGTTTTGATACAAGACGGATCGTTATTATCAATGCAGACATCAAGGAAAGCCAAAATCTTATTAACTTGCTTTTCCATCGTAAATTTGATATTGGGATGCTGTGTGTTAAGAAATTCAAAAAAGGATAAAGCTTCATTTTCAGTGTTGAACACACAAAATGTGTCATCAACATAGCGTCTATAGAAAAGAACAGAAGGACCATGATACTTGTTAAGCCAGATATTTTCATAATGTCCTAAGAAGAGATTAGCCAACACAGGTGCAAGTGGAGAGCCCATGGCAACACCATCTATTTGGTCAAACACCTTTCCATTAAAAAGAAAATGGGTTTGCGAAGTAGCAATTGAAAACAATTTAGTAAGTTCAGCTTTGGAGAACCTGAGACTAGCGTTTCCTTCTGTAATATAAGAAACTGCAAGATCAATAGATTCCTTGAGGGGAATATTAGTAAATAAGCTAGCAATATCAAAAGAAACCATGAATTTATTAGAAAGATTGATAGTACCGAGTTCTTGGACAAAAGAAAATGTGTCAGAAATAGTATATGTGGTAGGTAAATGAGGTTTCAGAAGAGTGCAAAGATATTTAGCTAGACGATAATTATAGGTATTGATGGAGGATACAATGGGTCGAAATGGTGGTATTTCAGTTGAAGACTTAATCTTGTGCATTTTAGGAAGACCATAGATAAGCGCAGGTTGTGAGCCTGGTGGGTATACGTTATTATATATTTCTGCATCAATTTTACCTTTCTTTTTAAGTTCCCGAAGAAAACGTTGTAGCTTACCCTCCCTGTTTATAGTAGGATCAATAGTAAGTTCCTTGAATTTATGGCTATCATTTAATATGTCACTAATACCTTTGATGTAATCTGTCTTATTTAAAATAACAACTCCATTTCCTTTATCCGGTTTAAGAATAGTTATGTCCTGATTTTTACGAAGGCGTTTTAAAACATTATGAGTTTCAATATCTTTATTCGAGGGTTTGAAAGAATTGGCATATAATCGAGCAACGTGAGAAAAAATATATATATAATTAATATATATATAAAATAATAAAAATATATATATATATAATATATATATAATATATAATATATATTATATATTATATATATATATAAATATATATATATATAATATATATATAATATATATATATATTATTATTTTATATATATATTAATGTCATATCGGCACATATTGCAATAATTTAAAGATTAAACTAGTATTTTCTTCCTTTAAGATTAAAAACTTAATCAGGGTAAAAGACTTTGTGCCTAGATCGCTACGTTCTTGTGTTGTCTATAAATTTACTTGTACGGAATGTAATTCCGTATATGTTGGTGAAACATCCCGACACATATCAACTCGCGTTCGTGAGCATCTTTTCTCAGATAAGAATTCTCATATATTTAAACATCTCCAAAGTTCTGATGCCTGTAAAAATGCTTGTAATGAGACCTGTTTTAAAGTTATAGATTCAGCTAGAACACACTATCAGCTGAAGATTAAAGAGGCTCTGCATATTATGTGGGAGGGACCCAGCCTTAATAAACAGGTTCAGCACTATAATTTCTCATTAGCTTTCTAACTCTTGTGTAACGGTTCTTGTTCTCTTCTTTTTTCGAATAGTTTTTTCGCTTGATCTTCGATTGACTTTACAACGTATATTCTATTAGTATTCATTGTTAATTTCAGTAACTGACGATGGATTTGAGTAAATCCGAAACATGTTTTACAAATTGAAATCAATTTTCGTGTTTTTTCGCATCATTTCTGACTTACTTATTGTGAGAAACTTTGGAAGAATATATATATATATATATATAAATATATATATAATATATATATATATATATATATACATATATATATATATATATATATATATATATATATATATATATATATATATATATATATATATATATATATATATATATATATATATATATATATATATATATATATATATTGTCATATGGCAATGTCTAGCTAAAAAGAATATGCAAAGAATGGAACAAGTTGTGCGATACTTCACTCGTCGTCTGGGACGTCAGTCTCTGTGAATGGCTGCTTCGTAAATCATTGGCCATCGCTTGTCATGAATTTTGGCTATCCATGAAGCAATAAATCGCCAATGCAATAACATGTACTTGGATGATAGGATCAATCCAAAATAGGACCGTAGTAAAAATGTCTTGTTGCAACATTCTGAACTCCTGGACGTCCGCAATGCGCAAACACCCCCTCCCCTATGTCCGAGTTTGTCCTATTTCACCAGACCCCCCTCCCCCCCTTGTGCTCGGACGTCCTTTGTGAATGGCCCTATCTTGAGTAATTAGGGTTTTTGGCAATTAGGAAGTGAAAATTAGACAATTGATACACTTTGTGCCTTTGCAAAGTAACTCTTAGTATATAGTATCTAAAAAGAAGTCTAGAGAAACTATGGAAGAAAACTGGAGCAATCTGATTTATTCTCAACTTTGAAAAATAACAAATCCCTCCTACAGAATCAGGCAATCTTGATGAGCACTATTGAGAAGATCTTTTTGAAATTGAGAATTTATCCTTGAGCCTTTCTATGAGGTATTTATTCTTATAGATGGGATCTTGCACTGCTTCGGTAAAAAAGCCAATTTTGGTAGAACTGCTTAATACCATATTGTTTTTAAAGCTGTTTCTGTATGGTAGTCTTTCATGGTAATGTTTTCTGATGGCTACAATAATATCTCCCCCATGATGTCTGGTTCAATTTTCAGGATTCTCCAAAGAACGTCTGCAGCACGGGGAAATGTGGGCAATCACTCCCGCTCTTAGCTTACACTTAGTGATCTAGAAGCAGAGTTCGGTGAAAACTTGTAAGGTTACTAGTTGTGTCATTTGTTTTCTTACAATAGCTCGCTTGTAAGTATAAAGTTTAGCTAAGAAGTCACATTGTGTGTGATATTACACTAAAAAGTCAACTCTCTAGTGCCCTGTATACAGAGCCTGCTCCTTTGCTGGAATCCTTGCGGTTCTGATCGTTTATTTTCCTGTTGCTGATATTTATATTGTCGTAATCGTTTATTTCTTTGTCATAGTTGTTTATGTCTTTGATTTATCATCTTTGCTACCCACACTTCTATGCTAGAGACTTTGGGAAAACACAAGGACAAAGCAGCAACTCATTTGACATTTGACTCTTACGCAGAGACTCAAGCCCAGGGAAAAGCCATTATCGGCAATGATGGTCTTAATAGAGTGCACAAATGAGCTATTGTTGTTTCTTCGTAGTCATCGCAACCCTGAAATTTATTGGCGGTATGCGCTTTCCAACGAATCATTCAACTTCCACTGCTATTGCCAATGTACAACAAACTGTATGCAATGCTGATTTTTTATAAAGTTCTTACTGCTTTTACCACAAGGTCATTTGCTGTGTCTATTGCTAATGACATTGCTGCTTTTCATACACTAGCAGCCTTACCATGGAACGATCTCCATTTCATCAGAAATGTAAGGGGACAGTATAGTTATCCTAGCTCTTGCCACTGTTGAATGGTTTTTTTGGAATTCCACATGTCAAGACCCTGTTCTTTGGGTGCATTAAATTGGGGAAAAATTTGGGAGAGATCGGGATATATGACCGAGACTGTACAATAGTGCAAATGGTTGGCCTAGGTGATTATAGAACCTTCCCAAATTTGTTAGTATACTATCCAATAGCGGTAATAGGTCGTCGGTAAATATGCTGTCATCCTCAAGTCTCTTGCTTGCATTTTGCTTCGCAATGTAATTCTGCATTTTATTTATTTCGCCTTGGTATTTTTCTCGGACAAAGAAGAGCCTCTTCACACCTTTTTATTTATATTTTATTTTTACATATCTATACAGGGTAAAATTCAGTTAAATATTGTGTTATAATTGGTCATATTTGAAACGAAATATCTAAATCAAAAAGGAAGAAAACATAAATGCATTAAAATTATTGTTAACTTTACTGACAGTCTTAATAAATATGTCCTACAAATTGCGAATCAATATAAATCATAAGAATTAAAAAAATGGAAAAGAAGTGTAAAAACTAACGTGGCTCAAGTGTCTTCCATAAAGCTCTTAGGGAAGAGGCGCTTTTTTATTCCTTATTCTGCTGTACATCTTCCGTGTCTTCTAGTTTGTGCACCAATAGAGTTTAATTTCATCTTGCTTTCATCGGATTTGAGATATGTGCACGAATTGATCCGTCTTTTAGAGGAAACATTGCAGTTTGAATGAATATGATAGGTGATCTCAGTACGATATTTAACATTACAAATGTAGTTTCAGCTATGAGATCAGATTGCGATTAGGAAGTGTCTTTTAGGATTACTCAACGCATTTAGAGTCTTTGATATTAGTCACCCCTACATCAAGTGACCAGCATCTTTTTGTTTCTCAATATTTTCGATTTATCATGGAGGCAGAAGACCTGTGTTGATTGTTTTTTTTTCAAATAGAGTAGAGCCGGATAGCAGGACGTTGAATCCAGAGTGCTATCTCCATATGAAATATGTAGCAAACCAAAGAAGGAGGCTCCCTACGTTTACTTCTAACTGATAGCAGTTGCTTTAAAAACATTGGATAATTTTTTAGAAGAGCTCGTTGTAACCATCAACAATAGAACCCGAAGTTTCTATTCGTAATTTTAAGCACTCGATTTCCAGGAACCACGCCTTCATGCTAACCTCCTTTTTATGAAAGTAAATTAGCCTACCTTTATGCAAGGAAGAGGGGCATTCGCATACCATTGCATTCGCAACAGTTGCTTAGTAATCAATTGTACTATTTTTGGGCGAAGAGATTTCCAGACAGTATGTAAGATTCTTCAGCCAATTCCAAGACATTTTATTATGTTTGATTTAGGCACTAATCTTGGCGTTGGAGAAAGCCGTAGCCAGCAAAATGAATATGGCTAGCATGCAGTTTGCGTCGTTTTCTCAGAGGGATTCTTAGATGCACATTAGAGCGGATTGGCCAGAACAAAGGGGAGTTAAGCTTTAGACTAAGAATTCAACTGCTAATAAAAGTCTCCTGCTTAGCAGCCATTTTTAATGATATAAACCTCGGTGCGTTGCTTTGCCGCGCTGCGCCCAGGCTGCAAAATTCTGTGAATTCATGTTCATTGTTTTGATCATCTGATTTCTTGTCACGTGAACTGAAACAAAGGAGATCAAAAGACTTAATACAAAGTGTGAGCAATGAGTAAAATCTACAAAGATTTGGTTAGATACCTTAACCACAGTTCAACTGCGATGGATTCCATATGAGTGGGCATGCCTTTGGTATTATTCAAATGCTTAGACAAACTAGGGTATGCAGATCACAGACGTAGCCAGGTTTGAGAGCTGGTAAGTCAGTTACGAACAATATATGCGGCATAGCACTGTGGGTGCTCCTACTGGAGAAATTCCTTTATCCCGCACTTGTTTGATTGATAAAAAAGGCAATTACAGTGAAGAAAACCTAATTCTTTTCATGTAAATGAGAAAGACAAAGACACCGCAGGATTGTTCAGAGAAAACAACGAGAAAAGGAATTATACTGCAATAATGGCTTGGGCGTTCTGTCGGTTAGATGCCTGGTAACTCACTACAAATTTGTTTTAGATGTTATACATCTATTTACGGTTTAATGTTTCCATATTGCACGAGTAGTTTCGTATACAGAAGTTGATGATGTTGGTCTGTTTGTCTTTCGAGTAAGATATCAAGTTCTTCTTAGTTCGGGTTTGTGGTTTACGAGGCAAATTTGACATGCCAGGGATCACTTTTGATATTGGAGAAACAAGAAAGTTGCTACCACCACTGATACGTCTCCTTGTAGTAACTGACGCGTTCTATTTGTTTACGTATAAAAGGGATGGTGATTGAGCTCGTAAACTGGTACCAATGGTCATCCCATATGCAAGCCTAATGATCAAAGACCGTGTTGACAAGCAGGCGAGTAAATCTCCTGATTGCAGTGGAATTTGTATCGACCATAACTCAAATCCAATGTCAGAAAGTGAGCAGAGTGCAGTGAAATCTCGGCAATTCCAACACAAGTTATTTGCGGAGAATGGAGAAGCGTCAAAAGATCAGTTATTGGTAGCATGTGAGGGGTTTGACGGCCACAGAAATTCAGAATCATTGACAGATGGCCAAGATAAGAAGGATTACAATCGGAGGTCTGCAAATTCGAGAGAGTTAACCGAGCAAGGTAGTCACGTAGGGTCTGGTGGCAAAAATCGCGAATCGTGCTGTAGCAATGATAGTGTAGTTAGTAGCACAGTATCGGAGCAGAAATCGCCGTTATCGAACGATGCCATTTCTAGTGGGAAATCTTCCGGAAAATCGAAACAGTTGATGAAATTAACAAGGGGCCTAAAGTTTCCAAAAGGGGGCCCAAATACGACCAGCCACGGGCAGGATTCTCAAATTTGCGACAATGACACTAAGCAACCAATAAGTGGAGTTACTACGGGAAGCTCGAAATCGAAGAAAAATTCTGTTTCTGCACAGCCAGGAAAAAAGTCGCAGGAGTCGAAAGTTAAACTTTTTCACAGAAAACGTCGAAATAGGAATAAACTCATATCGAATGCTGGTAATTCGTTATGGAGACCATTGGTGAGTAATTTCTCTACTTTGTTAGTTATTCCCAAGTTAAGAAGCGGTGAGCTGGTTAAGGTGGAAGGCAGAATCATACCAGTTCCAGACTGCTTTTTAAGTGATAAAGTTAAATAAATGAAGGTATTGCTGCCAATTGTTGTTGTTTCAGATTCTTATCATATCTACCCGTGACCTAGTTGTGTCATTGAAGTATGTAAAACAAAAAATTAATAGAAGGATATTTTAATGCTTGCACAAGGGATTTATAAATTGTTATATGCATGGCAAAGGTCTCTTTACCGAAGAATTCTAGATTTCCTAAACCAAGCTACTGCTTCGTCAAAATATTATTTCGAAGGTGAACAAACGTTTTATGTACAGAACACAGAGTATTTGCGGATACAACGAGCGACTTTTGTTTTGAATGTATAATCTTGTTTTATTTATGGAAGGAGAGCTTTTCAGTTGTCTTTCCAACTGAATCATAGTGTCTTTAAAAAGCTGACCGATACTATCGTGTTTTCAACTGCGCGATTCTTGAATGTTATTGCCTAATGAGGTGAAGATTTCCCAATCCAATTCTGTACAATCCAACTTCGTTCATTAGTTCAGATCCTTTTATGATATGGCAATCATATAAGCCCAGCCCAGTATTCTTTCTTTTGTCCTCCCTCGCAGCTTTAAATTCTATTCACCAACTGCTGCACTGGGTTTATTCATCCAAATCCAACCTGTGAGGGAAGCGTCTGTAGAATGCGATGCATTTAGAGCATGTAGTTTCAATATATTGTATACAGACAGAGTACCTGGAACAAGAGCTGCATCGGAGAACCTCGTCTTGAGGTAATGAGAACAAAGGCTTGATAATATTGATCTAGGAAGGTAGTTGAGAGTTTACTATGATTAGATATAATTGAATCACAAACAATGACGGAATCTCAAAAACGTGTGACAAACGCCATTCAACAGCAAAATATCTTACTCTGCCAGTATATCTCTTCAGCAATTCAAAATCTGTAAGTCTTTGTCCCTTGTTCTTTCTTCATCAAAATGGCAATACAATATATATGGCAGTATTATAATTATTATTATTATTATCATGTAGACGAAACAAATCTTGGCCAGGTCCGGAGCTACATGACTTTTAATTGCTAATTTGTATGTTTGCTGCTTCTAATTTCATTGCTAATATTTCTTTCAGTCTCCTTACATTATAACATTTGATTAAATATTATTTTTGTATAGCAGACAAGCCAGTTATACACTACCTAACAGTAGAGAGGTGTATGATTGTATGTAACTGTAATGTTATTGTCATGATATTATGAAGTTTCAAAAAAAAATCATTATTGTTATTAGTGTTCATGTGAGCCTTTGATTGATATGTGCAAAGAATTAGGTTTGAGAACCAGCCAATAAACTTTATAGTAAGAAAACTGTGAGCTAACATCATCTGATCAACCTATTGTATAGCCTGCATGCGTAATAAGCCTTGGACTAACCAGAACTTACTAATATACAAACCACTTGCATTAACAATTAATGTACTCCCTTTATCAGTCGTGGTTGTAGTATGGTTTATTTTATTGTTTCTATCATTTTTTTATAATTTTCAACATATGTACAATGTTTGCCAAATGTAAGTTACCTAATAGTAGTGAGAGATATCAGAAGTTTGAATAAGTATCATTAATATTTATATTTTTTGCTTTCTTATCATTTTGATTATTTTCGTTAAAGTGTAGGCAATTTTGTCAACTCAGCTTTCAGAACATAAACTATTAGAGATATTTCGATCTCTATAGCAGGTATAGAAAATTGAACAAAATTGAGTTGTGGCCAAGGAACTGATGCTATTGTACCTTTATTTTTCTAATTATTTCAGTGTATCTTCTGGAAATTAGAAAAATCCAATGATATGGTTTTTCGGCGTTTTCGTGAAAATTGTAGATTCAGTATGCTATGCGGATAAAACAAGCTATACCTTGCGATTAGTTACTAAACGGCTCTGGGTCTGATTCGTAAGCTCCTTCACATAGAGAGACGAAGCAGGCACCCAATCTACTTAAGATATCTGTTTACAAAGCATGTCAATTGACTGGTAGTACGTTGCAAATGAGAGTACTTCTATGAATGTGGAACATCGAGTCTTTGGTTTATATCTAAGCGTAAAACTAGGGAATGAGAATCGGTATTTTGTTCCATTTTATATGTAATTAAACTGTATGACACAATAAGGGGAATTAGATCCTTTGTCTTTGAAAATATATTTGTATAGGATTTTGACCAAAACTTTATAAACATTGAGCCAGTATGCATATCAGTGAAGACTGATTCATCTCTAAGATTTCGCAAAGAATTTGGTCATTCCATTTCATGTAATTTCATTAGGTACATCCTTACTATTGCTTTGTAGTACAACCTACGGCCTTCAAACATAAAACATGAAATTGTTTGCACTATTTATTAATTGTATTGAAAGTCGTTGTACGCAAGTTAATCCAAGTCTCATTGCTTCAACAAATACTGCAATATGGAACATTTTCTATGAGCGCGGGTGGCATTCATAGGCGATTTATGTCTATTTTGTAAAGGCAATCGACTGCAGGTAGAGGTGTTTCTTGTTCGTCGTTATTAAGTGTCATTAAAAACGGCTACAGTTGCAAGTTATTCTTGTAGCTTCCGTACTGGAATCGATAATTGAAAACACACCAGACCTGAATGAAGGGGCGGTACGCCATACTGTTTTACAGAGCACTCCTTGTTCTGGGGTTGTGCCCCTCAGTGCCGTACCGTACTGTACAATTCGTTAGTCAGGGGTGACAACTCTTTCTCCTCGAATTCAAGTCAATTACAAATAATTGATCCTGGAGAGAACCGGACATACCCCTCCTGTTTCCCCATGGCACCGCCACTATCTTACTGATTATTTTCTATACGCACTTCTAATGAAATACTATAATCTATTTGTTGATGTTCTTGGCGACGTCTCCCTTGTGAATGCTCTATGCAGAAAGAGCAAGATGACATCATTGATATGTCTGAAGGAATTTCGTATCTATTCAGGTCTGACTGATATTCTGATTTTTATAAGATAGATGAAATTTGACTTTCTCTATGGACTTCATATGTTATCAATCAGGGATCTTCAATGCTTTCGAGTTTTATCAGAATGCAAGATAAGGCTTGCACCCTTATGATCCTTGGCCATGACGCTACAAACCCTCCTACTTGACATCACTCTATTATGGGCATGCGTAACATTCAAATTTCTGAATATTGTTCCTCATTCTATCTTTTTCAACCTTTCTCCGCATTGAAAACCGCTAATTCTTCGGATCTGGTTGGTGATTACCTCGTTTGTATAAACGTGTGAGAATTTGACTGGCTATGTACACCTAACCACTTGACACACTACTAGATTTCTTTACATGTCTTCCTTCAATCTTGACATTTGAAAGGTCTGTGAAAGCGAAATACTATGTAAATTATTGTTGTCTAGTACAGCTAGATAGAAATTATATAGCTTTTAGGCGATAGAACTAAATGCTATTCTGCGTATGATGTATTCAACGCTAGGTGTTAGGTGTGAGAGCGGCCTCGAAGCAATCTCTTGGTTCATCTGTTGATTCATCTGCTGGTTCATTTGTTGGTTCATCTTTTGGTTCATTTGGTGTTTCCTTTGCTGGTTCATCTTTTGGTTCATTTGGTGTTTCCTTTGCCGGTTCTTCTACTGGTTTATCTGTTGGTTTGTCAGTTTGTTAATATGTTGTTCATTTTTTGGTTCATCCGTGAACATTACACGCCATCTCGTCATTGTCACAATCAATTGAATATCTTCCATCTACCCTTCCCCCTTCCCTAAACAGGTGAAAAATTTTACACAGTTATGCAACTTCTTTGCTTAAACAATTTTTCAATCGCCGTGGTACAATTTCTTTTCAACATGTAGTTAAATCACACATGGCTTAGGAATTTGACATGAACCACAAAGCCTCAACTAGTAACCACGATGTAGTTTATTCTAGTTGATTGAACTCGCAGAGGACACGGCCCCGGCTTCCGTGGATTACAATGTTAGTCTTCGACCTAAGCCCATATACATTCGTTGTAAATCTAGGGCTTAATCTTGATACACAGGGAAAACAGTGGCTGTGAAAAAGCCTTAAAAAGTCTCCTACTAAGCAGTAGACTGATGTACAGTTGTTACTAAAACCATGTTACTAAACTGCAGGGATGTCAAACTTCCATGTCGTCACGTTTGCACACTTGCCTGCAATAGCGCGGCCCATTTACCCATGACAATTTTTGTGTGCTTCCGGTTGACAAAAGAAGCTGTTTTTGACCTCTGATTTCATTCACTTAAATCAGAATGATTTTTCTTTCCTGTGCAATGGTTCAGTTGGTGGCATATAATTTCAGTTTCTTAACTCTGGCCATTCCATCTCGGCCGTTTCGCATCGGTCACTTAATTTCGGTTTTCATTTTTTTAATGAGTTATGCTAAATGCATTAGTCACATACCAGAATATTGATGATCAATTCAAGGTTTTGAATAAGGCACGGGTCTTTACTTTAGCACTCAATTCATATCATTCATTTTAAAGTATCGGATGAGTCAACATTTATGTTTCGTTTGAGCCTTAATTCATATCATTCATTTTAAAGTATCGGGTAGTCATTCCAAGAATTACTGGTAGAAATCCTTGATTCTACACACGTTCATGCCATATACTCTTAAGTATTGGATATATCATTGATTGAGTCTTAGGTTTTAACTAAACTCTTACCAGCACATTTAAGAATGATCAAATTGCGCTTTTTTTGTATACAAAATCTTTTGTTCGCTTAGGATTGAAACTTTCTTAGCTTTCCCATGATTTCAGTACTGCAGTTTTCTTAAGACTTTCTTAGCAAGAACAGCCGAATTTGTGAAACACTACAGACAAACATATACTACAGAAATACAAATGCTGTTACATAGGTTGCAACAACGGATCTATACAAATGAAGCAAAAGCTATGGTTGCCTTGCGTGATTATTGGAAACTCAAAGGAATGTGAATTATCGACTTTCTTAGGTTTAAAGGATCCAGAATGGAACTTTTTCAACTCTTTAAGCAGCCGAGCACTACTTTCTTATAAACCACTTCCTTGTAGAAAAAACGTATATTTGTCATTTGATGTACCAAGCATGGCACGAATACAGTATGACTTTCTTTACTCTGTCGAGACTTTTAGAGAGGCAATCAAATTACTTAAGTTTCAGTACCGTGCCGCGAATTATGCCCGGCCAATTTATTCAGAAGGTAGGCCTTGCTGCGGAGGACCAGCTGATTTTCGCCCGACTTGTTTCAAAATTAATTTCCTCATGAATAATGTTTGACGATACATAACGAGATCTGCAAGATCAGAGGCGATTCTAAGCCTTATCGCTTGTTTTATTGACCGCAAATCAAGAACTGTAACTGCATTAGAAATCCTTTTTCTATCTCCTAAGATAATCTGCTTCAAAGAGAAAAGTTTCACTCAAAAGCCCGTATTCTTATCGCCATAATTATGCACTTATAACAATATCTATGTTGAAATCGACGGATATATTGGTATCCCATCTCTTTCAATCTTAAGATAAAAGAAATTGGATGGAATTAATATGCATTTGGACTCAGACAATATATATCGAGATATATTCATATGTATATGAAATCTAAGAACCAGTTGCAATGTAGAGATCAATCACAAACGATTGTAAATCATCAGGATCATAAGAGAGGTCGTGATTATAATCTCATCATGCCGGTTCACCTTATCACCAGAAAGTCATCTCTATTGGATCTATTCCATATTCATTATTACTACTTTGTTATTATTTTCTATAATCTGAATTAATTGTTTTTCAAGACGAAACATAGTATATATTAACTTGTCAATGAATTTTCATGATGTATATAACCAACTTACTTCGAGCTTACTTGACGGAAAATAGATGTTAAATATTGCACTACAAAACACTCTACTAGATGAGAAATATTATTGCCATTCGTATAAGAAAATTATTTAACATACTGTGTCAGATTGACAAAGATTTCGAGATTCCAGAACGTCACAGGTTTTACTCTGTTAATTTTGTCTAAGTATTCGCATATGGATTACCCTCTAAAAAGATGCTAGCACTGTAGGCTTTATGAAATAGATAATGAATTTATATAATTTTAGTATACATATTATTTTTACCAATATCATCAAGTAGCCTCCTGTAATATACTGTAATATAAGTAGCCTTACTTACAGATATTGGCAGTGGTATTTTAACATATGATTGAAGTTTGTGTTGCTGGTATTTTTGCTATAATTGTTTTTACCATAACAAAATTAGCTCTAATTTTGGCATAGTTAACGTCATCATCATCATCATCTTCTTCTTCTTCTTCTTCTTCTTCCTCTTGTGTGGCCGTTAGGCATGAGGTGTGCAGTTAATTGTGTCACTGATCCGAGGCCATGCTGGCCCTCGATTTTTGGTGTCTTGCCAGATTGGTAGCAGTTACATTTGCACCGCAATATGTGCATATTGTTCTCATCGCCCTCATCCTCCTCATCGTCGTCGTCATCATCTTTTCATTTGTATCTTCATCTTTTTAATCTACTATCATTGGCAAAAAGTGATCGATAATTACCATCAACAATCATAAATCATTATTCATAGAAACACCACCCAGCATCTCCATCACTAGAACAGCTACCAAGTGATCCGAATCATCATGGCAACGTCATCTGCTATGTAGGGTTCTTTTTATGCAGGATCAGCTTTAGAAAAAAAGCAAAACGGAAAGCTACACATCATCAGGAAATAGGCCTTTTTACTTTAAAAAGCTATTCAATATGGCCCTGGATAACTTGGTAGACGCCCATGCAAACACTGCTTAGTGCTATTTGATTACAAATTGAATAAAGCACAGCAAACGAAAAGAGAAAATGAGCTTCAAGATTTTCTATTTAATTCGTTGGAATTAAATAGCCATTTGATTAGATATCCAGGAAATGCTAATCGCGTGAGAGGTATTTCATGGACAAAGGCGCCGAGTGTGCAGGAAAAGCCATATATTGATGATGTTACTTTGAATGATGTTTCCTAGTTTAGCACTGTTTGCCCAGCATTACAAATTAATACCAATAGATAAGCTGACTTTATGGTGAATGTATCGTAGGCCATCGTAAGTAAAGTATTCAACTGATTCACTTTTGCGAATGTTTCAAGGGCTAAATATCGTTCTGGCTCTCTACACGTAGGGACAGGCTCGCAGCCATTGGGTCGCCCAAAAAGCGACTTGGTGTCCCCCTTGAAGCACTCAAGCATTTTCTTATCATTTGGCCTCATTTATCAGAATTCAATGAAAACAATGTATTTAACTATATTTGAACATCACTGAGGGCTGCAAGGCCACCATTGTTTTTGAAATTAGCATTTATCTGCTCCTAAAGTCAAATTATAGTTTTTCTGGCCCTTCAACAGATTCTATCTCTCCTTCTTTCAGGATCTCTGCATCATTGTCTCGATGTCTAAGATTATTTATGTCCTCTATTTGTCCATCAAGAGTTTTTTACATAATTACTTGAATTAGATTACCCTTTAATATATAAAATTGCACCTTTGTTCCTTGCTTCCGTCTTTTACTGGTGGTTAAGTTGGTTCATAACTTTTTGATGAATTCCTGGATTGATTGCAATCTTCGATGGTATAATGCTAGACAAAACTTCGGGACTTTTCAATTCCCCAAACCATTTCCAGATATGTAGTTGCCAGGTGTTGATTCCAAGAGCATGAATGAGAAGGACCGATACATAAGTCTTGGTTAAATGATCCAATTTTTTACGTAACATTCACGGACATTATTGTTCAGTGAAATGTTGAACCGTTTAACCATAGTAAATACGATCTAATCACGTTGGTCAGTCACCCAACATTACGATGGGCGAGTTTAGGTGAAATTTGCTCGAGATCAGAAACAAGCCGCCGGTTCACCCAACACTTTAAATCTCTTTTTAAACTTTCAGTGAAATATTGGTTCACTTGACCACCTCACCCAACATTTTCAAATGGACGCATACGTAGCTTTTTAGATTTTGCCACCAAGATTTGGAATTTAACATTAATTTTCGTGATATCCTGTTGTAACTAGCCTGTGACAATTTCCTTATGTTTACATCGAATTCTCAAGTCATTCCGTCATTTATGATTTGCAGTTCACTTATACGTGTTGCAAAAATATTCCATCGCGCACACCAAAGCTCTCCTAGCTCCAAGAACATGCCGCATTAAGAGTTGGCTGAAATGTTCAATTATTATGACCGATAATTGTCAAATGTGAACTCAAATCTTTTGCGAAATGTCGGCTGAAATGTTGGGTGATATGATGAATCATTTTGGCGCAGGCTCAGTTACAGAACTGAGCGCGATATAATGTGCGAAGGCAGAGGTGTATGGGTAAAGTGGAACTGCCCTCAGAGAATGAGATTTTTGATGAATGAGGGAACCTACGTCTAGAAAGCAATAAACTCTAAGGAACTCGTACAAGTATAGAGAATGTACCCAAGGATACTTTTAATTTTGAATATCTCTATTACTGCAAAAATTCGCGAGAATTACCCAGCCGGTTCAATTCATCGCATTCATATTTGATATAAATTTTATTTAATCAATGTGGCAGTGTTTCGGCATGTATCAATGAGGACTTTGCGTTTAAACATACAATGTCTATGGTATCCTGTCTCAACACTTAACATTTATATCGTCTATAATGTATAAGGTGAGCAGTTAAAGTTAAGGAATTAGTAAGAAACTTTTGGCACTAAAATGTTGTCAAAAACAGGTTCAAAAATAGGGAACTTTATGGTATATGCTGTAAGTCAGATTTCCTGCATAAAAGATATATGTACATCAAATCTTGTCCACCGAGCTTCCGAGAACAGTTTACAAAGTGACTTAAACATTCCTGCTATTGATGGAAAGTGTGATTCAATCAATCAAGATTAAGCCATTACTCTTTCCAATTCCTAAGCTTGACATTAGTGCAGTTTCGGATTTTAGGAGAGGGAGTGGTGGCAAATCCCCCCTAAAGTAGATGTGTCGCTATTTTCTGCATAGATTGGGGTTATTCTAGGAACAAGCATATGATATTCGGCAAATCTATTCTACAAAAGTTGGAAAATTGCCCCCCTCCCCTTAAGATTTGCAAACATCTGTCACTGCTTTCAGGAGCAGTCGATGCTCTAATTACAGCTTGGGATCGTATACTTGTTGCTTGTGTTCATTCGATAGAAGTGTATCTAATATCGGCTCTGTCCAATTTCTAGGTATTGGATGCTACCAGCTTGAACAACCACTACTCTACTTTCCATTTCCTTTGATCGTTTGCCTTCTCTTTGCTTGTTGTAAGCAAAACTTCAGCAAGTTTTGAAAGCTAGTGTTAATCATCGACTGGATTTTCATACATGCTTGTGTCGCACCAGCAAGACTAATATCGCGGTATATTTTTCAATTAGCCACACCTTGTTTGCATGAACATCAATTAAGAGGACGTTACGAAAACTAAGCTTTTGGATTTAGGACGATGTCTGAGCCTTTTATTCTTCTTAAATACCTCAGAAATCCATAATATTAGAGGTAATAACATATGGGCTGGCGGCTGGACCTTTAGATAAATGTTAAATTACAGACGTCCCTTCTCTGACATTTGCCAGATATCATATGCCTGCCCTGTGGGAACTAGTTGATGATAGCAGGAAGGAATAAGGAGGTAATGCAGATTGTTGGAAAGCATATGGTTTCTCCACTGTGCACTTTTTTTATAAGAAACTTAGATGACAGCCTGCCTCTAACAGTTCTTTATTTTCGGACCTCTTTTGGTAGCATTTTATTACTAAATGTCCTTGATAGTTCCTTAAGTTTAACAGCACATTTCAAACTAAAGACTTTGTAACTGTTAAAGAGAGGATTCTGTAAAGTTTTCAAGTTTCTTTACAAAACCCACTATGAAACAGTTGCTAAAAGGATTACACAAAATTCCTACAGATCTGACTTCATAAGTCTGGATTGCCTACAATAAGAAGAAGATTCCAAATTTAAAGGCTCCCTTACTACTTGCAAGTTATCTTTACAAGGTCCAATGGCTTCTCTACACGCTCTTGGGCCTTGCACGCCTATACCTTTTTTATAGAGCTCGGATACTACTTGATAAGTTAATGCTCTGACTACTTCCTAAACCATACAATTATTGATAGCCCTTCATAAACAATATGCTCTTTACTTCCATTGTTTATTTTTCATATAATTCAATATAGGAATTCTTTTCACCAAGGTATAATTGCTTATCGTGCCGTCCTTGCCTAATGGAGTCATGACCATAAAATGATGTCTTGATACGTTGTCCTTTGTTTGATTTATGCCTATGAATGAGTCATTGTTTTAGTCCTTTTGTATCACTGGATGGCCAGCCTATTGATATAGGCTTATGAAGTCCAACAATATTGGAGATAAGACATAAAATTGACCATCAGTGTTGGATGTGGAATCGCAGTACAAATTATAGAATGAGATTTCGTAAAAGAGGGTCTTTTTGTTTTAAGTAGGGACGTGTTGTACTGACTTCTAATAAAATATTTAATCCATTTTGCACTTGAGAAGAGGAAATGAGATCTACTTTAGTTAAAAGGAGCAAGAACAATTAGAAATTAGGGGCAATGTCCATGCTTGACTCTAGTAGGCATTTTTTCTAAGGTAAAAGCATTCAATTATTCAGAGTTCTCAAGGGTAGCAATCTGGCTAATTTGTTGTAGAGTGCAGAAACCATATATCCTGAAGTGTGAACTTTTGCTTGATGACCCATTCACACCCCTTGCTTTTTTTTGAGTGACAGATTTTGTTTTAACCCTTGTCTTTTAAAATTTTACTGCTTCGTTGCACCCTGCTGCATCAGTCAGCCTCTCAAGCTTTTTAAAGTTGCATTTCTATGTCTCACTTGATTTATTGAGTATAGCAGCTGATGAAATTCAATTCTTGTATAGGGCGAATGCTTATGGGTTTCAGCAAGCGGACGGACACTGATATTACAGAAAACGAAGCTAACAAAGTTATGCGATGCAGAGAGGGCTGTGTTACGGCAAATTGTTCTCCAGAAACTCCCAGAGTTCCAGCTTGGATGCAGCATCAGTCCCCCAAAAGGTATCAACTTTTCACTTACCTAGTCTTTATTGTCTTTATTCATTATCTTTATCTATTCATTATTTATTCATTCCGTTACAATATCAATCTTTGATAGGCCTACAGTGCCAGTTGTCAAGCAATAATGCTTTGAAACTTAAAATTTTTTTCCGTTTTCTAATAATATAGAAAGCCCTGAAACAAGGAACCCTGCATTTCATTGCCTATTCAAGAATAATGTGCATACCAGTATGATTCAATGTAAGCATTAATTGATGCAAAAATTGATAGTAGAACGATTGTTCACCAAGAATTGGTAGGCAATGAGATCTAGGTTAGTCCATACTTTGCTTTGTCTACAGATAGCACATTAAATTGCTTTTATTGTGATAATGATAACTCTAATTGCAAGTGTCTAGTTCGGAAACTTCTTATAACTCGTGTAATATGCAGTTTACAATTGAAAATCTCTTTATTAGTAGGTAAACTGTATTAGGTTTGCTAGGCTATTAGAACAAACAATACTATTTATTTCCTTGTACTACTGATGCTAATTGTACCTATAGGGGCAAGTTTTACACAGACTATTTGTATATCTAAACGCCGCTTGTAATCATAGACTTGTTCCATATAAGTCTCTTTTCAATATTTATAACTTGAGATTGCATAAAAAGAAAACAATATGAAGTTAATTGCACTAGAATAGCAAAAATTTCAAAAAAGTATAGCAAGACGTTAAAGAGTATATTAAGATCTATAGGTTGTAAAAGGAAAGAGATATCTACTGCAAGAGTATATACTTTTATTCATTCCAACCGTTCCATTAAAAAATGTTGGTCACCTCTGTTGGACTTCTGTTTTAAATATCAAATTATTCATTGTTTTTTTCAAATTTAACTTATCAAAGCATCATATTTTCCTTTTATGCTACTAAGAGTTTAAGACTTATTAAGGTACTATGAAGATAGAATTCCTATTCAGCATTCTGTATTAGTCTACAGTATATGGAGATACATTATCTTGCTAGTAACGTACTATTGCATCTCCACATACCGAAAAATTAATGTAGAATGCAGACAAGGATACAATCCAATCGAGATAACACATAGTTAGTAATTTTATATAATCTTAGTAGCATATTCGTGCCCTTGACATCTAACCGTAAGAATGTTATATATGTATAGAAATATTTATATTTATACATATAGATGGCAAGAAGCTAATATACTATATATATATATATATATATATATATATATATATATATATATATATATATATATATATATATATATATATATATATATATATATATATATATATATATATACACTAAGTCATAAGTGGGCTACCACAATTGGAAAATTTATTTTGGCCCCAGTGCGGATTCGAATTCACGATGTTTAGATCAGAAGACCCCTGTGCTAATCAATTGCGCCATCCAGGCACAAAAGAATAGCACATATATATATATATATATATATATATATATATATATATATATATATATATATATATATATATATATATATATATATATATATATATATATATATATATGTATATATATATATATATATATATATATATATATATATATATACAGTCAGTAACCAGCGAGTAACCAGGATTTCTCTTTTTTCGGTGCAAACAGAAAAGTTGATATTATGCTAAGAAAATTCAGGAGAAAATTTACCACTACCTAGGATCGAACTAGGGTCTCTTGCTTTCAGGCCAAGCGTCGTAACCACTAGACCACAGTGGCTTGTTTTAACTCTCTTGATTTTTCTAGTGGTCTAGTGGTTACGACACTTGCTCGGAAAGCAAGAGATCCTGGTTCGATCCCAGGTGGTGGTATGCTTTAATTTTCTCCTGATTTTCTGACCATAATACATACATATATATATATATATATATATATATATATATATATATATATAAATATAATGTGTTTTTGATGCTCCTTTATGATACGACTGGATAGTTTTGAATTACCACCAGCACGAAGGAGGAATATTGTTAGCTATTTGTGAGTGCTTTTCTAAAAATATTACCGGAAATTGGGAGAAGCCTATCTTGAATAGGAGGGTAGAGCTTAACCTGACATTCATTTTCTTGTTTTGTTTCAATTATATGCAATTCAATCTATTTCCTAGACTTTATTGTAGTGCCATGATAGCATTCTTCCCAAGTGCAATTACTGTATTTGTTCCAGTTGTCAGAATTCGGCTTAAAGAAGCATTTCATAAAGCCTTCTTCTATGTATGAATTTGACTCATAATACCATTATCTTTTTTGCCGGGCTGCCCATTGCACAGATTTATATTGAGCCCAGCCCATTGAGATCAGTAGTATATTGCCCCAGCAATTAAACGTAATATTGTTGTGTGGATCAGTCACGGTCTCAGTAGAAAGCTGATCTGCATTTCGCTAGTCATCTGTTAGCAAGATATAGCTGTTTTTACGTTGGGAGTCATTGTGTGGTATCTTCCCATAGAAAACATTACTATTCGATCTTTCTTCAGCGAGTTTCATTCATACATCAAAGCTGGAGCACATAGTCTTAGTAGAATGGACGATAGTGGGAATGCTATTGGACCCCCACTATGACTACAATGAGCCCTATGATAGAGTTTTTTTGGCTGCTTTATGCACATAGAAAAATGCATTGAAGAGCTTTTAAACTTAAGGCTGCATTCAACGCTAGAATAACGAAGGTACTGTGCACCGACAATATGCATGTTGCATATGAGTAATTGCTTACAAATATCTCAGTATGCACTGGTTGTATCTGGTATCGTCTTATGTTGCTGTGGGTTACGGTGTTCAATAGGTCATATGAATGTTTGGCATGAGAGAATTGGAAGTCACGCTGTGATCGACGAAGTTATTTGAAGCTCATTATTAGGAATTTACCCCCAGTTGTCTGGATAATGCTTTATGGGGGATAATCTTACTTACAGTCCAAGAGGAAGAGAAAGGAACTCTTCTTGCTGCTGGACGTCCATTCATATGGTATTTCCCAGCGTCCTTTAAGCATCATGTATATGCTTGTGGTGGTCTCCATGTGTTGGTTGACTGTAGAAAGAAATGAGCGACTGTTCATCAGCTATTCCTTTCTATTCATTGGGAGGCTATCCTTGTTCTTTGTTGTAGCTACATTCCAAACCAGGTATAAGATTTGTGTGGAATTCTGCTATTGTAGACAGTCAGTACATGACCTCCTTCCCTTTTGTGCATTTCCCAATCAATTGGTGTAATTTGTACAGCATATCATTGCGTCAACTTTATACCCTATGTATACCAGGTGGATTCTAATAGCTACGTATGCCAATGTACATTATTCACGCTCTTGTGAGACTTAATTCAAGTGTATTTGGTTTCATGTCTGCTCATGCGAAGACTATTAACCCTTAATATACTGATGGACCTCATGTGCAGCCGTACTCTCTTGGACGCGTTACTAGTGAAGTACTCTGCTAGTGAGTTAGGATAAAATTAACAACTTGGTTAATTTCCCTTTCTCATTATTAAAGATTAAGGTCCAAGAGCTGGATACAATGCTTTCCATTCTGCAGACTTTACAGTGATTGTGCTTTTTATATTTAGATATCATTCATCATCATTAAATGCTATAAGAACCTCCCACGCAAGAACGCCTAAGCTCATCTGTTTGTACACTTTGAAGTGGGCGACCTCCTTTCTATAAAAAATCTTCTCATCAGAACCTTTGTTCGTCGCTGAAATTGCCCGCTGTACAATTCGACTCATCTACTGAAGCTCACACAGCATGTGCTGTGCATGTATGTCAATGTGCGAGCATCGTCCAGGACAATTTACGATTTCGGACACTCGATGCCTTCAGCCTCTCCTTTGGGATGCACAGAGTTGATTTAAAAGTCCTCATTCTTGCTAGCAGCATGGAATCCTTTGTCGTTTTTCACCGCGGTTTAATACAGCAGTGTGCTCATATCTTACAAAGAAATTGAACCTTAAAACGTTTGAAAGTCGATAATGAATCGACATTTAAGTTATTTTCAACTCATACATACATACAAACATATATATATATATATATATATATATATATATATATATATATATATATATATATATATATATATATATATATATATATATATATATATATATATATATAGTATATGAATATATGTAAATATTTTTCCTGATCAGTGCACAGGCACGAAACTTTCAGTGGACATATTGGTCATCTATTAGCTGTACTTCATCTCTACTTGGAAGCTCTTCTTGGTAGAGATTTTTGTCACAAGGATTTCATCTGATGGACGAACAACTTTATAGCGATTGTTCCATAATGATTATTCCAAGTTGCTATTGCATTTCTTTATTGCGCTATGCGAATGATCCAGCTCCCTTGAAAAGGGCAGATAATAAATTGTGATGATCTTCCAGTATACATTCATAATCTATATGAAAACACATCACTGGATTTCTTGTATCAGATTTCAGATAATTCAATTAGTTTACATGGCAACCATAAAAAAGTTAAGTGAGGTTTGACTTACTAGATTGATTAAAAGGATGGATTGCTTATGTCTGCGGGTAAAGGTACTGCTTACCATTTCCTGTTCTCACACTAACCTTACTTTTCTACAGCACATTGGCATGTGTTTTTACTCTCACTTGGCAAGCCTTTCCGTAATGATATACCTTGTTAACTTTCGAATCCTGCCTTGTACTTTAATCCACACACAATTGATATATTCGAGACTAATGCCCTCACACGGAGGTTGGGTGGTACTCTCATCTTACTTTTTAAGATATTGGAAATCAGCTCGACTGCTTTTGTGACTTCATGAGGCCTTATAATCTAAGTCCATCATATCTTCTTGTGATACCTTTCATGCGTGTTGTGTCTGGTGAATGCACACCATTTCTCACTCTACAAGAGCTGGGTCAGCACCTCCTACCTTGTTGAAGAATGCGAAATAAGCAGACATGCATGTAGTTAAAAACATATTTCAACCTTTTCTTATCTAACTTCGGGAATAAGAAATAAGCAGATGTGCAGCAGAATTCATAAAAGTTGGATTTTAGAGATAATGAACTATAGTGACTGTATGTAAGTTTCTGTTTTTGTACAGCTAGTTTTTCAATAAATCTAAATAGTTTTTTGAAAACTGAGGAAAAGCATTGTGAATTTTATACCCTTTCATGATTCTTCCCTCCTCCAGTAAAAAAATCTATTGGAATTACTTGATTGTAAAAAGAAGATGCCATTAATGTGGAATGACGTAGCTGTAGATATGATGTCAGAGTAAATTTCATATCATTTGTTCATAAAAATTTCTGTTCAAGTAATAGATTTCACCAAGTTCTTAATTGGTGTTGCCTCAATCCTATACTTTATGAGTGCACGTTTTTAGGCTATAGTACATAACTAAGGTCTTTTTGCCATGCTGAAGTGAACATAAGGAAACTGTGCAAATAAAGGACATAAGCTTAATGCTTTTGCCAAGGAAGAGTAGTTAAAGTAAGCAACAGGTATTATGAAATTTATGAGAAAAGAATCTGCTTCTTTATCACTGTGCTCTTCCGACGGAGGTTGGATAGTATACTCATCTTAATTTTTAGCATCCACGCTTAACAAGCGCGCTCCATCACCAATATCTCTTGCAGCCAACCTCCCATTTTTGAAACCTTTCGTTGATTAATCGATCTATTGATTCACTGGTGGAAGGTGTGATCAGTCACTTAACTGATCGACTTTGAAATTGATGGATTGATTGACTTAATCGTCAGTTGATTACCTTGCTGACGAATTGATTGACTGGTCGACTATGAAATTGATTGATTGATTGATTGATTGATTGATTGATTGATTGATTGATTGATTGACTTAATCGTCAGTTGATTAACTTACTGACGAATTGATTCACTGGTCTACTGTGAAATTGATTGATTGGTTGATTGGTTGATTGATTGATTGATTAAATTAATCGTTAGTTGACTACCTGATTGATCAATTGATTCACTGATGGACTGTGAAATTGATTTATTTATTCATTGACTTTTTAGGAATGTTCAAGTAATCGTCATGTTAATTTGTTTATTCCCTCGTACCTTTATTGAATCATTTTATAGCTCTAATCTTTTCATATATCTATTCAACAATCCATGGACTGCGCAGTCGCTTCGTAATTCAATTATTTAATTCATCAGTTGACGTCATTTGTTATACCATGCTGCAGCTAATTTCAGGGGCAGCGTGTGCTACCATAGAGTAGGAGGGGACTTTAGTGGGCCAGTTCCCCTTTAGGGCATCACCTTCTGGTGGCAAAGCCTTTCAATACTTCAGTATACAATAAAATAAGTGACTGGAGGGTGACATAGAGCAATGATGTGACACAACAAAAGAATTAGACCATGCTAGATGTCTTCCAACCTCCCAGCTTTCTCTCCTCGAATACCGAAGAATTACAGACTTGACCCTGGAGATAACTGGGGGACATGTCCCATAGTCTCCCCCACACCAAAGGGGCTACCATTGACTAATTTGGCCGTATTCGTCTGATATTTTAATGCTTATTTCCAGCAATACAGTTTATCAAGCAATCTATTAACATTAGTCTTTTATGCACGCTTTTGTGATAAGATGGTTTATAAGATGGTTTATAAGAAAGCAGTACTCGGCTTCTTAAAAAGTTAAGAAAGTTTTGTGCTGGATTTCTGAGACGTGAGAAAGGTGCAAAGTTGATACATACTTGAAGTTACAATTTTCATGCAAGTCCGTCATCTTTTTTACTTAATTTGCATAGATTTCCTGCGAAATCCTATGTAGTTCAGTGTTATGTTCATGTAGTGCCTATCTGTCTACGTTACATTTCAATGGCACATAAACTCGAGTATCTTCGGTAAGGAGTTCAAGAAAATTTCAGTATTGAAATCATGAAAAGTTGAGAAAGTTTTGGTACATGACGAAAACAGCTTTCTTACAAAACAGAACGCGTATAACTGCCAAAAACTTTTTATATATCTCCCAAAAACCTGCTGGGAGTTTCCATGCACGCCAACAAACTGCTTGCTTCGAGAATTAGACACCATTGGTAATAGAGAGTCTTTTGTAGAGAATCTTGCGTCAACATGTCGTTTCCATTAACCACCTCAGCTCAATTGGCTCATTGGCCGCCATGTAACAAACCCATCAGTCCACGTAAGCCCATCACATTAGTATGATTCAGAAAGATATCAAATTGAAGTTTGTGATATCTCTGCGAGTTTGATTGTGTTACTTGGCATGATTCGGTTAAATTTATATCCGCTATGTTTATTTTTTGTAATTCATATCATTGCTGAAATTTCACAAAACCAAGATAGCCGGGCAAGCACATCTCTTTTGTTTTCGACGAATGTCTAATGGAATGAAAGGAATGTCTTTGTTTCTAGTTCAGCATGCTTGTCGTTTTGGTGCACATGCCTTGTACTTTGCCAAGCTTTTATGTTATTTGCACAAATCAGGCAGCAGTCTTCGCTGAATAGTGGACTTTTCAAAGCCCTAATGTAGTTAAGTATAAGCTGCTAGCACTGCTATTTCACAGCTCGCGTGAATTGGATATCTTGTACTATCAAAGTAAGGTAGAGAGGGTGGAGTTTTCATATCCCGGCAAACGACTGCTTTAAATCTAAATCAAACATTGATAATAAACGATTTAGCTCATCTCTATCATTTATGCCTTTGGATGTTAATGATAAGACATAGACTTTCGCATTCAAACCCGTTAGCGTCTGTGGTATTTTACTAAGTTTTATGGTACAAGGAGGATATCTAGACTGAATTCTGGGTTGCATCCTTGGGATCCTTGGAGGTTGATCTCTAACTCGACTACCCAATAAGTTCATTATTCGCTACCACGAACTAGCTTCCAATTCCACCGTTTGTCTCGGTTTCCTATAGAAATAATGACCGATAACTCGGAAAACTCGGAAAACTCGAACATTTTTTTATCCAGTATAAAATTTTACGTCAACGAATTACAAACTTACACGCTACTAAGCAGCACTACAAATATAATACCAGGAGGAGCGAAATATCATGGGTACCCTGTGGTGTTTTAACATGAGCATAAAATCTAACAAAAGCTACATATTTAAGACTTCACAACAAAATAGAAATGAGATGTTTAACGAAACGCTTAGGGAGAGATGAGAGTTGCTATTTCTGATTTGTTCAAAATGGATGTCAGCGGCATATTACTTCTTCCAACTGTGCTGAACTGGTGAAGAGCAATCTAGTCCATTCACAATTTGATTAATCCAACCACGATCTTACCTAAACTATGCTCTAGCCTGTAATCGTATTATCTACTTCTTTTACAATCGAAATCTTTACTCGATGAGGTTCTAGAACTATATGGATAGTGTTACTCGTTTCATCATTGACTATTGACCCAACTAAACCAGCAAATAACACTCTTTCCTTTTTGAAGTGGAGTGTGTTGACGCGAGTTTTGTCTTTCATAGTTGCTAAACATTTAGTATGCTAATGGGTTGTGTCGTTCATAGCTAGAGTTGTATCTTCATGCTTTGACTTAGAGTAGTTGCTTATGTCCCTGTGTTTGCAAAACATCCAAAAGAAGAGTAAATTTTAAGCTGATCGTTAACAGCACAATGATGGTTATTGAGAGGATGATCCAAAGAATCCAGGGTATTCGTGCTTCCCTTTTACTGAGATTCTATCAAGGACTGTATATACTACAAATGAATTTTAAAGATATACCGTTAGAACGGCTCTTCTTCAAAATATAATCCGTATATTTACATAAATATTTTCAACGCTTGCGAATCTTGCCAAGGAGATGTTTTGACCACTATTTCTGTCATTTTATTATCAGTTTATCACAAAGATGTCCGAGCCATTGTTATTTATAGGGCATTTTAGAAATTACTAGAGTTTATTTAAAAACGATTCAATGCCTCATGTTTTGCATGGAACTTTCTCACAGTTTTGTGCTGGCAGTTTCCCAAATGGATGTACTTAGAATAAATTCTTAAATGGATGGATGGATGGATGGATGGATGGATGGATGGATGGATGGATGGATGGATGGATGGATGGATGGATGGATGGATGGATGGATGGATGGATGGATGGATGGATGGATGGATGGATGGATGGATGGATGGATGGATGGGTGGGTGGGTGGGTTGATTGAAGGATGGGTGGGTGGGTGGATGGATGGATGGATGGGTGGGTGGGTGGGTGGATGGATGGATGGATGGATGGATGGATGGATGGGTGGGTGGATGGATGGATGGATAGATGGATGGATGGATGGATGGATGGATGGATGGATGGATGGATAGATGGATGGATGGATGGATGGATGGATAGATGGATGGATGGATGGATAGATAGATAGATGGATGGATGGATGGATGGATGGATGGATAGATAGATAGATAGATGGATGGATGGATGGATGGATGGTTGGTTGGTTGGAAAGATGAAGGAAAGAACGAATGAATGTATAGCTATATCCATGAATCAATGAAGTAATGACTAGACCAATGAATGGATCAAACGATTGTAGCCAGATAGTCAAATTTTTGGTCAATATAATCAAATTATGACAGCTATCATTAACTTTGTCTGCATTCATGAGCCGGTCATCGGCTCTTTACTTCAATAAACCCATATTTGATAGGTGTTTGTCTGCACGTACAGGCCACCCTTTCATTCTTATTAGCCGAACAGTTAGCTTGCAGGCGTATTGGTTTGCCAAAACTAATATAGCAGATTCATATAATTATGGTTACGTCTGTCCAGTAGCTTAATCATTGCTTTGTTATCTTTCAATTTAAGATGGGAATTCAAATCGACGAACATGGAAACAACGATTCTTTCTCGGGAGGAAAGACAAAGGTATTGAAAATTGTTCCATTCTGTTTCTTGTTTCTTTTACGGCTGGTTACAAGTTGAAGTAAATTGTATTAATTAGCTATCTGATTCACTTTTTCCTTTGTACGCACTCTTTCCATTGTAAACGGCCTTCATTGCCTTCCCAGTGATGTTATCATTCCTCAATATCAAATCGAGAGATAATCATGAAAGGTAAAAGCACCGCGTTAGCCTTAAAGAAAGACCGGGCTATCTCAAATGTCAACTAGTTCCTTGCCACCAAGTTTTATATCCTTGCTTCCGTAAATACTGTCGTGGTGAAGTAACCCCCGATTATCTTTCAGGCATGTGCTTTGAAAGTGAATCATATTGTAGTAACCGTTAATAACATCACTTGATCAAAAGTATATATTTTCGATCTAATACGGTCTTAAATTCCACATTGCTTCACGTGAACACATATGATGAACACATATGATAGGCTAAATCTAGTAAGACAGCGGTGAATTAGCATCTTTTTGTGATTACGGCGTAGAATAGCTTTCTTCTATCTCGCGTATAGGGCATTGCCGACCAATTTATCCTTTCCTATTAATAAATTACTTTTAGCGTGTAATATTAGCTCTTGTTGGCGGATAACTCTTGAAGTTCTAATTCTGTTAACTGAATAGCAAATGCCCGTAAGACATTTTCTGTTAACTAGGATGACTCAAATCGAGATTGAATGAATGAGTTTGTGACACTGCTCAGTGCTTGCACCCTTTTTATAAGAATTCTTTTTATAGAAACAAGGAGTCTCGATTTGGAAAACAAATAAGGACCGAACACTGCTAAAACGTGCTCAGCCTACGATGGGAATTGCCAACAGCATTAAGCTCCCCTTATTCCCTTGGCAGATAATTCCAGTTTCTTATGAAAAATTCGTGTGGTCCAGCCAAGTGTCTTAGAAACTGTATACTACAAGTAGTTTCTCAAAGATGTTTATAAAACTACTCTTGAAATAAGAACAATCTTTAAAGCATTTGAGTCTAAAGTTATCAGAGAATTAAGAACATTGAGCTTCAGCATAACTTATCTGGTTCTTATAAAGAAAGAGTGACTGTACTGATAACTGGACTGACTTTATTGAACCAGGACTGTATGTCTTACTCCCTCCACATTTCTACTGATTAGTTATTTGCCAACTTTGGTAGTATATCGCCGTCTATGAGTTTGAGACAACTCTATAGCTACATCTCAAAACATTGCATTCATAGGCTTAACTTTTCAAAAACACGTACGTCTCCTAAGTGAGATTAGAAACACTGTTAGTAGCTGTAAGCGACCTGATGCTCAGTCAAAACAAGAATATTGACTCCCAAGACCTTTTTCTGAAGTCGTAAAGAGGATTATGTGCTTCAGCTTTTTAGTACTTAAGATGGCCCAATGGCAGCTACATGTGTATAACTGCACGGTAATCGAAACAATTAAGAGCATTATCTGTGTCTGAAAATTTTCTTTGCTTTGTTTACATTTAGCAACTGGAAATATTTTGCCACTCCTTAGAAGCAAGAACGCATTGCGTTAAGGCCAGTTTCCACTTAGTCGCTTTGGTCGCGCGAATGAGCGAATGCACCCTCAGTGACAGGTATGGGCGATTGCAGCGAATAAGAGCAGCGACTCGTCGAATGATAAATTTTGGCGGTAATAATAACACAATAAACAAAACATGGCGCTCACAAGAAGGCAATTGCTACTTATTTTATTATTACGAAGGCGTTTTCGTAGGACAAATGTTAAGCGAAAGAGATTTTGGATACGAAAGATATATTCTGAGCGGATTACTTATCGAGTAATCATGAAATTCTGCACTTCAAAATTATTTCCTGACGATTCATGTTTCAAATCAAACCATACATAGGAAATACACAATAGGATGTAGCAATACTACGAGAAAGCGTAGTTTATGGGTTGAAGGCAAAAATGAGCGATGGAAGTACCCTAAAGCGTCTATTGTTTGTGCAATTCATCTCACCATATAAGCTCGGGGTTTTCCCAACAGACTCAAATATCAAAACTAACTCCACAATATCAGGAAACTCCCCACTTCACTGCCTTGCTATTGTTTGAAGTGCCAAGACACTGCGCGAATTCGCTCAGTAGTTCAACTCAGTTGAACTACTGAGCGAACGGGAGATCATTCGCAGCGAAATAAATTCTTGTTCACTGCGCATGCTCAGAGGGCCATTCGCTCATTCGCGCGACCAAAGCGACTAAGTGGAAACTGGCCTTTAGTGAGGACTGTGCGTCTAATGATCTATTATGAAAATATAACTATTTGTCAACATTAGTCTGGTTGCATTTGAATCAAATATGCTAGGCCATACCATGCTAGATCAATCATTTTCAAAAGGTTTCAACATCTCTAATATGGTTAAGATTGTCTTATATTCCCAGAGTTCCTCATGAGAAGTAAGTAAAAGCCAATTTACTAAATGAATAATATTCTAAAACAGAGGTGGGTAACCTTCTAGGAGGGTGGGTCAGATCCATCAAACCTTTTCGTCTAGCGGATTAAAGTTATCCTAAACTAAGCAAAACTTTTACCAGTCAGAACCTAATAAGTCTTAACTATTCCACACTGCAAAGCAGCTAACAAAGAATGGAGCTATCTACTCGCGGGCCACAAAAATTCTCTTCGCAGGACGGATTGTGGTCCGATGGCCGTATGATGCCCACCCACCCCTGTCCTAAAACGCCGTCATTCCCCAATATTGGGAGATTATAACCTCAGACGGTTCTATTTTCCGAAAACATAACGACATTATTCAAATACCATTAGTAAGTTTGTGAACTTAGAGGCATAGTTTTTCTCTCCTCTGTATAATAGAGCAAATGACCAATACCGTGTCACAGCAATCTCCTACCTAGTGACCTATAATATGAAAAGATTATTTAAGCTCCGGACTTGATTTCTGAAAGTTTCTAGTTTACTTTTATATCCAGACTTTATTTATCAACTTATGTCCAAGTGATATTAGTCATATAACATTCATACTGGTAGCTTTCTAATATGGTAGTTAAGACTATTGGGCTTGATAGAGCTATGCAATTTCTTCGTTTGTGGAAGGGTACACAATTGTTTCCATATGAACATGACAAAAATATTAGTGAAGGGTTAATGGTTTAGTAGTTGGTCTGAAAAGCAGTCAGATTGTAAGAGTCCTTATAGCAAATAATTTTGTCATTAAAATATACCATCGGGATGTGTCGTATTTGATATAACTTCTTGCGCTTCTTGTGGTTATCTACTTTAAAACATTGCAGTATATAACAGCGAACTGGTTAACATTGAAAGTTATTTTTTTCAGGTAAAACTATTTTAATCAGCCAGTCTTTTAAGGGAGTCTTACACTCCTGTTTATCATTATCAGCTTCTAACTTCTGGAAACGAAATTCATTCACATCTAGCCACACGAAAAGTGTTCAACTAAAATTCAACTCAGGCATACAGATTTGAAATCGTTTCACCAAGCTATGCAGACCATTTTTAAACTCAGATCTCTCCCAAATTCCATTTATGGCTTTCTTATTGCTTTGTTTGCACTCATCTTCAGGAAATTCCAAACTGGTATTACCAGCTTTATTTTTACATAATGCTTCTTGCAGATTCAAAAGAGCAAAGAACTCATTTTGGGATACCAATCTCACAAGTCATTGCAAATGATGCAGAAGTCGAAGAAGTTAATAGCAGGTGCGATGCTCGCAGTGATACTGCAAGTACTGGGAGGCGATCATTTGTTAGACAAGAAGAGATATCAAAAGAAGATAATGACGAGTTCAATTTGCCTGAAGATGATTCGGAAAGGCGAAACAGTCTACCGGATTCATATGTGCCTTTTGTTAGATCGAATAGCTTCGATTTTGGGGAAGAGGAAGGACTAGATTTACTCAAATCTGAGGGTATACAGCAATGTCAAGAGGGAGCAAGCACTATTATGCGTCGCGAAAGTCAAAGGAGACGACAGACAAATACGTATCGTAGATCCAGACTTTTGGATGCGTTGACATTATCATCGTCCTCAGCATCCTACATTAGTATTATTGATCGTGATGATGAGCTGAAACCACCCGGTCCGCAAGTACCGAAAATTGTTATGCTGCTCATTGAATATATAGAACAACATGGATTAAGAGTCTTAGGGATTTTCAGAACCGGCGGACTGCGCAAAAGAGTGAGGCATGTGAGTGAAATTGTGATCTCTCACTGCTATTGTGGTCTTTCAAGACTTCCAGCGTAGCAAACTCACATTGCAAAATAGTTGCGATTGCAGACTTTATCAATGTATTTCACATTTATGGCATTTGTCTCCTCGTCTTAATAATTAACTTCAGTCACATCTGGCTATTTGCCATTTCATTTACAATAGGTTGAATTCTATTGGTACACTCATTGCCTATCAATCATTTTTCTGCTCATATGAAGCAATTCCACATTTACCCTTGAGGATGTTACAGACGAATTAATTTGTCCTTCATTAATACTGTTCAGTACATACGGATGCTTTTACCCCGATGTTTACAGTCTATTTACTTATTTTATACGTTAGTGTCCGTAGTTAGTCGTAAACCGTCTGTTTTGATATAGCTACACCTATCACTGATTACCATGAACTGACTTATGAAATAATCCTTTTTTCACCCTTTTGCTTTAGATGAGAGAGGAATTAGAGAGTGGAAATTTCTCTATCATACATTCAGAAGAGACTAACCCCCAAGACGTTGCTGCTCTATTCAAAGAGTTTTTTAGAGATCTTCCAGATCCCCTTCTTACTAGGGAGCTTTATGCACCATTTCTAGCTACTAGGAGTAAGTACTAATCTATATCTTTAGTTATCTTGGTGCTACCGATTACCTTTTACATTTGATATGACTCTTTACACTTCTCAGCTGTCATATTAGCGGAGAACGGTTGAAGAGATGGATACATCATTTGAAAACGAGTCTTCTTATTGTGCTAGCAGTAGAAAGTTAGACAATAAACAGGTACGAGGCCATCTCTGGAAAAGAGGAGGGCTAATGCAAGCAAATGTGTCATTAGCTGAACGATTTTGCGCCTCCCTTCCATTAAGCATTTGAGAGTGACTTTTTTATGAAAACTAATACAACCGTTACTACTGGCTGTCTTGCATCAAATTTTCTACTTCTCTAATTTCAGGGAAAACTATGTTTTCATCTTAAGAACATTCGACGGGCAACAGAGACAAAATCTTTTAGTGGATAAGCAATGCCCTCCAAGCCTCCAATCTCTTAGCTTCGCACCTGTGCAAAAGCAAGTGCATTTTTGTTCAGCTATTTCGTGTATTAAAATATGGCACCATAATTTATAAGTTGCCTTTGAATTGTCCCAATTCCGTCTTCAACATGGTGATGATGGGGAGCCAATAACATTACTAGGTGGAGTATTAATAGGCATGAAGTACGTTTCAGCAAAAGCTCTTTAGTGATGCTGTGAACGAGCGTAATACTTTAAATGATTTAGGAAGTATGATTGAAACCCCTTATTGGTTTCATGTCTACTATTGATATTGCATTTGCTTTAGTTGTATGCAATCTATTTATCCATATCGATGTGAATGGCAGGTTTATTCTAAACAGCATATAATGTAATGGGTAAATTGAGAGCTCTATTAGAGGCTTCTACTATCATACGTTCATTACCACTTACATATAAGATTATCTTGTCCTATTTTTTTTTAGAATTGAACGACGCTAAGAAACAAATAGAAGCATTACAGCTACTGGTAGCGCTGTTACCAGTTCCAAACAGGGATACTTTGAAGGCGTTGTTGTCTTGCTTAGCTAAAGTTGCTTCATTTTCACAAGACACTGTTGATTCGGAAGGAAATATGGTAAGATTCATTTAATATTGTGGTATGTTGATTCCCAGCACCTATATCTGCTTCAAGAAACATATGTAGATTGCATGACACAGAATAATAGCTCATTTCTTTCTTTCCTTCCTAATCCCGATTTTCTTATTTTATGCAAAGAAGTTGAACTCCTTTGTGCACCTAGATATCAATCATTTTCTGAGGCTGAAGTACACGCAGAAGTGTAGATGACACTTTCTAGACGCCTCACTGTTCTCTCTAACAACTATTAGTTATTCTGTTGAGAAAACTTTATCACTGAGGAGTTTCGAAGCTTACGAAAAGATCCATCTCCGTATATTTGTTGTATCTTTATAAAAACATCATTTCTGTTCATTATTTGTTCCATAGGTACCTGGAAACAAGATGGATTCAAGAAATCTTGCAACATTGATCGGGCCTAACATCCTTCACAGGGTGAGTGACAATGTAACTCGACTGTTCTTGTCAGCTAATTGATTGTTCGCGGTTGTAGCATTCACGTACCAATTTAGTTTGTTTATAATTCAAGAAGTTTGCTGCTTCATAGTTCTCATTTTGTGTCTCATGCAATATCATATTAGTTCGTAGATATTTGATTCTTATGTGATAGTCTGGGTATCTACACTGGTTACTTATAACTCCCACCACAATAAAATGTATATACACTAGCAATATCCTGTTCAACAGTTCATTATTTTTATTAATCATTCTTTCTATTTGTTTAAAGACTGTTCTTTGACCATTGACGTCACCCTATGGACTTAAGTGCGATGAAATGACTGAATTAGCTGTCAGAAGTATTCCATTGTTTATTATCTTCATTGAGCGTAACGGGGCTAATGAGATCATTGACAAAGTGTTGACCATTTTTATACCATTTGCGTCATTGTACCTCAGTTTACTCCCACACCAATTGTTTTTACTTGCTGGAGAATTCCCTTGAAGCAAGGAGGTGGGAAAGCTACTAGCGAGAGGAATGTCTTGGTCTCCTGGTTTCTTATTATTATACAAGAGGATTCTATCATTTTGGAACAACGATGAATTCAAGCACAAAATAATAGAAATTAAATGAAATTATGACATTGTGACAGCACATACGTCATTGCGTCATTGAGCAGATGGTGCCATTGTGATGCTGCATTTTATGATGGGACTTGAAAAATCTGCTTTGTTTTAGATTGAACCAAGTGTAATATTGTCATCTCCTCGAGAATTTGTGTAATAAATGCTTCGAGAAATCTGTAATTATGTTTTTGCAGATAAGCGACATGACATAAACGACGATAGGCTTCTACGTATAGAACGTGTTTTGGCTGATTTTACGATCATCTTCATGTATAAAATAAGTATATTACACGTGCAAAAAAGACTAGTAATTACTCCATAGAAGTCGTACATCAAACAAATTATGCTTTTGAAATGGAAACCATCACTAATCCCTATAGGGAGCTAGGGAATCTGTCTTGAATTAAAAGCAGACAAAAAGCCCTATATTGGTAACAACGCCCACATAACCGTTAGGTATTAAGATCAATATATGTCTGGTGCTTTTGTTTTTTCCTGACATTTGCTTGAATTAAGCTCCGCTAAGCTTCTCTTCTGTTTTTGCTTGCTCTTTAACTTTACCTTCCACTACATTTTTTAGCTGTATTTTACCAACATTACTTTAGTCAGAATCTAGTGTAAGCTTTCATTGGTAGAGTATTTGATGATAAGATAAAAGACAATAGTAATTATAGTCAGCAGTAGTCAGCAGTAGCCCAAAGAAAGAATCAAATCGCCATAGGCACAACCTGTTATTGTGCGACTCACTCAGAACAGGATTTCAGTGTGCAACATCTAGTGCTGGTTATCTGACTTTTTGAGTTACTTGGAGAATATATGTCCATGAAAATGAAACGTGAACAGGATAATGGCAGTATTTGTAACCTTCTATGAACGATGATAGCTCCCTGCGTCTAAATAGGTATTTAAAGAGCAAAGTTTGATGCATCATTTGGAGCATAGCTTAACGAAGCAAAGATTGCAGCTTCAAATTCCCTTTCTCCCTGTATTGGCCATCAGGCATATGCTGAATTCATCTAGTATAAAGAAACCCCGTTGTAAGATACAACGAACGTCATCACTTTGAGTCTGAAAAACAGCGCCTAATTTTGCTGAACTATCCCAGTTTTTGCTGAAAAAGGATGATTTGTTTAAAAGCTAATAGCTGGCCATTCAGCAAAATAATTCAATCTGTCTTTACAAATCAATTAGTTTGCTAGTTTCATCACTCATTCATCCATCCATCTATCCATTCATCCATTCGATCAATCGTTCAATCATTCATTTAATCATCGTTCTTTGATTCATTCGATTTTTTATACACCTTTCAATTCATCTTTCCAACCATTGGTTCATTCTTGCACCCAATTATTGTTGAATAATTTCTTGTTCATTGTTCTACATTTTTCGCTAATCAAATTGGTCTCTTTGTAGCTTAACAGATCCAATGATGCATGCTTGATATTGTTTAGTGTAGTGATAGCATTGCTACCAAATTTTTGATTGGTTCAGAGTTCTGATCAGGTGTATTTTCTCTCGACCAGTCATCATGCAAATTTAACTGTGGAGCGTGCTTGTGTGGTCAGAATACAGCATGATGATTGGTCAATTAGGTTGGGAGAAAATAGACCTGATCGTAGCTCTATACCAATCAAACATTTGGAGACTTTGCTGTGTAGAAAGCTGTTCATGCGACATATTCCGAAAGTGGTTCTTTTTATGATTTCTAAAGGTGAAAGCTAATTCATCGACACAGACTTTCAGTCCCGAAGACTCAAAGAGATTCGCAGAAGAAAATAACAAAATGATTGACATTATAAAGGAAATGATCGAGAACCACGAAGTTCTTTTCGATGTAAGCTTTGCCTTGCTTTCTGTTCAATGTATTTGCAAATCATACTGCAATTTTCATTTTCTTGATACTCAAATAATAAGATGCTTACCTTGGATAGCATTCATCTATTTTAGCACACGCTAACACCAAGCCAGCCAAGCACAGTTAGTGTTAGATTTCAGCGAAATAAAGTGGAGTTCTTTCTAGTTTCGTTCATTGTCTCCTTGCTCAATGAATAGAAGATGCTACCTGTTCTTAGGAGGCAGCCTCATTTTCAAACTTATTTTTGGAGCACCTTGGTGACCTTTAGTGTACAGGTCTAACTCTATTTAGTATTGCATGTTCTGCTAAATTAATTATAACGACTGTCATTGTTGGAAAAATGTTTCAGTGCAGTTACGTATTTTCAGTGACTATCATAATTTTGAGCTACTTTCGTGTATTATGTATGCTACCAGTCCTGTGTAAAATTAGACACTATGCTGGCTGTAGCCTGTTTTCAATCTTCTGTGGGTAGTGATGCCCAATCTGTCAGTAGAAAGTACATAAATAGCATTCTGTGCATGAAGTCATTAATTCAAGTGTTTGAGTGTATGCATAATTTCCAAAATTGAGATTCCCCAGAAAACCGTAACTAGCTGAACAAGATTAATTTTTCTGAACACACCTTCCTTGAAAAAGTTTTGGTCAATAAGTATGTTGGACAATATGTGATGCTTCATCAACTTTGAAATCAACGAAACGCTGAGAATTCCTTTGAACCTATTAACGTAGTTTCACTATTGAGAATGAAATAAGTTGTTAACTCAATTTTCTAACAATTAGATGCTTATTATCTTTAGGTTTCTGCATGTGTCCATGATGAGGTTCTCAGGGAGTTGTTGGATACAGAACCAGAGACAGTTGATTATGTTCTGCGGAAGAAAGCTTCAAGAGTGAGCCAAATAGAGTAAGACAACAAAATTTTCATGCCACGATTGAACACTCTTTATTTGAGCTGTACTTCACTCTGTTCTAGGGCTTTGGATGGGTTTCCTCTGCTTCCTCTCCCAATCTTCTTCGTTTGTCGTGAAAAATATGCTCCTTATTCCAGTATAATTTGTGGACAAGAACTATTCTGCTTGCTGCTTATGCTGCATCCAAGTTTAGAAAAAATCTCTGCTGTGTCCCAGGTTATATAGGTGTTCATAGATTCTCCTTTGTCTTTGAAAAACACTTTGTTAATGCTTTGACCTTTTCCATCCATAGCCTACCATATGCTTGTTGTCAATCTTTTATGTCAAACGCATTGTACGATTTACGCCTTCAGATTTGAATTCAGTCTGTGAAGATTCGTAGGATATTTATGGGCTGTTCTTTTCAACAGACTTTACAGCTAATTTTAACTATATGAGATTTATCTGTAACATACTTGGCTTTACTAGCCGCTAAGCTGTTGCTGAATATCACGAAGCTGTCCCATTGTTCTCGCTTTATATCTATATTTCTAACTTGTAAGGTAGATCTTGGGAATTGTCTCGCATGCTCAACAGCCTTTATATTTTATGTGTAAGTATGGGAAACTGTTATAGAGACAGGAAACAATGAAATCCAAAAATTTATCATGAACACAAAAGAACCTCATTTGAGCTATATTTATCATTGGGATCAAATTCTGTGAATTTCACGGTGATTTTCTTTCGGTCAATTCCCATTCTGTACATTGTTATTCTCCATCATTAGGAGCGTTATGAGTTAACTTGCAACTTTGTTAAGGATCATATTCCTATTTAGTATCAAAGTATGCGATCTTCCTCTGATTGTTGGACTCCGCAACCCACAATCTGTAGCCCACAATGTAATGTATACAACATAAGACTTCTCAAGCCATACCTTCTACAAGTTACTTTATATTGCCACAGGATGTTTTATACCCGTGTTCAGCACGCGCTTTGTGTATTTTCACGGACACACTATGTAATTTTATTGATTTAGAAGGTATCGCTGGCAATTTTCAAATGCTGTAGATACCTTTGAACATTTAATCGAAATTTTGAATTCACATCATAGTACTGAAAGGTAGGCTTTGAGTTTGTCGCACCACTTTACAGAAGCTGCCATATACTTTGCGACTGTCTCCTTACACATTTTCTTTATAGGGAACGTAACACAAGACTTAATTCTAACAGTTTCTTATTTTCGGACCTCTTTTGGCCACGTTTTGATACTATAAGTTCCTTGATAGTTACTTAATTTCAACTGCATATTTTGCACTATATAAGTACTGAAAGTGTTAAGTGTTAAGGCATGATAATTTAGAAATTGTACGCTTCAACGGAAAGCTCTCTATGAAACACAGCTACATTAATTGCACAAAATTTTTGTAAATATGACTACGATGAATGAACTAGCTGACTAACTCTCTCGATTTTCTGCAGTTGTAGTGACATTCGAAATTGTAAATTTCCTTCCGGATTTTGTTTTTAGTAGTACAAGTTCCTTAGAGTTTGTGACATGCTACACATAGGTTCCTTATAAAGAAGTTCCTGCAAAAAAATGTATAATAACAAAGGAAGACCAAGGGCACGGGAGTATTACCCCTATACTTTAGCAAATTTCTGTACCTTCTGCAATATGAATTGCTAGTAGCAAAGCCTGTATTATCCTATTAACATTTTTGACGACATGTCATTAATTCACTGGTATGGTCACACATATCATATTGGATGTTATTTTGAAGACAAGATTAGACACAGTATGTCAGTATTAATCGACTATGTCGAAGAAGTTTTTATGATTGAATGGGCACTGAATGCTTCGTAATTACTCCTTTCTTGCAGTAGCTTTCAAACATCTTTTGAAGGTAGCCATTCTGTCTGGCCCATTGTTGCATCTTCAGTTCATGTAAAATGGCTTTCAATCACTGAAATAGCATTAGTAGATTAACGGAGACTGCAAGTAATAAGGCACTGTTTTCCAATCTTTTAGGTTTCCAGATGATATCAAGGAAGAGTTGAGCAACATACCAGAAAATGCGCATGCACATCCGAAACGTTCTATGACATATGGGGCGTTGATGCGCACGAAAATGAATTCGCGCTACAGCGATGACGGCGTCTACGCACGAGATTCAATGCGTGCTAAGACCAGTCCGCTCGGAGCACCAAGGTTACGTAAGATAAGCTCACCAGAACGTCCGGGTTCTATTCGATCTGTGATTTCTACGACATCAGAGCCGGACAGATCTAGTTATCGAAGATCCAATGCGAGCGTACACTCTTTCATTTCTGCAAACCGTCGTAGCCAATCTGAATCGGCCGAGATTCCTGAAGATGAAGTCACTGGTATGTCAAGGAACCGATGCAGTTACCGGGACAGTGGTTTAAGTATGGGAAGGAACAGTCAGCGATTTTCAACCATGGAGGAAACAAGGCGAAAAATAACTGCGCTAGAAACCGTACCGTCGCCTCCTCTATCAAACTCAACCATAACATCAATATCAACCACACCTTACTCTTCACCTTCTAGTACCCCTATTTTAGAGCATGTAAATAAGGAAGACTTCCCGCAAGTGAGGATGAGAGAGCGCGAATCTCGCGAATCTAGAGATTCAGCGTATGCTAGTGGACGGTTCCACAAAAAGGGAGGCCCAGCTGGTCATACAATACAGGGGATCTTTTCTCTGGGTGAGGAGGATCTTTCCCCGGAGGCATCAATGTCTGATAGCTCACCTAGATCCCCCGTGTTTTTGTCCGATGTTTTGGATGAGCCTGCATTTAACAGTAACGCGAATAAGTCGATAATTAATACAAGGAAAATATCGCTGCCCGCCAAAATGATAACAAACTACACCGAAACGAACCGAGACCGACTATCACTACCTAGGGCAATAAACTCGATTGAACATAAGGAGAATAGCAAGGACATAAATGCGGCCGTAAAAGCACTCTTGACTTGGGAAGAAGCTACCTGGCCTCACTGGGATCCCAATGCCGCTGACCATACAATGCCCGATCATGAAACCATATTGTAATGAGAAGAAATGTAAATGAAATAAGCTTGGTTGTCCGCATCGTTGCTGTAAATGGAATTGGTCATTGCATCACCTTGGCGAATGGCTTTGAATGCAAGGAAATTCACAGTCGTGAATGTTTTCACTCTATGGAGAAATACTTCTCAATGATACCTTATTTCGTAATCAAAGATGAGAGTTGCTCTAATTTGCAGCCTGTGAGTGGCAAGACATGGTACGACATGAATGTACTGTAAGGTGCAGCGTCATTTTATCCAGAGCTGCCAGAATGCAAAAAGAACAAGAATTTAACAAAGATAAAATATTATGCTGGCAATAGCAATTCTAGAGTGCTGTAAGAATCAATTTTGTTTATCTTATAGAATAGGCAATTTACGATATTAAATGATGATACAATTAGGATGTAAATGCACCTTGATTTTCGTCTCTGACATTTGTCTTGTTTCAATTAGCGTATTCGTCTGTAAGTAAAACGTTACTTATTGCTACGGCCTAGATATTTTTATGAGAGATAATCTATAATGGAAATCAAGAGAGAATGTTATTTCAAAAATTTGTGGGGCAAGCTATTATGATGTAAATTAGGACTTAAGAACTATAGAGTTTATACGTGAATCTAAGATCAACTTTTTGTTGAAAAAGAAATTCTGAGCTTTTAGCGGACGTTGTTGATGCTCCCCACAGCCTTTGAAGACTTCACCACCTGCAAGGGAAATTATTGCATTTGTCCATTTTTAAAGCAAAATTTTGTTGTATTGCGTTTCTGAATATTTTACAGAGCAGCTCTTGATATCCTCATTGATTCTTTAAGTTAAATTGATCCTTGCCAGCAAAATCTCAATGCAAGGATCACTTTTCCCTCCCTCGCTCCAGTGTTCAATTTGAATTGACAGTCATATGGTGGACCTGAAGGCATTGATATGTTTTGCACCACTATTTTTTATGACATGGAAAAATAAATGGCATGGACGAACAGACATGTTGCGTCTTAATTTTCCTAGGAAAACGTAAATATGCAATTGACACTAAAGGGAGTTGGATTGCAAACAAGTATTAAGGCAAATGCACCGTACTAGATAGTAGCAATAGTTCAACTGTCATGTAAGTCATCGTAGACACCCCGGACTTGTAGTTGTTAATCACATTGTTATGTAGAAAATGCTTTAAAATATTTTCTGAATTCATTGAAATTTAAGTAAGCTTCCATACTGTGTATGAGATTACTGCAATGCTAGCGAATGTTCTTCGCAGTTCCCCAATTGTTCTGTTGTAGAAGTAATACAATAGGCAGAGTATGTTCTTAGAGTAGGCAATTCAGTTGTATATTGAACATAGTAAGTTGAAGATATGTTGAGCTTGCAAGGGATAAGCACCACTGTCAGTTTTCGGGGACGTTTTCTATCGTCCCTTTCTCGGGGGCGCTCTCTCTATTTCTTTGCGTAAGTCTGCAAAATTCCTTTGGTATGGTCGGGCCACACTATTCCTTTCATCCCAATATTAGTTATTTCATGTCCTCTTTGTCCATACGAATAATATAGTTTTCCTTGCGTATACCACACTGCATATATCAAATTCAAGAACACATAATACGCAGGTATCTGTACCTATGAACGACATACTCGAGCAGAGCATTTAGGCCTTATCCTATCGCTGGTCAAATTTTATATCACTAAATTTCTCCAATCGTGCCCCAACTGCCAAATTTAGAATTTAATCAAGTTGCTATGTTAAATATACAAATATGCAACAGTTTTGGGTAAGTTTACAAAGTTCTGTTAAATGCCGTAAGCACAGAACGTTTTCCAGTAGTTTTCCCTAGTTGTAAATGCAGAATTAAGATTCTTTTGAGCATCTCTATTTTTATGACAACTCGATGCAAGCTGGATGCTTGCAGGGTGCATTTAGGTTTTGTTTTTAGTGTATCTGTTAGCGTTGCATTTCCATATTCGTGATAAATCTTATTTTTGACATGTTTTTTTAAATACTATTCAAATTTTTAGAGATTTTTTTGACTCAGCCAAATGGTAGTTAACAACTCCATAGACTGCCGACTTTGTAACTCAGGCTGAAGAGGCCTCCTTACAGCATTGCCATATCATTTCTATGCATTCATCTGGATATGATGAATTATTGCACTCAAAATACTGTGCGTTACAAGTCTCCTCCGAGATACAATATAAGTAGATAAATAAGTAAATCAAGAAATATATATATATATATATATATATATATATATATATATATATATATATATATATATATATATATATATATATATATATATATATATATATATATATTTATATATATGCATATATGCATATATGCATTTATAGCTTTATATAGGTACATTTACAAAACTATTGGCAAAACGCAGACTTACTGCTTAGTTTTCTCATTTCTATGTGAATGCAAATGTCAAGATAGTAAATGCTACGCCGTTATTCATGTCACCGATTATTGGAAGATTGCACTATTAATTTAGCATCCCAAGGAACTTACAAGCCATTGCTGATAGACAGCTGCGAGAAAGGTTTTCTAATTTGTAAATGACTTACTGTGCTATCCATTGGTGTAACTGAATGTGCACGTTGTTTTAAAAACCGTATTTTGCATTTTGCGTAAAGTTCTTATATTGCAAATAAATCCTTATTTGTTGTGCTATTTTTGCATCACTTTTAAAAAGAATGAATGTAAATATGATAAGAATTCAGTTTTTGCCTTATTCGTAGTTATTTAGTAGTGACTGCAACGCAAGCCCAAGCACAGACGCTTAGCCGCTGATCTATGCGCACAGCGTATTGAAGGCCTTTTTCTGATTTGTGATTGCTCTCGTGGTTGCAACAGAGTAAATGTTGCAAGCCAAAACAAATCACAAATCTTTTTTGAGTGGACATTTTTCTGAATATAATACACTTGATGTCTTGTATAGTGTCTAGTACACGTAATTATTGCTGGAATCGATTCTCAGTGAAGGCAAGGAGAACAGTCATCCTTGATGAGTTTCTGTTCATACTGACTCGAATGTAACAAACCTACTGGGAAAACCGTTTCACTGAGAGCGGGGAGAATGGCAGCTTGGACTTAAATTGCAAATGGTCAGAATAAAATTGAAGGCGAAATATGCTGTTTTCTGAGGCAGCTATGGCATTGTGCATTTAACCTAATGGCCTGAACTCTGAAATGTTATTCGTCGGTATTAATAATGCTTATCCACTTCAGTACTGCATTGATATACCTTACACTGTAAAATATACTAAACAGGAGCCCCTTATACGACATAGTGTTAAAAGCCCGAAGAAACAGCCTGATGCAATGTATAAAGTGGTGATCCTAGTGACCGAATAATGATAAGGAATAATGCAGATTGATACAGCATAATTTTGGATTTAATACGTGCTTCCACGTTATAATTGCCCGTCTGAATGTGGAGTTTCTCACATGAATGTAGAGCAGCCCATATGAATGTGGGGCTCTGGTTTTATTTACTATTTCTTTTATTTTGTTTCATCATTGCATGCTGTGCATCTGAAATCATAGGTAGTTGATTGTGCTCATTATTTCCTTTGATGAACTGTACCATTTGGTTTGCACTAGACACTACAGCGCAATCCCTCATTTACATGGTCATGGCACGACGCTGTAATAAATGTGACATTGACACTATTTGATTTCTTAGCCGAGTTGAGAACCGTATGTGAGGTAATTTTCAGGAGAGGTCTCCTTCGGACAGCAGATAGTCAATACAACAGCATGTATGGTGATACATTTTACCAAGTTGTGTCCATTTGGACCCTAGCTTTACACATCTGGGTTATTTTTTCGACTTATTTTGATAATTCTGATATAAATGTGCATAAATGCCATATTTGTAGAATAGCGACCAATTGTTTTAGACTCTGAGCATGTATATTTTCTCCGAACCTAATTCACCAATCATCATGAGGAATGGGCCTAAATTTAACAGTAGAACGCATGTGTGGCCAGAATCCTGCTCGGCGATTGGACAATTATCTAGGTTGGGAGAATATAGACCTTATCAGAGCACTGAAACATTTTGTGACTATGCTCATATCTGTAAGCATCTTAAGTCAATGCCAATATTAACCGATGCCAGCGAGTGTAATGTTCAGTTATCACAAAGCGTAACACTAGACATTTATTAACAATGTTTGTTCACTGGCTCACATCAATAACTAACTCTATGAATATGTGAAATGCGTATATGTACTTAGCATGTGTCAATCAATCACTCCAACGTTAATTATATTAATCATTATAATAATGTTCTGTACACATTGCAGCGAGTAGCTGAGTAAGTAGAGATGTTCGTCCGCTGCATGAAGGCTTTTGGCTCGAGTTACACCTAAAGTAATTGTGCACCTGATATCTTTATCACCCAGCAATAAATTGCTACTTGAAAAGCAGGGCGTGGAAAACATTGGTCTTGACCGCTAATAGTGATCTTGGCATTGAAACTTAATGGTATAAGAAGTAGTGAGCACTGCAATTGCGAATTTTCTTGCTGAAAGAGCAAGAGAATTGAAGCATATTCCATTAAATAGGCGTTCCTTGTTGGAAATGGATGTGGCCCTGGAAAATATTTATTCGGGCTCCACCTATAAAACTTATAATACTGCTAAGTAGTGGTCTTATAAATCTCCCTTATTTTAGGTATTTCCTGGTGGCAGCAATGGGTGGGTAACATTGGTTAGAACAGAAACCGGGCATCTTGTCTCACGAAGCCAGCGAGTCCTCCGAAGAAATGCTCTCCAATGTATTGATCCCTATGTAGGGCTAACTATTTTTTGTATTTCGTAGTCAAATAGTCCTTAAGAAGTACATTTGTTTTATCATCAGTTCAGATTTACATTTACACTAATGGGACAAGAGTATTGCAACACCATGCTAAAAATGGCAGCCTTCTTTGGTCAAGGGCCTAGTCTTGAAAATCTACACAACAGAAGTATCACAATGTAGGGGCTTCTTCCATCCAAGTTTAGGCTGGAAAATATTCGTCAGTTACAACCGATCTGACGTCATAATCATTCTTCTAGCAAGAATCCTGTTGTGCGCAGGTATACAGCATGCATGCCAAGATTATGCTTAGTCTGCAACAGATTATCAAAGCTTGGATGAAGTTGTGCTACGAATAGGAACACGATTTTAGAAATCTTTTGGATTTTTTCTTCAGTTTAGAGCTTTAAGTATGTGGCGAGTCAGTGAGAGGTTGTGCTAGTAGTCAATGCAACTCGCGAGGTTGCAAACAGACTAGACCAGACAGCTAAGATACAATTTTATCGCAATCAATTCTCAAATAAAGATACCGCTCTTCACACATTACCAATTTGTAAAGCCTCGTACACTGAAGATGTCTGCAACTTCTCTCGCAGCTGAAGTCTGTTCGGAATTTTGCAGCTCACCCAATAGCAATGCTCCTGCAGATTTATGTATGCAAAGCTACGATACATGTCAACATTTAAAGGAAAATGTGATACAAAATAGGGTCAAATTCTTAAATGGAAAGTTAACAGAGTCTGCTGTATTCAGTGAGGGTAGGGTAGCTGGAACTTCTCATTTAATTTTGTTCCTCGATTAGACTCATCAATAAAAAGTTCCATATTAAAGAAACTCTGAAGGCAAATAAATTGCTTTTTCATTGACTTTTTCTTATATATTCAAAATTTTCACCAAATAATTTCGAGAGACCCTCTTAGTTGTGTTATCTCAACCACTATAACATGTGAAATCCACATCTTTACTTAGATGGAGCTTTAATATCCAAGGGATCCTTCATTACCTCTGATTCAACATCTGGAGTATTTTCATCATTAAGCTCGAGTGCAGATGGAAGCAAGCATGATTCCTCCAACATCAAGCTTTGTTCTTCGCCAGAGGTAAGCGACAACTTTACTCGAAACGATCGAGCTAATCATCGAGTAACTCGAGAATCGTCCATTTGTGCAACCGATGGAGCTCAAGACTCAACTACTGCTGCAATGATTGCTGACCCATGCTATGTTGCAGACAGTATAGAAAACTGCTATGAGGTAACAATTCATCATACTGTTTTGCATCAGAAAGTAGTCCATCTCTCATCTGAAGAAAACGCTGATCATAACAGTGCTTCGTTTTCCTCAAGAGAAGTATGCTCCAAAGATGATCTTGGACCAGAGCAGAGTGGGAAACACTGTCTGACAGTAGCAGATGAAGTGCTTAAAAGCGAAGAGCACTTTGACAGTCTATATGATGAAAAAGAAGTTCCCATCTCTGACAATTTTATTGCATCAGAGAGTATCTATTATTCAGCTGCATCAGAGGAAGAACTTTCGAACGAGGAAATGCATGAATATTTTGAAGTCCAACGAAGAAATCTCTTTGGGCAAAATGAATTTGACTTAAATGAACTGCAATACACTCAACAAGAGATAGAAAGAATAATAGACGACAAAATTGAAAATGGAATTCAAAAAACGAAAGAATATTGTCAAGAATTTGTTATCGAGCCTAGAGAAAACCTCAGAGAAGATTATATCCCCACTAGTCCTGTTGCATTGGAAAGTGATGAAGAACTTGCTTTTGAAGAAAAGGAATATGTAGAGACGAAGAAACTAAGTTCTTACGATAAGTACACCAATGGGCCATTCAATTCTCGTCCAATGCCCATGGATGATATTTTGGAAGAGAGAGCACACTTTCAAGCTCCACGGGTTTGTTGGGTGTGCACTGGTTTTGCCAGTGCAGACTACGGTGATAATTTTACTGCAGTCGTTCCATTTGCAAATGAAATGACGGAGGAAGATCGAGAGGAATACCCAAAGAAAAGTAAGTACTGAAAAGTACCTTCTCACTTTTAAGCTCTCTGTATTGTATCACATAAATGAACTGTGAAATGCTATCTTGTCGGCTTCTATGAAAATTCATAATTTTCATTTTAAGCATATTTTGGTATCAATCGAGGCATGGAAGTTCTTCAAGTGTATTTCAAATCTATTGCCAGTAAAGGAACGCTCAACATACTAATTTGTCAAAAGGCTCCAGTAGTTTCTGTACAGATTAGGGTGTCCACACAAATATCCTGCATTAAGCCATCAAGTAATTTCGCTCCATAATGACATAAGGCATTATCCGAAAGTCAAATGCTTGAAACTATTTCTTAAGCATTTTTCAGGAATTTTATTTCATCAATGAAAGGCCCCCTTTTCACCTACTTCAAAATTATTTTTAATGCTTTCCATGGAATGGCGAGCAAACATTTATAACAAAAATTCCCTTCCAGAGCTAACCATAAAAGAAAAGATCAGACAAAAACTGCGTAAATTAAAGAAATTCATCACAAGAAAGAATAGAAGAGTGAAACTTGTTCCTGCAGATGAAAGCTTTCAGGATAACGAAGGTGGTCAAGAGTTGTTTCTTATACAAATTGAAGGATCGTGGAATATATGTTACGAAGCGGAAGCAAGTGGAGATGAGACAGACATGAAAGTTGGTGCTGTTGTCAGCTTAGGACAATACTGTCCTCCAAATAGTGATGATGTGAGTTGATTACGTTGCTTGCTATAAGTAAGATAATTGCGAACTATTCAAAAACCTCTTGCAAAATAGTATGTTAGAGACTCGATTTTAATTTCATAAGGACTATGAATTTGTTTGGAATAAGTATTTTTCGTTAATTATGCAGTAATTATTTTTAATAATAGTGCAAGAATTACATCATTATCAATATTACCAAGAAAGCTTCAATCATAATTAATTCTTTATTGGTAGTGGACTAGGTCTCGTTCGACCTGGTATCAATAAAAATTGACTTCGACATTTTAAGTTCTGGTACAATCTATAGACAATACACGTTTTTTTATAAGAAAAACACTTTTTCCTGAGGCTCAATTTTCTTAACTTTTCACGAATTTGAGGCTGAGATTTTCTTAAGATTTTCTTAACTTCTGAAGGAAAAACTGTATGAAACAGGCTACTCTGTATTTGTTGGGCCATCATAAGTCTCGATCTTTGTACGAGAGTTTGCAATAATGAGCCAATATCAATTTCTAGCATGTAAAGAAGATGAACTGTAATTTTCTTAGCATTTTCTTGAACTTGAGCCTTGTGATTTTCTTAGGATTTTCTTAAGATTTTGGCCATTTGAGCCTCATTTTCTTATAAACTTTTTTCCTATAAAAAAAATACGTGTACTAGACAGAATGGATAGGAAGGCTACCGCTACTTTCTACTCAATACACCAAAGGGAAGATTCAGTTACATATATTTATTTCAGTTTTGTGTTTGTGTGTTGCCTGTCTGTCTGTGCAGCACTGCAGTATTACACTATTGGAATATTCTTGCAAAGAAATTTTGAATACTGGAATCATGAGAATTAAGAAAGTTTCTGTACTGGGCGAAGAGACTTTGCTGTAACAAAAACATATATGCTGCGTGAAGAGCAACAAAACATAAATAATAAGCGATTATTTGGTTTCGTGGCAAGGAAATAACGCCCGTATTCGTAAAAAGTCAGCTTAGCCAAAATATCAGACAAACAGTAATAGAACACAAAGATGAATTTATATCTATTGTCGTTATGTAAACTGAGTATTTTTTTAAACTAGTGCTAGCATGATGTTGCAAATTTCTTCAGGTACGAAAGGTTATTGCAAAACATCCAAGTTTATGCACAATAACTGAAGATGATGAAGATACAAATACAAATTAAAGAAGAAGTGAATTGGAAGAAGAATCAAGACTAGTCTAAGAGTGACAGACAAAAAACTAGAACATATAAAATACTGATAAGATGTGCCAATATATTGAATGTATCAATTTTCATCGCATCTCTGTTATTATATTTTCTGTTTTCATAATGTGCGTTTTCCAGAATAACAAACATTGGGAATTTCACACTTAGTTTCTTTCATCAAATTTGCTTGCCAAAAAGATATCTTTAAAGGATAGCATTTTAGTGTCTCTGGTGTGATGGACAATTAAACCGGTAATTCAGTTGTCAAGTGTATTGCTTTACATTGCAGATTTCTTGGAGCTTTATATATAAATTAAGTTGCCTCCCTACGCAGGCTTCTTACGTTCTCGATACAAAAGACTGAGTTACCTCTTGCATGAAGTTTGAAAAAGGACTGAAGACAGAAGGGAAGAGCTAGGGGACGAAGTGGAACGCAACCTAGACACGTTCAAGAGAGAGAAGAGCGATATTGTGTATGCAGGGGTGTAATGCCTGTTTCCAGTCAGAAGCCTACTGGGAACTGTTTCAAGAATTCAGGACATAAATTTTTTATAATGACCTTTGTGATCTTCAAGAATAGAGTAGTAGAGTGGAATGATAGACGCAATGAGGTGAGAAAACAACGTGAAAAGCTCTGTGCCGGCTTGGACGCTAAACTGCAGAATCGTACCTCTTCTAGAAATAGATGGCCTACCCTAATAAAATATACACCATTCGATAGCACTAGGTGAGTAGATTACGATGATACTGTCATTCACTACATAACTCAAATTTTCGAGGAGCTATCGAGTTACTTCTAGCAAACATGGCTACCATATTTGCTCGCTAAGTGGGATAGATTGTACAATTCTTCTGGGTATTTCTATTTAACTACTTACAATACTTTTTCCTACTGTTTTTCATTTGACATCACGTGGGTTTTTATCCACGTATTGTGCTTCCCCTTAAATATCCCTTCTCCCTCTTCTCTTTACTGAGGATGACTCAATGCTGAGTCGAAACGTCGGACTTGTCATACTGGATTAGTCATACTGAAAATGTAATCACTGGAATAGTCATGATTTGTCTAAAATTAAAATGATTTCTCTTTTTGTCGTCGTCCTGATTGTTAAGTGGGATAGGTGCTAGGGTTACGGTTAGCATTTAATTCATTTCAATGTGTTGTAATTCGATCTATTTCATTGATATCATGCTGACAGTAGTAGAAATCGATGAAATGTTGGTGATTGGTACTATTTAAACACCAAAGCTAACCCTAACCCCCACCCCTCGATAACTCCTTGAAAATTTGAGCTATAGAGTACATGATGGTATCACCGTAATCTACTCACCGAGTGCTATCGAATGGTGTATAGTTTGCTAGGGTAGGCCATCTATTTCTAGGAGAGGTACGATTCTGCAGTAGCGTCCTCTCCTGATTGACATGCGCTTTTTTTCAGAGCACGATAGACCAACCAGTTGTTGCGTAGCAACTCTTAAAGAAACAATGCACTTCAAGATCAAGAATTTGCTCCTGCACACTACGACACCGTATTTGAGACAGTGTTTGGCGTCTATCATTAGTTTTGCCTATTTGACTGAACGTTATCTTTCTAAAGCGTTCACAAGAATATTATGGTTCTCAACTCAGATTGTGACACTTTGGAAATAGAAGTAGGACTGTCAAACAACCGTCAACTTTGATAACGCTCGAGATTGGCCCTCTAATTAACATCACCATGCCTGAGAGAGATCTTTTGATCTCATACAATGCTTAGAAATAAATTATTAAATGATGGTTGGTTTCGCTGTACAGAAGGTGAGTGTGAAAGTTAGTATACCTTGAAACTCTCTGTCTGAACAACCCCCCTTGGTTTTTCGTATGAATCTGCCCTTACCACGTTTACCCCCAATGTTGTGATTTCATTTCTTTGTTCTTTGTTTGTTCTAGCAGTCACGCGTAGTAGTTAAGATCTATGGCCTAGTTTAACTTTAGAGATTTATTTGTTTTTCTGTCAATGTTTGCTTTCATAAATGACAAGGAGATGCATCACTTGGTTTTTATACTTTACTTATTGGATTTATTGCTTTCCATGGAATGTATATTACCAGACATCTAAGTAGGAAAGTGAAAACTGCAATTTAATTTATTGTCAAACTGTAATCATTGAAATGCGTATGAATTGTTTGAATAAAGCTCAAGCAAGTTTTAGTTCAATTGGCAGGTTTATCTGCTTGGGAATGTGACAGAATTTAAGCCTAGCACTTCTCGTAATGTAGAGTTTATGTTCACAGATCTGTATGATTGTATGCGGCATCATTCTTTCAAGTGCAATGTATACAATCGAAATTGGTAGATTCATTTGGCATAAATTACAATCCACTTCAGATACAAAGAGATATATTTAATAAACTTCCCATATTGGTAGAAGTTAGTTGGTTGAGTGTTATACTGCAGGAGGTATGTACTTTAGGCATTTTCAAAAGCTGCAGCATGATTCTATTTCTACAGTGCAGTTTACTTCCCTTTTCCACCTGGTGAACTCAGAAATTGGCAGCATTTAAAGATGGAGAAAACAGTGGTGTTGAAAAATTGTCGGAATGGACTTGGTAAGAGCGAATCATGTGAATGTTTTATAATATGTTTGCTAACACTTTCATATCTATGGAATGGGTATGGTATAGAAAAAAACCACAAAACAGCAAAAGGACAAACAGGATTTGTTTGCCAATGAAAGCTGTGTTATTGATTAACTATGCATTTTATGTAAGCCAGCAGCATATTGTTTCACCATCTGATTCACCCTGCCTGGCCTTCTTTGAGATTTTCTGTCTGATGCATATTGCTCTTAGAGGATTGCATTTTTGGCCAGATAGTGACTTCATTTGTCATGGTGTCTTTTGTTCAGGAATGAAAATATGTGGTGGTCAGAATGATGATGGTACTTACACAGGGATATTTGTAAAAAGGATCTTGCTTGGTGGTGCTGTTGCATCAGATGGTATGTTGCTCTGCTTTCATAAGTTTTTTCTTAAGTTACTGCAATACCCTTTGTATTAGTCTTAGAATTATTTTATGTTGTAGTCCTGAATTCCATATCTATACAGTGTTATGCTGAAGTATTACAGACCATCTGCTATGTCAGAGTTATGAGGGAAATGCCAAGGAAATAACATGAAGGCTAACAATTTCAGTGAACTGTCATTTACCTACCTACAAAGAATTTTGAAATCAGAGTAGCCAGTCATTTATCTCTGTGTTAGAGCCCTACATTGGGCATATTCAGGTTGCAAAATTAGGGGATGAAATACCCCCATCTTATCAAACAGGAAGTGGATAATTTGTCAGGGATATTTTAAGGAAAAGTCAAGGAAATATCAGAGAAATCAGTTTTCTTGACTGGACACACCCTTGTAGAAATAAGCATCTTAAGGTTGTGTTACGGCAGCTCAATTTCAAGGTTGACGAAGAGAACTAAACTGATGCAAGAGATGAAAATGGTGTATTTTACGGACATAATAGTCGTAAACTAAAATGCAAAAGATACAGAATATAAACTGTTAACGACTAAACAATAAAACGTATAAACTAACTAGAAAGATGTAAGATAAACGTAATGCAAACTAAGAGAAATACAACAACAGGCCTAACAAGTCGTGATGTAGCCCAAAGCAAACGTGCAGAGAATAACCTAAAACTAACTGAAATAAATAGAAAATGATGTAAAAGGTAACTTACATCTTAGTCCCGTTTGCCAACTTTAAAGTAATCTATGAATTAACTATGAATGGTTGAATGAATGTTGCTTCTAGAATATAAACTAGCTTCGAAACGAAATAACTGATAAAGAACAAGGTGAAACATGCCTCGTGCGAAGGTGTGAAAAAAACGTTTTAATTAAACAATAAACTCAAATGAAAGACAATAAAGTCACTCAAAATCCAACAAAAGAAGTTCAGCTTGATTGCCGTTGCAGGTTGATTGAAGTAGTTTTATGGATTTGATTTGTAAACCACTGATAATACATGCTTTTAGGTGTTCATCCTGACATTTTTTGATCAATGTGTGCTACTGACTAAATTATCCAAATCTGGGTGAATGCCATTTTCTGTTTATCTTGAAGTAATCTCTGTCTAGATTAAGATTGTGCTAGGTTTGGATTACCATTTATAACTATTCAGGTGAACTCAAAGATTACTTATGATAATATTTTGTAAACTTTAATTTTAGGTAGTTTACAGGAAGGTGATGAGATATTATCTGTTAATGGAGAGAGTCTGCAGCATTGTAGCAATGACAAAGCTGTAGCATTACTCAGAAATGCTTCTCAAACAGGCCTAGTTCGTATTACTTATCATAGAGACAATGAGCCAAGGTATGTACTGTATAATGTAGTTGTTTGTATTATTTTGGAAGCCTTTTGGAACTTTATCAAGAGTCTGGCCATCCTTGTAGTAGATTTGATGTATATTATTTTATGTCTTTGTAGGGCAAGGTTAGAGAAGCTTTTTCCATCTAGTAGTGATTCAATCTTTGCAATGATGAGACATCATACTGGTGACAATCATCTGACCAATAAATCACTAAGCCGCAGTGACTCAGTATCATCAAGACTTTCAATTACTTCATTGGGTGAGTTTTTGTACACAGTATTTTATTTACTAAGTATTTGTTATGTCATGTTCACAAATGCACTATTATGATAGTTAATGGTTTATCCAATTGTTCCTGAAATATGTCAGAAGATTCACCTAGCATAATACAAGATTTGTGTGTTAGTTGTATGGAGGATGAATCTCCATAAACAACTATATTGCCATGGCTCATTTTTGTGAAAGTGACAAAGGAATTTGATAACAATTGGTTGAAACTAACAAGGAACTGCTTTTAGAAAACTAATATAACATTTGCCCAGCAGCTTTTAACAACATGAGTTTGCTATCATGAAGTTGGTTGTTTAGTCAATATGCTAGAAACACATTCAAGGGTTGGGTTGGATTTCCAATGCTGTCAAAACTACACTAATTTAGTTTTCATCACAGTTTTCTTTTGGGGAAAGGCACTTGTTTGCAAGGACAATAGTAGCAGCCATATATATATATATATATATGGCAACAACTGTGTATAATACTAGTTGTTCTACTGAGAACGTTTGTCACTTGTTTATTGTACATTACTGTTGTACAAGTAGTTTGTAGTGATAGTTTGTGATTGCTACTGCTATGGAACTGTCAGGGACAGTTTGTAGGTGGCGAAGGCAGTGACTAGGGGAGGTTGGAGGTCACCTCTAGTAATTGTTATTTAGTTTTATTTTTATTACGAAAATTACACTGGTAATTTCTACATATATATATTTATATATATATATATATATATATATATATATATATATATATATATATATATATATATATATATATATATATATATATATATATTATATATATATATATATATATTTATATATATATATATATATATATATATTTATATATATATATATATATATATATATATATATATATATATATATATATACATAAATATATATATATATATATATATATATATATATATATATATATATATATATATATATATATATATATATATATATATATATATATATATATATATATGTCTGCAAGGATATTTGCAGGTGCAGATGTGGGGGCAATCTCCCATGTCAAATGAAAGGCCTGTTTATACATGTTGCACATTCCTCTATTGTTTCTGCTATGTGGTTTAATTTGTTTTGCCTTCTAAGCACTTTATTGTTGATTTTATTCTTTCTTTTGCAATTTGTACACCCTTCTATTGCTTCTCCTATGCCATTTAATTTGCTTTCCCTTTTCAATTCTTTATTGTTGATTTTATGGTTTCTTTTAGCAGTGACTAATGTGCTTCAAGATGTATGCACTTGTTTTCCAGCTGTTCAGTTAGCTCAACCATATATTACTACTGTTCCTTTGCACATGTTAAATACAAAATTGCCCTGAAGTAATATTTTCCCTCGCAGAAAAGCGTGCATGGGTGTATGATGGTGAGCACATGTCTCCTTCTCCACTGAGGGAACCCAAGATCCAAGCTGATTTTATAGAAAGAGATGGATTGACACGAATGGAGGCATTGGATTTACCACTCAGCCCACGGGACATGGAGCAGAGGCCGTCAGGTAGTTCTTACTACATACATCTTCTATTACCCCCATTAAAGTAAAATCCCCCTCCCTCCTAGTAGGGACTTCCCTCAAGTTTGGGAAACATAGGATGAAGCTATTGGTAAATGAGCAATTATGTATGCTATTGCAGTTTATTATAGAAGCATGGAAAACTGTTAAGTAAAGTACCTTCAAAATTTTGTTTAAATGAAAACTCCTCTTTTCCTCTTGTTGACTCACTTGTGTCTGTATTTGTCTGTTATATTGGATTAGAGTCAAGTTTTAGATCACCCATGGGGAGTGTGATGTCTTATTTAGCTGTTCTGTCCTATATTCTCAACTAGAACAGTGCTACTAAACACTTGGCTTCATAGAAATGGCTTCCGTTTCTGCTGAATACACCTTTAGTATGTTATAGTAATAATAATATGCATGTTCATACAGGGTAAAATACCTTATCAATACTCTAAAGTATTGTTATCAACAAGGGCCCTGTTAAATTTAAATGGAATAGAAATTAATGATAGTAATCCTAATACAATCTAAAACTGACCGAAGTAATAACAAAGTATTTTCAAGAAATCGTTTCAACAAGGATATCTTATTTACACATTGTTACAAGTGAATAATATATGAAGAATGGTACTTACGTCACTGAAAATATTTCTTTAAGATGTTGGTGGTAGAATCAGAGCAGTAGATCTTCAGAAAATCAAGGACGGACCTACTAACTTGGAAAGGGTTTCGTCTTTCGATTCCGGTTTCCCATCAAGTGGAAGGTACCCCTCTCCCGATTTAGCAGAGAAAGAATTAATAGACTCGATGCCAGTCATAAAGATTGAGATCCCTGCAAGAAATAACTTGGGAATTAGTATAACTGGTGGAAAGAACATGCCAGATGGTCCTCACGTGTGTGTAAAAGAAGTAATCGAAGGCTGCGATGCATACATGGTAAGTATGTATAACTTGTTTTGTGGATAGTCTGTTGGTCCTGCAGAATCTTACTATGGCACGAAATGGCGGAAACGTTCCAGAGCATACCCTGAGTATGAAACGTCGGATAACTTCCATCAACTGCTTCTGGTTACAAATTCAGCTTCACCTTTCGGTCGTTATCCGACGTCTTACACTTTGCCGAATGTCGGACAAAAAATGTGCCTAAATTATGCTATAATATTAGTGCGCTTTTTCGTGTGATAGTGTAACTTATTTTGTAGGTAGGACTGTCCTCCTAGCAGCGCACATCCTTAGCATTACGTTGAGTAACACCATTTGGTGAAATTAGTGTAAAACTTTGCCATTGATGTCCCACTGCCTTTATTTCGACACATTTGTTTATTACTATGCTTCGATGTTTTTGGTTTCTTTGCTTGAACTTACCACATTGAACTTTACTGATATGACCTATATGACATGCACTTGTTAACGACATTTGTGGTTGGTGTACACGTTTTTTTTTCATAAGAAAAAAGTTTATAAGAAAATGAGGCTCAAATGGCCAAAATCTTAAGAAAATCCTAAGAAAATCACAAGGCTCAAGTTCAAGAAAATCGTAAGAAAATTATAGTTCATCTTCTTTACATGCCAGAAATTGATATTGGCTCATTTTTGCAAACTCTCGTACAAAGATCGAGAATTATGGTGGCCCAACATTTTCTTAAGATTTTCTTAACTTTTGCAGGGATAAACTGGTTGAAACAGGCTACTCTATATTTGTTGGCAACAAATACAGAGTAGCCTGTTTCAATCAGTTTATCCCTGCAAAAGTTAAGAAAATCTTAAGAAAATCTCAGCCTCAAATTCGTGAAAAGTTAAGAAAATTGAGCCTCAGGAAAAAAGTGTTTTTCTTATAAAAAAAACGTGTATTAATTAAAGCGTGCACTTTTGTAATTCCTCTGTTCCAGATTCGGCACACGCACCGTACTTTGCAGTGGCGTCTCTAACTAACAGCTAATCTCGGTTCCACAAATTTAATGTTAAGAAATAGATGCATTTGTTTCATGGTTGGAAATATTGAACTATGCTCTATACGAATTCATACGAGTTTATGTCTTATGATGTGTCACTACCCTTGAGATATAATTAGTCTCAATTTTGAGCCCCACAAAAGCAGTTCTGATTTTTTTAGAATGGACATTGCTCTGCCATATAAGGTACGACTTGTAGCTGATGTGATTGGTAGATCACAAAAGGACAACATTGTACACGGCAGAAGAAGTGCGAGAGATCTGCAGAGCTTTTCAAATATTTTGACAAGGTTTTTAGGTTCACAGTGCTCACTATTGTAGACCGTATGCTTAGAATTTTGTGTCTCTCTTCGCAGGATGGGAGAATCCGAAAAGGAGACAGAATCGTTGCAATTAACAATGAATCATTCACAGATGTTACTTATGAACAAGCGCGATCCATCTTACTTCGACTTAAACTACAGTAAGTTTGTTATATTCCGAGTTTGATGGATATTCTTTTGTTGTCCAGCGTATAGGCAGTTGAAAACTATGGCCAGTGTTTTGTTGTCGTCTGCACTTTTCCCCACTTGTGTTACTGAAATGTGGAAACACCATTTATTCAAGTGATTTAACAGATAGGTTAGGCAGATAGGACTGGAAGCCTGCTTATAACTTCTCCAGCTTATTCACCCACTGTTATTATGTCGTATATAGAATGTTCAAGATACTTCCAGTGTTATACAGTTCTGCTGCATTTTAATTATTAAATATCATAATGAAATAAAACCTTTACCCTATAAACGTACGCTGATATTCCTGGTATTCGTGTTTTAGCTTCTGAGTCTGGCCCTTCAAGTATGCTTTCATTTGTTTTTTGAAACTATATAGGGTAGGTAATTCACGTAGTTCAGCAGGTGTATCATTTCAAGCCCTGAAGGTTTAGAATGATATGCTTGCTGAACTACGTGAGTTTCCTACCCTAAATAGTTTCAAAAAACAACTAAAAACTTATTTAAAGGGCTAGGCTCAGAAGTTAAAACACGAATACCTGGAAGATCAGCGCTCGTTTATAGGGTAAAGGTTTTATTTCGTTGTGATATTTATTACTGATTTAGTTAGCTGAAGGTATACTTCGTGTAAAACAAAAATATTATTATATTATTATTAATTCCAACATTGTTATTTGCAATTCGCACTTAACGTGCCGAAGAAGTTAGTCCTTTGAAAATGATCTTCTATTTTCATCCCATAGGAAGGATTTGTCAAGCTATAGAATAAGGTACATTGTCAATCCTGACCATGTTGCACCATTAAAGCCATTACCGGCTCTTTTGCCTCCATCGGTAAGCCCTAAGATCGAGAAAGTACCGGAGCAATCGCATTCTCATGCTGCCCATTCGTCTGGTATCCATCAAAGTTACACGCAAAATGCATCTCCGAATGGAGCTGAAAGTACTGTATCCCGATCTTCAGATGAAGAAGCGGTTATTAAAGAATTGATGAAAATGATGGAAGATTCTAATGAATATGAGTCACAGTTAGTCGACAGTTCTTTACTGGCATTGTCAAATGGCTCCAGATCAGGACAGAGCATTGCCCATCACATCACTCCGCAATCCCCTACCAACCAACATAGACCACTTTTAATAGAAAATCAAGCACAGTATTTCATCCCGGGCGGAAAAGATGCAGATGGTAGTAAAGAATACCAGATACCTCTTGGTAAAGCTCTACCAGCTTATTATTTATCCTAGCGCTGTTTGTTTTATTCAAATGGTTTCACATGAGCTACATAGATTTCATTGATGGTACTGCTTATTTGGTTTCCAACATGATACTATTTTCTGTTCCTCACATTACAGGCATGAATGAGAGGAAAACAATATCGCAATATTTGGAAGAAGATCTGAATGCCTCTTATTCACCCAAGTCCACCCAGTCCACATCAAAGCAGTCACGCGCAATCCGACGTAGAGAGCGAGGCAGGAGGTTGTCATTGGATCCAATGACTAGAATTAAAGTTGAAAAGCTCGAAGTGGTATGACGTAACTGTCATTATATCTTCTGTTTGATCCACCCTGTAGTACGAATTCGTCAAAATTCAGATCTCAATTTAACGTTGGTATGTGGTCTAGCTAGTTTATAGATTTCACCGCAGAATTAGTGCTATGAGTCAGAAGAATACCAGTTAAACTCTCTATGCAAATGTTGCTGCTCAGGTATATTTTTAGGTGTTTCTGACTCATTCCAAAGAATTAAGTGGAGTACTTTCCTTTCTTAGGCATTAAATTATTTGGGATTTGACACAACACCCGCAAATATCCAAGATGTTCGAAAAAGACTGAAAATCGATAGAAATGGTTCAGTAACTTATGGAGGTTTGTCGTCATAGCATTCTTTTGTGTTTTTTACCAATTTTTGTTTGGAGCTTTTCAGAGTAGTCTCGATTGTAAGATCAGTCTGAAGAGCCCTCAGTACTCCAAAATATGCATGATGAGGCAGTTAAAAAAGGAAATTTGGCGGCGCCACTTTCTGTACTTTTCCGTCTTGTACTAGACAACAGTTAATTTTTATTCTATGCTAGAATTCTGGGGCATGTCAACAGAGCTTATAAACTTTTTTTGGAGAGGACTACTATCCCCAGTTTTGTATTGAATGTTATAATGGATAGCTGAAAAGATCCATCCTTGTAGCATTACGGGAATATTGTCGACTTGGCGAATTAAAATAATTTGCCGCAACAGTTAGATAAATTCAAACACTGTAATTTTTGTCATATTTTCCCGTAGCTAAGTATAACTTATACCTATGCCTTTATTTGGAGATTTTGAGTTTTTTAAATTATCAGAAATTTATAGTGGGGGCTATTAGAGAACTAGAAAGGTGGCTATTACGCGCTAGCAAGGAGCAGTTGCTTACATAGGACTATTGTGTCTTCGCATTATTTCTATGAGTGAGGAGACAAATGATCCTACCTTTTTATCTGTGTCTAATTCATCTACTTGTCATTTGTATAGTTTTTAAGATCTAGCTTTCTTTTCGAGGCACTGTATTGTCATAAGTAGGTAAGATGGGATATTAGTTTATCGATTCAAAACAGAAATTTAGGCATATTTGTCGGAGATGCTCTGGAAATGCTGAAAAGTAATGCCTCTAAATTCTTCTGTGGAAGCGGATAAGGAAAGATATACCAACGACTCAAGTAAGCGATATAGTGAATTAATTTTGTATTTACGAGGGTTGGCCGGAGAGTTGACTGGCCATAGTTCTAGCCACTTAGGCCGTAGGGTTCTTCAAAGAAGGACATAAGAAATAATTATCCTTCAATGCAAAGTTATATGCTTAATATTCGGAGAATGCTCAGCTCTTGCCTAGTAACCAGGAGATAACTTTCAGTAGCCTCTTATTTTTACTTCATCAAACATGAATCTACGAAAGCAAGCCGATGCTTTGCTTAACAGATAGCTTTTCTAGTGCATTTGACCCATATTAAGGTGGGCCATGATGGACAATTACAGAAGCTGCAGTTAATAATTTACTGTCCCTTCGTAAAAGCCGTATGAAAGTTCAAAGTGCAGTAAAACAGAGTGAGCTTTCATTTATCAATATTCACAAAATTATGTTTGAAATAAAAAGTTCTTTAAAAGTTTCTTAAATGACACAAGTGAGCTCGATGCCCTCAATGAATACGAAAGTTCATTCCATAGCTTTGGAGCAACATGAGCAAATGAGCTAAGTGCACTCTGTGAGAAGTTTCTGTTTTTCATTTGTTCAGTGAACTTCAGTGTTTTTTGCTTCTGGCTAGAAAGTAGTTTATCCAAGAGGCGTTTCGTACGACATTACTCCTCACACAGCTCAGCGCCCCAGGCCGCAATATTCATAACGCGGAGAAAACCATCATTTGATTAGCCCCTCTGAGATTGTTTGCCCAGCTTCAGCCATTCTTATTGCAATATGTGATTAGCTTGTCTGCCCTGTTGCTTCATATTCTGTCCGAATAGTGTATTGGTTTAAAATTTGGATAATAAACACATAAAAAGTAATCTGGGACTTTGATTAATGCCTTGGCTGCTTGTCTATGCCACCTGCCTAGATCATCAATATTGTTTTATTTTTTGACTCATCCATGCAGGTTTCTTTGTATTAATGCACTAGTTCTCCTGTTAATATTTGTTGCAGTATATATACTGTGCACAGGCAGTGACATGATCTTATTACTTCAAGTGATATACAGATCTGTAATTTTTAAATATGTGCAAATCATTATCTATGAATATAAACAAATATATATATATAAATATATATATATATATATATGTGTGTGTGTGTGTGTGTGTGTGTGTGTGTGTGTGTGTGTGTGTGTGTGTGTGTGTGTGTGTGTGTGTGTGTGTGTGTGTGTGTGTGTGTGTGTGTGTGTGTGTGTGTGTGTGTGTGTGTGTGTGTGTGTGTGTGTAAAGATATAAATATATATATATATATATATATATATATATATATATATATATATATATATATATATTTATATATATTTATATGTATGTATAGGCCTGTATATGCACACATACAATAATGTTTTTGCCGCTTTATCTTTGGAATCCTTTCTTCAATTTACATCGTCAACATTTGACCCCACTCTACTTCTTGTTCCTAAAGTCTTCAAAAACTGCTTTACCAAACTGTTGTACATGATGAATATTACACTGCTACTAAAGGCGTTTGCGCTATATATCAGTAGTCCAAGCCACACAAAGGTGTCTAAGCTGCTTTGATTAAGGAAAGTTGTGTATGTATTTATGACTTCAAACACCGTAGCTACCATTCGTGGCATTGTCAAGAAGATTGCAGATATCACAATTAGTCTTGCAGTCTTTGAGAATTTCCTAGCCTCGTTCAGTATACTTCTTGCAACCTGATTTGTTTGCGTGGCTGCTTTCGACTGTAAATTTTTGTATGCTTTTAAGTACAGTGCCATTGCAATTCCAAGAGTAAAAACCCCGAAAACTGCGGAAATTACTTGCAGAATCAAGCCCGGGCCTTTATGGTAATGCAGCAACAGCTGATATACAGTCGCCATTGATCCAGCGAAAAATAGTGTGTTGAATGCAAGACAATACCCTCGCCTCGTATTCATGATTGAATGGTATCGCGTCAGATTAGTCATGTGCAAATAATGATCACAGGCTATAAGCGCAATCATCATTATAGAAAATGAACCTTGCGCATTGAGCACCCATTGTGTGCATATCTTCAAGTAACAGTATCCATGGGAATGCTCCCAAAGTAGCTGAGTAACCGGAACGAGGCCAACAACCCCACATGTGATATCAGATATACTCATAATTATAATGAACTTGAAGGAAACTGTGTTCGTTTGACCTGTTGTTCTGAGTGCATATATCAATATGGCATTTCCCAGTATGTTTAGAGACGATATCATGAGGTTAATAAAACGAAGGAAAATTAGTGCGCTTGATGACACCATTGTTGAAGGCGGAAGTGTCGATCTACAATCATCCTGCATTGTCAATTTGTCTAACTACCAGTCTACTTTCTTGAAGGGAATCGATACTACAGGCTTTTCATCTAATTTTGTTCTTTATGTCTTATCAACATGGCAACTGTAATCTATGATCGAGCAATACATCTACATCTATTTATTTCATGTAGCTAAGAATTACTTTTCTTCTGCCATTTGGACTCTGCTCGGGTGTATCATCTTCCCTAGTTTCTCTCGAACTGTAGTTTCTGCGATGTGTAATTGCGGCAGAATGTAGAAAGGGTGTTGATTAGATGTAACGCATACCTGTTTTAGTTGGTTGCAAATATCTCTCCTTCGACTCGTTCCCGACAGCACAGCATGAAGTAGTTTGCATGTAGGGCAATTGTAAAATAGAACATGAAGGAAGTTCTGCACGAATTTTCAGCAGAACAGACAGCTATATCAGTGTCCTTTGTTTGAAATTACCTCTTCGCTTATCCCACCTGGTTGTCATATTGTACCACTATGTATACAGCTATGTCCAATGTACAATTGATATCTAGCACATTTATGTTGCAATAAAAATAGACCACTCTCTCAATTAGTTCTCCCAAATATTGTTAACACACTTTTAGCAGAATTCTGCAATCTCTGTAATCGTGTTTTCTTTTAGTCTTACCGGCTAGTAACTTTGGTTTTTTTTCATTAACACATCAATCATCACTTAATACGCTATGTTTATGATTGATAAACGGTGATTTGAAAAAGTATTTGCTTGTGCATTAGCTACAAGTGACAATTCATTACCGGAGATTTTTTGTTTTTAATTATTTTCTAAACTCACAATGCGTCTTTCTGGAATTTGGCGACAGACTTTGACACAGCCTTGTAGCCCTGTGCTGAAGAAACCTGGAATCGTGGATGTCTTTCGCAGATCTATCACTTTCAAGCACTAGAGCCTATTGGATAAATGATGGATGATAGTAGAAGATGCTCTTTATTACCGCATGAAATACAAGGAAGTCATTCATCATGCACTCTGACAGATCGTGTTTGTGCAACAATACAGCGTTATCTAATTTCTACTTCACTTTCTCATCCAATATTTAGCTTATTGCACTTAAATATAACGTATGTATATATTTGTATATATATATATATATATATATATATATATATATATATATATATATATATATATATATATATATATATATATATATATATATATATATATATATATATATTATATATATATATATATATATATAATATATATATATATAATATATATATATAATATATATATATATATATATATATATACATATATATTTGTTTGCATGTATGTATGCATATGTATATGTATTTGCAGATATTCATGTATGTATATATATATGTATATAAATATTTGCGCAACCTATTTGTGAATAGACTGGAGTTCACGCCGTCCCTGACCGATGGTCAGAGAGCTACTAAGATTCTCTGTTGAAGCATATTGTATTTTTGTTACCAAGCCTTTATTGTACTGATGCCATATTTCTTTTATGCTAGCAGTTATCATTCTGTCGTTGAAGAAGAGTAAAATATTTATTGCGCCGTCAAACAGCGCACATATTTTTTCTTTAGTCTCAAAATGCTTTTTCTTTGCTTAGTATTGATTCTCTCCGCCACGATTTCTTCATATTAGCTCAAAGGTATAACTTGTAATGTAAGCAACTGAGCAATTAAAGCTGCCGTTTCGTGAAAGATTACACCCTATGGAGTGTGTCGGAAACCATAAAGTGTATTTGCTTTCGATAGTTTGACGAGTGTGGTGTGTCTAATGACCAATTCGCATATACTAGATGCTGCAATTACTGCTACATATCAGAAACCAGGCCTAGCGTTTTCAATATGGTTCCGGTACTTCTTTACTTGATTGGCTGGAAAAGATAGCATATCGCAATGACAAAAGATTGCTTATCGGTTTTCCCAAGTGTAACAGAGATTCCTGGCGGTATGTTACATTCGATTCGTGCTACTAATTCAGCAATTGCGTCTCTTAACATCATTGGTAATATTTTTCTCATATACGCGTTGAAGCAGACAGGTCAGACAAGGACGATTTCCATTAAATTCGTCGCATCCATATCTATATCGGGGCTCTTCAACGGAATCATCGGTATTTCTGCAACAAATTTACTTTTACAGGAGCAATTTCAAAACAGTTGCTTGCTGAACGTAACCAGTCAAGTTGTTATTGGAAGCACTAATCCGTTTTCGTACAAGATGCTGCTTGTTATTGCTTTGGATCGTTATTTACACATGAAACTTTTATCAAGATACCCAAGCGTTATGAGTAACAGAAGGGGACAGTGCCTGCTTTTTTCCTGCATTTGTTCCACTTTGGCACTCGTAGTTAGTCAATTACTCGTACTCTTCATGGCTCCAGAGGAAATTCTGGTGCTGCAAGTGTCTTTCGGGTTTGTTTTTATTCCTTTGGTAGTAAGCATGGCTGTACTGTACTACAAAGCATATAAAAATTTACATTTGAGGGCGACTTCCCAAGTAAGTCCGATTATCAGAAATGCACTGCTTGAGAGTAAAAGGTTTACAAAGGTTGCAAAGCGGATAGTTTTTTCCGTAGGGCTGTTGACATCTCCAGTGATTGTAAGCCTTGCATTGCGAGTTGGCAACCAGTTTAGCACTTTCATGGATCATACCAAATTTGACATTTTGCTTTGGTTTGGTTTGTTGTTTTTTAGTGCAATTTCCTTCAGTAACTCTGTGATCTTCATTTTGCACAATCGATTGGTAAAAAGTCTGCTAAAGCGCTTGTTGAGAAGAGGACAAGGTCGTATCGCTGTCATTCATGTAACCTAAAAGCTCGATTCACTACGTGTAAACATAGAGAAGGCTTGAAGGAAATAAGGGAGCTTTTTTTGCCTGGGTTTAGACTTTAGAAGAGGAAGCTTATAGCAGTGTTCAATACTTTGACTAAGTTCAGGCGTTAGAATAAGGTAAAAGTAGAGACTAATTCACCAAGTAGAAAATGGACAAGGAAATTTAGAATGTGAAGATACACGTTGTTTTTGTACGAAAATTTTGTTCGGCCAGCACTGAAACTTTCCTAGCCTTTTCTATGATTTCAGTACTAGCACTTTCTCAGCAAGAATATTTGAATTTGTGCAACACTGAAGTGTTTCACAGACAGACGGACGCTATTCAAAACATAGCACGGAAACAGATAGACTATCACAGGAAGCCTGTGCAATTAAAGCAAAATGGATGAAGGGGTTGCTGGGAATTTGGAATTTCAGATGTGTATCCACCTATAAAAGCTTTGGTATCAAATATTCAGTACTGAACTATCTTAATATTTGAGCAGTCGAGTACTACTTTCATATAAATCACTTTCTTATGACGAACGCATATACAGTTATCTTCCCTATGAATTCGAAATGGTCAGAGCTGATTCATTCACCTATAACGATATGCCTTGAGAAATCTATACATAGTTAATTTAGTCATAAATGTACGAATCTTGAATTTAATTGTTGTAAATATGTTGAGTTTCAGTGAAATGTTTCCATAGGATTTGCATTGGTGTACCGGAGCTTAGAAAAGTCTTTTTGGTTATGCTGGTATACCCTGAACTACCATTGTAAAGCGATCAAATCGAGTTAAATTCTTTAAAAATCAGCTTTGTACTTGGCCACAGATCTTTCAATATTATTTTCTCTCGTTTTGGAATCGTTGATATGGTTTAATTTCCCGATGGAGAAATGTTTTTTCCTATGTTGCTTTTCTGGCGCTGAGTTATTCAAAGAGCTTGTGACTCCATTTAAGCAACTTTGAGTGAGAGAGAACATCTTTTGGTTGTTTTAGAACGACAATCCACCTGCTAGCTTTCTCATCAGTAATTAGTATATTGATCCTTCTCTTTCGTCCTCTATCAACAATAAGAGAAATAAATGAAATTTTCTTCGCACGTCTTATTTCACTATTATTCGAGCTTGAGCGAATCAGGATGGTTCTCTTGGTCTATTCGATTTTGCTGACCACTCAGGTGGTTGCAGATCGCATCGTGTTTATAGCGTCATAGTTTGCTCATACCGAGAGCTCTTTCTGCCTTGCACATACAGCCATGGCGTCACTTCGATGCACAATTAACAGTATAGCATCCTAGCATAAACCCTTAGGAGCACATACTTAGCTTCTTCGATCAATCGTGTTCTGCTGTTTATAATGTAGAAATGTGTTCATCCACGTATCGCATGAATTTATGCTGCCATGTTTTTGTGTCTTAACTAGCAACTGTAGACAAGTACAGCCGCAATATGGCTGCAGATCTGAAGCACAAGTGCTGCTATTACTATTGTTTCCACATTTTCCTCTTTTACCGTATGTCATCCATTTAGCCCTCTGGGAGTTTATTTATTTATTTATTTATTTTTGATACCTTTTGGGTGGGGGCTTGTCAAGGTCTTCATCATTTTTTGTCGTGGGGGTGTATTAGGGAGGGAGGGGGCTTATTAACAATTTGAAGTTTTAGCATGGGACTTATTTGAGGGCACGTTTTCGAGGGTGCCAATTTCAGGATTTACGGTATGTCGCAACGTCTTACTACAGGCTTACTGCGCATTAGTTGGAGCTTATGATTCAAGTTACGTAGTGATGGAGTTTCTACTTGTTTGTGACTATAGGGATTATGCTTTATGCAGGTTTGCCATCAATATGATGTAGACACGAATGTTCTGTGCGAACAGCCGATATCACTATCAATATACAAGTAATGTAGCTGCAAGTAAGCCCCTCTCCTTTATGATGTCATGAGGCAATGAAGCAAACGGTCTCATGCATATTGTGTCTTAAGATACATGCATTTCGGTTGTATTTGAACTTTGAAAATGTGTTTGTTCTTCACAAATAGACATGTGCTGTTTTTCCCTTCAAAGCATTCTTGGCGTTAATCAAGGCCCACATGGTAGTGAAGAACTGAAAAGTGCTAATGATTCTATAGTATACTGGCATATCCGATTAATGGGCAATTTTAATTATAGGCACAGTTGACATGTGATAACTCGATTACTCGTGTAACATTACACGTTTTATTTTATAAGATAGTTTTTTTCGCCCAGTCCGCAAACTTTCTTGGCTTTTTCATTAGTTAAGTATTGAAATTTGCTTAAGACTTTCGCACGTTCTTAGCAAGAATACACCTGTTTCTTTTTTGTAGGAAAATGGTTTATAATAAAGCAGTACTCGCCATGCTCAAAAAGTTGAGAAAGTTCAGTACTGGATTTCTCAGACGTAGGAAAGTTGATAAGTTAATATAGCTACATTTGAAGCTCCATTTTCATGCAAGCATATCATCTCTTTGGCTTACTTGCATAGATTTCATAATAAAATCTTTGTATCTAAGTATTTTGTTCATGTAGTGCCTGTCTGTCTGCGTAGCACTGCAGTTGTATACAAGCTTGAATATTCTTGATAAGAATGTCTTAGGAAAATTCCAGTACTTGGCGAAAAAATTTTCTTTTTTAAAAAACGTATAATGGAGTTTGCGCAACTCAGCAGTGCTATACAGAAAGACAGGCTGCATAGATTACCACAAGAAATTTTTACACATTAAATGACGATTGTCTTGCGTGAATATTGGAATTTTAAAAGTATATGACTTATCAACTTTCTTAGGTTTGAGAAATCCAGTGCTGAACTTTCGTAAATTTTTGAGCAGCAGTCGAGTAATAATTTCCTATAAAACAGTTTCTTGTAAAAGAAACACGTATTATTAGATTCCAAAATTTGTCGGTGATGTTCCAGCTTTAATGACTTTGGAAACGTATTTGCTAATTAACTGCGCGTAAATGAGAGGAATTTAAAATTTTCTCGGAGTAGCAAATGTTCAAGTTGTCGGGCAGTCGAGTTATCGAATCTTAACTGTGCTTTTTTAGAGAAACACGTGTGTGAACCCATTTGTCATACTTATTTCACCTCTGACTTCTAAGGTTTAGGTACGAATAGTGATCTGTACCTGCGATAATGCTACATCCTCGATTGGTTCTCTGTTGATCAGAGTAACATTCTTTCTCTGCTATAACTCACAAGTTTCTTCTTTAGAGATTCTACCAGCTGCTCTGAGAATGTCACGTCTGAAAATGCTAACCAGCTGCATGTCAGTATTTCGTTTATGACTTCTACAAAGAGCGGTGTTTTTGCCTCTGAGCAAATGCCCTCAATTAGAACTGATTGTTAGCCGACAAATATATTTTATCGCGTGCTGTACAATGCCAAAGTAAATTTCTGTAATTTTGGACTTAAATTACTGTCATTTTAATTGCATTCTTATTAGAAGAGGCAATGATTTGTGTACTTATTAATGCCTGCTTTGCACCGCTTCAATCATACGTAAAGATTACAAGACTGACTAGAGTTAAATGCTACGCCTCGTGCACTTTATGTTTATTTTGGCTTCTTTATTAATCCACTTGTACAGGCAACTAATTGCAATATATATAATTATCGTATGGAACATGCTTTATGCTGCTAGAGACATTGCTGGGCTTATGTTGGACACGGACTTTGCTTAGATGAAATAGGTATGTCGACCAGGAACATCAAATAATTCAGATAGAGCTTCTTGATAAGGTTATAACTCCGTGTTTTAAGAAGGATGTATTATCTATAATGTGATACTGCTTAGCAGAAATGTCGGTCTGTTTATCAATCCATAAAATTAAGAATTTTACAAGCCTTGTAATAAAACGAATACTGTTCTTGATAGAAGTCTGTTGAGTACCATACCTTTATGAAAGCACTTTTCCAAGACAAAATCATTTGTTTGCAACCGAATTAGAGTATACTCAGTCTTTTAATTATTCAAACGGAGTACTTATTTTGAATTGAGACTTTTGAAATACATTGTCTACGTTGGAAATGTTTAATTAATTATTTTTGCGAATATAAGGCAATAGTAATTTAGCATTTGATATTGCCTAAGTTTGGCAATGCTGCTCACCAGCTGGTCTCGATTTTGCAGGACATTATTACTGGCTTGTGGAGATGATCAACACTTAAAATGTCGAACAATTGTCTCTCGAACATTGCTCCGTTAGAGAACGTACATACTGGTGTTTCGACTGGTTTGCGTGCTCTCAATATTATCATTGCGCTTCTAAATATGGTTGGGAACGGTGCACTCATTTACGCATTAAAGAAAACAGGTCAAACAAAATCGATCTCGATAAAGTTTATCATGTTTATGAGCATATCTGATTTCACCAACGGGATCATTGGTATTTCCCTGTTAAATTTGATTTTGTGGGGCAAGCTAGACCATTGCATTTTGAAAGCAATTACTCAAATGTCCACAAATGTCTCAAGTGTGTTTTCAATACTCATGGTTTGCGTCATAGCCCTTGACCGATATTTCCACATGAGATACTTAGAACGCTATCCATCGGTCATGAACAACAAGCGAGGGTATTGCATGGCAATCGCTTGCCTATTTTCTACCACCCCTTTGGTAGCCATGGAAGTACTGATACTTAGATTTGCTAGAGATGGCATTTTGATAGTGCAGTTTGCACTTCTTGTTGTCTGGCTTCCATTATTTGGAGGCGTAATTGCTCTATACTACAAAGCATACAGAAGTTTGCGGTTGAGAGCTTCTTCGCAGATGAATCAATTTGTCAAGAATGCACTTTATGAAAGCAGGAAATTTGCCAAGATTGCAAAGTTGATTATCATATCACTGGGAATCCTGGTCACACCTATGCTTATCTGTCTTAGTTTGCAATTTGTCAACCATTTACATCGTGTCGTTGATGAACGTATATTGCATACAGTTTTTTGGTTTTCACTATTGCTTCATCTAGCCAATGGATTTACAAGCAGTTTGATTTTTATGTTGTACAATACATCAGTAAAAGAGCTGTTAAAGCACAAGATAACAGGAAACGGAAGTCATGTTAATGTTGTTTCAAGTTTGCAGTGACCTAGTGAATATCCTTGCGTAGATACAACGACCAATACTAAAGATGATTGCACATTTATGCCACAGTGCTTTATTTACAATCTCTATTGTATTGAGGTGGTAAATTTAGACTGAAAAGTTAGTTATCCTTTGATCAATATGAAGGAAGTATTGGTCCTTGTTTGCTTGTGGCTCCAAACTATCAGTTGGTTTGTGAAGCTCAAACAGTATATGCAAACATATAATTATATAAATACACTTACATGTATAATATATATATATATATATATATATATATATATATATATATATATATATATATATATATATATATATATATATATATATGTATATATATATATATATATATCTTCACTATAGCACGAAAAAGCGGGAACATTCTTTTAGGATACTGAAAGCTTTTTTCGTCCGACACTCGTCAGAGTATGAACGTCGGTCAACGACCGAAACACAGAATAGGTGAACCGAAATATATAGCCAGATGCGGGTGCACGTGATATGATGAATAATGCGTGTATATCACGTGCACCCGCATCTGGCTATATATTTCGGTTCACCTTTCGGTCGTTGTCCGACGTTTCATACTCTGATGAGTGTCGGACGAAAAAAGCTTTCAGTATGCTAAAAGATTGTTCCCGCTTTTTCATGCTTTAGTGAAGTTCTGTAGTACCAACAGACTTTTCACAAACACACACACAATCACACACACACACACACACACACACACACACACACACACACACACACACACACACACACACACACACACACACACACACACACACACACACACACACACACACACACACACACACACACACACACACACACACACACACACACACACACACACACACACACACACACACACACACACATGAATGGTCATGAATGAGCTACCACAATTGGAAAATTTATTTTGGCCCCAGTGCGGATTCGAACTCACGATGTTTAGATCAGAAGACTCCTGTGCTAATCAATTGCGCCATCCAGGCACAAAAGAATAGCGATGGAATCTTAAGGTCATTCTACCGTGAGTCCCTCAACGCATCTAGGGCCTTCTCTATGTTTCGACTATAATGCCTTCTTCAGAGCCAAGTGTACTATATTATATTAATTCGGCTAAGGCTGACATAGGTAAATACTAAGTCATGAGTGGGCTACCACAATTGGAAAATTTATTTTATAAATATATATATATATATATATATATAATATATATATATATATATATATATATATATATATATATATATATATATATATATATATATATATATATATATATATATATATATATATATATATATATATATATATATATATATATATATATATATATATTATTTATGTATGTGTATGCTTTCATTTTTTTATATATTTATGTTATCCTCTTACATTACTCCCTGTAGAATTAAAATTTCTATTGCCTTAAGCTTTCGATATTACATGCTATGAAATGTATAGTTAGAATTGCTAGTGTCCATCAAACTGATAGCTGCATGCATCTTCTTTCACACCTAATCTATTTCTAGAAGATTATTATTCCAGGTTTTCTGTTCGTAAGTTATGTAAAGCTAAACGTGTCTAAATCCTGTAAGTCCTTGTAGTTAGTGGAATTGAATGAGTATGAAAATATCCGATATTTCAAAATCTAAATTGGAAACTGAGAGAGCTGACTTAAAGTACCTTGTCTGCTTCGACCTACCACGTAGTTGCTCGACTGACTTTGTAGATCGTTAAGTAAACTGTAACTTAGGGAAGTTTATATACTCAGTATATTCTAAATTTTTGTTGAAATTCTTTGAGTCAGACAGTTCTGCATGGGTGCAACAGGTTCCAATGCTGTCACTGTTGGCTTCGAATCAGAACAATCCACTAATGTAGGAGACGTCCTTATATATGAAACGCCCTTTTTTTATTTGATAATATACACTGTTGCATTGCCTACTGCTTTTTGTATAGCACAGTTTCTGTCCCATAATTCAAACGCAACCATAGAATATTTTTCATCCTTATTGATTCTTGCTCACAATGTATGGGATTGGCTGTTTATCAAGCATTCATTTTGCATCCAAAATCACACAATGACTGATCACGCGGCTACTCTGATTGCCCTAGCGCCTCTATGTGTCTGTTAGGTACTTTAGTTATCCTTATTTTGTTTATTCAATTTAACTTCTTTTAATGATCTTTGCATAGAAATCTCATGTTTATTATTCGTAGTTTTGTTGCAATAGGACCACCTAATTACACTAATATTGTAATACACCACAGTTGCAATTAAATATGCGTTATTTCACATCATCGTGTACCATCGTGTGATTTACTTAGGGTGAGTACGCAGCAAACTGTTTGAGGGGTTGTTTACTGTGCAGAAGACCGATGAATTAATGCACTGACAGTGCCGTAGTTTTGGATGCTCGCTCACAGTCTACCTACCAGCATATTGGTACCTAATTACGACATTGGGATGATAGAAATATTTAGTAATGGAAATGAACACCTATCCAATGAAGCCGAAGCCCGTAATATGTGTCATGTGTAGCAGGCACTTATTGGTTGTAGATTGGGTATGGGGCTAACATTTACATGTACTTATCATTTGGAGCCTGCTGTTCTTTTTCATTCAGATTTTGTATCAGCCGCTAAAGATGTGTTCGGTCTTCGATTAGATGACCATACGAGAACCCTGAATGCTAGCACGTTACAGTTTGCGGTAAGAGATATCGAAGACATGAGTCCAGCTGATGTTGAAAAAGTAGGTTGCTTAGCACTATTCGTCCTAGTTTTCCCGTAGAGAAATATAACTTTCTACTGAAAGAAGATGCAAGTCTCTCACCATCTCCTATGGTAATGGAAAACTCCAGATCAGAAAGTTCCATTCAATAGATTTTCAGGGGATTACCTGACAGTATAATACAAGATCAAAACGTCTCTAATTCTGTTGAAGTAGAATTGAGGAATTTCTTTTCTATGTTGGCTTCTCCGAACTAGTCTTTCTATTGAACAATTCACACCTTTTAAGATTCATGAACCTTGTGACTGGTTCATTATTTACATTTTCACTACAATATGTTCTTGTAAATTCAACTTGTAGGTTGGATGCTTTAGGCTATCCTTTGAAACCAGTCTCGTAGTGTAGTTCTTGCCAACTACGAAAGTGTATTTCAGTTCACTCTTGCTGTACATGTGACACGAGGTTCACTCCGTACTCAAGAATGTGGTTATTTACGTTTGAAAACCAGTGGTTTACTAGAGGTCAATTCAGCACCACAATGTTAAATATTAAATAACTATAAGCTTCATACTGCTGGTTTAAATAGACTTCTACTATGCTGCTTAGAGTGTTTATTATCTAGATTCCATAGTTGTGTCATGGTACACACATTGAGAGTTGAGACAAGCCATTAAGAACCAAGCCTCTTTTTACATTGGTTGATACAATTTTTTAATAGAGCTGGAGTAGAAAAGTATTTATACAAATGTATAGATTAGTTTAAATTTTTCCCTTGTCATTCCTTTCCTTGAATAGAAAACCAGACAGCAGCAGGTAGACGACCAGTCACAGCAGCAGGTACCAACTGAGCCAGTTAATGGGGCCTTGACACGAATGTCACTGAAAGATATTGAAGCTATAGAAGAGGAAGAATTGAAAATGGTATGTTGTTGTACACTTGCAAGTTCTTTGTGTTACTCATTACATGGTGTGATATGACTGAAGTATTCTCATAGAGTATTTAGTCTACGATAAATGTATTTTGCGGACACTTGCACATTCTAAAGTATATTTAAGTAGAGAGAGATTTAGGCTCAGAGATGACTCATCCAATATTCGTATGCAGGTATTTGAAGATCTTCATAGCTGCATTTCGGACCTCTTTCTGCGGATTTTTTTGTTTGTTTCTTGGATGTTTTTAAGATTTCATCTGAATCTTCCGAAAAGACTTATAAGCAATGTTGGTAGTTCTATTCCGAGTTTACTCGCGCATTTGAAATTGTGTTGGATATCAGTTTCAGAATATTATATTTTTCAACGACCAGAGTTTGACTGCTTCCCTAGAAATTAACAATGAATATCCTTAGGTGTGCAATAGGGGATGTAGCTATTTACTTCACCCATAGTGTTTTTGCTACGTACAGCTATAAGAATATTTCTGAGTATTGTATTTTATTTAATTTTGTTTTATTATGTTATATTATAGTATAGTATTATGTTTTATTGTATTATATTGTGTTATGTTATGTTATGTTATGTTATGTTATGTTATGTTGTGTTATGTTATGTTATGTTATGTTATGTTATGTTAACTTTAAGACTATTGATTTTGGGGTGATCATGACATCCGTTGGGAGACGATATTAGAAAAATTGATTTGATTTTCTACCATTGGTTGAGTTGTATACTTCTCCTCTGAACTCATATGAAAGGCTTTTCTCCTACATTTTTATCCTAACTCTATGACATGTGCATAAATGAACCGGACACCTTAGTATTGTCAAGATTATTCAAGTATTATAAACGCCGTACTGTTCTCGGCAGTAGTATTTTTCAACAGGCCCTTTGAGCTTCAAATAACCAAGGAGTCTGTAGGTTTCATTTTTATTAAAAGCATATCTCGCTTCCATGCTATTAATGTTTTATTCCGTCTGGTTTTTTGTAAGCCCACTATATGAATTCGGCATGATCTATTAGCGGGTAGTTGTATTCAGGTAATTTATCTCACTTGTTTTCTTCAAACCATATGCCCATACATGCTCTGCAATGTGGGTGGTTGATTATGTATTTCAGTGCAGCATGCCTTGAGATCTAGTTCGCTTTCGACTTAAAGTTGCTGATGTTTTTACGATTGCTTTTGCTGATGCTTCTATCAAGACAACTTTTTGTTGAGTCGGTTGGAGTTGACGGATTCTGCTATTTATTTTCAGTATAACAGCATTTAGGCCAATTTTTGCAGGTATTCCTTTGATACATTAATCAAGCATCCATTATTACTTTAGGTATTTTTATTATTTTGGTGTATTTTTTACATTTTTCTAAACAACATCCGTCAGTTGAGGCGAGTTTTTTGCTGCAAATTTGGATGCTGCACCTCTAACCTATCTCACTGCTTTCCTTCCTACCAAATCTTCAGTTTGGCTTTCTGATGCAGCCTTGCCTTGATGGTATTGTCGTCAATGCTAGCCATATATTTGCGTCAGCATCTATTCCAAACTCCATTCTTTTTTGACACTTAACTTCGTTCATATATCAGAAGTATCACCTCTTGCGCAATCGTAGCAGGTAGCCGCTTGAGAGCCTAACGTGCATCGTACTTTGATCGTTATTTCTCATTGCATACTAGAACATCAGCCAATAGGCCTTCAAGCAAGCCTGCCCTCATGAATTTCTTGTCGATAGAAGGCATAATTCACTGCATAGATTATGATCTATTTGAACCATGAATCACAATATCTGTCTTCGCCTTTTCACTGCCTCTTATTTCATCTGCTTTATTTGGGTTGCATTTGGAGTTAGACAAGTACTACTTTTGATTCGATTTTTTTTGGAATAGGGTGTTTCTCTCAAAAATTGCTCTGGCATCACATCTTAGTATTATGTCTTAGAATTTCACTTTTGTTGGTGCTTTGAAGTCAAAGTTCTTCTTTGTTGACTTTTCACTCGATAATTAACATTAACATTATTTGTCAAGGCCCTGTCGCTTGCCCAGGTATTCGTGGAATACTTAATTATAGAGTGTAATGCTAACATAAGTACTCTGAAGCTGTTTAAGGGACTGTAGTTTGTTCCCATTGAGAGAATTATTAGTACTTTTGGATTCTGAATGAAGATTACGGTGAATGAGATCTCATAGCAACTGACAGGTACAATTTTGTTACATATCTCTGTGAAATCGGTAATGTAGCCGTTGCATCCTTAAAATAATTGAAAGTATTTGTTTTACTTTCATCTATAGATAAATTGTTTCTTATCTCTCCCATCATAGTATGAAATTGATTTTGTTTTTACTAGGTTCACTGACGGTAGTCCTCAGTTCTGCTTTTTGTATATGATCTAGTCTGTTGGTATTCCTCAACGGTTTGTAGTAGGGCATTAATATTAAGTAGTACCCTAAAAGCTCCGCTTGATTGATTGTGTTATAAGGCTGTCTCGTTTTGTCCTAGATTGCTAGCAGAGAATCACAACGTTTTGCCGAGATGCAGGCATCTAACAGGCGGATTCAAGATGATTTAGCAAGAGTTGCCAGAGAAAGGGATGAAGTCATACGTGAGCTTCAGTATTTAAAACGACAAGTGAATGAACAGAATCTAAGCAACTCCGACATCGAAGAGCAGCTAGGTCGATCCCGCCAGGTATGTTTGATGCTTACCCTGGTGAATTAGGCAGATTACCAACTTCAGAGGCTTTTTGACATATCTGATATGAATAGAACCAGGATTTTGTTATTGTTGTTGTTTACTTTATTTTGAGTAGGCTGTTATATTTAGCGTTTTCAGCTAATTTAGGCCTACTGTGCATGTCGCATCCAAGCATGGGACCCCTAGTTTAACTTCCCTTCCGAAGGACGGCAGATTGAGTTGCGTTGGTCATCTTTCTTGAAAGTCGCCCATCCAGTTGCTGACCTACCGCAGCCAAGCTTAACTTAAGCTAACTAACGGAAGCTAGCTGAAAAGCTTGGCCACTCACCCCACGATTCTGTCTGTTGCTAAACATTTTAAGAAAACTTATGATATTAGAATCTCATGATATTTAGCGTGTTCTATTTTGAAAACCCTCGAAGCATCCACATTGGCCCATTTGCAATGATGTTCAGACACCTTAAGGTTAAATACGCCGACATTTATTCTCAATCGATGGCTATTAACAATCTTTTCTCTATTGTCAGTAAACTGATACCTCTTCGGAGCTTTTGCTTTCTATAGTCAAGCATCTGCTTCCCAGTATGGTTGAAGTGTTTCTTTGTGATGATGCTTCTTTGCAACTAAAGTAGCAAATGTTTCTAAGTTACAAACAGCTTGTTTCTCAATAGGACAGGAGTGTATGTACTTGATTTAATGCATCACGATCCTGTATGACTCGTAGTTTCCACTGAGCAACTGGTGTTATATGATTTGTGCTTCATGTGTAGACCTTACCGAGATTGTCACCTATTCATTGTATCACCATATGCACCTTGCAGGAAGCATCAAATGCATACCGTGAAGTTAGTGAACTACGAACCAGAACTCACCTGGTAAGCACTGCATTACAGGAGGCAAAACAAAGGGAGCGCCAGTACGAGGAGGTATGTTTATGCCTAGCTTGCATGTCTTCTCTTTGCAATTTGACTCTGTAGCTTCATTTCATTAGATCATTGAAGTAACATGAATTTTTCTCATCACTGTTTAGTTCTAAGTCAATCTATATTCGCTTTCCTGCTATAGTCCTTAAGTCAGAGTCCAGAAAAAGTCACGGCTCCACGGCTCTGAACCGGAGGAAAATTTTGCTCTTTATGACGTATATGAGGAAGGTTTTGAAATTTGTATCAACAAACCAGTTTCAGCTAAGTTTTATATAACGCGACATCAACTGTGAAGGGCATAGCCTACTTACAGTAAAAACTTCCGAGACATACCCAATGCAGAGTTCAAAAACTTTGGCTAGTTTTGATACATAAAAGAGGAAGGTTTATGATGAAGATTTGACAGGCAGAGGAAGGTTGGGCATTTTTCTGGACTCTGCCTTAAGTTGAATAGATTTTTGCTCCTTTTGTTTGAATAATATCTTTGCTATTAGTTTATTTTGTTAAGGTTTCCATTCGACTTTCTTCTGTATGAAATCTTTCGATGCCAGTTGGGAAAACTAAAATTAAATAACTTTCACGTAGCTAGACTGCGTGGTTAATTGTTGCTGTCTAATATAATTTTCATTTATCAGAAAATTCTTTTTGCTTATCAAACATCTTATTCATTTTCAGACAATAGAAAAGTTAAAACAAGATATCGAAAATGGAAAATCTAGAAATAACAATATTGGTCCCAAACAGGTATAGAACATTGTTTTGCCGCCAATGAAAATTTCAGTACGATGGTTGGAGCTTGTTTTTATTTGCACTTTATCACATCCCATATAGGGTTTATACAGCTTCCGAGTGTTACTTTGTGTTTGAACTCTTAATGCTGTCATTAAAAAAATGAACGTTTTTCATTAAATCTTTAGTTCGACTGTCATGTATATTATTGGTACTGGAATAAAAGTCTCATTTGCACCATTATATAGAACAACTGCATACAATTTTAATACTTCATACTATAGTAAGGACATGCCATCCGAACTTCTTTCAAAGTGTATCAGAGTATACACTGTGCTTTATATGCACTGACTTGCTATGGAGATCATTGCTTTTCAATATTATTTCATCGTTACCCAAAAATAGTACATGAGCAGCTTGGACATTAGAAATGTTCCCTTCGAGTTTTTTCATTTGTTTCTTTCAGCGAGAGTTTAACGAGCTCCAAAAACGCTTGGTTGTTTTGGGTTGTCAGCTGCGAAAAACCGAAGTCAGTAAAAGAACCTATGAGGTTGCTGTCGAGAAGCTAACAAAGTTCGCCCAGGTAACTTTGGGTACCATAACATTTATGAATATTTTTAATCACCCGCCGATCGCTCTCGACTTTTGACTGTAGAACACATGACATGTTGCTGCTAAGTAGAACAGATGTATGCCACTATCCAAGAGGGATAGCAAAACGCTCTCGAACTGCCATTCGATTTCATCTATTTTGATAGAATCAACTGATCATGCGCAATCTCGACATCGGTCGACTTTTTGACGTGATACAAATTCAATATACACTTCGAATCTAGTTTACACATCACTTGTTAAGGTCGTTAGCGACATCTCAATACGTAAATGATGGGACTCTGTGTTGTCAAAAGTCGAGAAGGTTTGACTGGGACTTTTCTATGGATTTCTCTCGTAGCTTGGAAATTGTCAAACAAATTCTAATTATAATTTACAAATCTTTTGAATGAAATACATTGTTAACTATGAAGTAGCCATACATCTTTCTATCACTGCGTATGTGACCTCAGAATTGATTAAGATAAGATATTATTTTTTTGTCCTTTTATCGTACTAAGCAAAAGGACATTTTCCGAATATACAGTAACTGGTTTGTTGTGCCAATGTAAACTCCCTAGTTTCGAAAACTCAACCTATGTTTTCAAAAAGTGGAATAATGTTCCTCACAGTATGCGAGAACAGAAATCAATCGCTCATTCTAAAAAAGTTTTTAAAGTTACAAAACCCAAACTCGACCACTTGGTAGAGCTGTTTATCAAAGTATATTAATTATTATCTTAGTTTGTTTTTTCTCTGTGATATTTATGTTCCGTTTGCTAGAAGGTGCAGCATGTATGAATATTGATAAAAGTAGATGAATCACTGGAAAATAGACTCCTATCGCACATGTACCAGCGTAGTAAAATTGCCAGGGCATCTTTTTGTACCCTCATAATATTCTAATGTCATAGTGGTCAGCTATAGATATGTCATTATATACATGCAACTCTTTTATTGTAATATTCAATAGACTTCTGCTTCTTTTGGCACGTTTTTATGCATAGATATTTGGCAAAATATTTGAAGTTTCAATTATCCTTTCAATTCATATCATTTTTCTCGTTTCAGCGTGTACAAGATTTAGCAGAAAATGAAAGAAATTCCAGTAGACCAAACAGGTAAGAATATTATCAGTACTAAGACATATAATAATGCTATAAAAATTAGACTATATACTCGATAGAGTTAAGTATTTAGCTAGTTATATCAGAGCCAAAGTTGATCACGAAACCACTCCGATAACCTACATGAAAAAATAGCTTGGCACTGCGGGTAATTTAGTTTCTATATGACCTGATACCAAACTATGTGCACAAATTTTGGTTTATGCCACTGATATTTAAAGGTAGTCCTATTTTGAACACTCTACTAGATAGATATTGGGGGTACAAGCTCAATAGTTCGTTCGCGATGTTCAAAAGTTTGATCAACGAATGGAATTGGCTACTTTGTCTATTCAAGATCTGCAATCAAATGAAAAGGAGGTAACGAGGATCCCAAGTTAATATTTAGAAGTATTTCCTGTTTTGTAGTATTGTAAATAGCTGGTTTGAGTTTTTTAGTAGCTGTATATTGCACCAACTGTAGATAGTTTGGTAGTATTAATAGCGCTAATGAAAAGATAAAGCAAAGTTCTAGTGCGAAATTTATGCATCATTATATTCCTTATCTGTTAGCCGCAATAGCTCTGTGAAGAAATTGAAAGCTCCTGCATCGCCTGCTACAGAAATTCTGTCACAAGAAGCACGTGACACCATTAAAGCGGTCAAGATTTTACTCGAAGAAGAACGTAAGTACTGTGTAGATATTTGACGAAGAATATCTTAAACATTCTTGCTTTTACATCAAAACTGACGCCATTGAATGTGATTTTATAAAATTGATAGAAACGTATGAGTATGATTGTATTTATCATTCTTTAGCCGATTTTGTTGCGCTGTGTTAATCGTTATTTAATATTACAGCTTTGCCATTTGGTTGGGAGGAAGTATACTCATCTGATGGGACAAGATATTATATCAAGTAAGACATTGTTTGATAATGCTTGGTTTTGACGATTTTCCCACAAATATGTTCCACTTCCTTTTCTATGCATTTTAAGTAACGCGTCTACATTTATTGTTTTATGGCAGTTATAGAGAGACCGGAAGAATTGCTGACAGGTGTTTTTTAGAAATCCGAAGTTTTTTGTAGGAGCTCATTTTGATATCCTACTTGAGAAATCATTTGTATGTTACATCAAACCTGCAACATTAATTTTACTGGCAATGACAAAAAGAAAGTAAATCTTATGTCATTGCAAGTTTAATGCAAGCACTGTTAACTGTTTGAAGAGCATTATTGTGCAATTAGGCAAGTATTCTTTATTACATGTCCATTCATCAACCAGACAATTTTGCTTGATATTCCTTGCTTTACCGCAATTCAAATATACCTCGAGGCCTGTGTTCCAACAGGCATCATTTGTTTTTCTCGTTTATGAAAAATATGACGTATACTTCTTTGAATGTTAGTCACGTGACGCAGACTACATCATGGCTTCACCCAGTTTCGGGAGTACAACATGCTGGCGTAGCTGAAAATGGAATTGCGCCTCCACCAACTGATCAGAAGTTCTAAGCTACTTTTTGAATGAGATCTCTTTGTATATCTTTTCTATGATAAGTATCATATCTTTACTTTTATCTTTTAAAAAGTTAGAATCGTTTGGCCTACCTTTTACAGGCCCATGCTCTTTCCTTATCACTTTCCTTTAGCAGTAGCCGTAACGGTTTTAGTCGTTATTTGGCTATGTGGATTTCTTTTGTCTTGAAGAATGATTTTGCCGATAATTGTTAAGTACTCCCATTTATTTCCACGTACCAGATTCATGTTTCTTCCACTGGCAGATTCCCGGCCAATAAAGAGAAGTATCTCTTCCTTCCTTGTGTATCAGGGGACTGAAAATTTGCCCCTTTGCCAGAGGCCCACACAAGTTGCCACTATCTGGCCTGACAACCTTACTTGTACCGTGATAACCATCCATTGAAAATGTTTATGAAGCATTATTTACTCTAAAGCATTATTTTCTTAATACCATAAAGCCTCTGACCATGTGTCCTGTAATGCAAAATGCCACTCTTTTGTTGCTATGGGGATCGCAAATCTTTATAAGAATTTCCCAGAAATAGCATTTTGTTTACATTCTTGCTTTCTGAAGGTTTCCACATCGTGATAGATTTTTATTCTCTTATTTAGTTACCCTTGTGAAAATCCTTGATTACTTAAATTCCAAAAGTGGTATTCTCACCTTTTCGTCTTGTTTTATTACAAGGAATATTTATTGATGCTTCTCTGATTTTATCAGTTTTATGTTTTTGGTATCTGTTTATTTTGGAAGCGTAGATTGACTTAGAATGCACATCGTAAAGTATTATGATAGTTTGATTAGAGATAGTGTGATTTTATGGTATATTTCTTGTATATGAGCCTGTAATATTAATAGCATTTTATATGGTAGAACCTTATATGCGTATACGTAGAGTTTTCATAGTAAAGAGTTGGTCTTATTCAGTAGGAATTTTTGTTTGTCTTCTCTTGAGCTCAGTTGGGCAGCTATATTCATACAAGTCTGCCATCCGATTGGAAAGCTCAAGGCTAGGAAGCTGTTGGACAAACATTTTGTATAACTGGATAGTTTGTGGGTATTACACAAGTTCACTTTTGCTAGAAAAAACAGGAACATTATTTTGGCATACTTCGGAGAAAGTTTCCAATTTGTTAAATTGTGAAATTTTTGATAAATTCATTCCTATTCGAGCATGCTTTTCTCAGTGATGTAGACGTCAATTATAACGATTGTTTTGAATAGGTATTGCCAGTTCCTATGATTTTCATACTGATGGTGGATTCTGGAATGGGTCCGAAGCGTTTATGTGAAAAAGTTACTGGTTAGTCATTATTGAATATTTCCTAATATAACGAAAAGTCATTAAATCATCATGACTTCTTTTCTCATCGTTCTGGTCCTAAAATTTATCATTAAGCTGCACTTTCCAGCCAATATTGCCAGCTCGTTGTTTAGGAGTTAGTTATTTTCTTTGCTGAATGACCCAGAATTACAGTTGGTCAAAATTAAGCACGAATGTTGCTAAACAGGTTTTCATTAGATAAAGCCAATTTGAAATTGCTTAGTGTTGCCATCCTAAATCAGCTGCTTCAGTCCAACATTCTCAAGAGAAGAGTACCACAGAGAGTTTCGACAGTATTACAAGTAAGCGATACTTTTAATTATGGGATCCAAAGTAGGCCATATCACAGGGCAATTCGAACGATATTCCCATGGCAAACATGAATCAATTGTCGCTTAGTAGCAAATGTTCTATCGTTTTCTCATGGGAGCACACTGAATGAGTTTTGGTGGCTATCATGATGGCATGCACCTAAGCTATATCCTGTAAACGCACTGAAGCGAAGTCAAATATAACAAAGTGTATCCAGCATGCAGCGCCAACTTGTAACATGGTTTCAGGAAGCAACGCTGAACGTGATTGCAGGTCAAGAATTTTCACTACAATTCCATTCCTACCTCAAACTTGAAAGACTCTATTTACCCCCTTTGATGCTGCCAACAGTTGCATCGAATGTAAGTTATAAATTCACACATAATTTTCGTTTGTATTTTAGCACATAATTTTCTTTGAATTGCTAATGTTTTCCACCGACCTTGCAGTTTGACCAGTAATTCTCATTTTCCCATAACAGTTTTCAGCTCCTATGCCTCCCTGTATACCAAACATTATCCAGAACTTATATAGATACACACATACATATATTATACATACATTAGCTATTCTTTAATGCAGGTTGCCTAAAAACGCAACTATTAAGCTGACGTGGACATGCTGTCTACTAAAATTTAAAATATCAGCATCATCGAAAATATTGAAATAATAACGTTTTACAATAAAACTATTATAGTAATTGTTTCAATCTTTGAAAAAAAACTGCTGTTGCGAAAAACCAGAAGTTTCTTTTCGCGGGGTCGCACTGTCATCATACTTCCCCATCTTTATTTTAATCTATCAATCTTTATTAAGATACAGTATTAGATCTATGTAGATAGTCTACCAAGCAGGCTTCATCTACAGGTTAAACCTATCTCTCTTATCCGTTCACCAATATACGAAATACTGTATAGTTAGCAAGAATGAATTTGCACTATGTAGAAATTTGGTAGTCGCTAGTGCAATTATTCTGCAAAGGTTTACAACATCAAAGTGGTTGAGGGGAGAGGAATAGCAAATAGATGTCGTAAACTGATCTGCTGGTACAGAAGGAAATAAAATTAATATAAGGTTGAAATGTTTAGCTTTGCAGAGCTTCCTTTCGAAGTGCTTCTACGGCAGCAATTGGCCTGTGCTCTAACGCTAATCTTTTCCAAATCTTAATTCCTTTTGGTTTGCAGACTGTTGGTTAAGACAATTAGTTATGCAGAAGGGAATTAAGATACAGGAATGTCTATGAGTTGTTGCAAATCTTACTAATTAAAGTTGCTTTTGTTTGCTGTCGTCTACCTGTAGTTGGCACAAATCATTGCCTGGTAAGCGTTCTTCTCTAAGGAACTGCTTTATAAGCAACCTACAGGTAAAGTGGCAATGATAAGGAACCTGTACCACAAAAACCTTCGAGTATTTTGATCGCCTAGAGGAGAGGCTATAACAAATAGTGAAAGGGTGCAGCACACTTTTTAAAGCTGCAAAAGTCTCTTGTTTTCAAGTGATTGTGCCAAGGGTTTTGAGCCCCCTCTCTCAGACACTACGCCACTGGTCCTAACTTCCTTGCTTGTAGAGTGCATTTCGCAATAAAAATTGAACTTTCCATTTGCATGGCATTCCAGTTCGAAGCCATGATAGCATGTAACTTAGGGGCTATTAAAGAATTACGTAACGCCTGAGGGGTAGGGGGTATTAGGCAGCTTTGTTACGAACTGTTACGAAACCTTAAGGGGGTGGGGATCATTGCTATTTTTTATGTAACCGAGATGTTATTTTTTAAATGTATCTTTTCTTGCAATTACATCAAGGTTAAGCTTAAAATCCAACGCTATTTGTGTATGTATGTATCCTCCTTTTTTCTGAAACATTGTTGTGACCTCTGCAGACATTTTTAAATGCCAAATGCATCACTTCGGAATGCTTCTATAACTTCAGAATGCTTCCGTAACTTCTGCTTTGGAAGAGTATCTAATAATAGAACCAATCACCAAGGTCATAGCTGTTTCAAAGCTTGGCACAGACGTATCTGATAAATGATAATGACAATGTAGTGCAAAAAAAGAATGTTTATGTTTGCAGTCATTGATAGGGTGGTCTTACGACTCGAAATGTTACGCAGCAATGGGGTGGGTGGTACTAGATTTGCTACAATGCGTTACAAGAGGTAGCGGGGTGGTCAAAATGGGCAAATTTTGATATTACGTACTTATTGAATGGCCCCTTAAAGTTTGCCGCTATGCACAGACCAAGCTACTGTCATAATGACAGCATTACGATATACGTATTAATCATTGTAGATCTTTTGCCTATAGACCTGATAGTAAAATGTCAAAAGCTGTTTATCAACATGAGTGAATGCTTTAATGCAAAGCTCACTAAACAAAGAAAGATGCACTAGTTATATATACAATATTTGTTGATGATCATTGCGAAGCCACGAGCGCGTGAGTACCTTTGATCAGTGCCTATCGTAAAGAAAACTTCCAAAACCATGCTATGCTATAATAATTAGTCATGCCCTGTCACTCTCCAAGATTGCAGAGATTACCTTCTATTGCTTGACTTTACATTGCATAGTGTTGTACGTTCTTTCTAGCATACCATGGTGGGTATAAAAGGTTATTGTAAGTTATCATTGTTAAGCAAGATAAAGGAGCTTCTGAGTGTCAGCTTTATCAAAATTTGCCTACATGATCAAATTCCTTGACTATACGTTAGTTTTCCAAGACCACAGAGTGTGACCAAAACCATACTAAAAAAAGGTTTGATGTACAAATCTTTGATGTCCTGAGAAGCCAAAATTCGAAAATAATAGAATCTAGAAAACGAAGCACATTTCCCAATATTTGCCAATATTCCAGAATTATTTTGTTCATTTCGTCTAGGTAAGCATTGCATTTACTCAGCCCGAGTTCTCTGGTACCTTTTTTCTTCATTCTCCCTTAAAAAATGATCATTATCTAACGTTAATTGTACATAGCTGTTGGACAAATTGATACTAAATACTTCTGATTCCCAAATATGATTAAGAAAAACTTACACAGATTGTTAAGACACAATATCTACTACTACATAACATAATGGGCAGGCTACATACATATTTTGCAATTATAGCTTGTACCCAATCAAGTCTTAACCTTTCATTTACAGCTCACAACTGTTGATAGAGCTCTCCTTGATTTGATCTTTCTGATGTTCCACAAGAAGCTTCTTGCAGGGGTGGACAGGCCAGTCAGGTGGTTAGATGATGCCCAAAAGGTCCCCTCACTTTTCTTTCTCTAGGGCACTCTTTCTGCAAAGGTCTATTTTATCAAATAGTGAATTTTTATATGTCCTGATCAATATTCTGGACAGAGAACTGATTTTTTAACAACATTTTACAGTAATAAAGCCCCCAAATCATAGAGTTACAAGGTGTATTGTGAATACACATGTTTCTCAGAGACAGATTTTTACTATCAAAATTTGAAGATTTTCGAATCTCTTTCCTTTCATGGAGTTGCAAAGTGTATTATGAATGTACCTGTCTCTCAGTGACAGATTGCTAGCATCAATATTTGAAGATTTTTAATGTACATAATTCCAGTCTTGCTTTTTTCAAAAGTATATGAGGTGGATTCATAATCATTGTGGATTATTCTTAAACATGTTTGCAAGTTCAGCTTAATTTATGGTTGACATGGTAAAAGTTGAATCTCAAAATACTTACTCTGTTGCAAAGTTTTATTGCTTGGTTTTTTGAGAGATAATTACTTAACCTCCTGGCAGTTTGTTTTTTATCACCTGGTTTTGAAGTTACTTCCTACTTTTACATAAATTTTGGAAAAACTTCTGATTGAGAAAGGGCGTCTATGTACCATTTCAACCCACTGAATTTTTCCTCACAAAATTACATACAATATCAAACTGTGTAAAAGATAATCTTCCTCTGAATTTTGTTGAGACAATCTAGGATAGGTAGTATCTCAACCTGAAAAAATCTGGGCAGCTCCTCCTTTATTTACTAATATTCCAATTGAAAAATTTCCAAGGTACCATTCAGGCTGCTTGGTAACAATAGTAAAGTAAGTTTTGATGCCCTACAGATCAATTGAGAACATAAGGCAGACTGAACTGAACTTTTAGTACTTTCATTCTTGTTCTTTGGGTAATTATAATACAGTAACCTTAGAATCACATAGTCTTAGATGTTATTGGTAGTATTAGTAGCATGGGGGCAGAGGGAGAGTGTGGATGGATGATAGGTTTGAAAATTAAAATGAACTTTTACAAAACTTTCACAATGGCAACTTAATTTTCAAAACTAAGACCTAATAGCTCAAGTTTAGAACAACTAAAAAAACACACAAGTTTTTCATCACCATGTATATTGTAACTAAGCTAGCATACAAAAAGTACAGCTCCAATGTTACCACCTGGCAGGATTAATACAATTAATTTAATTTCTAGCAAAATTCAGTGATTAGTCTTCATAAATCATTGATTCTGTCATCATTTTCCAATCCACCAATTCACTGTCATTGAACCAAAGGCTGATTTCTTTGTTGGCACTATCTACACTGTCACTGCCATGGATGATGTTCCTAGAAGAGCAAAAAGTAACAATACCTAAGTCCTATGTGTGTTTGAGTATTAAGTAATACTAGTAGACCTAGCTTAGAACACACTAGGTATTACCGGCTCAATATGAATACAATTACATATAAATGAAAACAGTGAATCCTGTTTCAGAAAGAAATCATGGCAGATAGTACCAAAGAGTCATGAATAATGTGCAAAGGAAAATAAATATACATAGCAATCATGAAAACTAATTATGACTGAATCAATGGGGATTAAAGTGTTTGATAAATGAACTGCCAAAGCATTCATCAAAGAATATCCTATGCTGCAGTTCAAACAAAATCCCAGTTCACTTGTCCAAAAAAAATCCAGTGCCTCTCACCTCCCAACTTGAATGCTGAAATCACCTCTGATTGATCCAGGCTTGGATTTTTGCTGTGAAACAAAGGAGAATTATATCAGTAACTATACAACTATATGTCTAACACAGTGATTTGAAAATTTAGTCAAGATTATGAATAATTTTGGCAAAATTTGTAGATATTCATGGGATGAAATTCTTTTCCTAGTAAATTACCTGCAAATAACTCTACAAATGTTGAGCTAGAGAAACCTATGAAATACTAACAAGAAACTTAGCTTGAGACTATTATCTACTGAAAGTATACAACATGATGGTAAAAAAGAAAACTTGCAAATATTCTTCTCCAGCCTCACTATATATAGAATATATCCTCTCTTACAAACATTACTATGTAGATACTCTGGAATATTTGGCTAAAAACGTTATATATAGAATAGGCCTATATCAATGAAACTACAGAACTTACAGGGTCTGTCTCTCCAAGCATTGTTCTACCCCCCTTGACAGCATTTAGTCCTTCCCATACCTTCACAAAATATAAAAAATAACAGTTAAGGTCAAGTGTAAAACTTGGTTCCACAGGTTTTTGGCAAAAACCTATAGCAGCATCCATCCAGTTAGTGTTCACATATACATAATATCTAACCAATAATCTTATGGAGTCAAGCAGTCTATAACTTATACAATATTCTAAAAGTCATAGTCATAATTGACAGTAATCAGCATGTTAAGAAACTCTACCAGCCAAGCATATTGAACAACAGTTAGAAGCACCAGTATTGCCAAATAGATAGTGGTGAGTAAATGTCTTAAATAACATCTAAAATTATAAGTTTTCATTTCTTCATCAAAGCTGTCTCAAGAGGCAAGGAAACAAAAAAGGCCCTGGGCTGAAAGTTTGTGTTAAAATATTACAGATCCATCTTTAAATGTTGATAGTTGAGTGATGAGGTTGCTACTAATAGGGCAAATGCACTCTGCAAATAAAAGAAACTACCATTGCAACCACTGGTCCAGAACCAACATATTTGATTAAGCCAGGAAAGAAGCTCCTTTCACTTAGATCAGAATAATGCTTCTTGAGAAGTTCATCTGATGGCTGAAATCATAGAAGAAAGATATATTATTGTTTTTGGTGAGGATTTCAAAAGGCAACCAGTTGATACCTTGAGTAAACCAAATTTGTGCAAATATTGGTTGCAATCCAAGCTGTTTGGGCAAAAGCATACATGCAACTACTTGTCCTATCTGCAACAAGAACTTTCAATGATACTTGTAACTGCAAGCACAAGCATGTCCACAACTTGCAATAGCTCCCAAAAGCTCAGCAAGATAACAATATGGAACAGGCACTGCATTAAAAACTATTTTAAATTGTCAGTGCTAAGATAAGACTATAAGTGAATGACAAATGTAGCAAGTGTCATCGGCATGTAAGTACAGTTTTGGGTCAACTGTGGCCCCCGATATTTACCAATGCTTTGACGTGAGCTTTAGTTTACGAAGACGCCAATGCTAAAGAGGATTAGGCTTCTTTAGAAATACAGCTTGCCTCGCCCAAAGCATTGTCTCCCCATAGCTAAAAAGCACAGCTAGTCAAAGTAGTATACGATAGCAAAATCTGTAATATGAATCCCAAAGCAGCTGTCCATCTGCCAACTTAAGCGGATTCCTAAACATTTGGACAACGATAATAAATACGTTATTGCATATTTTAATACAAGAGTCGATGCATCCTATCAGATAAGCTCATTCTAAACTGCGTCAAGTGTGCATAATGCACTTAGGCCACTTTCAGACACACGTGTCGAATAGCTTACCTTCATAAATTTCATGGCAACCAATTTGTATCCCCTTTGCTCGAATCTCTTGATGATATCTGCAATAAGACCTCTCTGGACGCCATCGGGCTTGATCATGATAAAGGTACGTTCAGTCATTTTGGGAGGTTCCTGGAGGTAAATAAGACCCTGATACTTCCTAACAAATCGATAGAAGAAGAGATCAAAGTAAAGTTCAAAAGCTCTATATCAGAGATCGGCGGGGGGAAGCTCCTTCGCATTGACCGGCAAAATCTGTTCTTGCACTGAGCGGAAGGAAAAGGTTGGTCTCCCTAAAACGAATGCATTTTGAGACGAAATAGCCCGTAATTCATCGAAATATCATATGACAGAAAATCTGTCGAGCTGCAAGACAATATCACCTATAAAGAGAGATTATAAGCAAAAGGGCTGCACAAAAATTACTCAAAAGATATTATACTTCTAATAAAAACGATCAGAAAAACAGGTTTTTGATACTGATTTATGCAATCAATATGCTGTTCAAGATATCGAATTTGTGGATTTCGCAAAAAAATATTTTTAGTTTTTAGATTATGAGATATAAAGACAAAGCTTTTGAAGAACTTCTAATATATCATTCAATTTGACATTAAGGGAATTCCAGCTCTCTCAACAATCATAAAAATTCCTCATCTTGAACAATGAAAATTTACTGCAGATTGATCTTCCCTTCAAAGCAAAAAGTAACGAAAAAGTTTATCTAGTATAGTGTAAACATCGACAGTTACTGTAGAAGAAATTGCAGGTAAGACACTTATAACCTAGAAATATGACGGCAGTCAGTGTAATCATGTACGTATTAAAGTATCAATATACACAAAAGTTTTCATTTTTTTGCTAAAGGTGCTTGGGCACATCACAGACCCCCCCCCCCCCCCAACTCCTTCAATAATATCAATCGCCATGTCACTCCACTACGTTGATTAGCATGGGCCTTATACATTATGACAAGAAGTGTGCTTTATACACACTAGGGTGCGGCAAAGATGCACTTACAAATGCTGAGGCTTGAACTGATTGAAGAATGCCACAGTTGTTTTCGTTTGCTTTCTTCGTAAAGTAACTAGCGCCAGTGGCTGCAACAAAGGCTGAAAAAGAGCCGATCAACCAAGGACTCAATTTCAGTGATTTCGTTCTACTGCCTGATCCACCAGCAGAGAAAAATGATCTAGTAAATGTAGCAGCTCCAGAGAGCCGTTGTGGTGCCCTGAATGCAGAGAGTGCTCTCGAAGCCATACTACTGCTCTTTTCAACAGATATCAGTCCGTATGACAATGCGTGAATAGGGCGAAAAGGACTCCCTTTTGGTATAACCTCGTTTATGACCAGCTGAGCATCCTCGTAATCACAATGTAAATAAACGGGGAAGTTTACTTTTTTGTACGAAAGACTATTTTCTGTCCTTCTGGCCTCATTACTTATTTATTGATAAGGTCCTTACAACGCGTTGAACTCTATACCGCTACTTTTTGCTACCTCCTTACACCCCTTTGTTGGAGGTTGGGCTACACATGATTAAGAAAGGGTACTGTATTCCAACAACATGCGGAATATGTAGACACTGTAGGCGAAGTAAGAAATTGCTTCTAAGCAACGCGTACTTTTGTTTATTTACCTACTGCATAAAGGAACGGCTTGATACACTAATTCATATTACTGTAAACTCGTACAAGTGCCTCTTTAAGTGCAGTGTATTTAGATGGAGGGTCCCTTGAAAAGCAGCTACGACTGAAGGGCTACCCTCCCTACACATTTATAATTATAATAATAATAATAATGTAGGAATTTTCCAAGCCAGGAGTCTACCGAAGAAAGAGTACACTAATTTGTTCCTGACGATCAAGTTTGAACCGATATATTTCATATTTAGAAACAAGGAATTTTCCAGGAATTTTTATAATTTTGGTGCTGTTATGTTTAATTGTGGTTATATGCATGGAGTTATATGTGTGGGGAGCATTAAATTTAGAGGGTTGCAAACTTTCTGCCCAAATCACTGATCAGTTCCCCGGATGAGTTGTTATTTAGCCAGATTGAGCTACACATATCTCCAGGACAAAATATTGTTCTTTTAGATGAAATTGCCCAAATGGAATGGATTTCTGTCCAACTGAGGGGAGCGGAGAGGCTGCAGTCCTTCCAGTCAAATCTAAGCCCTCCGTTAGAAGAGTTAGCCCCCCGTTGGAAAATCCCTGGCGCCACCCCTGAATTCTGAAAGAAGAAGTTGTTTGACTCCTATCAAACTATGCAAAACTTCACCTTCTTGGACTCAAGTTTCACCTAACAATGAAAGTGTTTAAATCAACAATAAAACATAATACCTTTAATTTTTTGGCCTACTTAATGATAAGTGACATGAACGAAAAGCACAGCGCTCCTGCTGGACACTACAGCAATTCCTTTGGAAGGTGGTTTATTTCACAAAACTTATACAATAACGAAATCTGCTTTTCTGAAAATTCTGACGGTATATCAAAGTAATCTTGGCTCAATTTATGAAGTATTCAAATTAACCTTATTTAGGAGTCTCCTACTATCTATTTAGAGAATCTTCTTTTGCGAATAGACTAACCAATTTTCTTTGACGAAATATGGTTTGCAGCATAGAAACCAAGTACAGCAGCGTGATTACTGAAAAGTGACAAAACTGCTCTTTTACTTCAAAATGTTATGTCTTCAATCAGAGAGTTTAAAGTAAGTGAATCCATCAAATAATCAGCAACCCTTTAATCACCAAACTTCAGTACTATCTGAAACGTTATAGGCAAAAGCATTGCATTCTTTAAGTGTGGGTCGCTCACAGTAATCTAAGTTCTGTAGGGTTTGTAAATACAAAGCATACTTGCATATACATGATGTATTAATAGAAATATGCATACGAATCAAACACTAAATGGCCTCACGAAGAATGACACGCCAAACCACTCGTTAGAGTAGATTGTTATCCTTCTTGTTACAGTTATGACTTTGATAATTGACACGGAAGGTGTCTTTATTTCTTTTGCCACGATTAGACATTTCTATGCATGGTATATCTCTGGATATAAATCAGTTCTGCCTATTTGATTCGATAACTAACATTCTAGTAGCCCATCAACTCAGGGTCTTGTGTAATGCATGGTTGGTTGAAATAAAATCTACAAGACAAACAACGATGTGCTTTGACAATTTCGCTTGAGGGGGGTGTCCGGAAAAGGTGACAAACTATTTCACTTTTGACGAACTTGATTTTCCGGAACACAAGGAAGCAATGATGACAGTTGCTAGCACGTAAAAGTAAGTTATTTGAATGATCACAAAAATAGAGTTGACTATGAAGAATCATGACCAACACATGATAAATTAATTGCATGCTGAATTTGATTAAACTCGTAATTCACTCTAGGTTTTCTGCTGCGTGACCAACTTTTCACAAGATTTCATAGATAGTGGGGTGCATGATGCCTCCCAAGCCCCCATTGGCACATCACTGAAGACAAATGACGAGGCTGCATAAGCAACTATCCTTGCCTGTGCTTCTTTTATGTCTATAAACAACTTTGACCCTCAGTTGTAAGAGAAACTGACTTCGAAATGTATTATGGAGACTTATTAAGATTGCTTTGACTATGAATGCCTATGTAAAAGAAAAACTGACGAATTTAGCGAGTAGCCACTCCCTTTTTTACAATCACATCCGTAATCGTGCAAAATTCTATATTTCGTAAACTGTAGATGAGAAATTGCTTATTTTGAATGGCAACTCCTGATTCGCTTTATCCTACATGTTTGGGCTTTGTAAATACATACTCTTTCAAATGCAGCATTTGTTTTAAACATAGATGCAGAATTTGGCAAGTTCCTCGTGATTACATAAATATGAGATTAAAGCATCTATACTTTAAAGAGAAGGTATAAAAACATATAGCCCCGTTTGCCTTGTGGAATGCATTGACTTTCCTACCAAATCAATTTTGCAGCTTGCTTTTTAATGAAAGATCCTCACTTTATAATATCATCGTTTATCATAAGTAATGAAACATGGTCTCCTTTTGACGACCTCCTAGTTGTATGCTAATTGCTTTTGACCGTACCTAATAAGCCAAACAATCAATTTCAATGTAGTATTCCAATTCAAAATAGTAATATAAAACACAATAAATTAAGATGCAGTAAAGTGAACTGTATTTTGAAATAAAGCACTATAAAATCAAACACTGTTAAAATTATAGGAAAGTATTGTTTTGCACTTAATAAAAAGGCTTGCTTTTACAGTCTAGAACGTTACTAACACTTGATAAAATAATTTAATTGTTATTATCTTATAATTTAGATCGTTTGCTTTTTCTAGCACTTGCAAATTACTTCTGAACTTCAATCTTGTTTATTCCTCATTGTTCCATAAGGAAAGATAAGCACTCAGAGCAGAGCTTCGTATTGATCATTCATGGAATGTTGTTTGAAATTGATTAACTCCGATAGCGAGACCAGGAAGAAGTTAAGTTCACGCACTGATTCGGTAAATTGCAAGTACATTGCAAATGCAGCATAATTTACCTGCATTTTTGCACTTTCATTTCATTTCAAAATAATCTATACCAACATATGATTTAGTTTCTCTGGAAATAGCTGACAACTGACCCAAGTGTAGGATAAGTATCTACCTGATTATTATATATCACTTTTGGAAGAACTCCTGTTTATGCTAAACATTTATTGACAACAGCCAAGACAAAAGATATTTAATTATCCTTTAAGATTCCCTATATCCGACAATCAATCAGTGCAAAAGTCTAATGTGCTACCTCTACAGATTTCGCGTATTTTATGTGGAACCAAGCTCATGGCCTAGTTCTGAAAGTTCTTTTTTTGCAGCTCTTTTGGTCACTTTGTAGCATTAAAAGTTCCCTTTTAGTTTCTTAATTTTAGCTGCATATTTAATGCTAAGACTGTGTGCAAGTTAAGGCAGGATGCTACAGACATTGTAAATTTCAACGCAGACGATTCATAGGAATTCGTCTTCAAATCTTTTGTTTTTAGTGATAGCAACATTCTAAATTGAATAATTTCCTTTTGGGGTTTGTCTTTAGTAGTACAATTTCCTTAATTTTTTTGGTCTCCTTCATGTAGGTTCTTTATTAAGTTCTTCGAATATAAAAATTTGTGCCACCATACCTCCTATGTATTGTGGTTTGCATAATGACGTCACCTACAAAATGAATGGCTTTAATACAAATTTTTCATGCTTCCACATGCGTTGGCGGGACAACTGCCAAAAGTTTAAAGTAGTTTCGACTATTGAAAAAGATCATCCTGAGTGCATTTCTAACCAATTACCATGTTTGTTTTGCGCCAATTACGACAATGCCTCTGTTTGCATTTCGTCCTGCGTAATCTGTTTCTATCGGCTTAATTTACGGATTTGATTTTGTAGAACCATCTTCTTACCGTAATCCTTTGTCTTACAAAAAAGCGCGAAAATATTTGCATGCCGAATCTATCCGAGCGCAAAAGTAAGCTACCGCACTCTCAATTATCTGCTATATACTTAATAGTACAATATCCGGATGGATGCATTGAATACGGTATACTGCTGCCTCTTTGATTGACATTCGGTATCAATCTTCCCATACAAATATAGAAAAGATCCTACAATGATCATGCAAAGGTTGTCATCACATTAAAATGCTCTTGCCTGCAATCTGATGCACCGAAATTGTTCATGGGGTCATAAAAGTACGCAAACGTTAGGACGCTATGATTAGCTACACTATAGCGGTAGTGGGCGTTTATGAATGCCTATGATAGCAATCTGCCTTTGCTTCACATTAGGCAGGTAAGGATGATAGCCAATCTTAAGCTCCGACGGACAAGAACCCCCATACTTACTTTGCATATGTAGATAGAGTTGGGAACTACGAGCTGAGTTGTTTGTTTATTGCATTCGAGAATACCTGGAAAATCAAACAATCCCAGTCCCTGTAAATCCTAATATAATATAGAATACAGTGAAATGTTCTACTGCATTTTATGAAATTACCAGGGACGCCTACGCTGGGGGGCAGGGGGGACAGCTGCCCCCCTGCCCTTTCCAAGGACTTAATTATTTTAGTGCAAACATGCTTATAATGTGCCCTCAATAGGAAACTTGCCCCCCTGCCCTCGGTGTGGGCAGGCATGCCTGGAAATTACCATACGAGGGAAGTTAAGTTTTAGTCATGCTAACTTAGACCTTGATAGCACTTCAAGGAAGTTCCTGTTTCCGAGGTTTGAACGTTTATGGTAGAGTGGGAATAGCAAGAATTCAGTCAAAGGTGGTACCTGGCATAATAGTATATTATTAAATTATGACACCCAATGTTCAGTGAAGGGTAGTGCCTTTAATTAAAATGTGTGATTAACATCGTTGCAACACAGTAGAATTAGGACTCACAATTATTTCCATATCAATGAATGGGCACTACCAATCATTCTCTTGTATCTCAGTACATTACATCATTTGCATGCTTATTATAGCTAACTTCCTTACAATTCCCAACTTGGAACCCCAGACCACTTGGGAATTACCAAAGCTGTTATGTGGTAACGTAAGTGTCAAATCATTAGTTATTGCAAACAAAGGGAAATATTTTCAGTGCACGATCCCGACAATTTCAATGCCCGAAACATCTGAAAAGGGCTTGGACAGGGAGGTTGTAATCACATTTGCTAATATATTACAAGCAAGGCCCTTTCCTACCGTGGGGTATGGAGGTATTACACCCCTCAGACAAAATTTCTGTTTGCAAATAACCAGAATTACCATTGCTTTGATCTTTTTATTCTTGGAGCTTAAGAGGAAGATTTTGGTGCAGCAGAATAATTTATAGTTCACAATAATGTTAAATTCATAGATTAGCACAATTTGCTAACATATTGAACTCCAATACTAATAAATTTAAGCAGATATTCTTCATTCATGGGAACCACGCCCATATTTCCCGCAAATTGTATGTCCTACACTCCAGAAAGAAAATTTCTGAGGAAAAGCTTCGTTAGAAATCCGCTTTGTCAATTAAAGCTTCATTTGGTTTTTTGCCTAGATATTTAAGAGAAAATAGTTAGAATAGTATTTGAAATGTTGAATAGAAGCATGATGCAATTAACATAGGAGTATTTTGCTTTAAGATTTAATAGTTGATTTGTTGATATTTGTTTCCTAAATACGCCACTTTTGTGCATTGATCTCAGCGTTTAGTAAGCTATTTCTTTCTTCATTCAATAAACAAGCCGCGTAGAAATGACTTTTATTAGTGAAATTTGTATTTGTACACTTTAATATCAAACCCACGAAACGAAGTTGGAGAAAAAAATGTATACTTTCAAATCATCCCAAAAATTATTTAGACATTCAACTTTGACTAGCCTAGACCATAATAAAATGTGTTAAATGATATGCCCTTCGATTTAGTGTTGAATTGCCTCTTTGAAGAACATAGCAATAAGACAGTACACGTATTTTTTTTATAGGAAAAAAGTTTATAAGAAAATGAGGCTCAAATGGCCAAAATCTTAAGAAAATCCTAAGAAAATCACAAGGCTCAAGTTCAAGAAAATGCTAAGAAAATTACAGTCCATCTTCTTAACATGCCAGAAATTGATATTGGCTCATTTTTGCAAACTCTCGTACAAAGATCGAGACTTATGGTGGCCCAACAATTACAGAGCAGCCTGTTTGAGCCAGTTTATTCCTGCGAAAGTTAAGAAAATCTTAAGAAAATCTCAGCCTCAAATTCGAGAAAAGTTAAGAAAATTGAGCCTCAGGAAAAAAAGCGTTTTTCTTATAAAAAAAACGTGTATAGAACAGCTCTTGATTTTTGTGACAAACTGTTTGCATGTTGGTAGTTCTTGCTTTATGAATTTCTTCTTGACTATACTCACTTAAGCCTACTTGTTCTTTCATCATTCAGGGATTGGTTAAACATAGAATGGCAGATATTTTAATGGACGTAAGTACACTACTGGAGAACTATAAATGTTACAAGTTAAACATTGAACATTAGCTCAAACGTATTAGTAGAAACGGGTTTAAGCTGGAAATACAATAGTGTCTTGATACTGAAGATTTTATTTGTTAAGGTTTCGTCATCAGTTGAGCGATCGCAGTATGAAAATGTAAAATCGCAGAGAGAGAAATCATTTATGACCAAGTAGGGGCAAACGGAATTGCAAAAAGGTGTGATACCAAGAAAAGTACATATGGTCAACTATTAAAACGTAACAAAGCTCAGTCCTACTCATCTCAAAGAATCAAATTAGATTCTTTATGACGTAACCAAATGAGCCTAGAATTTTTCATTTATTCATTCATTCAGTCATTCATTCATTCATTGAATCCTTCAATTTCTCATTCATTGATATATTCATTCATTCATTCATTCATTCATTTATTCATTCATGACATGTTCATTAAACTCAGAGGGTTTCCAGTTTCTCTTCCAGTAAGGAAGTAAGAAATGGTACATTTTCTCCCGGCAAGCACTATATTGATCTTTACTGTGGTTTACAAACTATAACATTGATCAATCTCTTTCTTCTTTAGGGATGGTAGCTCCTTCAGGTCCCTCTCTCTAAAAAAACATAAAGTACGTACCAAACAAACATTCACTCGTATCAGTTAAACTTTATCGTCCCAGACAAAACGGGAAATTATCGGAGACCTCGCTGCTTGACTGTTTCATATGCACACGCCTTCCTTTTTATTTTCTATCTGTTAATTCTGTGTCGCACATTATTGCATAGCTTTTCCATTCTCTACGAAGGATCCCTATTTTGATATTTCTGTACTAGTATAATTTTGTGTTTTTTGAGACTCTTCTGCAAGCCGACAGGACAACTTTTCGGGGATTTTTCAGCAATGATGAAAACAAATCTTCCCAAAGATACCATAGAAAAGCCGCATTGAGAAAAGAGAACACTTCTAAGAGAAAAACTACAAAGGACAACAGAACAAGATTCATCTAGAACATTGGGCTCTTTCATGCACATTATCAAGATGTCATACGCCCAGAACTATTTGCAACTATAGCAGTGTTCCTATAACACTTGAAAGTCCCTCTGAAAGTACATCGCATGCGCCGCGCAATTCATGTTACTTTTGCGCAATGGCTCAAGTAATACTCAACGGTATGGGGAAATGGTCGGTACGGAAATTGCGTCATAGGTCTGATGGAGCGCGATCCTTGCTGTTACTATACCATGAAAGGTGGCCCGCAATAACAGTGGACAATGGAAAGATGATAGAGAGGTCGTAGCTAATAGATAAAAGTAAATAAAGATGTAAAGGCGATTATTTCCCAAAGGGACTTGCGTTAACTTTCGTTTATGATCTAAGTTACACAGAGGAAAACAGTGGAAAAATTCAGCAAACTAAATTCCATTGTATTCAAGCTACCTGAGGTAAATAGCAGAGTAATTATTTTGTCGGTTTGATTAAACATCGTCCGAATTGAATGCTGAGTAAATAACGCTAACAACTCCCCAAGTACCAGCGCATAAATAAAAGAGCGTACGTGTAAAAAACTATAAATATCAAAACTCTCAAGAGAGCATAGCACTTATTTCTGATCCCAAAGGATTTTTTCAGGTGGGTCTTTATAACGACGCTTCCGAAGTTGGATTTCAGTTGCTCTTCGTTACCACCGCAGACCAATTCAAGCAAAGGTAAGAATTTCTTCGGTGTTTCTCTTTACACATTTTGGTGTTTTCATGCGTTTTCCGTCCTCGTTGTTTCGATTTTGCGGAACCTACTGGCTGTAGCAAGTAAATTGTTTTGGAAACAACTTCGGTTTACCTTTAAGTCTATTAGTGGTATTGGTATATCTAACTGCGTTGAGACCGTGATATTCAAAAATTAGCCGCCTATTTTATCTGTAATCGGATGACAAAAACAAATTGATTCAATAGATTCACTTCCACTTTTGTTACAAACGCAATTCAAAGTCATTTGATATCTATCAGGGAGATTTCAGTCTTACACATTTCGTCTGGCTCGGCTGCTCTCAATTAAGCCATATGCTCCCCTAACTAGCATCAACGATACATCGGTACAGGGTTTATGGTATGAAAATATAGTCGATTTAGCAGTTGTTGGGTGCGAATCAGAGTCCAGAAAAAGTCACAGCTCCATGGCTCTGAACCGGAGGAAAATTTTACTCTTCATGACGTATATGAGGAAGGTTTTGAAATTTGTATCAACAATCCAGTTTCAGCAAATTTTTTATATAAAGCGACATCGACTGTGAAGGGCATAGCCTATTTACAGAAAAAGCTTCCGAGGCATACCCAATGCAGATTTCAAAAACTTTGGCTAGCTTTGATACATAAAAAGAGGAAGGTTTATGACGAAGATTTGACAGGCAGAGGAAGGTTGGGCATTTTTCTGGACTCTGGTGCGAATGTCTACATCAAGTGGAATTTAACTGCGAACTAGAAATGTAGCTTAGTTCCTTTGGCAGTAGGAAGTCAAATTTGGAGCGGAAGAGTTCTAAAGCTTTTATACAGTCAATCCCATTTGACTTCTGGGAAGTTCTAACACACTCACAATTGAGTCAGTCATTCTTCTATTGAGTTTTCATACGTAAAATTCTAACTGAAATATTCCAATCTAACTGAATATTCCAATGAGAGGGGAACGGCGAGGAATGACTTATTAATTGTAGTTCCACCGGGGACTATCAGGCGTATTCCACTTACGTCCAATGTGTCACCTTTTTGGCTGAGACATATGTTACTCTGGTTACAGCGTTTAGCAAATAAATTTTCCCTCTCTAAGCAACTTTGCTCTAAAGCACACCAGATATTAACAGAGATAAGCTTATGGCAATCAGTCCGTTTACACTGCGCACATAATCAAAGGAAAGTCAACTTAGCCATAATACAAATTGATTTGACAAAATTACCTAAAATGTTTATAAAACTTTACTTGTCTTTTGAGGGACATCGATGCATGCAAATATGTTTGCTTTCTTTTTAGGTTATATTTACATCCCAAAAGTTACATAGAGTTTATTATGCCACCGTCAAAGCAAAGACTGAGCCACTTCATCAAATCAGAGCCAGGAGAAGAATTCGGGATGCAAAGCAATAATCCCAATCTACTAGGCAAAAGAAAAATGAAAGAGCCTATTTATGGAGCAACGATTTCAAGGGCTTCGAAGAGAGCCAGGACTGTCGATGAATCTTCAGACGGAGAAGCATCTCCGACGAACTTTCGCGGTAATGCTGGCGTGAAGGAAAAGGACAGAGCAAAAGCATTTAACCTGGCTTTTGACCGGCTAAGACAGTCGATACCATCATTGCCAAAAAGCAAAAAACTATCAAAAATTGAGGTTCTTAGGCTCGCAATATGCTACATGTCTTACTTAGAATATGTGCTTCATGATTAAGATGCTTACATCACGTTCGTTGCAATCTAAATGGTCACCGTAAGCTTGCTCGATGCATGTCTCAGTGTTTACCCTAAGACCGGGCTCTTTAACACATTCTGCAGAGTCCTGCAAAAGTCGCTGGCGAACTTTGACTGAAATTCTTGAGTGAACCAATAGCGTATATAAGCACAAATATTTGTAAAAATTAACCAGTTCAGTTGTATTTCATAATGTATATATAGTTGTTCCTAAGCATGAATTTTGTTCCGCAATTCATTATCAATTAATTGCATTGCTTGTAATTAAATAGTTGTATTGTTTATGTGAAAGTGCATTTTGATATAAATTAGTTATCAAGCGTGAAAATAGGATAATTTAGTATTTTTTCAGTAAGCACTCTCTCGCTAACTTGCAACTGGTACCATTTATTATGGGAGCTCTATAGAGAGCATAGATGCAGAGTGAATGGGGGCTACTGTCTCCACCTAGCATATACTGCATCAGAAATTAAAAGTGCTTTTGCTACTTTTTCAGAAGCTTCTATAAGATAATTATCAGGACAATTATTACCATTTTTGAGAGGCTGCAACTACGGAAAACCTTAGAAAAATTTGTATATTTAGCTTCCAGTAAAATTACTTCCTATTGGGGCATGTGGTTGCATCAACTCCAGAGTAACACTTGCCTTCTAAGCATGAGTGCCAGAGTCCTGACCTGCTTCTCTTCATGATATGGAATAGCGATCTTTTTGCTGGAATAGCAATCTTATTGTGCTCTCAAATGTTCTGTGGAAGTAGAGGTACTTTTAGAAATTCATCGCTTAAGAATAAAATTGAGATCATTGAGACACTTAGAACAGGCTTTCTAATATTTGACCATGAAGAAGATAGAACTTGACATTGAGTAGATGCAATGTTGCTGAGCAAGCAGTCATAATTGTCTTGTCAGGATAATTTTGTTTTTGTTAAAGCCTACCCTGGCAAACTATATATAGTCATCAACATATGCAACTTCACAAACCTCATTTAAACTTGTTAATTACTATTCTTGGAACAATGCTCTCACCTGCTGTAATGAACAATTACTTATTAAGCATTTGTTTCAACTGGCATTTGTAGGTAGGGGTGATTAAATAATAACTTAAAGGAAAAGATAAGTAAACAATTAAATATGGTAGAAATTTGCATATTCTGACCAGATGAGTAAAGAAACGAGTGTTACTTAAACACACAAGTACAACTTACATTTCTTAAGGTAGAATACATGTATACATAACAACAGCCCCAAAGGCAAGGCTGAAGCATTAATTTCTAAATATTCAAACTTTTGATAACAGCAAGATCCCCAAGATAGCACAATAAAATCATGCCAACACATTTATGTTACAACTCTATCACCAAACTCTGTCTTCAGTACTTTTTTTCCAAATTGCTTTGTATCTTTCAAAGCATTTGGAATAGGAATATTAGTTGATTCAAGAAGAAACTTAAGATCCTCAGCTATTTTGCATTCAAGTGTAAGAAAGGTTGTGGCCTGACCAGGCCTACCAAACCTTCCTGTTCTGCCACATCTGTGAATATAGTCCTCTATATTGTTTGGTGTATCATAGTTGATTACATGTGTTATGTCTGGTATGTCAAGACCACGGCTTGCCAAATCTGTTCCAACTAAAACATCCAAATTGCCATTCCTAAACTCAGATAGAATCCTAAATCTATCTGATTGAGGTAGCTGTGAATGCAATCCTTCTACAAAGAACTCTTCCTCTCTCAGCAGTTTTGTGATCTCATCAACCACCACAATCGATGAAGCAAATATTAATACTGGGGGGAATTGTGTCTGACGAAGAGTTTGTAAAAGTTTCTTTTCCTTTTGATAGGTATGCATAAAGAGCACATTTTGAACTATATTCTTTGATATTGTATCCCTTATACCCACATAAACTGTTATAGGATCAATCACAGAAGATCTGGCCAGTCGTTCAAGTGAATCAGGTAGTGTTGCAGACCACAGACTTGTTTGTCTTGGTATATCCTTTGACATAATAATAGCAAACAATTTTCTTAACTGCTCTTCAAGTCCCATATCTAGCATCTTGTCACATTCATCCACTACAATGAACCCCACCTCATCAAGGCTTACTATATTTCTTTGGCACAAGTCAATCATCCTCCCAGGTGTTCCTACTATTATGTCACACCCATTTCTCAACATTTCAATGTTATCTCTAATTGGTATACCACCACATATCCCAATAGCTGTGTAATGAGCATATACAGAGCCTGTACCTGGTCCTGTGAACATTGACGAATAGTCACTTTTTGGCTGCTGTAAGTAGTAATGTGAAGTGTAGCCCATCTCAATGGTATTCTGTTCACTCCCCATTGCATTTGAATAAGGGTTGTGCTGAGAATATTGTACCCCATGGCTTTGAAAATGGTTACTTGCAGATAAACTATTTATTTCATCATATTTATGTACATTTGTATTCATGGTGGCAAACTGATGTGTATGGCTGCTTGAAGTTCTGTGGTAGTGATTCGCCAAAACAGGCTTGTTTGAAATCGACATGCATTCATCAGATATCCCACGCAATAAGTCTGTACAGCGATGAAGAATTTGTTGCATAAGTTCCCTTGTCGGAGCCAGGATAAGAGCTGAAGGTTTACTTGGGGGCAGACCTTTCTTCGCGTGGCTTTTCAGGAAACTTAGAAGGGGAATCAAATACCCCAAGGTCTTCCCAGATCCCGTAGGGGCAATAGCGATGAGATCCTTCCCAGACATCAAAACAGGTATTGCTTGCATCTGTACAGGAGTTGGTGAAAGTATGCTGCGTTTCGATAAGCTCTCAAGGATATCCTTCTGCAAGCTCAAATCTTCAAATCGAACAATAGGCCCAACACAGTCATCCTTGTCCACTTCAATACCATTTTCAAATCTAACTTTCTCGATCTCTTCAGCTGTGGAAACTAATGATATTGTACTGGAGGAATGGTCTTTGCGTATCTTGCTTCCATACGGTTTCACCTTATCGAAATCGCTCGAACCTTTTCTTTTTGCGCCCTGTCTTATTGGCGTGAACTCAATATATTCTGCCGCCATTTCTAATTTGGGTATTTTTTCTAGGAATTGTTCTCCATATTGAGGCTGTAAATAGGATTGAGGCAATCGAAGGGGTAATGTAAGGATGACACACACTGATATCAAAAACAGTCCTTTCGAGATTAGTGAATCCCGGTGAATGTGATCGCCAAGATAGACCAAAATGGACACTGTTGGACAAGTAGATAGAAGATATATCATCGCAAAGGCAATATGCTGGGCAAAGAACTCACAGTTGCACAAAAAGCCGCAGGTTTATCTACCATTTAGCATCACTCTTGCTTCCTTCCTAGTTGCGACTGGAATTTTGCAGATTATTCTTTCGTGGATATTCATTGTTCTGGTTTTGTTGATGAGTATAATTTCTGGCATATCCGTAGTACTTTTACATGGTAAGCATAGAGCTCCACCCACGCCACGCCCTAGTCGCGAACAGCTTCAAGTGAAGAGAACTCTGGAAATGATGACCAAGGAATATAACCGACATTATTACAATCAAAAGACTGTCATATCTCGTCAGATGGACAAATCCCTACAAGAAGTTATTGACTTGGTCATTAGGGACTTTTGTCTATCCTGGTTTAGAGATATAGGCAAAGATGAAACAGCATTTGTTGAAATTTTAAACAAAGAGTTTTGGAACATTATTGAGAATGTTGCCGAGAGATTGCGAAATGTAGATCTTGTGAATTTTCTCGCAAATGATGTTGTAACTAGACTTTCAACGCATTTTCAAGATTTGAGACTTTCAGATGCAAGGACCCTGCCAGGGCAGACATCACCTTTCTTGTTACACCCTGCATTGAAAGACAGAATGAGTGAGCTAGTGTTTTTGAGATCTGCTGCTGATTCTTTGCTTTATTGTATACTGCCACCAAATAATGCACATTGCCCTGCCCTGAGATACATCCTAAGGGAGATTGTTGTTAATTATATATTTTTGCCAACTGCAGAGTCAGTTTGTGATCCAGATTACCTAAACCAAACAGTGGTTATGTATCTTGAAGATAGAGAAAAGATAACAGCAACAAACAAGCAGCAATATGCATATGCAGAAACATATGAGGATTTTGTGAAACTGATAAACATGACAGTAGATGTTGAAACTCTAAAGCAGATAAGGTTGCCTTTTAATTGTTTCTATATTCTTCAAGATTAGTAGGAATTGTGTATGTTGTGTAAATCTTAATCCAAGGAAGAATGAAACTCCAATATATAAACTTGTTTAGCTGGCTGTCACACATATTAGCATGTTATTATATTTCAATGGCCTTTTTGCACTGTTAAGAGATGTTGTAAGTTTTTACTATAGAATCCAGGCCTTGCTCAGAAAGGCACCCTATTGAGCATGAGGGCCTAAAGCATGCTAAAATTATGCATGGAACATGATATGTTAAGCATCCAAATTTTTTATGTCAAAGGTATACACTCTTAGAAGGATTGCAAACCAGAGCCCCTAAATTATTCATGGAGCTCATTTTTTAGAGCACCTTTGTCACAGAACCTTTGTTTTGCTCAGAGCAAGGGCTAAGTATCTAGCATATTTATTGTTTTGGCAGCAGAACAATTTATATTGAAGAGTGATGGTCAAACTTGGATTTTTATCATCAAAGTGATCATGCAAGTGTAGCATCACAAGTCTATTCTTGTTTGAAATTGAATTTGAAAAGCTACTTTGATGAATACAGTTTTATTCATGGAAATTTTCCTTGTCCCATTCCCGAATATATTCAAGTTGATGTGCATTTTTTATGTATGGAAGATAGAAAGTTACTTTTATATATAGCTATCTTCAGATCTGTATTAACAGAAATATGTTTTTCAAGGTACCATACCATTGCTGAAATCATGCAAGCGACTGTTATCCACAATCTTAAGGGTATTGATAGGCAGGCTGGAAATGACAAACCTACTAAGATAAGCAAGAAAGAACTCTTAAGGGAAAGAAACCTGAAAAGATACATAAACCAGTGCAGGGTTGCAAAATCTTTGTGTGAGAAGAGAATAAGATCTTATGGAGGGCCAGATTACAGAGCTTATGGGTTAGGACATGGAGTACCATTTGAAGGAGCTGGGAAGAATCAAGGAAGAGCAAGTAAAATTAAGCGATCAAATTCAACAAAGATGTTATCATTTCGTCAGATCATGGATAATAGCTTGGCCAGAAGCTACTTCATGCTATATCTACAAAGAAATAACAGCAGTAATTTTCTTGGGTGAGTGACATGCATCTATGTTGCAATTTGATGATGTGCTTTATTGTTCAATATTATGATATAATTCACAATGGTCTTAAGGAGCTGCAAAAAGAGTACTCAATTTTAACATATAACCATTGACATTTTTCCTGTTTCTTGATCTCACATAATTTTACAGTTAACTTTTGTTACTTCTTCTATTACAACCTGATTGTCATTCTCAGCTTTGGCACTGTTGAAACTTGTAGAATAAGTTTTCTCAAAGCTCTCAGTTGCATTTAATTTTATAAGAATATCAGGCTTTCAAAAAGTGTAAAATCAAAGTTGTCCTTTCCCCTTTAAATTTTTAATATATCTCATAAGAATTAAAAAGCTTTTACTTACTTTGTTTACACCACATTCAGCAGGATAGTGCACTTAGCCATTCAGCCCAAACTGCATGAGATATTTATTGTACAACATATACTATAAACCCACATATAAGCTACCCCTGCATACAGGCCACAACACTACTTGAAGACTTCCAGAAACAGAAAAAAGATAGTTTTGAAGTGTTTTGATTTAGTCAAGTACTGCAACATTTGAACTGACCTTATGAACTACTAAATGAAAAGAAAAACCAGGCTGCAAATAAAAGTGTACCAACATTCTTAATTGATAAACCTATTCACAAAAATAAAATATATATTTGGAAAATGCTGCAACTGTATGATAGTAATTTGCCTTAGTTGAGTGAAAAATATTCAGTGGAAACATATCAATGGAAAGAGGTAAAACAGATACAAAAATGTTGTCAAGCATTTCCATTCGTTCACACCCAAGAATACACAGTGCTTGTTGCAAAAAAATGTCAAATATTGACACTTTAATGGGTTGATGACCATGGCATGGTTTTTAGTTTTTCATTCTGAATGATTCCTGCAGGCTATGGATTGCATTGGAGCACCTAAGAATCACTGGACCAAATGCATCTCTGGAGGGTGCCAATGACATTTTTCAGACATACATTACTCCATCTGCAGAAAAAGTTGTGAAATTAGACACTCGTTTGGTACGGGGCATGGAAGCATACCTTTATGGTTTGTATATTCAGTTTACTCTGTTTCATGCCAGACTAATAAGTGATTCTCAAAAATGTTCTGTTATTCCATACTGTTTCATTTCATGTCAGGCAATGTACCAACTTAACTATCCCATTCAAGACTGAACCTCTTATTGCCATATCTATTCTCTATTTCCCTTTTACCCTGTGTGTTTCATCAGAAATATAGTAGGGTTATAGAAAGAACATTTGCACTGAGCTAAAATTTGAGGACATAATCTGAAAAATGTGTACTATATAACCAACACTGCAAGAATTCCACTGTATAGCTTTGGAGCTAGTTCACAGCGAGAAATTGGAAAAATTATAGATCTTATCACGTTAGAGAAAGACGTTTTGATTGGACGCGAAAATGCAGGACATTTTAGCACGTCCTCTGAATACGAATGAAAACCATAACTTACTATCCCCTCAAATTTTGAAGAAACTGCGCTTTGATGTGATTTCAGAATGCTAGCAGAGAATATCGGATTTGCGTCCGAATTTGAAACCCGAATGAAGTAGAAGTGAGTAGTCATTCAAACTCACCTTACTTCACGTTAATCTTGAGGTCAATAAATAGACATTACAGTTTTGAAATCCACAAAATCCTACTTCTTTATCAATTTCATCAAGAAAGACCTTACAGTCTTTGTGAACAGTTGCCAATCTCGTTTCCCCATCATTTGCTCCAGGAGCATGCATACGTTGGGGTATAGGAGTGTTACACTCCCCAGTTTTTGAATAAGCTGTCGGTAGATTATTGGCTTGTCAGTAATGTTTTGGTATGTCGGTAAAAATTGTCAATCATGGATTATCGGTAATTTTGGGGCCTTACTCAAGCCTGTTGGTAAACTTCAGGTTGTACACCCACTTCCACTCAAAAGCCCTTTTGGACGCCAATGATTCTCTCCATTTTAGTTTCTTTATTATTGCATCAAGTGCATTCGTAAATTTCCACTCTTTGAAAGCCTTTGTGCTTAGCGCTGACTTTTCAGATGCAATTAGTTTAAGCTTGAGTTTGGATGGCCTCCTAGGAGGAAACAGGAGCTCCTGTCTTTTCCCATGTCTTGTTTTATTAAATCATGCTCTATGTTAAAATTTCTTTTTGTCTATCATATTCTGAATGTTTTGACCTAAGGAAATGGTGGCCCTGAGTACTTTTTCGAGACACAGAAAATCATCTACCACATAATGGAAGAGAAGTTTTATCGTGATTTTGTTTTGAGCAAGGACTACATGGAATACATTTGTCAATCTGAATCTGTTATTGACGAGCTTAGAGCTCATCTTCCTGAGGGTGAAGAAGAGAATCTAGCTTTGAATTGGAGCGATGGTATGAACATTCGACAAAGGGTATGATTTTTGGTATCTTTGCTTGTATGACTATGTATGTTGTTTGTTGTTTTGTATCGCCAGTCTTTCTACAGTGTTGGGCTCATTCATACTGAGTTTTGTTCAGTGCAAATCCATGTGATGGATCCATGTATTTTGCATCCAAATCACTAGTTACAAATGGATCGTAGTACTTAGAGTTTTTAAGTGGGTATAAATATAGGACTGAAAAATTAATTGATATATTAAATACATAAATTTTTGAAAGAAAAAGTTTAAAATTTTAGAGTTTGTATAAATATAAGGCAGAAGAATTAATTGGTATATGAAGTACATAAATTTTAGAAAGAAAAGGCTTTGCAATGACAATACGGCCATTGACCCTACCCTCGATAGTTTCTTTTTCATGTTCCTTTGCAAGAGCTACAATCACTGCCAAAGGTCCTTGGAACACCCACTTGATAATGCAGTGAGGCAAAAGTTTAGTTTCTTGGGTGCTTATTGAGAGCCATTGGACATATCAGCTGCGAGTAATCCCTGATTAATTTAGCATTGTTCTAAGGGGAGAGTGGGGGAGTTTTCTCTATGAGTCAAAAAGTAAAGTAAATGTTCCAAGACTTTTGGCAGGGATTTCACCTTACTTTTAATAAAAACATGCTCATTCATTATTTGCCATTTATTTTTTAGCATAATACAGATGCTTGGAAAACAGGTAATGAGACCCATCTCTTTTCTTTGTGCAATTAGTAGGTTATCGAATTAAGTGATTAAATGAATGAGTCAGTGCATATTTGTTAACCCTTTACATAGGAATTTGATAGCTATTACTCAACCAAGTTGGCGTTTATTTTTTTCCATTATCATTTTGTAGGTTAGTTTGTTTCCGATAAATTAAGTTTCTTTTACTAGACTCTACTCATAGCTGCACTCAGGGTTCTACTAGTACCTGCATTAGAAAGGAAATCTGATTCTCCACAAGTTATTTTTTAAAAAGCCTGTTGGTACTATACAACTTCACTATAGCACGAAAAAGCGGGAACATTCTTTTAGCATAGTGAAAAGTTTTTTTCTTCCAACACTCGTCAGAGTTTGAAACATCGGATAGCGACCGAAAGGTGAACCGAAATATATAGCCAGATGCGGGTACACGTGATATGATGAATAATGTGTCCAGTTAGCCGTATGATTGGCCACTTGGCATCTATTCAACATTGTTTACTTGAAGGGTCCAAGTGAGAAAATGAACTCTTTTTGTTTACACAAGACTGAGTTTTGACTCTTAATGTAAATTGATTCCATAATAAACCGATACAGTTACAGCTATTTTGTAATTAGTTGGCATGAAATTGCTTACCTACCACGTGTAGGTACAACTGGCAAAGTTTTGTAGAAACTATCACCTCCACATTTTGTAAAATACAAATGGCTCATTATGGAGTGTTCATAAAGATTTCCGTATTTTCATTTCCTTATTCATTTTTCATTCTAAATGCCATGAAAATCACTCTCATGTTAGTAACTGCGGATTGATGAATCAAATTTGAAATTCAAAGTTTTCAGGAAATGATTGTTGTGCCTAATTTCTTTTGTTCATTTAATTCGGTTACAGTATAGAGAGTCATTTTAGTATTTCTTTTAAGCAATTCCCAATAGCATCGAAGAGAGAAATGATTACAGCGTAAGAAAACTTCAAATCCTGGATCAAAACCTTGCGGCAAAGGTAATTCGATAATTCAACTTTGATGAAAATGCGTTGATTTTATGTTCCAGTCTTGTCATGTTTTTGGCATATCCTATTTGGTATTTCTTTAATTGATAATGCATTTTATCTTTGTCTGGAATGCGCTATGAAAGCTTCTTTGCGAACCTTTTAAGTAGCGTATTATGTAAAATCCAATTTTTGTTTGAATGCTTTGAAGTTGTCTACTAGGGTATGGAAATGACTTAGCAATCATTACTGGTCGTTCCAATGTCTCAATCATGCAAATTCCGTTGAGTTGCAGCTGTCGGACTCAACTAAGAACCGATGTATTAATTACCTGTGATAACTTAGTATTTAGTCTACTTAATTCCGCCCTGATTTCTCTGATCAAGAATATCCCTGATGAATAGTTTTTCTTTCGATTTAAAAGTTTTGAATTGTTTTTTTGTAATGGTTTTGATAAAGTAATTGGATTTGCTTATATCACTAATCTTTGTTTTATGACAGACACAAGCCCTGGAGTTGAGCAAAAGAGCTCTACCTACAGACCCAACGGTATTTGTTTCCCTGTCGAGTGCTTTATAAATCGTTTATTGGGCCAGTCTTTCATGCTTTTTCATTATTAGGAATAGTTTTGATAGTAATCACCGAATTTTTAATAATCACTGTTTTCAAGTACATTAGTCTTTTAGGATTGATAAATCTAAATTTTTAAAGGTTGTGCACCCTTGCATTTTGTTTTGATATAATGCAATCTATATCCTTTCGCATATTTTGGGTGTGGTCCAGAATTTATGAACCTCTTGATCTTTCTTATCCATGAATTGCATTTCTCGATGATTTGCATGAAGTACATTGTGTTGAACGAAATCAGGTTTTTGAAAGAGAAAAATTTACCAGAGAGAAGAAGAAGAACTTGAAATATTGTCAGATAGACATAACATCATCTCACGACATCATTTCTTCTATATATCCACTAAAAATTGCAATATAAATCGACAAGGCACACTATGTGCAAAACTACCATACTACAATACTATTAGAACGATGCCCCGAGGAGCTAGAGACTATGACTACCTCGGGGCCTTTTGGCACGAAGATTATAAAGGAAAAGACAAAACTACAGTCAATTTCTAATTGCATGGCACTAGAAATATCTGCGATGGAGAAAATTTGAATGATTGAATATATATTCAATGATACTATGTTGTAGGAAGTCAATTCTCTAGAACAAGAAGTAGAGAGTCTGGTGACTGAAAGGCGCCAGCTAGAGTTTCACATTGAGCGCACTGGTACATAATTATTTTGTTAGGTTTTCCAAGTTGTTTCTATTCTGTCATGCTTAAATACTTTCCTCGATCATTACGTGTTGTGTTGTTTTAAAGTCATTGGCTCATATTTTTGTCTGGAATCCTTGTCCAGGTTCATTGCTCTCAGTTCTGGTCCAGTTACCATTTTGTCGCGCTACATAAACTGTCACAGTTTTATTGGGAAAGCTATGTACCTTAAGTATAAGGTACTGCCAGCTTACAAAATCCCTTAAAAAGGAATGAATTGTCAAAGTTTGTTACTGTATTTCTTGTAGACCTATGGTGTGAAATGATTGGATTTTGGAGAGCAACAATAACCAGTGCACAGGTATCTATCTTTATGACATAGAGAGTCGCAGCTGACACGATTTTGAGATTTCTGTTCGTGCATGGATGATTGTAGTCTTCTACTCTATATACTTTCATACTCATGTTCAAGAATTATGTTCTATACAGGTTGTGAGCATTAGTCTTTTCTATCCTTCATCTATGGAATTATTATAGTTTGATCCATGTTTATATCTGAATGATCTATATGTAGTTTATGACCCTCAATATTTTGTAATTCGTTTTCAATTCCACTGGTTTGACATGGGTTGAAACAGTAATTCTGATCGTAAATTAACAACGAAAGCTCGTATGATGTAAATGAAAGATCTTATCAAGTCATACACCACTTCACCCTTCTCTAAGGAAACTCGGTGCCTAGCATCCTTGCGATTCCATTATGTCCGTCCGTATATTACGTATGGATTCAAATATGAACGAAGCAAGACTGACATCTCTTACCCCTTTACTCAGGTCTTAGTCTCTCCTTCACACATCTCAATTTCCTCATTGTTCATTGACAATGGTACGTGTTGCAGTAAACCAATTCATAGAATGCATGTGCCTGCTTCCTTGGATGTCATTTTTTCATTGAACTATGGCTGGATCAAATTCTTTGTGAAAGTTTTGCTTTCTTCCCCTATAGCTTGATCCAACTGATGGCAGAACTCCAATATTTTTGATCTGCATTTCTTGCGACCAGTCAATTGAGAAACAGCCTGACTATACTACTCAAGCCACAGGATGGGTCGTTGCTAGATGTCTTAAGGAATTTCAAAACCTTCACTCTAAGCTTAAAGAGGTAGGCGCATTTTTATTCTTTTGTAGAGTCCTCGTGTTTGACTCATATACACAATCTTTCAACCTCTTTAAAAGTATTTATATTTACGTAAGGGAACTTATTGTTAGCATGCACAGAGTTCAGAAGGTACTCCACCATCTCTTGACCAAGAAATCTATATCAAGGAATCTTTCCCCACTGTTGTTTCAAAATGGTTATAAGTAATGGTGAAAGGATCAGACGTGACAGAAAATTTGAATTACCAAGTTTTAAACCTCAATAGTAATATTTGAAACGTACTTCAATATAAGGTGAGTAATTCAAAATAATGGAATATACTTCACCATAAATATTATTAACAATAGATTGCTGAAATGTTTTGTATTTTAGTATGTCATTACGTTCCCTTTGCTTCGTTTGTTTCTTTGATCTGTTGATCGTGCCATTGTCGTTTTTCGTGACATTGAGCAGGCCATGTTTGCAGATGGAACATGTATCACACAAATACTATGTTATCACTGCACATTTTACAATTTAAAAAGTTGCTAGAGGCTGTCAAGAAACCTACAACTGTGTTTTTGTTGCATGCATTGGTATATTTAATGTATTTTTTCAGTGTTGTTCGTGGATGAGTGCCGAGATTCCAGTTTCAGGCAAGAAATGGTTCTTTAATAAGAAGTATGACGCTGCATCCTTAGAAGCACTCCGATGTTCGTTACAAGAGTATCTCTCAGTAGGTTTATTGTGTTTTACTTATAGAGTTTAACTGACATTGATTATACTGTATATAATGAGGTATTGAAATTATTATTAGTATTATGTACAATGAAGCACATTGCAAATTTTTCAAAGATAATACCGTATGGAGCAAGAGAGCAACTGACTAGTTCGTGACCATTATGTAGGTATAAATGCATTGAAGCTAGTTAATGTAGTATACATTAAGAACTAATGAACACATGCAAACAGTAAGATATAGCTGGTTGGAAATACTGGCCACTAGAATCTGTGCAAACAGTAAGATATAGCTGGTTGGAAATACTGGCCACTAGAATCTGTGTTACGTTTGATGCCGTGGAAGTCAAATGGTGTTGTCCAGCAAAATTTTTTTGGATTAGAGAGCAGTAATCGAAACTTTTTGTCTCAACTGTTTTCCATCAGAATGAGGTAATTCATGTGTCGTAAAGTTTCAAGAATAGCTACAAAAGTCAGAGATACGTGCTATATTTGCATGTCCCATGCTGATTACTTGTGAAAAAGATACTTCTCAAGAACTAATATTTTGACATGATTGAAACAGAGGGAAAAGTAGTCATCAATAATTAAGATAAATCTGCGAACACGTGTTTATCACTGCCGAAAAACAACTGGTATAATACAAAGATCTCTCAGCGTAAAATATGAGCTATCAGAACGGAGGTTTGATGTATATACATCTTCCAGTTTGGACAAGGAACTTATTTATGACATTCATACACAAGTAGCATTAACTATACCAGGTATCTTGCAAGATTGGCGCTAATTTTGATTCATATGTAGGCTAAGTTTCTGTTCAGGATTATATTTCAAGTAAAGCAAGTCGATTCAATGGATGAGTTTTTCTTACATTTCTTGATCAAACATTTCAAGGCATTCATGCGTGATAGTGGTACTGTCAAGTGCAGTGGGCCTTGTTAATCCTATGTATTTCGATAACCCATCCTGCCTCCGTATCTTTCAGCAAATTCCAAATTTCATAGTATGACTCATCTGGTAGAGTTTCAGTTTATGTTACCAAGCCAAAAAGTTTCATTCACAATTGTAGCTTCGCGCTGGGATGATAGATATCTTACCCAAAAGTTCTTCAGAATGACTGCGTTTAATCATATGTGTCATCCACTAGCTTACAGTAGTCGCCAAAAGTCCCGGGCACTTTGCACTTTTTGTATTCTGCAATGAACTTTGATCCCCCTCCACCCCCCTTCAAACAATGCTGGTTTTTGGGAGAAGTACACGCGATAATGGAAAAATTACACGTGCACGCCAAGTTTAAGTGTCCTATAGGCAAGCCAACATTGTTGTAGGGGGAATAGAGGGTACATGTATGTCGCAACGATGACAATATGCAGAGGAATGCGGCTTTTTGTCAGTTTTCTGTAATGTCCCAATGACTTGGCGAGTACTGTAAGTCTGATATTAGAAGTGTTATGAACTGGATTTTTGTCATTAAGATATTCAAATTGTACTGTAGAGCTGTTTCTTTCTACAGTGTATGCTACTTGTGCATAATTTCTTTCTATCATCTCTTCCAGATTCTATTGTTGGATGAACGGCTATATCAAAGCGAAGAACTCTATCTATTTTTAAGTCCAAGCTCAGAGCACCTGCGTGGTCAACATAGCAATCGAAACGAAACTGGGTATTTCTAGCAACAATGTGTTCTTGTAATATTCTTGTATTCAAAAGAATCTGTTTTTGCTTCTGTCATGTCTATTTCTACCTTTGTAGACATTATACTTAAAAGCCTAAATTTATTTGTCACTCTTCACTTGATTAGACCTTTTAGCAAGTATTTTCATATGGGTATTTGAAAAGAAATATGCGAAAGTCGTTTCCGCTTGTCCATTCTTTTTGCTAGCTTTACATTGCTGGGTACCTTGCTCTATTTTTCAAAGCATAGTACGAGTACTTTTCGTATTGTAGGCAAGATGGTAAAGAGAGGAAGCAGTTTTCTATTGTTTCTTCCATCAAGGGGTTTGTTTGGTTCTTTTTTCCTCATTTCTTTTACCTCCTGCAATTCAAATTTACCAGTGAAGTTATATGAAGGATTTGCAGTTGTCGGTTAGCACCTTGTAGTACACAGCCTAAAATAAATGTGTCTGACTCTATTTGTGTACTTTATTCTGAACTGTGGGTCTGTATTTATGGAAAGCGTGGATGTACGAACAGGGCATACTTATGTATTGACAGTAGGTCCTTAAAGCTAACATATATTATCATGTTTGCTAATAGTATATATTATCATCTATTAGCCTTTACATAATATCGAGCTTTTGTTATTTTGTGTAATATATAACTAGCTGGTTTAAGAAAGGATCACACACATTTTCTGTAAAAGTATGAATCTAAAAGGATTTCTCATTTTAGGTTCTGTTTTAGTATCTTATATCACCTATTGAAAAATTCAAGCTTTTGGTATTTCTTGCTTAGAATGTAAAATGTTTCAGAGCCATACATTTGTTCGAATATGTTTGTTACTAGAATTTCAACCCCAAACTACACTCATAGGCCACCCAATATGAGTCAATGTCATTTTCTCTCTTTAGAAGTAGTTCGCTCTTGTCCGATTTGTCAATAAAAAGAGGACAGCCATGTTATTTTTGAGTATTTCTTCGACTTCTTCACTGTTTTAGCAAGAGTAATTACGTCATTGTTATAGCAGTAACCTGTATTACTGTAAATTGATGGGTGGTGAATTTAGAACAAGAAATATTGGTCATGAACGAAGTTAATTTTCAGGTCATTTACGAAGTTACATTTTCCCGAAATCTTGTCGGATTCTGTTGAAGAGGCTGAAGAAGTGGTATAGTTTTTTCATCCATAAATAGCTTCTTAAATATTTAGATCGGCTATTCGAAGATACGTTCTTCAACTTTTCAGCAAACTTTATTGCGCTGAATATGAAGGAGAAGATCTCAGACATAGTTCTCAAAACTGTGAGCTCTCTGAACTTTTTCATATTTAGCGTCGATTAGCAGTAAACTTAGGGCTCAAAGAGATATTTTATCTCCATTTTCTCACTTTTGGAAAAGGCTTTCTCTCCTGCAACTCTATATCTTCTATGTTAGTTATCATCTCTCATATCCAGGGTAAGCTGTGCCTGAAATCTTCCCTTTCTGTCATATTCAAACCCTGAGGTAGTTTTTCCAAAGAATTAGCTTCACGCTTTTACGAAGCATTAATATATGTTCTGTATAGATATTGATTTGCATGTCAGACCACTGTAAATGAAGACAACAAATAAACTGTTCAGTTGATTGAAATTGAAGAAACTGAATAAGGATTTGAACTATATCCAGAGAAATTCACCCATTCCATATTCTTTAAATACTCTGTGTTCATAAATTTCAAAGATTGAATGATAAGTATCGTCGATTTGCAATCAATAGATTTTTCTTCGATTCATGAAGTCAGTTTTGAATAATAATGTTTTTTACTTGCAAGGTCAAGCATATTGTCTTTGAGTTTTGATTTCGCTTCTTTTAATTATAGGATGCCGGTATTGAAGAAAAGTGAGTGGCCTAAATTTACTCCTTCTACTTCTCACAGAGCATGAAGGCATTTTAGCAGTTGAGACTTAATTAACTTTGGGATACTATGCACACCATTTATAAATCACTCTTCAAAGTACCTCAGCCTGTTCTTTCATAGTCTTACAATGACAACATATATTGATAGCCATGAAGTTGAATTAAGGCCTAACCTAAGGGAAATTTATTTGACACTGTTTAGCGGATATTTATAGGTTTATATGTGGAACCCGAAAGAAAATTTTCCAGATCTACACCCATTTGCTACAAAAAATGCTTGTTTAGTGTAATGTCCAGTGAAATATTTCGTGTTCACTGTACCAAGTGATTCTTTCATCACTAATTTTCATTTTCAAAGTTCAGTAAAATTTGTCTGGTTTTTATAAAGCAGTGTATCCTAACCTGTAGTGGAAACACAACGAAGCGGGAAAACAATGCAAGTGGTATATAATATTGAAGGGTACCGATCACATCCTTAGAAAACTGCGACTCATCTGGAACACATATTTTATGTTTTTAGTTGGTTATGAATTAGCATAAAGCATTGTCTACTTCATTTGATTTCCTGATTGCGTCTCCCATTTTGTAGTTAACCTCTTAGTTTTTTTACAGTGTTGCGGACCGCAAAGATTCTATTGCCGAGCCACTGTATGCATTGACGAGTGAGATTTTTGAGCTTAAAGGCGGTATGAAATTTTTGCATATGCCCTAAATTATGCCTTATCTGAGTTTTTTGTCCTCAACCGGAAGAAGATGCATGCATGCATTTTGGCCGCAATATTACTCCAATTTTTCTTTTGAATTTTTCGTTTTACTCTCCATATCATCACTGTAATGTAAGCGTTAGCAAACTTAACACATCACTTCTTGTTCTTCTTGTGAACAAGACAACTGCCCTACCCATATCAGAACCAGATTTTCAATAGCAAGCAGGCATGAATAAGGTTTTCTAGGCGCACTGATTCTGAAGGTGATGACATTTATCTTTTTTCCTATTCCCGTTATCCTCTTAACTTGATCTAATCTTATTTAATATTTACAATGATGGCGGAATTTATATTTGTCCTTGCAATTTTGATATCATCAGAAATCTAGATTTTCGACTTTCTTTAATACTTCAGTTTTCAAATACTTGAGGAGAACATTGATAACTTTTGTCCAAGTTACTTTTGGTGGAACTATAAACAGGTTTGTTGTATAATATTTATTTCTACTCATTTAAAGATCTGAAGTAGAAAGAAAATAGATTTACTAAGCTCACAAATGTTCAACAGCCTGTAGCTTGTGAGTTGTAAAGATTCAGAAGTTCCAAACGGCTACAGCATTGGTCAGTTATATTGTTATATATCTGATATTTTTAAGAAAACTGAAATCAGAGGGGGTTAGTATAAAGATAGACTAGAAAGTAATAGGTCGAAAGTGAGATAGAAAGCAATATGAACATTTTTTGAATAGGCCATGTTGGGTGGCCACTGGTGTTAGCGCTTTTTGGCTGTTTTGCCTTCAGCATATAGAAGTGTGAATTTTGAAGCACGGAAAATGCCGTTAAGAAATGAAATTTTTGTAGAAAGGGATTTGAGATTATTATTCTTTATATGAGCCGGAAGATTTGATTTTTTGTGAAAGTTAATTGTATGAAAAGTTAGTCATATATTATGTTATGGGGCGTTTGTTTGAGACCCGAGAATTAATTTGGAAAATCTTCTTTTGTCTAGACATGTTCGGGAATTCGTTGAATGGCTCGTTTCAGAGTCAATGCTTATTTACTACATCTCCAACTTTAAAGACTCGTTTTGGCCAGGTGGTAAACTAGCTCCGCCATACCCTGAACGGACTAGCTTGGTAGGTTTGACAATGACCGACTACTTCAAGCGTCAGCTTGCTTGTTCAATTATCAGGTGTCATGTCTGTTACAGAATATTAGCTGCAATGTCTGTCAAGGTCTTAGGATGCTTGCTATCATTTACTATAAAGAAGAGCGTTGGCTTCATTTAGTGTTTCTATTTTTCTTATTCATATTTTGATTCAAATTTGTCTCGTGTGATGGAGTGCTAATACCTCTTCAATTATTTTCTTTTTATTTTCTCTACTGAGTGCTTCTAAAAAGCTACAATAACAGGGACTATCGTTTTTGCGCATTAACATAATTTTGTAGGAAAAGCTAAGAACAAGAGAAAAAGCAAAAGAAGTAATGATGAAGAATATTCCAGGTATGCTTTATGCTTAGTGCTGGAAAAGTTACTGGGAAGGGCAATGGGAATGATCTTGTTCAAAAGTGATGCTTATAGTATTCGCAGTTATAATCCTTGCGAATTATTCGCAATTTTAGTTCATGCGAAAAGTATATCATAGGCTGTTTAGTTGTAATTGGTGGCAAGTATAGACTCCAAGTATTTCGTGGATGTGCACTTGATGTTCTGCTTCGTAGTTGCATCAGTTCTTTAAATTATGCAATCATTTCGCTGTTCAGGGCTATTTTTGTATGCAGAACGATATCAGCAAATTGATTAGAATGATTGATAAGCGAGCCAATAGCTTATTGTTTGTATCGTTCATCATTGGTTTGGTTATTCTCCCTAGCAGGCATTCTTATATTCGATTCTGTGTTGTTGAATTGATATTTAATCTCGCCATAACAGATGTTCTGTCGAATTTGGTGGGCAAAAGAAACAGCAAGCTAGGATTCATTAAGGTAGGCAGAAGATCTTTCTTTCCATTGCATGATGAAATTGGGATTAATTGCCCGTTGCACAACAGACCTTATGCTAGTGAGAAATAAGTTGCTGTATAGTGACACAGTTCCCCGCATATATCTGTTTTATATTGCTCTGACTCAGTGCTCAAAATGAAATAGAGAAGAGGCAAGAAAAGCCACTTATTCATTCCATTTATTTGCTCGCTTGTTGACTCATTCGTTCACTATATCGCTAATTCATTCAGTCATTAGCGCATTCATTTTAGTCGGTACGTAATTTATCTTCATTTATGAGTTTACTATTTCTCTCTGTCATTCATTTTTTTGTATTGTTTAGTTTGATCATTAATTTATTTTTTGTTCATTCATTCATTGACTCCGTTGCTGGTTCGTTCATTCGTTCATTGATTAATGCATGTCTTTATCTATAGAACTTAGATCTCGCTTCCCCCTTTGTCTGTAGTAGAATCTGGTTCATGCCTCGTTTCACACACAGTTCATTTTCTAGAATCTTGAATTCTTTGCCAGTATTTTACATGGTTAAGCCTGGTTTCCATTAAATCGTAGAACGATCGGGGACAGTCTGCGTCAGTCTGCGACAGTCTGCGATCTCATCTTCCATTTTCCAGCAGAGACATGTTTCCATAGATCGGCAACTGTCTGCGACTGTCTGCGATTGTCTGCGACCATGATCCTTTTCAAGCTCAAAAAGGCTGTTTTTAACTTTGACCTGACCCCGAATCAGAGGGCGGGAATCAGATATTCTCTAATTGGCTAATCTGGTTCACGTGAGCAAAATTAAACAAAGGAACGTCTGCGATGATCGCAGAGTGTCTGCGATGTGTGTTTCCATTAACTTTTTTTTGGATCGGGAAGGATCGGGACTGTCGTAATGATCGGGAAAGTTGAACTTGGTTCAACTTTCCCGACCATTACGATCTGTGATCGCAGACGGTCCCAGACAATCGTAAGGATCGTAAGCAAGTGTTTCCATTAAATCGGGAAGGATCGGGAGCACATCGCAGACTGTCGCAGACTGACGCAGACAGTCCCCGATCGTTCTACGATTTAATGGAAACCAGGCTTTAAATATTCCAGAGGAAATGACAGATAGTTAATATTCATTGTTTTCTTCATTGATTCATTTGATTTTAGCTTTTAGAGATAGAATTTGACAGGCCCCTTATGTAGCATTTGGAATTTTTCTAGCTATTCGAAGGTTTCCAAGATATAAAAACCAACAAGCACATCTTTTATGTAAGTTACGTATACTCTACTACTTTATTCACATTGTATATTTGTGCATTTTCCAAATCAGCTATTCCGTTTAGGTTTTCACAATCTCTGTAGCTTTCCCACTACGCAACCAGATAAGAAACTTGCTATACCGTAATGAATCGATTAAGCCCCCCCCCCTGATATAAGCCCTCACTCCCAAGATTATTTCTGACAAATAAGCCCCCACCCTCGATTAAATCCCCATGGGGGCTATCTGGACTTACTATAATCCAGGTTAATTTAAAAGCAGCGAAAATAGAAAATTCAGTTATTGATCTGCTTATTAGTGTTGATATTTGACACGAACAACTGTCTTAAAACAACTTTCTCCTCCTTGTTCCCATCTTGGTTTACATATAGTCAAAGTAGTTTATTGAAAACTGTTATAAGATATTGTCTTTGGTAGGCCTGAGGAAATCTAAGTTTAATAAGCCCTCCCCTCGAATAAGCCCCGGCCCGCAAAATCGTTTCTCGCAAATAAGCCCTCGGGCGATTAATGGAATCATTACGGTACTATAAAGACAATTAAAATTTTACTTGACTTTAATAAATTAAATTGAATTTGACGATACGTAGTAGTCAGAAGCTGAAAAATCTAACAGAGAGTCATGAAGTGTTGCATGGAGTTTGCAATTTAATTTCAATGGTGAAATTACAGATGTCGTTCATTATTTCATTTGTTCTAACTGCACACGACTTTACCGTATGTTGGGTATTCTAGATTTTCTCGGACCATTCAACGCTTGTTCTCCGCTTTTTCGTTTTTAGATACTGTTGGAAGTGATAATAATTACACTGTGCCCTGAGATAAAATCTGATCAAGTATTAGAGATCATAAACCGAAAATATGGCAGAACAAATGAGGACTGTCGAGAGAATGATAATATTCATAGCCCATCAATTGCTCCTTGAACAATTGCAGAGAAAATGTACAGCGATGAGAAGCATCAGAAAGTTACTTCCAGAATATATAATTTTCACAACACAATAATAATTTTTTAATATTTGTATAAAATATATGGAACTGAATGGCCTTAGAGATGAAAAACTGGAGTTTTCTGTGAAATAACTTGTCTATTTGCAGGCTGCATTGAAAATGTAAATATGCGCTAGATTCTCACTACGCGTACTGTAATGAAGTAGTATTTGCAGTTTAAGTACGAGAGCGTTGTACAACCATCTCTCTATGACATGAGCGAGTTTTAGGAAGAATTCCGCTTGATTGTAGTTATTTGCGTTTTAGCTTTAGTGAGAGAATGGTGGTGAAGGAGCTCCTATGCGTATTTAGGAATACAGCGTTTGTGCTATCTTTTGTTTATCGCTGTACTTACTCTTCCAAGAGCCATAGACACTTGTGATTGTTTTACTTTTCTCCAGTGCTGTCGACTTTCTATCTCTAATGCATTTAAGCTCATTGCATTTTTCATTTGAAGTTTAGTTCAGTTTGTCCTTTAAGAAGCACCAAATGCCACCTTTCCTCACGCGCGAAAGGAATAGAGCACTTTTGTTAGGTAGAACGATGGCCCATTGAGCTATCAGACAGGCCAGTGATTCAGGTCGTTGAATATTTTGAATTGCAGTCGGTATCTGAAGCACACCTGTATAACCAAATCACAAACAGAAATAATTGAGGATCCTAGTAGCTGCAGGTTGGCTTTCCCAAAAATTTCCAAATGAGAGATGGAAGGAGAATGCAGATGACTAGCTTCAATTCGCGATGATTTTAAAAGCAATTTTGCTAGCAATATTGGGTAAGTTTTATTGTTACTGTCTATTGTTGATAAAGTAGAATGCTTTGAAAAATGCACTCAAAACGAATCGAGCACTGAAGTAGTGCTCTGTTTAGTGTTTGTTTATTTCGTGGTTGCAGCTATTTCTTTTTCACCAATTGCAGCTGGAACAATTTCCAGTTGTCATTTACAAATCCAACAAATTGGTAGCGAGGGTGATTTATGGTATTTCATTAAGAAGGTATATTTAGGCCCAGTAGCTGAGTTTTTATAAATTTTGGGAGTGACAGTGATGATGAATTTGCCTTTTTTTTAAAGATTTGCCGATATCAATACTTCAGTCTGTAGTGCCCATCCATTACATAACAAAATGCTGAATAATTTACTTCAGGGGTGGCGTTTGCCCCCTGTCCCCCTGAAAACGACGCTGGATAAGCCCCTAGTTAGCAGATTCTATCCTAAAAATGCTTTTGCTTATAAGGGTTCTTGTGGACTAGAGATGATGTTGACAGAAAATCTTCATGACAATTGAAATCAAATGATTGTGTTCTGGTGTTTTTGAAAACAGTCTTAAAAATCGCTGTATTTCGTAAAGTCGTATTTGCTTTTTCAGATAACTACAAGATTATGCTTTATTGCAAATGTCGACTTCATTGTTGAGCAGAATCCAATGAAATTTTGCAAATCCACACTTTTATATATAAAATGGGTGTGGTTCTTATTTTAATTATGTAATGGGCGCAAATTCACAAGCTATATAAAATTTCAAGTGATGAATACTTGTGGTACTGGAAAAGAAGACTGTGAACATTTCTTCCTGTGCTGCCCTAAGTTTAGCTCACTACATACAGTGGTATTTGCATCTACCACATTGCACCAGCTTTACCTACAGTAATGGTATTGTGAGTCATTTTCTAGTTTTGAATTAATACTACTTGCTCTTTGATCGCAGGGAATTCTGCAATTGCATCTCCAAAATTAGGACCTGCGGATGAAAACCTGAACATTTATATGCTTCCTATGGGCGAGGGGGATTCAACGATTGTACAGTGTCCTACCGGTAAGCTCACAATTATTGATCTGGGAACCATTTATTCCAAATCATACTGGAATGAAAACGATGTCGAACGTTACATTGGCGACCTCAAACGAGTTGAGACCATCATCATCACAAGGCCAGATCCATCTCGTTATAACCTTTTTCCTATTCTGTTTGAAGACATTACTGCCCTTAAAAGTGTATATATCTCATGTACCGGCAGCAGGTATAAGGGGAACGTCCAGATGAGCCGATGGATCGATAGACTTACCAAAGCTAACAAGCTAATGCAGATTTCCTCACAAAGCACAGGAACTCTGGCCTGTCTTGGGGATGATTGTACCACTATCAAGATCTGTTCTGATAGCCCCTTTCTTGACTCTAAAATACTCGCCGCAAACTTAGGTGGCTGTTCTCCCAATGATATGCAATTGAAGGGGGACAGTATCTTTCTGCAGTTGAGGTTTTATGATTTCAATATGATAATGCCTGGCGATTTGCAAGACCCAACTGTCGAGTCTAGCAAGTATCTGAAAGAGATTATATCCAGCTCTGGCGACCGTACAGACCTTCAAGCCACCGTCCTCAAAGCTGCAAGTAACGGAGCCTGGGGACGAGCCAACAAGTATTTCTTTGTTAATGCAATACAGCCTCAATATCTTGTAGTTAGCAACGCAGTGCCGCGGAAAAATTCTACCGACGATTTTGCTCCCAAGTGCGAATTGCTTTTATATTTGGAGAGTAGAGAGAAAGGGAGTTTATTGGATCTAGCAACAGTGCAGTCTTTTCAATGTGTTTGGAAAGATGGATCAGTATCACGACCGCACGATACAAACCGGGCGATTTTTTTGACAGCTTTCGACAAAGTTGATTATAAGGTGAGGCGTGTTTTGCATATTTCTAGCGATGGAGAACGACACAAAGTCTCACATATTCAGGTTCCACTCGGTTAATGAAGGGAGTCTTGGATAACAGATTTGTGGCTGTGTACAACTACAGCAACAAAAGCCTCACATACTATCCGGCGTTCAGTGGCACCTGGATATCATTCCTTACAGTTTCCTTTCGTGGTAATTGCTTTGCGATATCCTGATGGCCAGTATTGTTCAGCTTTCTATGTTATTCACCAACAGTTTTGTAGTGAAATTGAATACCGTGTCGGTTGTCAAGAAGTTTTTCATGGATAGAATATACGCAACAATTCACTTCCATACTCATTGCTGTTATCTGAACAACTGCAAGTGCAATAATACGAATTGCTATATCTGTCATGTATCAACCTGTCCATTTTGTCATCATTCCAGTAAACTCACTGATTATAGCTGACTTCATTAATACTTTTAAATTATTTCATACGAGACCTACCCATAAAGCGTCGCCGCGGTTTTCTTGGACTTATTAACCTCGAGTGTTCACACTACGCAAGACGTCAAGAAACAGACATCGAGAGGTACCTCGTAGATACCTACATGTAAAATAGTTACTATGAAGACAACCAAACGATGACTTCCTCACTCATAGCATCCAATTATTTATTAGCGAACTACGGTATACAACTGCCTTATTTTATTCACTTTTCAATCTGCAGTCAAACTCAACCAATTTCAATTTTAGTCATTTTTGGGCAAAATACCAAGGCTATAGCCTTACTTTTTGGCCAAAATTGCCTCATTTTCATCACTTTTCAATCTGCAGTCAAACTCAACCACTTTCAATTTTAGTCATTTTTGCGCAAAATACCAAGGCTATAGCCTTACTTTTTGGCCAAAATTGCCTCATTTTCATCACTTTTCAATCTGCAGTCAAACTCAACCACTTTCAAGTTTAGTCATTTTTGGGCAAAATACCAAGGCTATAGCCTTACTTTTTGGCCAAAATTGCCTCATTTTCATCACTTTTCAATCTGCAGTCAAACTCAACCACTTTCAATTTTAGTCATTTTTGGGCAAAATACCAAGGCTATAGCCTTACTTTTTGGCCAAAATTGCCTCATTTTCATCACTTTTCAATCTGCAGTCAAAGTCAACCAATTTCAATTTTAGTCATTTTTGGGCAAAATACCAAGGCTATAGCCTTACTTTTTGGCCATAATTGCCTCATTTTCATCACTTTTCAATCTGCAGTCAAGCTCAACCAATTTCAACTTTAGTCATTTTTGGGCAAAATACCAAGGCTATAGCCTTACTTTTCGGCCAAACATGCCTCATTTTCATCACTTTTCAATCTGCAGTCAAACTCAACCAATTTCAATTTTAGTCATTTTTGGGCAAAATACCAAGGCTATAGCCTTACTTTTTGGCCAAACTTGCCTCATTTTCATCACTTTTCAATCTGCAGTCAAACTCAACCAATTTCAAGTTTAGTCATTTTTGGGCAAAATACCAAGGCTATAGCCTTACTTTTTGGCCAAAATTGCCTCATTTTCATCACTTTTCAATCTGCAGTCAAAGTCAACTGTAATACTGCTGGTTTAGTTCATAGGTTTTTGTCAAAATGTTTGGATAGATTTTATAGAAACTAACACCTTGTTAACTAGGTCAAAGACAGAGTGGCTTGCGAAAGCACTCGTGTCTACATTCGTATTCCGCATTTAGTGTTGTTTATCGCACTTGGACTCTCAGTGCTTGGGAAAGACTGAGGAGTGCCATTTGGCGTTTATTGTATTAGTTGTTTCGTCGAGGCTCCATGGGGTAGAGCCAGTATTATTGCTAGTTTTAAGGTTAAGTTAGTTTACGAGATTAGGTTAGGACGCATATATAAATAATAGTATTTCATAGCATCGAGTTTAGGATTCAGTATTATTGCCATTGCACTATGCATAAATATAGCCTTGTCATCATTCCGTTGGATTAGCTACATGACCGAGCATTACACAGCATCCTTATCTATTGTCTAAGGAAGTCTAGAAAGAGCCAGGATTACGCAATGCTTCTTTTGGATTGAAATCTGCATCGTAATCATTAGCTGGTTAGCAGCAAAACTGCTGACACAACATTAGGTGGTAATAAGTATATATAGCCCTCAGGCATTAAGTTAAGGAAGGAAGAGTTGGAAAGAAAGAGTTACATGGAGTTGGAATAGAGTTGGAATAGAGTTGGGAATAGAGTTAGAGTTAGAAATGAGATGAGTACAACTTAGAGCCAATGGCGGGGACGTATGTCACTCAGCCGAGCCATGTATATAGATAGACATTAGTTTAAATAGTTCCATTAAATATGGTATACCACAGCTGTCTACTCTCTGCAAGATGATTCTGATTCGACAATGACTTAAAGACCGCTCGCAGCCATCACAGAAGATCACATCGCCTTAGCTCAACATCTACAGTAGAGTTTGGTCCACAACAAGATGATAATAATCGTCATCAACAATTCCAAATCCATTTCGTTCACATTCAAACATTTTGTTTTTCATTTTTACATTTCACACAACCAATTTCAATTTTAGTCATTTTTGGGCAAAATACCAAGGCTATAGCCTTACTTTTTGGCCAAAATTGCCTCATTTTCATCACTTTTCAATCTGCAGTCAAACTCAACCACTTTCAATTTTAGTCATTTTTGGGCAAAATACCAAGGCTATAGCCTTACTTTTTGGCCAAAATTGCCTCATTTTCATCACTTTTCAATCTGCAGTCAAACTCAACCACTTTCAATTTTAGTCATTTTTGGGCAAAATACCAAGGCTATAGCCTTACTTTTTGGCCAAAATTGCCTCATTTTCATCACTTTTCAATCTGCAGTCAAAGTCAACCAATTTCAATTTTAGTCATTTTTGGGCAAAATACCAAGGCTATAGCCTTACTTTTTGGCCATAATTGCCTCATTTTCATCACTTTTCAATCTGCAGTCAAGCTCAACCAATTTCAACTTTAGTCATTTTTGGGCAAAATACCAAGGCTATAGCCTTACTTTTCGGCCAAACATGCCTCATTTTCATCACTTTTCAATCTGCAGTCAAACTCAACCACTTTCAATTTTAGTCATTTTTGGGCAAAATACCAAGGCTATAGCCTTACTTTTTGGCCAAAATTGCCTCATTTTCATCACTTCTCAATCTGCAGTCAAACTCAACCACTTTCAATTTTAGTCATTTTTGGGCAAAATACCAAGGCTATAGCCTTACTTTTTGGCCAAAATTGCCTCATTTTCATCACTTTTCAATCTGCAGTCAAAGTCAACCAATTTCAATTTTAGTCATGTTTGGGCAAAATACCAAGGCTATAGCCTTACTTTTTGGCCATAATTGCCTCATTTTCATCACTTTTCAATCTGCAGTCAAGCTCAACCAATTTCAACTTTAGTCATTTTTGGGCAAAATACCAAGGCTATAGCCTTACTTTATGGCCAAAATTGCCTCATTTTCATCACTTTTCAATCTGCAGTCAAAGTCAACCAATTTCAATTTTAGTCATTTTTGGGCAAAATACCAAGGCTATAGCCTTACTTTTTGGCCAAAATTGCCTCATTTTCATCACTTTTCAATCTGCAGTCAAAGTCAACCAATTTCAATTTTAGTCATTTTTGGGCAAAATACCAAGGCTATAGCCTTACTTTTTGGCCATAATTGCCTCATTTTCATCACTTTTCAATCTGCAGTCAAGCTCAACCAATTTCAACTTTAGTCATTTTTGGGCAAAATACCAAGGCTATAGCCTTACTTTTCGGCCAAACATGCCTCATTTTCATCACTTTTCAATCTGCAGTCAAACTCAACCAATTTCAATTTTAGTCATTTTTGGGCAAAATACCAAGGCTATAGCCTTACTTTTTGGCCAAACTTGCCTCATTTTCATCACTTTTCAATCTGCAGTCAAACTCAACCAATTTCAAGTTTAGTCATTTTTGGGCAAAATACCAAGGCTATAGCAAGATGGCGATGCTAACACGTGCTTTGGTTGCTCTGTTTCTTTTTTGTTTTGCGGTTGGGTTTTCGGATTGGAACTCTAAAGAGTTTGATTACAACTTTAATATGAAGAGACTCATTATTAGAAAACGGGTTACTGGCGATTGGTTGTTGGGAAAAGTGTGGACAAGGATGAAATTCTCAAAGCGGTTTCGGAAGAGGATGGCCTATACTGGTTTCAAATGTGTGATGGATCAATATTTTACTTTATTACTGTCCGGCGATGTTGAGTTGAATCCTGGTCCAGTCAACTCTACAAGAAATGCAAAGTCCATTGCCCGTGAAGACATTCCTGACTTCTCCGATATTTTACTCAGATTAGAAAAGAAAATTGATGATGGGCAGGAAAGCATGTTACAAAATCAGTCACAAATGTTAACCAGGCTCTCGTCAATTGAAAAAGAAATTGAAACTTTTAAAATGGACCTTGAAACCCTTAAGGAAAAGCAAGCAGTGTTAGAAGAGAGACTGGATACAATGAACGAAACTGTGGGCATGAATTTCGATCACGGGAAAGATTTACAATTTTTATTGGACCGGCACGAACAGTATTCACGTAAGAGCTCCGTAAGGATTCGCGGAGTGCTAGAACAAAAAGGCGAAGACATCGAAGCTGTAACGATAGACTCTCTCAAGAAAGAAATTGGCTTCGACATTAATGAAAAGGAAATTGATATTGTACACAGGGTCGGGCGTCGACAAGAAAATAAGCCCCGACCAATTTTAGTTAAATTCCTTAGCCACAAGACTAAGGAAAAAGTTATGAAAGCGAAGAAGATGGCCACTAACATTAAAATACACGAAGATCTGGCGCCAGGAATAAAGCGCATCCTGGACGAGGTTAGTACAAATCGCCGTTTCCTTAATATTGATAGTGTTTGGACAATCGACGGACGTATAAAGTTTAGATATATCAATAATCCTAGAACATTCGAGATCAGATCGTATGCTGATTATTATAATCTATTTAATAAAAAGCAATAGGGTTTTGGCCGAGATGGGAAAGCCAACACAAAAAATATATATAAAAATTCTACGTTCATTTTACCTAAAGATTATTCTCAAAATTTTCAACAGAAATCCTGTCTTTCTAATAAAAGGCATCTTAACTTTTCTGTATGGAATTTCAATGGTTTTGGAAGTTCCAAGGCTAAAATTATTAAACAAACAGGTTGTGAACTTTTTAATAACGTTTTAGAACGTAATGATTTAATTTGCTTTTCGGAAACTTGGAGAGATCCTATTGACTTATCATATTTTAATTTAAACGACCATTTCTCAGAATATCACGAACCAGGTTGTAAGAATCATTTGGGTGGCAGACCTTCTGGGGGTCTGTCTCTGCTTGTTCGCAAATCAATTTCCAAATATGTTTCCATTGCTTTTTCGGATAGCTATCATTTTTGGTGCAAAATTAACAAATCCGGATTTGGTTGGGATCACGATTTATTCATTTGTTTCATTTATATCCCTCCAAGTAGTTCAACTTTATTGAGAACTGGGCAATCTCTGTCATTTGAAACCCTTCAATCAGAATGTGCTAATTACGAAAGGAAAGGGTGGGTTCTATTATGCGGTGACTTCAATGCTAGAACGAATGACGTAAATGATTATATTGAAAATGACGAATTGGATGACTATTTGCCAATAGATGATAATTACTTGCCAGATCAACACCTAGATAAAAGACTAACCAAAGACAACTCTCCCATTAATGCAAATGGAACTGCTTTTATTGAATTTTGTAAGTCCTCTGGCTCCCGCATTATGAATGGCAGGGTTGACAAAAACAATTCCAGTAATTTCACATGCTTTACTAACAGTGGTAACAGTGTAGTTGACTATGCTCTTTTAAGACAAGAAAATTTTTCAATGGTCGATAAAATGAGTGTCGGTGAGCTATGCGAACTCTCAGATCATAGCCCAATTGAAATATCTATAAAAAGTTCGTTTCTCATAAAGGAATCAGAAACACAACCTGAATTACCTGTTATACCATTGGTGAATCTAGTTACATCTGAAGAAAATAAACTCATACAAAATTTTAAAAAACAATACTATTTCAATGATGCTTCAGCATTAGAAATTTTATCTTTGGCAATGGAAAATCACGAGATAAATACTTTTCTTAAAGACATATCTAATCAATTGGACAACGGCGATTCACCCTTAGAGGAAATTATTGAATTATTGCGAAACAAAATGATAGATTTATCTGAAGCTCATTTAAGCTCTAGAAATATGTTTCGCAAAACCAAAATCAATAACAATTTTGAGTTGAAGACTAATTGCCCTTGGTTTGATGCTGAGTGTCAGGAAAGCAAACAGTTACTAAACAACAAAAGAAAAAAATATCAAGCTGCACTAAAACTTTACTCAAATAATAAAAATAATCAATTGACTAATCTTAAGTCCGCCTATTTTCAACAACGAAGGATTTATAAGAAACTGATAAAATACAAGCGTCAAAGTTTCCTTGAAAAAAAGAAAACAGAACTTTGGAATCTGAAGGGGGAAGCTCCGAAAGTATTTTGGAAAAAGTTAAAAAACAGAAAGAAAAAACCCAGTCTGAACTTTTCTAATATAGAACTATCAAATTATTTCAGTACTCTTTTAAATTGTGCAGATAGTAGTGATAACACTCAACCTGAAGTCTTAGCTCCCTCTATCGACATCATGACGCAAAATCTAATTGATGAAACTTTAAATCGTGATATTTCCTTAGAGGAAGTCAAACTGATGGCTAAAAGGCTCAAAAGCGGAAAAGCTTCAGGACTTGATATGCTGTCTGCTGAGCTTCTAAAACACGCAAATGACAACTTCATGATAGTTTTTACCAAACTATTTAACAAATTGTTACAATCTGGAACATTTCCTGAGGAATGGTCTATAGGTATAATTGTAGTACTTTTTAAAGGGGGTGATGAAGCAGATCTGAATAATTACAGGGGTATTACGCTACTGAGTATATTTGGGAAGTTTTTCTTAGGTGTTTTGCTTGAGAGATTGAACAACGTCATTTCTAATTTTGAAATACTTGAACAAAATCAGATAGGTTTTAGAAAAGGATATCAGACATCTGATCACATTTTCACTTTTCGAGCTATTATTGAAAATTATTTCAGAAACAATAAAGGACCCCTGTATGTATGTTTTGTAGATTTCAAAAAAGCCTTCGATTCTGTGGACCACAAGCTGCTGTTACAGCAGCTTGTCACATACGGAATAAAGGGTAACTTTCTAAATGTCATCACCTCACTCTATGATAAAGTTAAATCGTGTGTAAGGGGTAATGATAGTCTTACTGAAATTTTCCCTTGTAACAGAGGAGTTCGGCAAGGGTGCCTTCTTAGCCCAGTCCTTTTTGCATTATATTTGAATGATTTAAATCGTCACATTACGGCATCTTCTCAGGGGGTTTTAGTGGATGATATAGCTATTCACTCACTTTTATATGCCGATGATCTTGTTTTGTTAGGAAAGGATAGAAAAGACCTCCAGTCACAACTGGATGCATTAGACAAATTTTCTAAATCTCTTAAAGTGGAAGTTAATATGGACAAAACTAAAGTCATGTTGATCCAAAAGCAGAAATCCCGTGCAAAATCTAAGAAAAATAAACCTTGGAAGATAGGGGATCATGAAGTTAAAGAATGTATTTCTTACAAATATTTAGGTGTTACGTTGAAATCAACGGGGTCTTTTTCAGAACATATTGATAGAATAAAGGAGAAAGCTCATAAGTCCTATTTTTCTCTTATTTCTAAAAGTAAGGAGTGGGGTGGTTTCCAGCCTCGTCTGTTTCTTTATTTATTTGACCATACGATTGCTCCTATTTTGAATTATTCATCAGAGATATGGGGTTTTGAAGTTTGGCCAAAATTAGAAACACTTCATCTTAAAGCTTGTAAATATGCCTTGGGGGTTCGCTCAAGTGCGACTACGGATGCCGTCTATGCTGAATTAGGGAGAGTAAGTCTCCAATGTCAAAGACATATTAACATTTTAAATTTTTTCGCGAGGTTGTCCTCTTTAGATTTAACTCGCTACGCTAGAAAAGCTTTCTCAATGCTTACAAAGGATGCAGATCATGGTCATTATAACTGGGTATCTTATGCCCGTGATCTCATGGTACGCTATGAAATACAGCAATCGGATACTCGTTCGAACATCAAAATTAAGGTCATTAATCATTTTAAAGCAGGAGTGCTACATAGATTAAATGATCATATAACAGAAAACAGAAAATTAAATTTATACGCATCATTTAAAACAAATTACAAATTTGAGCCCTACCTGGATTACATAACAAATTTTACAGTTAGAAGCACATTGGCAAAACTCAGACTCAGTGCTCATAACCTTCAAATTGAGACAGGAAGATTCAGTAAAAACAAAACACCAAGAGATGAAAGGTTTTGCCCCTACTGTAAAGCCCTGAATATTTTTGAAGTTGAAAATGAAGTTCATTTTCTCCTATCTTGTTCTCTTTTTAATGACGAGCGACAACAATTCTTAGACGAAATATACAGACATTTTCCAAATACTGCCACATTGAATGAGCTAAACTTATTCACTTGGCTAATGACTCAAGAGGACATTCGTACAACAAAACTCCTTGGAAAATTCTGTAAAACATCCTTTGATCTAAGATCAAACTTTATAAGCAATTCCCATAAAATTACCGATTAAACATTTAACACTTCTCCTTTCATTATGTTCTAGTTGAAAACATTCTTTATTAACTTTATTAAATATGTGTGTACTATCGTGTTAACTGATTAGAACTTGTTATTTTACATATCCTTAATTTAGCATATTGTTATTATAGCTGTAATATTGTAAGCAGTTAAGGGCCATCTCGGCCTGCATACTTGTATTACAAAAAAAAAAAAAAAAAAAAAAAATAGCCTTACTTTATGGCCAAAATTGCCTCATTTTCATCACTTTTCAATCTGCAGTCAAAGTCAACCAATTTCAATTTTAGTCATTTTTGGGCAAAATACCAAGGCTATAGCCTTACTTTTTGGCCAAAATTGCCTCATTTTCATCACTTTTCAATCTGCAGTCAAAGTCAACCAATTTCAATTTTAGTCATTTTTGGGCAAAATACCAAGGCTATAGCCTTACTTTTTGGCCATAATTGCCTCATTTTCATCACTTTTCAATCTGCAGTCAAGCTCAACCAATTTCAACTTTAGTCATTTTTGGGCAAAATACCAAGGCTATAGCCTTACTTTTCGGCCAAACATGCCTCATTGTCATCACTTTTCAATCTGCAGTCAAACTCAACCAATTTCAATTTTAGTCATTTTTGGGCAAAATACCAAGGCTATAGCCTTACTTTTTGGCCAAACTTGCCTCATTTTCATCACTTTTCAATCTGCAGTCAAACTCAACCAATTTCAAGTTTAGTCATTTTTGGGCAAAATACCAAGGCTATAGCCTTACTTTTTGGCCAAAATTGCCTCATTTTCATCACTTTTCAATCTGCAGTCAAAGTCAACTGTAATACTGCTGGTTTAGTTCATAGGTTTTTGTCAAAATGTTTGGATAGATTTTATAGAAACTAACACCTTGTTAACTAGGTCAAAGACAGAGTGGCTTGCGAAAGCACTCGTGTCTACATTCGTATTCCGCATTTAGTGTTGTTTATCGCACTTGGACTCTCAGTGCTTGGGAAAGACTGAGGAGTGCCATTTGGCGTTTATTGTATTAGTTGTTTCGTCGAGGCTCCATGGGGTAGAGCCAGTATTATTGCTAGTTTTAAGGTTAAGTTAGTTTACGAGATTAGGTTAGGACGCATATATAAATAATAGTATTTCATAGCATCGAGTTTAGGATTCAGTATTATTGCCATTGCACTATGCATAAATATAGCCTTGTCATCATTCCGTTGGATTAGCTACATGACCGAGCATTACACAGCATCCTTATCTATTGTCTAAGGAAGTCTAGAAAGAGCCAGGATTACGCAATGCTTCTTTTGGATTGAAATCTGCATCGTAATCATTAGCTGGTTAGCAGCAAAACTGCTGACACAACATTAGGTGGTAATAAGTATATATAGCCCTCAGGCATTAAGTTAAGGAAGGAAGAGTTGGAAAGAAAGAGTTACATGGAGTTGGAATAGAGTTGGAATAGAGTTGGGAATAGAGTTAGAGTTAGAAATGAGATGAGTACAACTTAGAGCCAATGGCGGGGACGTATGTCACTCAGCCGAGCCATGTATATAGATAGACATTAGTTTAAATAGTTCCATTAAATATGGTATACCACAGCTGTCTACTCTCTGCAAGATGATTCTGATTCGACAATGACTTAAAGACCGCTCGCAGCCATCACAGAAGATCACATCGCCTTAGCTCAACATCTACAGTAGAGTTTGGTCCACAACAAGATGATAATAATCGTCATCAACAATTCCAAATCCATTTCGTTCACATTCAAACATTTTGTTTTTCATTTTTACATTTCACACAACCAATTTCAATTTTAGTCATTTTTGGGCAAAATACCAAGGCTATAGCCTTACTTTTTGGCCAAAATTGCCTCATTTTCATCACTTTTCAATCTGCAGTCAAACTCAACCACTTTCAATTTTAGTCATTTTTGGGCAAAATACCAAGGCTATAGCCTTACTTTTTGGCCAAAATTGCCTCATTTTCATCACTTTTCAATCTGCAGTCAAACTCAACCACTTTCAATTTTAGTCATTTTTGGGCAAAATACCAAGGCTATAGCCTTACTTTTTGGCCAAAATTGCCTCATTTTCATCACTTTTCAATCTGCAGTCAAAGTCAACCAATTTCAATTTTAGTCATTTTTGGGCAAAATACCAAGGCTATAGCCTTACTTTTTGGCCAAAATTGCCTCATTTTCATCACTTTTCAATCTGCAGTCAAACTCAACCACTTTCAATTTTAGTCATTTTTGGGCAAAATACCAAGGCTATAGCCTTACTTTTTGGCCAAAATTGCCTCATTTTCATCACTTTTCAATCTGCAGTCAAACTCAACCACTTTCAATTTTAGTCATTTTTGGGCAAAATACCAAGGCTATAGCCTTACTTTTTGGCCAAAATTGCCTCATTTTCATCACTTTTCAATCTGCAGTCAAAGTCAACCAATTTCAATTTTAGTCATTTTTGCGCAAAATACCAAGGCTATAGCCTTACTTTTTGGCCAAAATTGCCTCATTTTCATCACTTTTCAATCTGCAGTCAAACTCAACCACTTTCAAGTTTAGTCATTTTTGGGCAAAATACCAAGGCTATAGCCTTACTTTTTGGCCAAAATTGCCTCATTTTCATCACTTTTCAATCTGCAGTCAAACTCAACCACTTTCAATTTTAGTCATTTTTGGGCAAAATACCAAGGCTATAGCCTTACTTTTTGGCCAAAATTGCCTCATTTTCATCACTTTTCAATCTGCAGTCAAAGTCAACCAATTTCAATTTTAGTCATTTTTGGGCAAAATACCAAGGCTATAGCCTTACTTTTTGGCCATAATTGCCTCATTTTCATCACTTTTCAATCTGCAGTCAAGCTCAACCAATTTCAACTTTAGTCATTTTTGGGCAAAATACCAAGGCTATAGCCTTACTTTTCGGCCAAACATGCCTCATTTTCATCACTTTTCAATCTGCAGTCAAACTCAACCAATTTCAATTTTAGTCATTTTTGGGCAAAATACCAAGGCTATAGCCTTACTTTTTGGCCAAACTTGCCTCATTTTCATCACTTTTCAATCTGCAGTCAAACTCAACCAATTTCAAGTTTAGTCATTTTTGGGCAAAATACCAAGGCTATAGCCTTACTTTTTGGCCAAAATTGCCTCATTTTCATCACTTTTCAATCTGCAGTCAAAGTCAACTGTAATACTGCTGGTTTAGTTCATAGGTTTTTGTCAAAATGTTTGGATAGATTTTATAGAAACTAACACCTTGTTAACTAGGTCAAAGACAGAGTGGCTTGCGAAAGCACTCGTGTCTACATTCGTATTCCGCATTTAGTGTTGTTTATCGCACTTGGACTCTCAGTGCTTGGGAAAGACTGAGGAGTGCCATTTGGCGTTTATTGTATTAGTTGTTTCGTCGAGGCTCCATGGGGTAGAGCCAGTATTATTGCTAGTTTTAAGGTTAAGTTAGTTTACGAGATTAGGTTAGGACGCATATATAAATAATAGTATTTCATAGCATCGAGTTTAGGATTCAGTATTATTGCCATTGCACTATGCATAAATATAGCCTTGTCATCATTCCGTTGGATTAGCTACATGACCGAGCATTACACAGCATCCTTATCTATTGTCTAAGGAAGTCTAGAAAGAGCCAGGATTACGCAATGCTTCTTTTGGATTGAAATCTGCATCGTAATCATTAGCTGGTTAGCAGCAAAACTGCTGACACAACATTAGGTGGTAATAAGTATATATAGCCCTCAGGCATTAAGTTAAGGAAGGAAGAGTTGGAAAGAAAGAGTTACATGGAGTTGGAATAGAGTTGGAATAGAGTTGGGAATAGAGTTAGAGTTAGAAATGAGATGAGTACAACTTAGAGCCAATGGCGGGGACGTATGTCACTCAGCCGAGCCATGTATATAGATAGACATTAGTTTAAATAGTTCCATTAAATATGGTATACCACAGCTGTCTACTCTCTGCAAGATGATTCTGATTCGACAATGACTTAAAGACCGCTCGCAGCCATCACAGAAGATCACATCGCCTTAGCTCAACATCTACAGTAGAGTTTGGTCCACAACAAGATGATAATAATCGTCATCAACAATTCCAAATCCATTTCGTTCACATTCAAACATTTTGTTTTTCATTTTTACATTTCACACAACCAATTTCAATTTTAGTCATTTTTGGGCAAAATACCAAGGCTATAGCCTTACTTTTTGGCCAAAATTGCCTCATTTTCATCACTTTTCAATCTGCAGTCAAACTCAACCACTTTCAATTTTAGTCATTTTTGGGCAAAATACCAAGGCTATAGCCTTACTTTTTGGCCAAAATTGCCTCATTTTCATCACTTTTCAATCTGCAGTCAAACTCAACCACTTTCAATTTTAGTCATTTTTGGGCAAAATACCAAGGCTATAGCCTTACTTTTTGGCCAAAATTGCCTCATTTTCATCACTTTTCAATCTGCAGTCAAAGTCAACCAATTTCAATTTTAGTCATTTTTGGGCAAAATACCAAGGCTATAGCCTTACTTTTTGGCCATAATTGCCTCATTTTCATCACTTTTCAATCTGCAGTCAAGCTCAACCAATTTCAACTTTAGTCATTTTTCGGCAAAATACCAAGGCTATAGCCTTACTTTTCGGCCAAACATGCCTCATTTTCATCACTTTTCAATCTGCAGTCAAACTCAACCACTTTCAATTTTAGTCATTTTTGGGCAAAATACCAAGGCTATAGCCTTACTTTATGGCCAAAATTGCCTCATTTTCATCACTTTTCAATCTGCAGTCAAACTCAACCAATTTCAATTTTAGTCATTTTTGGGCAAAATACCAAGGCCATAGCCTTAGTTTGTGGCCAAAATTGCCTCATTTTCATCACTTTTCAATCTGCGGTCAAACTCAACCAATTTCAAGTTTAGTCATTTTTGGGCAAAATACCAAGGCTATAGCCTTACTTTTTGGCCAAAATTGCCTCATTTTCATCACTTTTCAATCTGCAGTCAACCTCAACCAATTTCAAGTTTAGTCAATTTTGCGCAAAATACCAAGGCCATAGCCTTACGTTTTGGCCAAAATTGCCGCATTTTCATCACTTTTCAATCTGCAGTCAAAGTCAACCAATTTCAATTTTAGTCATTTTTGGGCAAAGTACCAAGGCTATAGCCTTACTTTATGGCCAAAATTGCCTCATTTTCATCACTTTTCAAACTGCAGTCAAACTCAACCAATTTCAATTTTAGTCATTTTTGGGCAAAATACCAAGGCTATAGCCTTACTTTTTGGCCAAAATTGCCTCATTATCATCACTTTTCAATCTGCAGTCAAACTCAACCACTTTCAATTTTAGTCATTTTTGGGCAAAATACCAAGGCTATAGCCTTACTTTTTGGCCAAAATTGCCTCATTTTCATCACTTTTCAATCTGCAGTCACACTCAACCAATTTCAAGTTTAGTCATTTTTGGGCAAAATACCAAGGCCATAGCCTTAGTTTGTGGCCAAAATTGCCTCATTTTCATCACTTTTCAATCTGCGGTCAAACTCAACCAATTTCAAGTTCAGTCATTTTTGGGCAAAATACCAAGGCCATAGCCTTACTTTTTGGCCAAAATTGCCTCATTTTCATCACTTTTCAATCTGCAGTCAACCTCAACCAATTTCAAGTTTAGTCAATTTTGCGCAAAATACCAAGGCCATAGCCTTACGTTTTGGCCAAAATTGCCGCATTTTCATCACTTTTCAATCTGCAGTCAAAGTCAACCAATTTCAATTTTAGTCATTTTTGGGCAAAGTACCAAGGCTATAGCCTTACTTTATGGCCAAAATTGCCTCATTTTCATCACTTTTCAATCTGCAGTCAAACTCAACCACTTTCAATTTTAGTCATTTTTGGGCAAAATACCAAGGCTATAGCCTTACTTTTTGGCCAAATTTGCCTCATTTTCATCACTTTTCAATCTGCAGTCACACTCAACCAATTTCAAGTTTAGTCATTTTTGGGCAAAATACCAAGGCCATAGCCTTAGTTTTTGGCCAAAATTGCCTCATTTTCATCACTTTTCAATCTGCAGTCAAACTCAACCAATTTCAATTTTAGTCATTTTTGGGCAAAATACCAAGGCTATAGCCTCCTTTTTGGCCAAAATTGCCTCATTTTCATCACTTTTCAATCTGCAGTCAAACTCAACCAATTTCAATTTTAGTCATTTTTGGGCAAAATACCAAGGCTATAGCCTTACTTTATGGCCAAACTTGCCTCATTTTCATCACTTTTCAATCTGGAGTCAAACTCAACCAATTTCAATTTTAGTCATTTTTGGGCAAAATACCAAGGCTATAGCCTTACTTTTTCACCAAAATTGCCTCATTTTCATCACTTTTCACTCTGCAGTCAAACTCAACCAATTTCAATTTTAGTCATTTTTGGGCAAAATACCAAGGCTATAGCCTTACTTTTTGGCCAAAATTGCCTCATTTTCATCACTTTTCAATCTGCAGTCAAACTCAACCAATTTCAATTTTAGTCATTTTTGGGCAAAATACCAAGGCTATAGCCTTACTTTATGGCCAAACTTGCCTCATTTTCATCACTTTTCAATCTGGAGTCAAACTCAACCAATTTCAATTTTAGTCATTTTTGGGCAAAATACCAAGGCTATAGCCTTACTTTATGGCCAAACTTGCCTCATTTTCATCACTTTTCACTCTGCAGTCAAACTCAACCACTTTCAATTTTAGTCATTTTTGGGCAAAATACCAAGGCTATAGCCTTACTTTTTGGCCAAAATTGCCTCATTTTCATCACTTTTCAATCTGCAGTCAAACTCAACCACTTTCAATTTTAGTCATTTTTGGGCAAACTACCAAGGCTATAGCCTTACTTTTTGGCCAAAATTGCCTCATTTTCATCACTTTTCAATCTGCAGTCAAAGTCACCCACCTTCAATTTTAGTCATTTTTGGGCAAAATACCAAGGCTATAGCCTTAATTTTTGGCCAAAATTGCCTCATTTTCATCACTTTTCAATCTCCAGTCAAACTCAACCACTTTCAATTTTAGTCATTTTTGGGCAAAATACCAAGGCTATAGCCTTACTTTTTGGCCAAACTTGCCTCATTTTCATCACTTTTCAATCTGCAGTCAAACTCAACCACTTTCAATTTTAGTCATTTTTGCGCAAACTACCAAGGCTATAGCCTTACTTTATGGCCAAACTTGCCTCATTTTCATCACTTTTCAATCTGCCGTCAAACTCAACGAATTTCAATTTTAGTCATTTTTGGGCAAAATACCATGGCTATAGCCTTACTTTTTCACCAAAATTGCTTCATGGTCATCACTTATCAATCTGCAGTCAAACTCAACCACCTTCAATTCTAGTCATTTTTGGGCAAAATAGCAAGGCTATAGCCTTAATTCTTGGCCAAAATTGCCTCATTTTCATCACTTTTCAATCTGCAGTCAAACTCAACCACTTTCAAGTTTAGTCATTTTTGGGCAAAATACCAAGGCTATAGCCTTACTTTATGGCCAAAATTGCCTCATTTTCATCACTTTTCAATCTGCAGTCAAACTCAACCAATTTCAATTTTAGTCATTTTTGGGCAAAATACCAAGGCTATAGCCTTACTTTTTGGCCAAAATTGCCTCATTTTCATCACTTTTCAATCTGCAGTCAAACTCAACCAATTTCAATTTTAGTCATTTTTGGGCAAAATACCAAGGCTATAGCCTTACTTTATGGCCAAAGTTGCCTCATTTTCATCACTTTTCAATCTGCAGTCAAACTCAACGAATTTCAATTTTAGTCATTTTTGGGCAAAATACCAAGGCCATAGCCTTAGTTTGTGGCCAAAATTGCCTCATTTTCATCACTTTTCAATCTGCAGTCAAACTCAACCAATTTCAAGTTTAGTCATTTTTGGGCAAAATACCAAGGCCATAGCCTTAGTTTTTGGCCAAAATTGCCTCATTTTCATCACTTTTCAATCTGCAGTCAACCTCAACCAATTTCAAGTTTAGTCAATTTTGCGCAAAATGCCAAGGCCATAGCCTTACGTTTTGGCCAAAATTGCCGCATTTTCATCACTTTTCAATCTGCAGTCAAAGTCAACCAATTTCAATGTTAGTCATTTTTGGGCAAAGTACCAAGGCTATAGCCTTACTTTATGGCCAAAATTGCCTCATTTTCATCACTTTTCAAACTGCAGTCAAACTCAACGAATTTCAATTTTAGTCATTTTTGGGCAAAATACCAAGGCTATAGCCTTACTTTATGGCCAAAATTGCCTCATTTTCATCACTTTTCAATCTGCAGTCAAACTCAACCAATTTCAAGTTTAGTCATTTTTGGGCAAAATACCAAGGCCATAGCCTTAGTTTTTGGCCAAAATTGCCTCATTTTCATCACTTTTCAATCTGCAGTCACACTCAACCACCTTCACTTGTAGTCATTTTTGGGCAACATAGCAAGGCTATAGCCTTACTTTATGGCCAAACTTGCCTCATTTTCATCACTTTTCAATCTGCAGTCAAACTCAACCAATGTCAAGTTTAGTCATTTTTGGGCAAAATACCAAGGCTATAGCCTTACTTTTTGGCCAAAATTGCCTCATTTTCATCACTTTTCAATCTGCAGTCAAACTCAACCACCTTCAATTGTAGTCATTTTTGGGCAAAATAGCAAGGCTATAGCTTTAATTTTTGGCCAAAATTGCCTCATTTTCATCACTTTTCAATCTGCAGTCAAACTCAACCACTTTCAATTTTAGTCATTTTTGGGCAAAATAGCAAGGCTATAGCCTTACTTTTTGGCCAAAATTGCCTCATTTTCATCACTTTTCAATCTGCAGTCAACCTCAACCAATTTCAAGTTTAGTCATTTTTGGGCAAAATACCAAGGCTATAGCCTTACCTTTTGGCCAAAATTGCCTCATTTTCATCACTTTTCCATCTGCAGTCAAACTCAACCAATTTCAAGTTTAGTCATTTTTGGGCAAAATACCAAGGCTATAGCCTTACCTTTTGGCCAAAATTGCCTCATTTTCATCACTTTTCAATCTGCAGTCAAACTCAACCAATTTCAAGTTTAGTCATTTTTCGGCAAAATACCAAGGCTATAGCCTTACTTTTTGGCCAAAACTGCCTCATTTTCATCACTTTTCAAACTGCAGTCAAACTCAACCACTTTCAATTTTAGTCATTTTTGGGCAAACTACCAAGGCTATAGCCTTACTTTTTGGCCAAAATTGCCTCATTTTCATCACTTTTCAATCTGCAGTCAAACTCAACCACTTTCAAGTTTAGTCATTTTTGGGCAAAATACCAAGGCTATAGCCTTACTTTTTGGCCAAAATTCCCTCATTTTCATCACTTTTCAATCTGCAGTCAAACTCAACCACTTTCAATTTTAGTCATTTTTGGGCAAAATACCAAGGCTATAGCCTTACTTTTTGGCCACAATTGCCTCATTTTCATCACTTTTCAATCTGCAGTCAAAGTCAACCAATTTCAATTTTAGTCATATTTGGGCAAAATACCAAGGCTATAGCCTTACTTTTTGACCAAAATTGCGTCATGGTCATCACTTTTCAATCTGCAGTCAAACTCAACCAATTTCAATTTTAGTCATTTTTGGGCAAAATACCAAGGCTATAGCCTTACTTTTTGGCCAAAACTGCCTCATTTTCATCACTTTTCAAACTGCAGTCAAACTCAACCACTTTCAATTTTAGTCATTTTTGGGCAAACTACCAAGGCTATAGCCTTACTTTTTGGCCAAAATTGCCTCATTTTCATCACTTTTCAATCTGCAGTCAACCTCAACCAATTTCAAGTTTAGTCAATTTTGCGCAAAATACCAAGGCCATAGCCTTACTTTTTGGCCACAATTGCCTCATTTTCATCACTTTTCAATCTGCAGTCAAAGTCAACCACTTTCAATTTTAGTCATATTTGGGCAAAATACCAAGTCTATAGCCTTACTTTTTGACCAAAATTGCGTCATGGTCATCACTTTTCAATCTGCAGTCAAACTCAACCAATTTCAATTTTAGTCATTTTTGGGCAAAATACCAAGGCTATAGCCTTACTTTTTGGCCAAAACTGCCTCATTTTCATCACTTTTCAAACTGCAGTCAAACTCAACCACTTTCAATTTTAGTCATGTTTGGGCAAACTACCAAGGCTATAGCCTTAATGTTTGGCCAAAATTGCCTCATTTTCATCACTTTTCAATCTGCAGTCAAACTCAACCAATTTCAATTGTAGTCATTTTTGGGCAAAATACCAAGGCTATAGCCTTACTTTTTGGCCAAAATTGCCTCATTTTCATCACTTTTCAATCTGCAGTCAAACTCAACCACCTTCAATTGTAGTCATTTTTGGGCAAAATAGCAAGGCTATAGCCTTAATTCTTGGCCAAAATTGCCTCATTTTCATCACTTTTCAATCTGCAGTCAAACTCAACCACTTTCAAGTTTAGTCATTTTTGGGCAAAATACCAAGGCTATAGCCTTACTTTATGGCCAAAATTGCCTCATTTTCATCACTTTTCAATCTGCAGTCAAACTCAACCAATTTCAATTTTAGTCATTTTTGGGCAAAATACCAAGGCTATAGCCTTACTTTTTGGCCAAAATTGCCTCATTTTCATCACTTTTCAATCTGCAGTCAAACTCAACCAATGTCAAGTTTAGTCATTTTTGGGCAAAATACCAAGGCTATAGCCTTACTTTTTGGCCACAATTGCCGCATTTTCATCACTTTTCAATCTGCAGTCAAAGTCAACCAATTTCAATTTTAGTCATATTTGGGCAAAATACCAAGGCTATAGCCTTACTTTTTGGCCAAAACTGCCTCATTTTCATCACTTTTCAAACTGCAGTCAAACTCAACCACTTTCAATTTTAGTCATTTTTGGGCAAACTACCAAGGCTATAGCCTTAATGTTTGGCCAAAATTGCCTCATTTTCATCACTTTTCAATCTGCAGTCAAACTCAACCAATTTCAATTGTAGTCATTTTTGGGCAAAATACCAAGGCTATAGCCTTACTTTTTGGCCAAAATTGCCTCATTTTCATCACTTTTCAATCTGCAGTCAAACTCAACCACCTTCAATTCTAGTCATTTTTGGGCAAAATAGCAAGGCTATAGCCTTAATTCTTGGCCAAAATTGCCTCATTTTCATCACTTTTCAATCTGCAGTCAAACTCAACCACTTTCAAGTTTAGTCATTTTTGGGCAAAATACCAAGGCTATAGCCTTACTTTATGGCCAAAATTGCCTCATTTTCATCACTTTTCAATCTGCAGTCAAACTCAACCAATTTCAATTTTAGTCATTTTTGGGCAAAATACCAAGGCTATAGCCTTACTTTTTGGCCAAAATTGCCTCATTTTCATCACTTTTCAATCTGCAGTCAAACTCAACCAATGTCAAGTTTAGTCATTTTTGGGCAAAATACCAAGGCTATAGCCTTACTTTTTGGCCACAATTGCCGCATTTTCATCACTTTTCAATCTGCAGTCAAAGTCAACCAATTTCAATTTTAGTCATATTTGGGCAAAATACCAAGGCCATAGCCTTACTTTTTGACCAAAATTGCGTCATGGTCATCACTTTTCAATCTGCAGTCAAACTCAACCAATTTCAATTTTAGTCATTTTTGGGCAAAATACCAAGGCTATAGCCTTACTTTTTGGCCAAAATTGCCTCATTTTCATCACTTTTCAATCTGCAGTCAAACTCAACCACCTTCAATTGTAGTCATTTTTGGGCAAAATAGCAAGGCTATAGCTTTAATTTTTGGCCAAAATTGCCTCATTTTCATCACTTTTCAATCTGCAGTCACACTCAACCACTTTCAATTTTAGTCATTTGTGGGCAAAATACCAAGGCTATAGCCTTACTTTTTGGCCAAAATTGCCTCATTTTCATCACTTTTCAATCTGCAGTCAACCTCAACCAATTTCAAGTTTAGTCAATTTTGCGCAAAATACCAAGGCCATAGCCTTACTTTTTGGCCACAATTGCCTCATTTTCATCACTTTTCAATCTGCAGTCAAAGTCAACCACTTTCAATTTTAGTCATATTTGGGCAAAATACCAAGTCTATAGCCTTACTTTTTGACCAAAATTGCGTCATGGTCATCACTTTTCAATCTGCAGTCAAAACTCAACCAATTTCAATTTTACTCATTTTTGGGCAAAATACCAAGGCTATAGCCTTACTTTATGGCCAAAATTGCCTCATTTTCATCACTTTTCAATCTGCAGTCAAACTCAACCACCTTCAATTGTAGTCATTTTTGGGCAAAATAGCAAGGCTATAGCTTTAATTTTTGGCCAAAAATGCCTCATTTTCATCACTTTTCAATCTGCAGTCACACTCAACCACTTTCAATTTTAGTCATTTTTGGGCAAAATACCAAGGCTATAGCCTTACTTTTTGGCCAAAATTGCCTCATTTTCATCACTTTTCAATCTGCAGTCAACCTCAACCAATTTCAAGTTTAGTCAATTTTGCGCAAAATACCAAGGCCATAGCCTTACTTTTTGGCCACAATTGCCTCATTTTCATCACTTTTCAATCTGCAGTCAAAGTCAACCACTTTCAATTTTAGTCATATTTGGGCAAAATACCAAGTCTATAGCCTTACTTTTTGACCAAAATTGCGTCATGGTCATCACTTTTCAATCTGCAGTCAAACTCAACCAATTTCAATTTTAGTCATTTTTGGGCAAAATACCAAGGCTATAGCCTTACTTTTTGGCCAAAATTGCCTCATTTTCATCACTTTTCAATCTGCAGTCAAACTCAACCAATTTCAATTGTAGTCATTTTTGGGCAAAATACCAAGGCTATAGCCTTACTTTTTGGCCAAAATTGCCTCATTTTCATCACTTTTCAATCTGCAGTCAAACTCAACCACCTTCAATTGTAGTCATTTTTGGGCAAAATAGCAAGGCTATAGCCTTAATTCTTGGCCAAAATTGCCTCATTTTCATCACTTTTCAATCTGCAGTCAAACTCAACCACTTTCAAGTTTAGTCATTTTTGGGCAAAATACCAAGGCTATAGCCTTACTTTATGGCCAAAATTGCCTCATTTTCATCACTTTTCAATCTGCAGTCAAACTCAACCAATGTCAATTTTAGTCACTTTTGGGCAAAATACCAAGGCTATAGCCTTACTTTTTGGCCAAAATTGCCTCATTTTCATCACTTTTCAATCTGCAGTCAAACTCAACCAATGTCAAGTTTAGTCATTTTTGGGCAAAATACCAAGGCTATAGCCTTACTTTTTGGCCACAATTGCCGCATTTTCATCACTTTTCAATCTGCAGTCAAAGTCAACCAATTTCAATTTTAGTCATATTTGGGCAAAATACCAAGGCCATAGCCTTACTTTTTGACCAAAATTGCGTCATGGTCATCACTTTTCAATCTGCAGTCAAACTCAACCAATTTCAATTTTAGTCATTTTTGGGCAAAATACCAAGGCTATAGCCTTACTTTTTGGCCAAAATTGCCTCATTTTCATCACTTTTCAATCTGCAGTCAAACTCAACCACCTTCAATTGTAGTCATTTTTGGGCAAAATAGCAAGGCTATAGCTTTAATTTTTGGCCAAAATTGCCTCATTTTCATCACTTTTCAATCTGCAGTCACACTCAACCACTTTCAATTTTAGTCATTTTTGGGCAAAATACCAAGGCTATAGCCTTACCTTTTGGCCAAAATTGCCTCATTTTCATCACTTTTCAATCTGCAGTCACACTCAACCACTTTCAATTTTAGTCATTTTTGGGCAAAATACCAAGGCTATAGCCTTACTTTTTGGCCAAAATTGCCTCATTTTCATCACTTTTCAATCTGCAGTCAACCTCAACCAATTTCAAGTTTAGTCATTTTTGGGGAAAATACCAAGGCTATAGCCTTAATTTTTGGCCAAAATTGCCTCATTTTCATCACTTTTCAATCTGCAGTCAAACTCAACCACTTTCAATTTTAGTCATTTTTGGGCAAAATACCAAGGCTATAGCCTTACTTTATGGCCATACTTCCCTCATTTTCATCACTTTTCAATCTGCAGTCAAACTCAACCAATGTCACGTTTAGTCATTTTTGGGCAAAATACCAAGGGTATAGCCTTACCTTTTGGCCAAAATTGCCTCATTTTCATCACTTTTCCATCTGCAGTCAAACTCAACCAATTTCAAGTTTAGTCATTTTTGGGCAATATACCAAGGCTATAGCCATACCTTTTGGCCAAAATTGCCTCATTTTCATCACTTTTCAATCTGCAGTCAAACTCAACCACCTTCAATTGTAGTCATTTTTGGGCAAAATAGCAAGGCTATAGCCTTAATTTTTGGCCAAAATTGCCTCATTTTCATCACTTTTCAATCTGCAGTCAAACTCAACCACTTTCAATTTTAGTCATTTTTTGGCAAAATACCAAGGCTATAGCCTTACTTTTTGGCCAAAATTGCCTCATTTTCATCACTTTTCAATCTGCAGTCAACCTCAACCAATTTCAAGTTTAGTCATTTTTGGGCAAAATACCAAGGCTATAGCCTTACTTTATGGCCAAAATTGCCTCATTTTCATCACTTTTCAATCTGCAGTCAAACTCGACCAATTTCAAGTTTAGTCATTTTTGCGCAAAATACCAAGGCTATAGCCTTACCTTTTGGCCAAAATTGCCTCATTTTCATCACTTTTCAATCTGCAGTCAAACTCAACCAATTTCAAGTTTAGTCATTTGTGGGCAAAATACCAAGGCTATAGCCTTACCTTTTGGCCAAAATTGCCTCATTTTCATCACTTTTCAATCTGCAGTCAATCTCAACCACCTTCAATTCTAGTCATTTTTGGGCAAAATAGCAAGGCTATAGCCTTAATTTTTGGCCAAAATTGCCTCATTTTCATCACTTTTCAATCTGCAGTCAAACTCAACCACTTTCAATTTTAGTCATTTTTGGGCAAAATACCAAGGCTATAGCCTTACTTTATGGCCAAAATTGCCTCATTTTCATCACTTTTCAATCTGCAGTCAAACTCAACCAATTTCAAGTTTAGTCATTTTTGCGCAAAATACCAAGGCTATAGCCTTACTTTTTGGCCAAAATTGCCTCATTTTCATCACTTTTCAATCTGCAGTCAAACTCAACCAATTTCAAGTTTAGTCATTTGTGGGCAAAATACCAAGGCTATAGCCTTACCTTTTGGCCAAAATTGCCTCATTTTCATCACTTTTCAATCTGCAGTCAAACTCAACCAATTTCAAGTTTAGTCATTTGTGGGCAAAATAGCAAGGCTATAGCCTTAATTTTTGGCCAAAATTGCCTCATTTTCATCACTTTTCAATCTGCAGTCAAACTCAACCACTTTTAATTTTAGTCATTTTTGGGCAAAATACCAAGGCTATAGCCTTACTTTTTGGCCATAATTGCCTCATTTTCATCACTTTTCAATCTGCAGTCAAACTCAACCAATGTCACGTTTAGTCACTTTTGGGCAAAATACCAAGGCTATAGCCTTACTTTTTGGCCAAAATTGCCTCATTTTCATCACTTTTCAATCTGCAGTCAAACTCAACCAATGTCACGTTTAGTTATTTTTGGGCAAAATACCAAGGCTATAGCCTTACTTTTTGGCCAAAATTGCCTCAGTTTCATCACTTTTCAATCTGCAGTCAAATTCAACCACTTTCAATTTTAGTCATTTGTGGGCAAAATACCAAGGCTATAGCCTTAATTTTTGGCCAAAATTGCCTCATTTTCATCACTTTTCAATCTGCAGTCAAACTCAACCAATATCAATTTTAGTCATTTTTGGGCAAAATACCAAGGCTATAGCCTTACTTTTTGGCCAAAATTGCCTCATTTTCATCACTTTTCAATCTGCAGTCAAACTCAACCACTTTCAATTTTAGTCATTTTTGGGCAAAATACCAAGGCTATAGCCTTACTTTATGGCCAAAATTGCCTCATTTTCATCACTTTTCAATCTGCAGTCAAACTCAACCAATTTCAAGTTTAGTCATTTTTGCGCAAAGTACCAAGGCTATAGCCTTACTTTTTGGCCAAAATTGCCTCATTTTCATCACTTTTCAATCTGCAGTCAAACTCAACCAATTTCAAGTTTAGTCATTTGTGGGCAAAATACCAAGGCTATAGCCTTACCTTTTGGCCAAAATTGCCTCATTTTCATCACTTTTCAATCTGCAGTCAAACTCAACCAATGTCACGTTTAGTTATTTTTGGGCAACATACCAAGGCTATAGCCTTACTTTTTGGCCAAAATTGCCTCAGTTTCATCACTTTTCAATCTGCAGTCAAATTCAACCACTTTCAATTTTAGTCATTTGTGGGCAAAATACCAAGGCTATAGCCTTAATTTTTGGCCAAAATTGCCTCATTTTCATCACTTTTCAATCTGCAGTCAAACTCAACCAATGTCACGTTTAGTTATTTTTGGGCAAAATACCAAGGCTATAGCCTTACTTTTTGGCCAAAATTGCCTCATTTTCATCACTTTTCAATCTGCAGTCAAATTCAACCACTTTCAATTTTAGTCATATTTGGGCAAAATACCAAGGCTATAGCCTTAATTTTTGGCCAAAATTGCCTCATTTTCATCACTTTTCAATCTGCAGTCACACTCAACCACTTTCAAATTTAGTCATTTTTGGGCAAAATACCAAGGCTATAGCTTTACTTTATGGCCAAAATTGCCTCATTTTCATCACTTTTCAATCTGCAGTCAAACTCGACCACTTTCAATTTTAGTCATTTTTGGGCAAAATACCAAGGCTATAGCCTTACTTTTTGGCCAAAATTGCCTCATTTTCATCACTTTTCAATCTGCAGTCAAACTCAACCAATGTCACGTTTAGTTATTTTTGGGCAAAATACAAAGGCTATAGCCTTACTTTTTGGCCAAAATTGCCTCATTGTCATCACTTTTCAATCTGCAGTCAAATTCAACCACTTTCAATTTTAGTCATTTTTGGGCAAAATACCAAGGCTACAGCCTTAATTTTTGGCCAAAATTGCCTCATTTTCATCACTTTTCAATCTGCAGTCAAACTCAACGACTTTCAATTTTAGTCATTTTTGGGCAAAATACCAAGGCTATAGCTTTACTTTATGGCCAAAATTGCCTCAGTTTCATCACTTTTCAATCTGCAGTCAAACTCAACCAATTTCAAGTTTAGTCATTTTTGGGCAAAATACCAAGGCTATAGCCTTACCTTTTGGCCAAAATTGCCTCATTTTCATCACTTTTCAATCTGCAGTCAAACTCAACCAATTTCAAGTTTAGTCATTTTTGGGCAAAATACCAAGGCTATAGCCTTACTTTTTGGCCAAAATTGCCTCATTTTCATCACTTTTCAATCTGCAGTCAAGCTCAACCACTTTCAATTTTAGTCATTTTTGGGCAAAATACCAAGGCTATAGCCTTACTTTTTGGCCAAAATTGCCTCATTTTCATCACTTTTCAATCTGCAGTCAAACTCAACCAATTTCAAGTTTAGTCATTTTTGGGCAAAATACCAAGGCCATAGCCTTACTTTTTGGCCAGAATTGCCTCATTTTCATCACTTTTCAATCTACAGTCAAACTCAACCAATTTCAATTTTAGTCATTTTTGGGCAAAATACCAAGGCTATAGCTTTACTTTATGGCCAAAATTGCCTCATTTTCATCACTTTTCAATCTGCAGTCAAACTCAACCACTTTCAATTTTAGTCATTTTTGGGCAAAATACCAAGGCTATAGCCTTACTTTTTGGCCAAAATTGCCTCATTTTCATCACTTTTCAATCTGCAGTCAAACTCAACCAATGTCACGTTTAGTTATTTTTGGGCAAAATACCAAGGCTATAGCCTTACTTTTTGGCCAAAATTGCCTCATTGTCATCACTTTTCAATCTGCAGTCAAATTCAACCACTTTCAATTTTAGTCATTTTTGGGCAAAATACCAAGGCTACAGCCTTAATTTTTGGCCAAAATTGCCTCATTTTCATCACTTTTCAATCTGCAGTCAAACTCAACGACTTTCAATTTTAGTCATTTTTGGGCAAAATACCAAGGCTATAGCTTTACTTTATGGCCAAAATTGCCGCAGTTTCATCACTTTTCAATCTGCAGTCAAACTCAACCAATTTCAAGTTTAGTCATTTTTGGGCAAATACCAAGGCTATAGCCTTACCTTTTGGCCAAAATTGCCTCATTTTCATCACTTTTCAATCTGCAGTCAAACTCAACCAATTTCAAGTTTAGTCATTTTTGGGCAAAATACCAAGGCTATAGCCTTACTTTTTGGCCAAAATTGCCTCATTTTCATCACTTTTCAATCTGCAGTCAAGCTCAACCACTTTCAATTTTAGTCATTTTTGGGCAAAATACCAAGGCTATAGCCTTACTTTTTGGCCAAAATTGCCTCATTTTCATCACTTTTCAATCTGCAGTCAAACTCAACCAATTTCAAGTTTAGTCATTTTTGGGCAAAATACCAAGGCCATAGCCTTACTTTTTGGCCAGAATTGCCTCATTTTCATCACTTTTCAATCTACAGTCAAACTCAACCAATTTCAATTTTAGTCATTTTTGGGCAAAATACCAAGGCTATAGCCTTACTTTTTGGCCAAAATTGCCTCATTTTCATCACTTTTCAATCTGCAGTCAAACTCAACCACTTTCAATTTTAGTCATTTGTGGGCAAAATACCAAGGCTATAGCCTTACTTTTTGGCCAAAATTGCCTCATTTTCATCACTTTTCAATCTGCAGTCAAACTCAACCAATGTCACGTTTAGTTATTTTTGGGCAAAATACCAAGGCTATAGCCTTACTTTTTGGCCAAAATTGCCTCATTTTCATCACTTTTCAATCTGCAGTCAAATTCAGCCACGTTCAATTTTAGTCATATTTGGGCAAAATACCAAGGCTATAGCCTTAATTTTTGGCCAAAATTGCCTCATTTTCATCACTTTTCAATCTGCAGTCAAACTCAACCAATGTCACGTTTAGTTATTTTTGGGCAAAATACCAAGGCTATAGCCTTACTTTTTGGCCAAAATTGCCTCATTGTCATCACTTTTCAATCTGCAGTCAAATTCAACCACTTTCAATTTTAGTCATTTTTGGGCAAAATACCAAGGCTACAGCCTTAATTTTTGGCCAAAATTGCCTCATTTTCATCACTTTTCAATCTGCAGTCAAACTCAACGACTTTCAATTTTAGTCATTTTTGGGCAAAATACCAAGGCTATAGCTTTACTTTATGGCCATAATTGCCTCATTTTCATCACTTTTCAATCTGCAGTCAAACTCAACCACTTTCAATTTTAGTCATTTTTGGGCAAAATACCAAGGCTATAGCTTTACTTTATGGCCAAAATTGCCTCATTTTCATCACTTTTCAATCTGCAGTCAAACTCAACCACTTTCAATTTTAGTCATTTTTGGGCAAAATACCAAGGCTATAGCCTTACCTTTTGGCCAAAATTGCCTCATTTTCATCACTTTTCAATCTGCAGTCAAACTCAACCAATGTCAAGTTTAGTCATTTTTGGGCAAAATACCAAGGCTATAGCCTTACTTTTTGGCCAAAATTGCCTCATTTTCATCACTTTTCAATCTGCAGTCAAACTCAACCAATTTCAAGTTTAGTCATTTTTGGGCAAAATACCAAGGCTATAGCCTTACTTTTTGGCCAGAATTGCCTCATTTTCATCACTTTTCAATCTACAGTCAAACTCAACCAATTTCAATTTTAGTCATTTTTGGGCAAAATACCAAGGCTATAGCCTTACTTTTTGGCCAAAATTGCCTCATTTTCATCACTTTTCAATCTGCAGTCAAACTCAACCAATGTCACGTTTAGTTATTTTTGGGCAAAATACCAAGGCTATAGCCTTACTTTTTGGCCATAATTGCCTCATTTTCATCACTTTTCAATCTGCAGTCAAATTCAACCACTTTCAAGTTTAGTCATTTTTGGGCAAAATACCAAGGCTATAGCCTTACCTTTTGGCCAAAATTGCCTCATTTTCATCACTTTTCAATCTGCAGTCAAACTCAACCAATTTCAATTTTAGTCATGTTTGGGCAAAATACCAAGGCTATAGCCTTACTTTTTGGCCAAAATTGCCTCATTTTCATCACTTTTCAATCTGCAGTCAAGCTCAACCAATTTCAATTTTGGTCATGTTTGGGCAAAATACCAAGGCTATAGCCTTACTTTTTAGCCATAATTGCCTCATTTTCATCACTTTTCAATCTGCAGTCAAACTCAACCACTTTCAATTTTAGTCATTTTTGGGCAAAATACCAAGGCTATAGCTTTACTTTATGGCCAAAATTGCCTCATTTTCATCACTTTTCAATCTGCAGTCAAACTCAACCACTTTCAATTTTAGTCATTTTTGGGCAAAATACCAAGGCTATAGCCTTACCTTTTGGCCAAAATTGCCTCATTTTCATCACTTTTCAATCTGCAGTCAAACTCAACCAATGTCAAGTTTAGTCATTTTTGGGCAAAATACCAAGGCTATAGCCTTACTTTTTGGCCAAAATTGCCTCATTTTCATCACTTTTCAATCTGCAGTCAAACTCAACCAATTTCAAGTTTAGTCATTTTTGGGCAAAATACCAAGGCTATAGCCTTACTTTTTGGCCATAATTGCCTCATTTTCATCACTTTTCAATCTACAGTCAAACTCAACCAATTTCAATTTTAGTCATTTTTGGGCAAAATACCAAGGCTATAGCCTTACTTTTTGGCCAAAATTGCCTCATTTTCATCACTTTTCAATCTGCAGTCAAACTCAACCAATGTCACGTTTAGTTATTTTTGGGCAAAATACCAAGGCTATAGCCTTACTTTTTGGCCAAAAGTGCCTCATTTTCATCACTTTTCAATCTGCAGTCAAATTCAACCACTTTCAATTTTAGTCATATTTGGGCAAAATACCAAGGCTATAGCCTTAATTTTTGGCCAAAATTGCCTCATTTTCATCACTTTTCAATCTGCAGTCAAACTCAACCACTTTCAATTTTAGTCATTTTTGGGCAAAATACCAAGGCTATAGCCTTACTTTTTGGCCAAAATTGCCTCATTTTCATCACTTTTCAATCTGCAGTCAAGCTCAACCACTTTCAATTTTAGTCATTTGTGGGCAAAATACCAAGGCTATAGCCTTACTTTTTGGCCAAAATTGCCTCATTTTCATCACTTTTCAATCTGCAGTCAAACTCAACCAATTTCAAGTTTAGTCATGTTTGGGCAAAATACCAAGGCCATAGCCTTACTTTTTGGCCAGAATTGCCTCATTTTCATCACTTTTCAATCTACAGTCAAACTCAACCAATTTCAATTTTAGTCATTTTTGGGCAAAATACCAAGGCTATAGCCTTACTTTTTGGCCAAAATTGCCTCATTTTCATCACTTTTCAATCTGCAGTCAAACTCAACCAATGTCACGTGTAGTTATTTTTGGGCGAAATACCAAGGCTATAGCCTTACTTTTTGGCCAAAATTGCCTCATTTTCATCACTTTTCAATCTGCAGTCAAATTCAACCACTTTCAATTTTAGTCATATTTGGGCAAAATACCAAGGCTATAGCCTTAATTTTTGGCCAAAATTGCCTCATTTTCATCACTTTTCAATCTGCAGTCAAACTCAACCACTTTCAATTTTAGTCATTTTTGGGCAAAATACCAAGGCTATAGCTTTACTTTATGGCCAAAATTGCCTCAGTTTCATCACTTTTCAATCTGCAGTCAAACTCAACCAATTTCAAGTTTAGTCATTTTTGGGCAAAATACCAAGGCTATAGCCTTACCTTTTGGCCAAAATTGCCTCATTTTCATCACTTTTCAATCTGCAGTCAAACTCAACCAATGTCACGTTTAGTCACTTTTGGGCAAAATACCAAGGCTATAGCCTTACTTTTTGGCCAAAATTGCCTCATTGTCATCACCTTTTCAATCTGCAGTCAAACTCAACCAATGTCACGTTTAGTTACTTTTGGGCAAAATACCAAGGCTATAGCCTTACTTTTTGGCCAAAATTGCCTCATTTTCATCACTTTTCAATCTGCAGTCAAATTCAGCCACTTTCAATTTTAGTCATTTTTGGGCAAAATACCAAGGCTATAGCCTTAATTTTTGGCCAAAATTGCCTCATTTTCATCACTTTTCAATCTGCAGTCAAACTCAACCACTTTCAATTTTAGTCATTTTTGGGCAAAATACCAAGGCTATAGCTTTACTTTATGGCCAAAATTGCCTCATTTTCATCACTTTTCAATCTGCAGTCAAACTCAACCACTTTCAATTTTAGTCATTTTTGGGCAAAATACCAAGGCTATAGCCTTAATTTTTGGCCAAAATTGCCTCATTTTCATCACTTTTCAATCTGCAGTCAAATTCAACCACTTTCAATTTTAGTCATTTTTGGGCAAAATACCAAGGCTATAGCCTTACTTTTCGGCCAAACATGCCTCATTTTCATCACTTTTCAATCTGCAGTCAACTTCAACCACTTTCAATTTTAGTCATTTTTGGGCAAAATACCAAGGCTATAGCCTTAATTTTTGGCCAAAATTGCCTCATTTTCATCACTTTTCAATCTGCAGTCAAACTCAACCACTTTCAATTTTAGTCATTTTTGGGCAAAATACCAAGGCTATAGCTTTACTTTATGGCCAAAATTGCCTCATTTTCATCACTTTTCAATCTGCAGTCAAACTCAACCAATTTCAAGTTTAGTCATTTTTGGGCAAAATACCAAGGCTATAGCCTTAATTTTTGGCCAAAATTGCCTCATTTTCATCACTTTTCAATCTGCAGTCAACCTCAACCAATTTCAAGTTTAGTCATTTTTGGGCAAAATACCAAGGCTATAGCTTTACTTTTTGGCCAAAATTGCCTCATTTTCATCACTTTTCAATCTGCAGTCAAACTCAACCAATTTCAAGTTTAGTCATTTTTGGGCAAAATACCAAGGCTATAGCCTTACTTTTTGGCCAAAATTGCCTCATTTTCATCACTTTTCAATCTGCAGTCAAACTCAACCAATTTCAAGTTTAGTCATTTTTGGGCAAAATGCCAAGGCTATAGCCTTACTTTTTGGCCAAAATTGCCTCATTTTCATCACTTTTCAATCTGCAGTCAAGCTCAACCACTTTCAATTTTAGTCATTTTCGGGCAAAATGCAAAGGCTATAGCCTTACTTTTTGGCCATAATTGCCTCATTTTCATCACTTTTCAATCTGCAGTCAAACTCAACCACTTTCAATTGTAGTCATTTTTGGGCAAAATACCAAGGCTATAGCCTTACTTTTTTGCCATAATTGCCTCATTTTCATCACTTTTCAATCTGCAGTCAAACTCAACCACTTTCAATTTTAGTCATTTTCGGGCAAAATGCAAAGGCTATAGCCTTACTCTTTGGCCATAATTGCCTCATTTTCATCACTTTTCAATCTGCAGTCAAACTCAACCACTTTCAATTGTAGTCATTTTTGGGCAAAATACCAAGGCTATAGCCTTACTTTTTGGCCATAATTGCCTCATTTTCATCACTTTTCAATCTGCAGTCAAACTCAACCAATGTCACGTTTAGTCACTTTTGGGCAAAATACCAAGGCTATAGCCTTACTTTTTGGCCAAAATTGCCTCATTGTCATCACCTTTTCAATCTGCAGTCAAACTCAACCAATGTCACGTTTAGTTATTTTTGGGCAAAATACCAAGGCTATAGCCTTACTTTTTGGCCAAAATTGCCTCATTTTCATCACTTTTCAATCTGCAGTCAAATTCAGCCACTTTCAATTTTAGTCATTTTTGGGCAAAATACCAAGGCTATAGCCTTAATTTTTGGCCAAAATTGCCTCATTTTCATCACTTTTCAATCTGCAGTCAAACTCAACCACTTTCAATTTTAGTCATTTTTGGGCAAAATACCAAGGCTATAGCTTTACTTTATGGCCAAAATTGCCTCATTTTCATCACTTTTCAATCTGCAGTCAAACTCAACCACTTTCAATTTTAGTCATTTTTGGGCAAAATACCAAGGCTATAGCCTTAATTTTTGGCCAAAATTGCCTCATTTTCATCACTTTTCAATCTGCAGTCAAACTCAACCAATGTCACGTTTAGTTATTTTTGGGCAAAATACCAAGGCTATAGCCTTACTTTTTGGCCAAAATTGCCTCATTTTCATCACTTTTCAATCTGCAGTCAAATTCAACCACTTTCAATTTTAGTCATTTTTGGGCAAAATACCAAGGCTATAGCTTTAATTTTTGGCCAAAATTGCCTCATTTTCATCACTTTTCAATCTGCAGTCAAATTCAACCACTTTCAATTTTAGTCATTTTTGGGCAAAATACCAAGGCTATAGCCTTAATTTTTGGCCAAAATTGCCTCATGTTCCTCACTTTTCAATCTGCAGTCAAACTCAACCACTTTCAATTTTAGTCATTTTTGGGCAAAATACCAAGGCTATAGCTTTACTTTATGGCCAAAATTGCCTCATTTTCATCACTTTTCAATCTGCAGTCAAACTCAACCAATTTCAAGTTTAGTCATTTTTGGGCAAAATACCAAGGCTATAGCCTTAATTTTTGGCCAAAATTGCCTCATTTTCATCACTTTTCAATCTGCAGTCAACCTCAACCAATTTCAATTTTAGTCATTTTTGGGCAAAATACCAAGGCTATAGCTTTACTTTTTGGCCAAAATTGCCTCATTTTCATCACTTTTCAATCTGCAGTCAAACTCAACCAATTTCAAGTTTAGTCATTTTTGGGCAAAATACCAAGGCTATAGCCTTACTTTTTGGCCAAAATTGCCTCATTTTCATCACTTTTCAATCTGCAGTCAAACTCAACCAATTTCAAGTTTAGTCATGTTTGGGCAAAATACCAAGGCTATAGCCTTACTTTTTGGCCAAAATTGCCTCATTTTCATCACTTTTCAATCTGCAGTCAAGCTCAACCACTTTCAATTTTAGTAATTTTCGGGCAAAATGCAAAGGCTATAGCCTTACTTTTTGGCCATAATTGCCTCATTTTCATCACTTTTCAATCTGCAGTCAAACTCAACCACTTTCAATTTTAGTCATTTTTGGGCAAAATACCAAGGCTATAGCCTTACTTTTTGGCCATAATTGCCTCATTTTCATCACTTTTCAATCTGCAGTCAAACTGAACCAATGTCACGTTTAGTCACTTTTGGGCAAAATACCAAGGCTATAGCCTTACTTTTTGGCCAAAATTGCCTCATTTTCATCACTTTTCAATCTGCAGTCAAACTCAACCAATGTCACGTTTAGTTATTTTTGGGCAAAATACCAAGGCTATAGCCTTACTTTTTGGCCAAAATTGCCTCATTTTCATCACTTGTCAATCTGCAGTCAAATTCAACCACTTTCAATTTTAGTCATTTTTGGGCAAAATACCAAGGCTATAGCCTTAATTTTTGGCCAAAATTGCCTCATTTTCATCACTTTTCAATCTGCAGTCAAACTCAACGACTTTCAATTTTAGTCATTTTTGGGCAAAAAAATACCAAGGCTATAGCTTTACTTTATGGCCAAACTTGCCTCATTTTCATCACTTTTCAATCTGCAGTCAAACTCAACCAATATCAATTTTAGTCATTTTTGGGCAAAATACCAAGGCTATAGCCTTACTTTTTGGCCAAAATTGCCTCATTTTCATCACTTTTCAATCTGCAGTCAAACTCAACCAATTTCAAGTTTAGTCATGTTTGGGGAAAATACCAAGGCTATAGCCTTAATTTTTGGCCAAAATTGCCTCATTTTCATCACTTTTCAATCTGCAGTCAAACTCAACCACTTTCAATTTTAGTCATTTTTGGGCAAAATACCAAGGCTATAGCCTTACTTTATGGCCATACTTCCCTCATTTTCATCACTTTTCAATCTGCAGTCAAACTCAACCAATGTCACGTTTAGTCATTTGTGGGTAAAATACCAAGGCTATAGCCTTACTTTTTGGCCAAAATTGCCTCATTTTCATCACTTTTCAATCTGCAGTCAAACTCAACCACTTTCAATTTTAGTCATTTGTGGGTAAAATACCAAGGCTATAGCCTTACTTTTCGGGCAAAATTGCCTCATTTTCATCACTTTTCAATCTGCAGTCAAGCTCAACCACTTTCAATTTTAGTCATTTTTGGGCAAAAAAATACCAAGGCTATAGCTTTACTTTATGGCCAAACTTGCCTCATTTTCATCACTTTTCAATCTGCAGTCAAACTCAACCAATATCAATTTTAGTCATTTTTGGGCAAAATACCAAGGCTATAGCCTTACTTTTTGGCCAAAATTGCCTCATTTTCATCACTTTTCAATCTGCAGTCAAACTCAACCAATGTCACGTTTAGTTATTTTTGGGCAAAATACCAAGGCTATAGCCTTACTTTTTGGCCAAAATTGCCTCATTGTCATCACTTTTCAATCTGCAGTCAAATTCAACCACTTTCAAGTTTAGTCATTTTTGGGCAAAATACCAAGGCTATAGCCTTAATTTTTGGCCAAAATTGCCTCATTTTCATCACTTTTCAATCTGCAGTCAAACTCAACCACTTTCAATTTTAGTCATTTTTGGGCAAAATACCAAGGCTATAGCCTTACTTTATGGCCATACTTCCCTCATTTTCATCACTTTTCAATCTGCAGTCAAACTCAACCAATGTCACGTTTAGTCATTTTTGGGCAAAATACCAAGGCTATAGCCTTACTTTTTGGCCAAAATTGCCTCATTTTCATCACTTTTCAATCTGCAGTCAAACTCAACCACTTTCAATTTTAGTCATTTGTGGGTAAAATACCAAGGCTATAGCCTTACTTTTTGGGCAAAATTGCCTCATTTTCATCACTTTTCAATCTGCAGTCAAGCTCAACCACTTTCAATTTTAGTCATTTTTGGGCAAAAAAATACCAAGGCTATAGCTTTACTTTATGGCCAAACTTGCCTCATTTTCATCACTTTTCAATCTGCAGTCAAACTCAACCAATATCAATTTTAGTCATTTTTGGGCAAAATACCAAGGCTATAGCCTTACTTTTTGGCCAAAATTGCCTCATTTTCATCACTTTTCAATCTGCAGTCAAACTCAACCCAATGTCACGTTTAGTTATTTTTGGGCAAAATACCAAGGCTATAGCCTTACTTTTTGGCCAAAATTGCCTCATTTTCATCACTTTTCAATCTGCAGTCAAATTCAACCACTTTCAAGTTTAGTCATTTTTGGGCAAAATACCAAGGCTATAGCCTTAATTTTTGGCCAAAATTGCCTCATTTTCATCACTTTTCAATCTGCAGTCAAACTCAACCACTTTCAATTTTAGTCGTTTTTGGGCAAAATACCAAGGCTATAGCTTTACTTTATGGCCAAAATTGCCTCATTTTCATCACTTTTCAATCTGCAGTCAAACTCAACCAATTTCAAGTTTAGTCATTTTTGGGCAAAATACCAAGGCTATAGCCTTACCTTTTGGCCAAAATTGCCTCATTTTCATCACTTTTCAATCTGCAGTCAAACTCAACCAATTTCAAGTTTAGTCATGTTTGGGGAAAATACCAAGGCTATAGCCTTAATTTTTGGCCAAAATTGCCTCATTTTCATCACTTTTCAATCTGCAGTCAAACTCAACCAATATCAATTTTAGTCATTTTTGGGCAAAATACCAAGGCTATAGCCTTACTTTTTGGCCAAAATTGCCTCATTTTCATCACTTTTCAATCTGCAGTCAAACTCAACCAATGTCACGTTTAGTTATTTTTGGGCAAAATACCAAGGCTATAGCCTTACTTTTTGGCCAAAATTGCCTCATTTTCATCACTTTTCAATCTGCAGTCAAATTCAACCACTTTCAAGTTTAGTCATTTTTGGGCAAAATACCAAGGCTATAGCCTTAATTTTTGGCCAAAATTGCCTCATTTTCATCACTTTTCAATCTGCAGTCAAACTCAACCACTTTCAATTTTAGTCGTTGTTGGGCAAAATACCAAGGCTATAGCTTTACTTTATGGCCAAAATTGCCTCATTTTCATCACTTTTCAATCTGCAGTCAAACTCAACCAATTTCAAGTTTAGTCATTTTTGGGCAAAATACCAAGGCTATAGCCTTACCTTTTGGCCAAAGTTGCCTCATTTTCATCACTTTTCAATCTGCAGTCAAACTCAACCAATTTCAAGTTTAGTCATGTTTGGGGAAAATACCAAGGCTATAGCCTTAATTTTTGGCCAAAATTGCCTCATTTTCATCACTTTTCAATCTGCAGTCAAACTCAACCACTTTCAATTTTAGTCATTTTTGGGCAAAATACCAAGGCTATAGCCTTACTTTATGGCCATACTTCCCTTATTTTCATCACTTTTCAATCTGCAGTCAAACTCAACCAATGTCACGTTTAGTCATTTTTGGGCAAAATACCAAGGCTATAGCCTTACTTTTTGGCCAAAATTGCCTCATTTTCATCACTTTTCAATCTGCAGTCAAACTCAACCACTTTCAATTTTAGTCATTTGTGGGTAAAATACCAAGGCTATAGCCTTACTTTTTGGCCAAATTGCCTCATTTTCATCACTTTTAAATCTGCAGTCAAGCTCAACCACTTTCAATTTTAGTCATTTTTGGGCAAAAAAATACCAAGGCTATAGCTTTACTTTATGGCCAAACTTGCCTCATTTTCATCACTTTTCAATCTGCAGTCAAACTCAACCAATATCAATTTTAGTCATTTTTGGGCAAAATACCAAGGCTATAGCCTTACTTTTTGGCCAAAATTGCCTCATTTTCATCACTTTTCAATCTGCAGTCAAACTCAACCAATGTCACGTTTAGTTATTTTTGGGCAAAATACCAAGGCTATAGCCTTACTTTTTGGCCAAAATTGCCTCATTTTCATCACTTTTCAATCTGCAGTCAAATTCAACCACTTTCAAGTTTAGTCATTTTTGGGCAAAATAGCAAGGCTATAGCCTTAATTTTTGGCCAAAATTGCCTCATTTTCATCACTTTTCAATCTGCAGTCAAACTCAACCACTTTCAATTTTAGTCGTGTTTGGGCAAAATACCAAGGCTATAGCTTTACTTTATGGCCAAAATTGCCTCATTTTCATCACTTTTCAATCTGCAGTCAAACTCAACCACTTTCAATTTTAGTCATTTTTGGGCAAAAAAATACCAAGGCTATAGCTTTACTTTATGGCCAAACTTGCCTCATTTTCATCACTTTTCAATCTGCAGTCAAACTCAACCAATATCAATTTTAGTCATTTTTGGGCAAAATACCAAGGCTATAGCCTTACTTTTTGGCCAAAATTGCCTCATTTTCATCACTTTTCAATCTGCAGTCAAACTCAACCAATGTCACGTTTAGTTATTGTTGGGCAAAATACCAAGGCTATAGCCTTACTTTTTGGCCAAAATTGCCTCATTTTCATCACTTTTCAATCTGCAGTCAAAGTCAACCACTTTCAAGTTTAGTCATTTTTGGGCAAAATACCAAGGCTATAGCCTTAATTTTTGGCCAAAATTGCCTCATTTTCATCACTTTTCAATCTGCAGTCAAACTCAACCACTTTCAATTTTAGTCGTTTTTGGGCAAAATACCAAGGCTATAGCTTTACTTTATGGCCAAAATTGCCTCATTTTCATCACTTTTCAATCTGCAGTCAAACTCAACCAATTTCAAGTTTAGTCATTTTTGGGCAAAATACCAAGGCTATAGCCTTACCTTTTGGCCAAAATTGCCTCATTTTCATCACTTTTCAATCTGCAGTCAAACTCAACCAATTTCAAGTTTAGTCATGTTTGGGGAAAATACCAAGGCTATAGCCTTAATTTTTGGCCAAAATTGCCTCATTTTCATCACTTTTCAATCTGCAGTCAAACTCAACCAATATCAATTTTAGTCATTTTTGGGCAAAATACCAAGGCTATAGCCTTACTTTTTGGCCAAAATTGCCTCATTTTCATCACTTTTCAATCTGCAGTCAAACTCAACCAATGTCACGTTTAGTTATTTTTGGGCAAAATACCAAGGCTATAGCCTTACTTTTTGGCCAAAATTGCCTCATTTTCATCACTTTTCAATCTGCAGTCAAATTCAACCACTTTCAAGTTTAGTCATTTTTGGGCAAAATACCAAGGCTATAGCCTTAATTTTTGGCCAAAATTGCCTCATTTTCATCACTTTTCAATCTGCAGTCAAACTCAACCACTTTCAATTTTAGTCGTTGTTGGGCAAAATACCAAGGCTATAGCTTTACTTTATGGCCAAAATTGCCTCATTTTCATCACTTTTCAATCTGCAGTCAAACTCAACCAATTTCAAGTTTAGTCATTTTTGGGCAAAATACCAAGGCTATAGCCTTACCTTTTGGCCAAAGTTGCCTCATTTTCATCACTTTTCAATCTGCAGTCAAACTCAACCAATTTCAAGTTTAGTCATGTTTGGGGAAAATACCAAGGCTATAGCCTTAATTTTTGGCCAAAATTGCCTCATTTTCATCACTTTTCAATCTGCAGTCAAACTCAACCACTTTCAATTTTAGTCATTTTTGGGCAAAATACCAAGGCTATAGCCTTACTTTATGGCCATACTTCCCTTATTTTCATCACTTTTCAATCTGCAGTCAAACTCAACCAATGTCACGTTTAGTCATTTTTGGGCAAAATACCAAGGCTATAGCCTTACTTTTTGGCCAAAATTGCCTCATTTTCATCACTTTTCAATCTGCAGTCAAACTCAACCACTTTCAATTTTAGTCATTTGTGGGTAAAATACCAAGGCTATAGCCTTACTTTTTGGCCAAAATTGCCTCATTTTCATCACTTTTCAATCTGCAGTCAAATTCAACCACTTTCAAGTTTAGTCATTTTTGGGCAAAATACCAAGGCTATAGCCTTAATTTTTGGCCAAAATTGCCTCATTTTCATCACTTTTCAATCTGCAGTCAAACTCAACCACTTTCAATTTTAGTCGTGTTTGGGCAAAATACCAAGGCTATAGCTTTACTTTATGGCCAAAATTGCCTCATTTTCATCACTTTTCAATCTGCAGTCAAACTCAACCAATTTCAAGTTTAGTCATTTTTGGGCAAAATACCAAGGCTATAGCCTTAATTTTTGGCCAAAATTGCCTCATTTTCATCACTTTTCAATCTGCAGTCAAACTCAACCAATTTCAAGTTTAGTCATGTTTGGGGAAAATACCAAGGCTATAGCAATTTTTGGCCAAAATTGCCTCATTTTCATCACTTTTCAATCTGCAGTCAAACTCAACCACTTTCAATTTTAGTCATTTTTGGGCAAAATACCAAGGCTATAGCCTTACTTTATGGCCATACTTCCCTCATTTTCATCACTTTTCAATATGCAGTCAAACTCAACCAATGTCACGTTTAGTCATTTTTGGGCAAAATACCAAGGCTATAGCCTTAATTTTTGGCCAAAATTGCCTCATTTTCATCACTTTTCAATCTGCAGTCAAACTCAACCAATTTCAAGTTTAGTCATTTTTGGGCAAAATACCAAGGCCATAGCCTTACTTTATGGCCAAAATTGCCTCATTTTCATCACTTTTCAATCTGCAGTCAACCTCAACCAATTTCAATTTTAGTCATATTTGGGCAAAATACCAAGGCTATAGCCGTACTTTTGGCCAACATTCCCTCATTTTCATCACTTTTCAATCTGCAGTCAACCTCAACCAATTTCAAGTTTAGTCATGTTTGGGCAAAATACCAAGGCTATAGCCTTACTTTATGGCCAAAATTGCCTCATTTTCATCACTTTTCAATCTGCAGTCAAACTCAACCAATTTCAAGTTTAGTCATTTTTGGGCAAAATACCAAGGCTATAGCCTTACTTTTTGGCCAAAATTGCCTCATTTTCATCACCTTTCAATCTGCAGTCAAACTCAACCAATTTCAATTTTAGTCATTTTTGGGCAAAATACCAAGGCTATAGCCTTACTTTTTGGCCAAACTTGCCTCATTTTCATCACTTTGCCATCTGCAGTCAAACTCAACCACTTTCAATTTTAGTCACTTTTTGGGCAAAATACCAAGGCTATAGCCTTACTTTTTGACCAAAATTGCTTCATGGTCATCACTTTTCAATCTGCAGTCAAACTCAACCAATTTCAAGTTTAGTCATGTTTGGGGAAAATACCAAGGCTATAGCCTTAATTTTTGGCCAAAATTGCCTCATTTTCATCACTTTTCAATCTGCAGTCAAACTCAACCAATTTCAAGTTTAGTCATTTTTGGGCAAAATACCAAGGCCATAGCCTTACTTTATGGCCAAAATTGCCTCATTTTCATCACTTTTCAATCTGCAGTCAACCTCAACCAATTTCAATTTTAGTCATTTTTGGGCAAAATACCAAGGCTATAGCCGTACCTTTTGGCCAAAATTCCCTCATTTTCATCACTTTTCAATCTGCAGTCAACCTCAACCAATTTCAAGTTTAGTCATGTTTGGGCAAAATACCAAGGCTATAGCCTTACTTTATTGCCAAAATTGCCTCATTTTCATCACTTTTCAATCTGCAGTCAAACTCAACCAATTTCAAGTTTAGTCATTTTTGGGCAAAATACCAAGGCTATAGCCTTAATTTTTGGCCAAAATTGCCTCATTTTCATCACTTTTCAATCTGCAGTCAAACTCAACCAATTTCAATTTTAGTCATTTTTGGGCAAAATACCAAGGCTATAGCCTTACTTTTTGGCCAAACTTGCCTCATTTTCATCACTTTTCAATCTGCAGTCAAACTCAACCACTTTCAATTTTAGTCATTTTTGGGCAAAATACCAAGGCTATAGCCTTACTTTATGGCCAAAATTGCCTCATTTTCATCACTTTTCAATCTGCAGTCAAACTCAACCAATTTCAATTTTAGTCAGTTTTGGGCAAAATACCAAGGCTATAGCCTTACTTTTTGGCCAAAATTGCCTCATTTTCATCACTTTTCAATCTGCAGTCAACCTCAACCAATTTCAAGTTTAGTCATGTTTGGGCAAAATACCAAGGCTATAGCCTTACTTTATGGCCAAAATTGCCTCATTTTCATCACTTTTCAATCTGCAGTCAAACTCAACCAATTTCAAGTTTAGTCATTTTTGGGCAAAATACCAAGGCTATAGCCTTACCTTTTGGCCAAAATTGCCTCATTTTCATCACTTTTCAATCTGCAGTCAAACTCAACCAATTTCAAGTTTAGTCATGTTTGGGGAAAATACCAAGGCTATAGCCTTAATTTTTGGCCAAAATTGCCTCATTTTCATCACTTTTCAATCTGCAGTCAAACTCAACCACTTTCAATTTTAGTCATTTTTGGGCAAAATACCAAGGCTATAGCCTTACTTTATGGCCATACTTCCCTCATTTTCATCACTTTTCAATATGCAGTCAAACTCAACCAATGTCACGTTTAGTCATTTTTGGGCAAAATACCAAGGCTATAGCCTTACTTTTTGGCCAAAATTGCCTCATTTTCATCACTTTTCAATCTGCAGTCAAACTCAACCACTTTCAATTTTAGTCATTTGTATGTAAAATACCAAGGCTATAGCCTTACTTTTTGGGCAAAATTGCCTCATTTTCATCACTTTTCAATCTGCAGTCAAGCTCAACCACTTTCAATTTTAGTCATTTTTGGGCAAAATACAAAGGCTATGGCCTTACCTTTTGGCCAAAATTGCCTCATTTTCATCACTTTTCAATCTGCAGTCAAACTCAACCACTTTCAATTTTAGTCATTTTTGGGCAAAATACCAAGGCTATAGCCTTACTTTTTGGCCAAAATTGCCTCAGTTTCATCACTTTGCCATCTGCAGTCAAACTCAACCACTTTCAATTTTAGTCACTTTTGGGCAAAATACCAAGGCTATAGCCTTACTTTTTGACCAAAATTGCTTCATGGTCATCACTTTTCAATCTGCAGTCAAACTCAACCAATTTCAAGTTTAGTCATTTTTGGGCAAAATACCAAGGCTATAGCCTTAATTTTTGGCCAAAATTGCCTCATTTTCATCACTTTTCAATCTGCAGTCAAACTCAACCAATTTCAATTTTAGTCATTTTTGGGCAAAATACCAAGGCTATGGCCTTACCTTTTGGCCAAAATTGCCTCATTTTCATCACTTTTCAATCTGCAGTCAAACTCAACCACTTTCAATTTTAGTCATTTTTGGGCAAAATACCAAGGCTATAGCCTTACTTTTTGGCCAAAATTGCCTCAGTTTCATCACTTTGCCATCTGCAGTCAAACTCAACCACTTTCAATTTTAGTCACTTTTGGGCAAAATACCAAGGCTATAGCCTTACTTTTTGACCAAAATTGCTTCATGGTCATCACTTTTCAATCTGCAGTCAAACTCAACCAATTTCAATTTTAGTCATTTTTGGGCAAAATACCAAGCCTATAGCCTTACTTTATGGCCAAAATTGCCTCATTTTCATCACTTTTCAATCTGCAGTCAACTCAACCACTTTCAATTTTAGTCATTTTTGGGCAAAATACCAAGGCTATAGCCTTAATTTTTGGCCAAAATTGCCTCATTTTCATCACTTTTCAATCTGCAGTCAAACTCAACCAATTTCAAGTTTAGTCATTTTTGGGCAAAATACCAAGGCCATAGCCTTACTTTATGGCCAAAATTGCCTCATTTTCATCACTTTTCAATCTGCAGTCAACCTCAACCAATTTCAATTTTAGTCATTTTTGGGCAAAATACCAAGGCTATAGCCGTACCTTTTGGCCAAAATTCCCTCATTTTCATCACTTTTCAATCTGCAGTCAACCTCAACCAATTTCAAGTTTAGTCATGTTTGGGCAAAATACCAAGGCTATAGCCTTACTTTATGGCCAAAATTGCCTCATTTTCATCACTTTTCAATCTGCAGTCAAACTCAACCAATTTCAAGTTTAGTCATTTTTGGGCAAAATACCAAGGCTATAGCCTTAATTTTTGGCCAAAATTGCCTCATTTTCATCACTTTTCAATCTGCAGTCAAACTCAACCAATTTCAATTTTAGTCATTTTTTGGGCAAAATACCAAGGCTATAGCCTTACTTTTTGGCCAAACTTGCCTCATTTTCATCACTTTGCCATCTGCAGTCAAACTCAACCACTTTCAATTTTAGTCACTTTTGGGCAAAATACCAAGGCTATAGCCTTACTTTTTGACCAAAATTGCTTCATGGTCATCACTTTTCAATCTGCAGTCAAACTCAACCAATTTCAATTTTAGTCATTTTTGGGCAAAATACCAAGCCTATAGCCTTACTTTATGGCCAAAATTGCCTCATTTTCATCACTTTTCAATCTGCAGTCAAACTCAACCACTTTCAATTTTAGTCATTTTTGGGCAAAATACCAAGGCTATAGCCTTAATTTTTGGCCAAAATTGCCTCATTTTCATCACTTTTCAATCTGCAGTCAAACTCAACCAATTTCAAGTTTAGTCATTTTTGGGCAAAATACCAAGGCCATAGCCTTACTTTATGGCCAAAATTGCCTCATTTTCATCACTTTTCAATCTGCAGTCAACCTCAACCAATTTCAATTTTAGTCATTTTGGGCAAAATACCAAGGCTATAGCCGTACCTTTTGGCCAAAATTGCCTCATTTTCATCACTTTTCAATCTGCAGTCAAACTCAACCAATTTCAAGTTTAGTCATTTTTGGGCAAAATACCAAGGCTATAGCCTTAATTTTTGGCCAAAATTGCCTCATTTTCATCACTTTTCAATCTGCAGTCAAACTCAACCAATTTCAATTTTAGTCATTTTTGGGCAAAATACCAAGGCTATAGCCTTACTTTTGGCCAAACTTGCCTCATTTTCATCACTTTTCAATCTGCAGTCAAACTCAACCACTTTCAATTTTAGTCATTTTTGGGCAAAATACCAAGGCTATAGCCTTACTTTATGGCCAAAATTGCCTCATTTTCATCACTTTTCAATCTGCAGTCAAACTCAACCAATTTCAATTTTAGTCAGTTTTGGGCAAAATACCAAGGCTATAGCCTTACTTTTTGGCCAAAATTGCCTCATTTTCATCACTTTTCAATCTGCAGTCAAACTCAACCACTTTCAATTTTAGTCATTTTTGGGCAAAATACCAAGGCTATAGCCTTACTTTTTGACCAAAATTGCTTCATGGTCATCACTTTTCAATCTGCAGTCAAACTCAACCAATTTCAATTTTAGTCATTTTTGGGCAAAATACCAAGGCTATAGCCTTACTTTATGGCCAAAATTGCCTCATTTTCATCACTTTTCAATCTGCAGTCAAACTCAACCACTTTCAATTTTAGTCATTTTTGGGCAAAATACCAAGGTTATAGCCTTACTATTTGACCAAAATTGCTTCATGGTCATCACTTTTCAATCTGCAGTCAAACTCAACCAATTTCAATTTTAGTCATTTTTGGGCAAAATACCAAGGCTATAGCCTTACTTTATGGCCAAAATTGCCTCATTTTCATCACTTTTCAATCTGCAGTCAACCTCAACCAATTTCAATTTTAGTCATTTTTGGGCAAAATACCAAGGCTATAGCCGTACCTTTTGGCCAAAATTCCCTCATTTTCATCACTTTTCAATCTGCAGTCAACCTCAACCAATTTCAAGTTTAGTCATGTTTGGGCAAAATACCAAGGCTATAGCCTTACTTTATGGCCAAAATTGCCTCATTTTCATCACTTTTCAATCTGCAGTCAAACTCAACCAATTTCAATTTTAGTCATTTTTGGGCAAAATACCAAGGCTATAGCCTTAATTTTTGGCCAAAATTGCCTCATTTTCATCACTTTTCAATCTGCAGTCAAACTCAACCACTTTCAATTTTAGTCATTTTTGGGCAAAATACCAAGGCTATAGCCTTACTTTATGGCCAAAATTGCCTCATTTTCATCACTTTTCAATCTGCAGTCAAACTCAACCAATTTCAATTTTAGTCATTTTTGGGCAAAATACCAAGGCTATAGCCTTACTTATTGGCCAAAATTGCCTCATTTTCATCACTTTTCAATCTGCAGTCAAACTCAACCAATTTCAAGTTTAGTCATTTTTGGGCAAAATACCAAGGCTATAGCCTTAATTTTTGGCCAAAATTGCCTCATTTTCATCACTTTTCAATCTGCAGTCAAACTCAACCAATTTCAATTTTAGTCATTTTTGGGCAAAATACCAAGGCTATAGCCTTACTTTTTGGCCAAACTTGCCTCATTTTCATCACTTTTCAATCTGCAGTCAAACTCAACCACTTTCAATTTTAGTCATTTTTGGGCAAAATACCAAGGCTATAGCCTTACTTTATGGCCAAAATTGCCTCATTTTCATCACTTTTCAATCTGCAGTCAAACTCAACCAATTTCAATTTTAGTCAGTTTTGGGCAAAATACCAAGGCTATAGCCTTACTTTTTGGCCAAAATTGCCTCATTTTCATCACTTTTCAATCTGCAGTCAAACTCAACCACTTTCAATTTTAGTCATTTTTGGGCAAAATACCAAGGCTATAGCCTTACTTTTTGACCAAAATTGCTTCATGGTCATCACTTTTCAATCTGCAGTCAAACTCAACCAATTTCAATTTTAGTCATTTTTGGGCAAAATACCAAGGCTATAGCCTTACTTTATGGCCAAAATTGCCTCATTTTCATCACTTTTCAATCTGCAGTCAAACTCAACCACTTTCAATTTTAGTCATTTTTGGGCAAAATACCAAGGTTATAGCCTTACTATTTGACCAAAATTGCTTCATGGTCATCACTTTTCAATCTGCAGTCAAACTCAACCAATTTCAATTTTAGTCATTTTTGGGCAAAATACCAAGGCTATAGCCTTACTTTATGGCCAAAATTGCCTCATTTTCATCACTTTTCAATCTGCAGTCAACCTCAACCAATTTCAATTTTAGTCATTTTTGGGCAAAATACCAAGGCTATAGCCGTACCTTTTGGCCAAAATTCCCTCATTTTCATCACTTTTCAATCTGCAGTCAACCTCAACCAATTTCAAGTTTAGTCATGTTTGGGCAAAATACCAAGGCTATAGCCTTACTTTATGGCCAAAATTGCCTCATTTTCATCACTTTTCAATCTGCAGTCAAACTCAACCAATTTCAATTTTAGTCATTTTTGGGCAAAATACCAAGGCTATAGCCTTAATTTTTGGCCAAAATTGCCTCATTTTCATCACTTTTCAATCTGCAGTCAAACTCAACCACTTTCAATTTTAGTCATTTTTGGGCAAAATACCAAGGCTATAGCCTTACTTTATGGCCAAAATTGCCTCATTTTCATCACTTTTCAATCTGCAGTCAAACTCAACCAATTTCAATTTTAGTCATTTTTGGGCAAAATACCAAGGCTATAGCCTTACTTATTGGCCAAAATTGCCTCATTTTCATCACTTTTCAATCTGCAGTCAAACTCAACCACTTTCAATTTTAGTCATTTTTGGGCAAAATACCAAGGCTATAGCCTTAGTTTTTGACCAAAATTGCTTCATGGTCATCACTTTTCAATCTGCAGTCAAACTCAACCAATTTCAATTTTAGTCATTTTTGGGCAAAATACCAAGGCTATAGCCTTACTTTATGGCCAAAATTGCCTCATTTTCATCACTTTTCAATCTGCAGTCAAACTCAACCACTTTCAATTTTAGTCATTTTTGGGCAAAATACCAAGGTTATAGCCTTACTATTTGACCAAAATTGCTTCATGGTCATCACTTTTCAATCTGCAGTCAAACTCAACCAATTTCAATTTTAGTCATTTTTGGGCAAAATACCAAGGCTATAGCCTTACTTTATGGCCAAAATTGCCTCATTTTCATCACTTTTCAATCTGCAGTCAACCTCAACCAATTTCAATTTTAGTCATTTTTGGGCAAAATACCAAGGCTATAGCCGTACCTTTTGGCCAAAATTCCCTCATTTTCATCACTTTTCAATCTGCAGTCAACCTCAACCAATTTCAAGTTTAGTCATGTTTGGGCAAAATACCAAGGCTATAGCCTTACTTTATGGCCAAAATTGCCTCATTTTCATCACTTTTCAATCTGCAGTCAAACTCAACCAATTTCAATTTTAGTCATTTTTGGGCAAAATACCAAGGCTATAGCCTTAATTTTTGGCCAAAATTGCCTCATTTTCATCACTTTTCAATCTGCAGTCAAACTCAACCACTTTCAATTTTAGTCATTTTTGGGCAAAATACCAAGGCTATAGCCTTAGTTTTTGACCAAAATTGCTTCATGGTCATCACTTTTCAATCTGCAGTCAAACTCAACCAATTTCAATTTTAGTCATTTTTGGGCAAAATACCAAGGCTATAGCCTTACTTTATGGCCAAAATTGCCTCATTTTCATCACTTTTCAATCTGCAGTCAAACTCAACCACTTTCAATTTTAGTCATTTTTGGGCAAAATACCAAGGTTATAGCCTTACTATTTGACCAAAATTGCTTCATGGTCATCACTTTTCAATCTGCAGTCAAACTCAACCAATTTCAATTTTAGTCATTTTTGGGCAAAATACCAAGGCTATAGCCTTACTTTATGGCCAAAATTGCCGCATTTTCATCACTTTTCAATCTGCAGTCAAACTCAACCAATTTCAAGTTTAGTCATTTTTGGGCAAAATACCAAGGCTATAGCCTTACTTTTTGACCAAAATTGCGTCATGGTCATCACTTTTCAATCTGCAGTCAAACTCAACCAATTTCAATTTTAGTCATTTTTGGGCAAAATACCAAGGCTATAGCCTTACTTTATGGCCAAAATTGCCGCATTTTCATCACTTTTCAATCTGCAGTCAAACTCAACCAATTTCAAGTTTAGTCATTTTTGGGCAAAATACCAAGGCTATAGCCTTACTTTTTGACCAAAATTGCGTCATGGTCATCACTTTTCAATCTGCAGTCAAACTCAACCAATTTCAATTTTAGTCATTTTTGGGCAAAATACCAAGGCTATAGCCTTACTTTTTGCCCAAAATTGCCTCATTTTCATCACTTTTCAATCTGCAGTCAAATTCAACCAATTTCAAGTTTAGTCATTTTTGGGCAAAATACCAAGGCCATAGCCTTAATTTTTGGCCAAAATTGCCTCATTTTCATCACTTTTCAATCTGCAGTCAAACTCAACCAATTTCAATTTTAGTCATTTTTGGGCAAAATACCAAGGCTATAGCCTTACTTTTTGGCCAAACTTGCCTCATTTTCATCACTTTTCAATCTGCAGTCAAACTCAACCACTTTCAATTTTAGTCATTTTTGGGCAAAATACCAAGGCCATAGCCTTAATTTTTGGCCAAAATTGCCTCATTTTCATCACTTTTCAATCTGCAGTCAAACTCAACCAATTTCAATTTTAGTCATTTTTGGGCAAAATACCAAGGCTATAGCCTTACTTTTTGGCCAAACTTGCCTCATTTTCATCACTTTTCAATCTGCAGTCAAACTCAACCACTTTCAATTTTAGTCATTTTTGGGCAAAATACCAAGGCCATAGCCTTAGTTTTTGGCCAAAATTGCCTCATTTTCATCACTTTTCAATCTGCAGTCAAACTCAACCACTTTCAATTTTAGTCATATTTGGGCAAAATACCAAGGCTATAGCCTTACTTTATGGCCAAACTTGCCTCATTTTCATCACTTTTCAATCTGCAGTCAAACTCAACCAATTTCAATTTTAGTCATTTTTGGGCAAAATACCAAGGCTATAGCCTTACTTTATGGCCAAAATTGCCTCATTTTCATCACTTTTCAATCTGCAGTCAACCTCAACCAATTTCAATTTTAGTCATTTTTGGGCAAAATACCAAGGCTATAGCCGTACCTTTTGGCCAAAATTCCCTCATTTTCATCACTTTTCAATCTGCAGTCAACCTCAACCAATTTCAAGTTTAGTCATGTTTGGGCAAAATACCAAGGCTATAGCCTTACTTTATGGCCAAAATTGCCTCATTTTCATCACTTTTCAATCTGCAGTCAAACTCAACCAATTTCAATTTTAGTCATTTTTGGGCAAAATACCAAGGCTATAGCCTTAATTTTTGGCCAAAATTGCCTCATTTTCATCACTTTTCAATCTGCAGTCAAACTCAACCACTTTCAATTTTAGTCATTTTTGGGCAAAATACCAAGGCTATAGCCTTACTTTATGGCCAAAATTGCCTCATTTTCATCACTTTTCAATCTGCAGTCAAACTCAACCAATTTCAATTTTAGTCATTTTTGGGCAAAATACCAAGGCTATAGCCTTACTTTTTGGCCAAAATTGCCTCATTTTCATCACTTTTCAATCTGCAGTCAAACTCAACCACTTTCAATTTTAGTCATTTTTGGGCAAAATACCAAGGCTATAGCCTTAGTTTTTGACCAAAATTGCTTCATGGTCATCACTTTTCAATCTGCAGTCAAACTCAACCAATTTCAATTTTAGTCATTTTTGGGCAAAATACCAAGGCTATAGCCTTACTTTATGGCCAAAATTGCCTCATTTTCATCACTTTTCAATCTGCAGTCAAACTCAACCACTTTCAATTTTAGTCATTTTTGGGCAAAATACCAAGGTTATAGCCTTACTATTTGACCAAAATTGCTTCATGGTCATCACTTTTCAATCTGCAGTCAAACTCAACCAATTTCAATTTTGGTCATTTTTGGGCAAAATACCAAGGCTATAGCCTTACTTTATGGCCAAAATTGCCGCATTTTCATCACTTTTCAATCTGCAGTCAAACTCAACCAATTTCAAGTTTAGTCATTTTTGGGCAAAATACCAAGGCTATAGCCTTACTTTTTGACCAAAATTGCGTCATGGTCATCACTTTTCAATCTGCAGTCAAACTCAACCAATTTCAATTTTAGTCATTTTTGGGCAAAATACCAAGGCTATAGCCTTACTTTATGGCCAAAATTGCCGCATTTTCATCACTTTTCAATCTGCAGTCAAACTCAACCAATTTCAAGTTTAGTCATTTTTGGGCAAAATACCAAGGCTATAGCCTTACTTTTTGACCAAAATTGCGTCATGGTCATCACTTTTCAATCTGCAGTCAAACTCAACCAATTTCAATTTTAGTCATTTTTGGGCAAAATACCAAGGCTATAGCCTTACTTTTTGCCCAAAATTGCCTCATTTTCATCACTTTTCAATCTGCAGTCAAATTCAACCAATTTCAAGTTTAGTCATTTTTGGGCAAAATACCAAGGCCATAGCCTTAATTTTTGGCCAAAATTGCCTCATTTTCATCACTTTTCAATCTGCAGTCAAACTCAACCAATTTCAATTTTAGTCATTTTTGGGCAAAATACCAAGGCTATAGCCTTACTTTTTGGCCAAACTTGCCTCATTTTCATCACTTTTCAATCTGCAGTCAAACTCAACCACTTTCAATTTTAGTCATTTTTTGGCAAAATACCAAGGCCATAGCCTTAATTTTTGGCCAAAATTGCCTCATTTTCATCACTTTTCAATCTGCAGTCAAACTCAACCAATTTCAATTTTAGTCATTTTTGGGCAAAATACCAAGGCTATAGCCTTACTTTTTGGCCAAACTTGCCTCATTTTCATCACTTTTCAATCTGCAGTCAAACTCAACCACTTTCAATTTTAGTCATTTTTGGGCAAAATACCAAGGCCATAGCCTTAGTTTTTGGCCAAAATTGCCTCATTTTCATCACTTTTCAATCTGCAGTCAAACTCAACCACTTTCAATTTTAGTCATATTTGGGCAAAATACCAAGGCTATAGCCTTACTTTATGGCCAAACTTGCCTCATTTTCATCACTTTTCAATCTGCAGTCAAACTCAACCAATTTCAATTTTAGTCATTTTTGGGCAAAATACCAAGGCTATAGCCTTACTTTATGGCCAAAATTGCCTCATTTTCATCACTTTTCAATCTGCAGTCAACCTCAACCAATTTCAATTTTAGTCATTTTTGGGCAAAATACCAAGGCTATAGCCGTACCTTTTGGCCAAAATTCCCTCATTTTCATCACTTTTCAATCTGCAGTCAACCTCAACCAATTTCAAGTTTAGTCATGTTTGGGCAAAATACCAAGGCTATAGCCTTACTTTATGGCCAAAATTGCCTCATTTTCATCACTTTTCAATCTGCAGTCAAACTCAACCAATTTCAATTTTAGTCATTTTTGGGCAAAATACCAAGGCTATAGCCTTAATTTTTGGCCAAAATTGCCTCATTTTCATCACTTTTCAATCTGCAGTCAAACTCAACCACTTTCAATTTTAGTCATTTTTGGGCAAAATACCAAGGCTATAGCCTTACTTTATGGCCAAAATTGCCTCATTTTCATCACTTTTCAATCTGCAGTCAAACTCAACCAATTTCAATTTTAGTCATTTTTGGGCAAAATACCAAGGCTATAGCCTTACTTTTTGGCCAAAATTGCCTCATTTTCATCACTTTTCAATCTGCAGTCAAACTCAACCACTTTCAATTTTAGTCATTTTTGGGCAAAATACCAAGGCTATAGCCTTACTTTATGGCCAAAATTGCCTCATTTTCATCACTTTTCAATCTGCAGTCAAACTCAACCAATTTCAATTTTAGTCATTGTTGGGCAAAATACCAAGGCTATAGCCTTACTTTTTGGCCAAACTTGCCTCATTTTCATCACTTTTCAATCTGCAGTCAAACTCAACCACTTTCAATTTTAGTCATTTTTGGGCAAAATACCAAGGCCATAGCCTTAGTTTTTGGCCAAAATTGCCTCATTTTCATCACTTTTCAATCTGCAGTCAAACTCAACCACTTTCAATTTTAGTCATATTTGGGCAAAATACCAAGGCTATAGCCTTACTTTATGGCCAAACTTGCCTCATTTTCATCACTTTTCAATCTGCAGTCAAACTCAACCAATTTCAATGTTGGTCATGTTTGGGCAAAATACCAAGGCTATAGCCTTACTTTTTGGCCAAAATTGCCTCATTTTCATCACTTTTCAATCTGCAGTCAACCTCAACCAATTTCAAGTTTAGTCATTTTTGGGCAAAATACCAAGGCTATAGCCTTACTTCTTGACCAAAATTGCTTCATGGTCATCACTTTTCAATCTGCAGTCAAACTCAACCAATTTCAATTTTAGTCATTTTTGGGCAAAATACCAAGGCTATAGCCTTACTTTTTGGCCAAAATTGCCGCATTTTCATCACTTTTCAATCTGCAGTCAAACTCAACCAATTTCAAGTTTAGTCATTTTTGGGCAAAATACCAAGGCCATAGCTTTAGTTTTTGGACAAAATTGCCTCATTTTCATCACTTTTCAATCTGCAGTCAAACTCAACCAATGTCACGTTTAGTCATTTGTGGGCAAAATACCAAGGCTATAGCCTTACTTTTTGGCCAAAATTGCCTCATTTTCATCACTTTTCAATCTGCAGTCAAACTCAACCACCTTCAATTTTAGTCATTTTTGGGCAAAATACCAAGGCTATAGCCTTACTTTTTGGCCAAACTTGCCTCATTTTCATCACTTTTCAATCTGCAGTCAACCTCAACCAATTTCAATTTTAGTCATTTTTGGGCAAAATACCAAGGCTATAGCCGTACCTTTTGGCCAAAATTCCCTCATTTTCATCACTTTTCAATCTGCAGTCAACCTCAACCAATTTCAAGTTTAGTCATGTTTGGGCAAAATACCAAGGCTATAGCCTTACTTTATGGCCAAAATTGCCTCATTTTCATCACTTTTCAATCTGCAGTCAAACTCAACCAATTTCAATTTTAGTCATTTTTGGGCAAAATACCAAGGCTATAGCCTTAATTTTTGGCCAAAATTGCCTCATTTTCATCACTTTTCAATCTGCAGTCAAACTCAACCACTTTCAATTTTAGTCATTTTTGGGCAAAATACCAAGGCTATAGCCTTACTTTATGGCCAAAATTGCCTCATTTTCATCACTTTTCAATCTGCAGTCAAACTCAACCAATTTCAATTTTAGTCATTTTTGGGCAAAATACCAAGGCTATAGCCTTACTTTTTGGCCAAAATTGCCTCATTTTCATCACTTTTCAATCTGCAGTCAAACTCAACCACTTTCAATTTTAGTCATTTTTGGGCAAAATACCAAGGCTATAGCCTTACTTTATGGCCAAAATTGCCTCATTTTCATCACTTTTCAATCTGCAGTCAAACTCAACCAATTTCAATTTTAGTCATTTTTGGGCAAAATACCAAGGCTATAGCCTTACTTTTTGGCCAAACTTGCCTCATTTTCATCACTTTTCAATCTGCAGTCAAACTCAACCACTTTCAATTTTAGTCATTTTTGGGCAAAATACCAAGGCCATAGCCTTAGTTTTTGGCCAAAATTGCCTCATTTTCATCACTTTTCAATCTGCAGTCAAACTCAACCACTTTCAATTTTAGTCATATTTGGGCAAAATACCAAGGCTATAGCCTTACTTTATGGCCAAACTTGCCTCATTTTCATCACTTTTCAATCTGCAGTCAAACTCAACCAATTTCAATGTTGGTCATGTTTGGGCAAAATACCAAGGCTATAGCCTTACTTTTTGGCCAAACTTGCCTCATTTTCATCACTTTTCAATCTGCAGTCAAACTCAACCACTTTCAATTTTAGTCATTTTTGGGCAAAATACCAAGGCCATAGCCTTAATTTTTGGCCAAAATTGCCTCATTTTCATCACTTTTCAATCTGCAGTCAAACTCAACCAATTTCAATTTTAGTCATTTTTGGGCAAAATACCAAGGCTATAGCCTTACTTTTTGGCCAAACTTGCCTCATTTTCATCACTTTTCAATCTGCAGTCAAACTCAACCACTTTCAATTTTAGTCATTTTTGGGCAAAATACCAAGGCCATAGCCTTAGTTTTTGGCCAAAATTGCCTCATTTTCATCACTTTTCAATCTGCAGTCAAACTCAACCACTTTCAATTTTAGTCATATTTGGGCAAAATACCAAGGCTATAGCCTTACTTTATGGCCAAACTTGCCTCATTTTCATCACTTTTCAATCTGCAGTCAAACTCAACCAATTTCAATTTTGGTCATGTTTGGGCAAAATACCAAGGCTATAGCCTTACTTTTTGGCCACAATTGCCTCATTTTCATCACTTTTCAATCTGCAGTCAAACTCAACCAATTTCAAGTTTAGTCATGTTTGGGCAAAATACCAAGGCCATAGCCTTAGTTTTTGGACAAAATTGCCTCATTTTCATCACTTTTCAATCTGCAGTCAAACTCAACCAATGTCACGTTTAGTCATTTTTGGGCAAAATACCGAGGCTATAGCCTTACTTTTTGCCCAAAATTGCCTCATTTTCATCACTTTTCAATCTGCAGTCAAACTCAACCACTTTCAATTTTAGTCATTTGTGGGCAAAATACCAAGGCTATAGCCTTACTTTATGGCCAAAATTGCCTCATTTTCATCACTTTTCAATCTGCAGTCAAACTCAACCAATTTCAATTTTAGTCATTTTTGGGCAAAATACCAAGGCTATAGCCTTACTTTTTGGCCAAACTTGCCTCATTTTCATCACTTTTCAATCTGCAGTCAAACTCAACCACTTTCAATTTTAGTCATTTTTGGGCAAAATACCAAGGCCATAGCCTTAGTTTTTGGCCAAAATTGCCTCATTTTCATCACTTTTCAATCTGCAGTCAAACTCAACCACTTTCAATTTTAGTCATATTTGGGCAAAATACCAAGGCTATAGCCTTACTTTATGGCCAAACTTGCCTCATTTTCATCACTTTTCAATCTGCAGTCAAACTCAACCAATTTCAATTTTGGTCATGTTTGGGCAAAATACCAAGGCTATAGCCTTACTTTTTGGCCACAATTGCCTCATTTTCATCACTTTTCAATCTGCAGTCAAACTCAACCAATTTCAAGTTTAGTCATGTTTGGGCAAAATACCAAGGCCATAGCCTTAGTTTTTGGACAAAATTGCCTCATTTTCATCACTTTTCAATCTGCAGTCAAACTCAACCAATGTCACGTTTAGTCATTTTTGGGCAAAATACCGAGGCTATAGCCTTACTTTTTGCCCAAAATTGCCTCATTTTCATCACTTTTCAATCTGCAGTCAAACTCAACCACTTTCAATTTTAGTCATTTGTGGGCAAAATACCAAGGCTATAGCCTTACTTTATGGCCAAAATTGCCTCATTTTCATCACTTTTCAATCTGCAGTCAAACTCAACCAATTTCAATTTTAGTCATTTTTGGGCAAAATACCAAGGCTATAGCCTTACTTTTTGGCCAAACTTGCCTCATTTTCATCACTTTTCAATCTGCAGTGAAACTCAACCACTTTCAATGTTAGTCATTTTTGGGCAAAATACCAAGGCTATAGCCTTACTTTATGGCCAAACTTGCCTCATTTTCATCACTTTTCAATCTGCAGTCAAACTCAACCAATTTCAATTTTAGTCATGTTTGGGCAAAATACCAAGGCTATAGCCTTACTTTTTGGCCAAAATTGCCTCATTTTCATCACTTTTCAATCTGCAGTCAACCTCAACCAATTTCAAGTTTAGTCATTTTTGGGCAAAATACCAAGGCTATAGCCTTACTTCTTGACCAAAATTGCTTCATGGTCATCACTTTTCAATCTGCAGTCAAACTCAACCAATTTCAATTTTAGTCATTTTTGGGCAAAATACCAAGGCTATAGCCTTACTTTTTGGCCAAAATTGCCGCATTTTCATCACTTTTCAATCTGCAGTCAAACTCAACCAATTTCAAGTTTAGTCATTTTTGGGCAAAATACCAAGGCCATAGCTTTAGTTTTTGGACAAAATTGCCTCATTTTCATCACTTTTCAATCTGCAGTCAAACTCAACCAATGTCACGTTTAGTCATTTGTGGGCAAAATACCAAGGCTATAGCCTTACTTTTTGGCCAAAATTGCCTCATTTTCATCACTTTTCAATCTGCAGTCAAACTCAACCACTTTCAATTTTAGTCATTTGTGGGCAAAATACCAAGGCTATAGCCTTACTTTATGGCCAAAATTGCCTCATTTTCATCACTTTTCAATCTGCAGTCAAACTCAACCAATTTCAATTTTAGTCATTTTTGGGCAAAATACCAAGGCTATAGCCTTACTTTTTGGCCAAACTTGCCTCATTTTCATCACTTTTCAATCTGCAGTCAAACTCAACCACTTTCAATTTTAGTCATTTTTGGGCAAAATACCAAGGCCATAGCCTTAGTTTTTGGCCAAAATTGCCTCATTTTCATCACTTTTCAATCTGCAGTCAAACTCAACCACTTTCAATTTTAGTCATATTTGGGCAAAATACCAAGGCTATAGCCTTACTTTATGGCCAAACTTGCCTCATTTTCATCACTTTTCAATCTGCAGTCAAACTCAACCAATTTCAATTTTGGTCATGTTTGGGCAAAATACCAAGGCTATAGCCTTACTTTTTGCCCAAAATTGCCTCATTTTCATCACTTTTCAATCTGCAGTCAAACTCAACCAATTTCAATTTTAGTCATGTTTGGGCAAAATACCAAGGCTATAGCCTTAATTTTTGGCCAAAATTGCCTCATTTTCATCACTTTTCAATCTGCAGTCAAACTCAACCACTTTCAATTTTAGTCATTTTTGGGCAAAATACCAAGGCTATAGCCTTACTTTATGGCCAAAATTGCCTCATTTTCATCACTTTTCAATCTGCAGTCAAACTCAACCAATTTCAATTTTAGTCATTTTTGGGCAAAATACCAAGGCTATAGCCTTACTTTTTGGCCAAAATTGCCTCATTTTCATCACTTTTCAATCTGCAGTCAAACTCAACCACTTTCAATTTTAGTCATTTTTGGGCAAAATACCAAGGCTATAGCCTTAGTTTTTGACCAAAATTGCTTCATGGTCATCACTTTTCAATCTGCAGTCAAACTCAACCAATTTCAATTTTAGTCATTTTTGGGCAAAATACCAAGGCTATAGCCTTACTTTATGGCCAAAATTGCCTCATTTTCATCACTTTTCAATCTGCAGTCAAACTCAACCACTTTCAATTTTAGTCATTTTTGGGCAAAATACCAAGGTTATAGCCTTACTATTTGACCAAAATTGCTTCATGGTCATCACTTTTCAATCTGCAGTCAAACTCAACCAATTTCAATTTTAGTCATTTTTGGGCAAAATACCAAGGCTATAGCCTTACTTTTTGGCCAAAATTGCCGCATTTTCATCACTTTTCAATCTGCAGTCAAACTCAACCAATTTCAAGTTTAGTCATTTTTGGGCAAAATACCAAGGCCATAGCTTTAGTTTTTGGACAAAATTGCCTCATTTTCATCACTTTTCAATCTGCAGTGAAACTCAACCACTTTCAATGTTAGTCATTTTTGGGCAAAATACCAAGGCTATAGCCTTACTTTATGGCCAAACTTGCCTCATTTTCATCACTTTTCAATCTGCAGTCAAACTCAACCAATTTCAATTTTAGTCATATTTGGGCAAAATACCAAGGCTATAGCCTTACTTTATGGCCAAACTTGCCTCATTTTCATCACTTTTCAATCTGCAGTCAAACTCAACCAATTTCAATTTTGGTCATGTTTGGGCAAAATACCAAGGCTATAGCCTTACTTTTTGGCCAAAATTGCCTCATTTTCATCACTTTTCAATCTGCAGTCAAACTCAACCAATTTCAAGTTTAGTCATGTTTGGGCAAAATACCAAGGCCATAGCCTTAGTTTTTGGCCAAAATTGCCTCATTTTCATCACTTTTCAATCTGCAGTCAAACTCAACCAATTTCAATTTTAGTCATTTTTGGGCAAAATACCAAGGCTATAGCCTTACTTTTTGGCCAAACTTGCCTCATTTTCATCACTTTTCAATCTGCAGTCAAACTCAACCACTTTCAATTTTAGTCATTTTTGGGCAAAATACCAAGGCCATAGCCTTAGTTTTTGGCCAAAATTGCCTCATTTTCATCACTTTTCAATCTGCAGTCAAACTCAACCACTTTCAATTTTAGTCATATTTGGGCAAAATACCAAGGCTATAGCCTTACTTTATGGCCAAACTTGCCTCATTTTCATCACTTTTCAATCTGCAGTCAAACTCAACCAATTTCAATTTTGGTCATGTTTGGGCAAAATACCAAGGCTATAGCCTTACTTTTTGGCCAAAATTGCCTCATTTTCATCACTTTTCAATCTGCAGTCAACCTCAACCAATTTCAAGTTTAGTCATTTTTGGGCAAAATACCAAGGCTATAGCCTTACTTCTTGACCAAAATTGCTTCATGGTCATCACTTTTCAATCTGCAGTCAAACTCAACCAATTTCAATTTTAGTCATTTTTGGGCAAAATACCAAGGCTATAGCCTTACTTTTTGGCCAAAATTGCCGCATTTTCATCACTTTTCAATCTGCAGTCAAACTCAACCAATTTCAAGTTTAGTCACTTTTGGGCAAAATACCAAGGCCATAGCTTTAGTTTTTGGACAAAATTGCCTCATGTTCATCACTTTTCAATCTGCAGTCAAACTCAACCAATGTCACGTTTAGTCATTTGTGGGCAAAATACCAAGGCTATAGCCTTACTTTTTGGCCAAAATTGCCTCATTTTCATCACTTTTCAATCTGCAGTCAAACTCAACCACTTTCAATTTTAGTCATTTGTGGGCAAAATACCAAGGCTATAGCCTTACTTTATGGCCAAAATTGCCTCATTTTCATCACTTTTCAATCTGCAGTCAAACTCAACCAATTTCAATTTTAGTCATTTGTGGGCAAAATACCAAGGCTATAGCCTTACTTTATGGCCAAAATTGCCTCATTTTCATCACTTTTCAATCTGCAGTCAAACTCAACCAATTTCAATTTTAGTCATTTTTGGGCAAAATACCAAGGCTATAGCCTTACTTTTTGGCCAAACTTGCCTCATTTTCATCACTTTTCAATCTGCAGTCAAACTCAACCACTTTCAATTTTAGTCATTTTTGGGCAAAATACCAAGGCCATAGCCTTAGTTTTTGGCCAAAATTGCCTCATTTTCATCACTTTTCAATCTGCAGTCAAACTCAACCACTTTCAATTTTAGTCATATTTGGGCAAAATACCAAGGCTATAGCCTTACTTTATGGCCAAACTTGCCTCATTTTCATCACTTTTCAATCTGCAGTCAAACTCAACCAATTTCAATTTTGGTCATGTTTGGGCAAAATACCAAGGCTATAGCCTTACTTTTTGGCCAAAATTGCCTCATTTTCATCACTTTTCAATCTGCAGTCAAACTCAACCAATTTCAAGTTTAGTCATGTTTGGGCAAAATACCAAGGCCATAGCCTTAGTTTTTGGACAAAATTGCCTCATTTTCATCACTTTTCAATCTGCAGTCAAACTCAACCAATGTCACGTTTAGTCATTTTTGGGCAAAATACCAAGGCTATAGCCTTACTTTTTGCCCAAAATTGCCTCATTTTCATCACTTTTCAATCTGCAGTCAAACTCAACCACTTTCAATTTTAGTCATTTGTGGGCAAAATACCAAGGCTATAGCCTTACTTTATGGCCAAAATTGCCTCATTTTCATCACTTTTCAATCTGCAGTCAAACTCAACCAATTTCAATTTTAGTCATTTTTGGGCAAAATACCAAGGCTATAGCCTTACTTTATGGCCAAAATTGCCTCATTTTCATCACTTTTCAATCTGCAGTCAAACTCAACCAATTTCAATTTTGGTCATGTTTGGGCAAAATACCAAGGCTATAGCCTTACTTTTTGGCCAAAATTGCCTCATTTTCATCACTTTTCAATCTGCAGTCAACCTCAACCAATTTCAAGTTTAGTCATTTTTGGGCAAAATACCAAGGCTATAGCCTTACTTCTTGACCAAAATTGCTTCATGGTCATCACTTTTCAATCTGCAGTCAAACTCAACCAATTTCAATTTTAGTCATTTTTGGGCAAAATACCAAGGCTATAGCCTTACTTTTTGGCCAAAATTGCCGCATTTTCATCACTTTTCAATCTGCAGTCAAACTCAACCAATTTCAAGTTTAGTCACTTTTGGGCAAAATACCAAGGCCATAGCTTTAGTTTTTGGACAAAATTGCCTCATGTTCATCACTTTTCAATCTGCAGTCAAACTCAACCAATGTCACGTTTAGTCATTTGTGGGCAAAATACCAAGGCTATAGCCTTACTTTTTGGCCAAAATTGCCTCATTTTCATCACTTTTCAATCTGCAGTCAAACTCAACCACTTTCAATTTTAGTCATTTGTGGGCAAAATACCAAGGCTATAGCCTTACTTTATGGCCAAAATTGCCTCATTTTCATCACTTTTCAATCTGCAGTCAAACTCAACCAATTTCAATTTTAGTCATTTGTGGGCAAAATACCAAGGCTATAGCCTTACTTTATGGCCAAAATTGCCTCATTTTCATCACTTTTCAATCTGCAGTCAAACTCAACCAATTTCAATTTTAGTCATTTTTGGGCAAAATACCAAGGCTATAGCCTTACTTTTTGGCCAAACTTGCCTCATTTTCATCACTTTTCAATCTGCAGTCAAACTCAACCACTTTCAATTTTAGTCATTTTTGGGCAAAATACCAAGGCCATAGCCTTAGTTTTTGGCCAAAATTGCCTCATTTTCATCACTTTTCAATCTGCAGTCAAACTCAACCACTTTCAATTTTAGTCATATTTGGGCAAAATACCAAGGCTATAGCCTTACTTTATGGCCAAACTTGCCTCATTTTCATCACTTTTCAATCTGCAGTCAAACTCAACCAATTTCAATTTTGGTCATGTTTGGGCAAAATACCAAGGCTATAGCCTTACTTTTTGGCCAAAATTGCCTCATTTTCATCACTTTTCAATCTGCAGTCAAACTCAACCAATTTCAAGTTTAGTCATGTTTGGGCAAAATACCAAGGCCATAGCCTTAGTTTTTGGACAAAATTGCCTCATTTTCATCACTTTTCAATCTGCAGTCAAACTCAACCAATGTCACGTTTAGTCATTTTTGGGCAAAATACCAAGGCTATAGCCTTACTTTTTGCCCAAAATTGCCTCATTTTCATCACTTTTCAATCTGCAGTCAAACTCAACCACTTTCAATTTTAGTCATTTGTGGGCAAAATACCAAGGCTATAGCCTTACTTTATGGCCAAAATTGCCTCATTTTCATCACTTTTCAATCTGCAGTCAAACTCAACCAATTTCAATTTTAGTCATTTTTGGGCAAAATACCAAGGCTATAGCCTTACTTTTTGGCGAAACTTGCCTCATTTTCATCACTTTTCAATCTGCAGTGAAACTCAACCACTTTCAATGTTAGTCATTTTTGGGCAAAATACCAAGGCTATAGCCTTACTTTATGGCCAAACTTGCCTCATTTTCATCACTTTTCAATCTGCAGTCAAACTCAACCAATTTCAATTTTAGTCATATTTGGGCAAAATACCAAGGCTATAGCCTTACTTTATGGCCAAACTTGCCTCATTTTCATCACTTTTCAATCTGCAGTCAAACTCAACCAATTTCAATTTTGGTCATGTTTGGGCAAAATACCAAGGCTATAGCCTTACTTTTTGGCCAAAATTGCCTCATTTTCATCACTTTTCAATCTGCAGTCAAACTCAACCAATTTCAAGTTTAGTCATGTTTGGGCAAAATACCAAGGCCATAGCCTTAGTTTTTGGACAAAATTGCCTCATTTTCATCACTTTTCAATCTGCAGTCAAACTCAACCAATGTCACGTTTAGTCATTTTTGGGCAAAATACCGAGGCTATAGCCTTACTTTTTGCCCAAAATTGCCTCATTTTCATCACTTTTCAATCTGCAGTCAAACTCAACCACTTTCAATTTTAGTCATTTGTGGGCAAAATACCAAGGCTATAGCCTTACTTTATGGCCAAACTTGCCTCATTTTCATCACTTTTCAATCTGCAGTCAAACTCAACCAATTTCAATTTTAGTCATGTTTGGGCAAAATACCAAGGCTATAGCCTTACTTTTTGGCCAAAATTGCCTCATTTTCATCACTTTTCAATCTGCAGTCAACCTCAACCAATTTCAAGTTTAGTCATTTTTGGGCAAAATACCAAGGCTATAGCCTTACTTCTTGACCAAAATTGCTTCATGGTCATCACTTTTCAATCTGCAGTCAAACTCAACCAATTTCAAGTTTAGTCATTTTTGGGCAAAATACCAAGGCCATAGCCTTAGTGTTTGGACAAAATTGCCTCATTTTCATCACTTTTCAATCTGCAGTCAAACTCAACCAATGTCACGTTTAGTCATTTGTGGGCAAAATACCAAGGCTATAGCCTTACTTTTTGGCCAAAATTGCCTCATTTTCATCACTTTTCAATCTGCAGTCAAACTCAACCACTTTCAATTTTAGTCATTTGTGGGCAAAATACCAAGGCTATAGCCTTACTTTATGGCCAAAATTGCCTCATTTTCATCACTTTTCAATCTGCAGTCAAACTCAACCAATTTCAATTTTAGTCATTTTTGGGCAAAATACCAAGGCTATAGCCTTAATTTTTGGCCAAAATTGCCTCATTTTCATCACTTTTCAATCTGCAGTCAAACTCAACCAATTTCAAGTGTAGTCATTTTTGGGCAAAATACCAAGGCCATAGCCTTACCTTTTGGCCAGAATTGCCTCATTTTCATCACTTTTCAATCTGCAGTCAAACTCAACCAATTTCAATTTTAGTCATTTGTGGGCAAAATACCAAGGCTATAGCCTTACTTTTTGGCCAAAATTGCCTCATTTTCATCACTTTTCAATCTGCAGTCAAACTCAACCAATTTCAATGTTAGTCATTTTTGGGCAAAATACCAAGGCTATAGTCTTACTTTTTGGCCAAAATTGCCTCATTTTCATCACTTTTCAATCTGCAGTCAAATTCAACCAATTTTTATGGCAGTCAGATGTAATCATGGTGTCCAGGTTAGAGTGTAAGAGTTAGATAAAGTTTAGAAATAGTTTTTCGAGCAATTTTCCAAAAGTATAGCCTAAAGTATCTTATGGCAGTGAAATAGCCTTTAAAGGGACATAGGTGTACGTTGATGTCAGGTGTGTCATGCTGAAAATAGATAAAAAGTACGTGGTAGTAATGGAAATTAGTAAAACCTATGGTGCGCTATGTGGAAGTGAGTTGTCGGTATGTATGGGCATTAATTTGTTCTTTAGGCACGAATATGGACTGAAATAGGCAGATATTGCACAAACACTGCGCATTAAAAAAACAATGCTTACAAAAGTCATTAATGTGTCACAAACTGTGAAATTTAGTTTGTCGACCAGAGGAGTACCTTAAAGGCCTGGAGGTAGTCATGATACTTTGCACCCCCTGGTATCGTCGTCCTAGTGTTGTAAAGTAGATTGTTAGCTTGTAATGTAAATTCTTATAGCATTATCACCCATAAATATTTTTGCCAGCAATCTTCAAGTACCAATTATGGCAGGATGACATTTCCAGCTCCTCAAAGACGATGATTAAAATTGATTTGTATCCCATAATGCAGAAGGTGAAATACATAAATAGCAAAACTATACAAAATAAATTCATTACTTTCCTATGGTTTTTATCAATGACAAGGTAAGCTAAACAGCTATGGGAAGTTGCTGTAGCAATAAGTGGGCACTTTGAGAGAGACTCAGAGCCACAGCATGTCTAGAGATAGAGCTTATTGCAATTGAGAAGCGCAACTAAAACGCCAGCTGGTTTCAATACAGTGGGCAAAAGAGGTTGAAATGGCCATCCAATTTAGTCCTAAATTGAATAAATTATATACTTTATATCAGAATGCTCTAAAATATAGATTTCTCCTTGATAGAGAAAACCATGCTTCGGTTTAAGCTACGGGTGGCCAAGAAGCACCGATATTCTGACAAATACATTTCGAACTTCAAATAGTGAAATTCATGATAGTGGTACTTCGAAGAAAGGTCATTGTGCTCCTGAAATCGGGCAAGCATTTTCAAATGACAAAAAAGTGATTTCCCTTGTCTAAAATCCATCATGCATTAAGCGTAAATGTATGAAATAAATTTACAAATGTACTCTTACCATACTATAATGAGCTGCTTACTTTTCAAAGAGTTAATAAATTCAGTGGCTTTTAAAGATATGCAAGTTCTTCAGTAAAAACACCATAATATGAAAATGGGGCAATGAAACTCTTCAAACTTGTTTGAAGGGAAATGGAAATATAATTCTGCAAACTGGTGCAAATGTGATGTGCATATATATAAATATAAATATATATATATATAAATATATATATATATATATATATATATATATTTATATATATATATATATATATATATATATATATATATATATATATATATATATATATATATATATATATATATATATATATATATATATATATATATATATATATATATATATATATATATATATATATATATATATAAGAGATCCGTGGTTCGATTCCCGGTGGTGGCAAGTTTTAATTTTCTCCTGATTTTTCTGAGAATAATAATGTTTCTGTCTGCACTGAAAAAGGAGAAATCCTGGTTACTCGCAAGCTACTGAGTTCATATATATATATATATATATATATATATATATATATATATATATATATATATATATATATATATATATATATATATATATATATATATATATATATATATGTATATATACATACAAACTATATTTATTTGTATGTATAATATCTATTATATATATGTGCACCAGTAGACATCTATTGCAGCGAACCGTCTTTTAAGCACACATTAGAAAACAACCGTATGCAATTTCCATTCTTATCTGAAAAAGACTCTTGCAGATTGGATATTTTTACAAATATAATTCACAACATGCCTACTATTATCGCTTCTAAATAGGAATTATATTACTAAAGTAACAGCCCCCAGTGCCCCAAACATGCCGACTTACCAATTATTACATATTTCCGTATACCAGAGAATCGTATGAAAAACGTCTGTCCAGTTTTAAGTTCTTGCTGCACTTGGAACCAGTTCATTGAAAGCCGTCTCGAAGCATGCTTTTAAGTCATGATATGATACAACCAGCACCGAAAGTTCATCACGTGATGTTAAGCATATTCGTTCGGGAGAGCCACTATCCAGCTGAAAGGTGAATAGAAAGTGAATAGAGCAGACGAGTCACAAAACGTGTCCTGTAAGGTGATAGCTGTCTTCATTATATCACGACTGCTATCGTCATAACCAGTGTCAAGGGCAAACTACCATACGGAACTAGTAACACAATGGGTGGGTGGTGTCAATACGTGCCTATCTCCGCTTCTATAAGCAGTTCAAATAACTATATAAGAAAAGAGTTAGCCAAGGCGGCCTGCTAAGAATGTGCAATGCTGGCAATCTGTTAGCGTGTAAACCAAATGACAAAAATGTTATTAGTTTTGATTGAGCTGAGTCATATTCAGTGCACAAAGGGGGTTTCGTAAAGACACCAAAAGATTCTAAGTATCAGTGAGAGATTGTACTAATTCAAAAATACTACCATAATATAAATCCTCGAATTAGTCCCCCTTAAGAAGACCCCCTCGAAAAAGTCCCCATGATAATAGCCCTCCTTTAATAAGCCTCCACCCCTTTAATAAGTCTCCACACCTGTAATAAGCCTCCACCCCTAAGCCTGCACCACAGGTGACAGATAAATTACTATATGCATTCATACTATTTCTTCTAACAATATTAAGAAAAGGAGTATTGAAAACTACTCTCAATTTCAGAAATTTTACACGTCCTCCTTCGTACGAATTAATAGAAAGTAAAAAGGCTGTTGGCACTACAGAACTTCAATACAGCACGAAAAAGCGGTACCATGTTTTAGGCATACTGAAAAGCTTATTTTCATCCGACACTCGTCAGAGTAATAGAAAGTAAATAGGCTCCAAAAGGACTAACAGGATGAATTATGGTACCCCCTGTTTATCATGGATATGGTAGTTCTTACAGTATTATCAACAAGTAAAAAAGACTTTCATGGTGTAATGCTAAATACCTTGTTTAAACATGCCACAATATGGGCCAGATCAATCCAAGGTTCACCTGTTTCCGTCACTTGATGAAATACATAGTCTCGGAATAATTTGAGCAAATATCGATCCCCTGTTTCAGCCCATTCTGGGTCCATGTTAAACCTGAAGATGTAAAGATGTAAGTAGCAATTTTGGCTCATACAGTACATATCATCTACCCAACGTGTGTCAATACAAAGATAGGGTCAAGAATCAAGGTCCCATTCAAAACCATAATCTTCATCTAACTTCCAAAAAACTTTGCTAAATACCACTCTAGAGTTGCCATCACTCCATTTTACTCCCAAGACCACTGCACTGTTGGAGCTAGAAAGCTTGTCTCTTACTGAAAACGATCTGTGGACAATACTGTATCATAGAGCTTCAGCAAACAAGAGAGACATACCGATCCATGCAACCACAGATCTATTTCCGTTGGTATAGTTTCAAATGTGAAACCTCAAATTCAGATCGAAAGTAATTTTCTCAAAAACGACCATGAGTAAATAAAAATCTGTAATCATTCCATCGCTGTATACTAGAGGATTGGCCCTTTTCCTGAAACGGATGAATACATAAGCTACTTGGCTAGTTGTGATCAAAAACTTACATTTGAACAACCGTTAACTGATCCCATCATTCACACTCACAAGGTTGGAAAACAATACCAAAAACATCCCAATTTCAGAGAGGCAACTCCGTACGAAAAATCCTTAGGAAACTCATCAGCAGCAATCACTTTGGTTAAAACAAATGTCCATATATTCAGCTACAACTACAGTTCTAATGTGATAAACGTTTTCACTTACTCGGGTCTTTCAAGTATTGCTGATAGCTTTGCAATTAGTCTGAATAGACGACCATTGTCGAGTTCCTATCAGAAGAAGTTGTTAAAACAATATCAAAACAAGTGACAACATATTCTGAATAGCAATACAATCCAACATAGCGGACTTGTGCATTCTTGCAAATGTGCGCGGCATTACAAAAGCCTAAAATAAGGACAGTTATGATTACTGCTCACAAATGTAATCCAATTTCAAAAGAGCAAAAAGATGAAAGTACGTTATTTGAAAGTCTTATGCTAATGTCACAGCAGTTCAAATTATCACTAAAATCTATAAAAAAAGAACAATACTACAGTGCATCATATCAAAATTAGCAAAAAGTTTCGTTAACACAATAAACAACTTTCTTTGCCACCAGTCCAATCTTCAAAGACTATCTGATCAGTGGAAAGATATAAGTACCAAGAGTAAAAAGCTTTATAACCTTTGAGAGTTCCCGTTCCAGAATATCGTTTCTTCCCTGCATTGTATCTAACTGGTTGTAAAATCTAGCCCCAATTATCGGCATGACATCATTAATACTTCTTGGCGCATGGTTCTGCGGTTGACTTGTGAGCAGGTGCCTGAACGAAATTGATAGGATGATCAAGATGCCAATACGAATCAATAGACATTTCTACACTCTGTATGCGAAAATGTGTCATCGCGTGTCAGAATCAACATGAAATTCCAGGGTGCAATGTGGAATTTTGGACTTCTGGTTGAACAACTTGACGGCTTCCAAAGGCAGAAGGAGATATATTCAATTTCAAGTTTGAAAATCAGCAGAATCACTTTCGTAACATCCTGTTTTGATTAGCAGGCACATTCTGTGCTCAGATGCACTCACAGGCACCACACTTACTAATGAGCCTTGAGAAGGGGCCAGGTAAATTTCACAACCCATCTCATAGTCAGATAACTTCTATTGCAACTCTAGACAACAGCTAACTTCAACTGAAAGTTGGCTGGAATAGAATAGCCATCCACTACCTTAGGCTGTTCAATGACAATAAAATCTCGTTACTCGTTAACTTACTTTTTTGCTTCTTTACCAACTTACATACTCACCTATTTACTTGCATACTGATCTGTCTACTAATCTACTTACATGCGACTGACATACTTGATCATATATTTGCATACCTAATCAAAATACATTTTTATGCAAATGTTGAATTTAAAGTCACATACCAGATGAGGCCTTTTAGATCGTTCGAATAATTCTTGGCAACAAACTCTAAGGAATGTTGAATATTTTCTGGATGTATAGCATCGATCGAATAACAAGACAATGCAAGAATAAGCTTGCCCAGTGATAACAGATCTTCTTGCTGCAAGGAAAGAAATCAAAATCACACCACTTCACCGACAGCTGTTGACTAATGCTGAGTCCATATGCATAAGAGTGTCTCTTGTTGTCACGATCGACTGTAAGTGACAATAATATCGAATACATCGCAACTGCGTCGTTTTGTCTCTGTTAAATCATGTTCTAAAAACATGTAGTGCTCCTTGATTAAGTATTCCATTTCACTTAATTTTATTTCATTTCAATTTTCTACCTACTAAACATGGTTTCCCCTTCAATCTGTTGCGATTGATTTCCAGGGGGTTGTGCTAGAGTTATACATAAACTAAGACAAAAAATCACAGCTACAAGTTTGTGGTAAGTGGCAAGAGAGGGCAAGAGAATGAGTATATAAGTAACAGTTGAACACAATATACCATACTCAACATACAGAGAAACCTAGACAAATATGGGATACCATCTGAGCATATGCTTCGAGCACAAACTAGAACAATGTCTGCACTAAGGAAAGCGAAACTTTTCAACACGAAGGTGTTACCCACAAATTAACAAAAAATGGATCAGATAACTCGTTATATTACTTCACGGGCATTTATGAACACCATAACTACCATTTCATTGATTTTGGAAACTACCAGTTTCTTGGAATTCTTGGAATAAGGGTCAAATGATATATTACAGTCAATTTTAGAGTATTATCTTCAAAACCTAAGTGGAGAGTCAATAACCAACAGGACACAACTCAATAAAAGTCAAATGGAAGAAAAAATGCGTATCGGCATATCCATTCATATACTTTATGTAATCTAACCCTTTTTTATTGTATTGGCACAGATTAGAAACTGAAAATTAAAGAAAACCTGAAAAATTACAGAATCTTGAAGCAAGCGATAGTATATACAACCTCGCACACGCATTTGACTGAACATTATCAAAAAACAACAAATCGAGCAAATAAATTTTCATGGAAGCTGCAAGCAAAATCTATGCAAGCTTACCTGATAATGTTGAATCGTTGAAGCAGAGTTTGAGTTGGCATCATTTGTCAGCACATCTAAAATACCAACGCAGTTGATTCGCAACCTATAAAGAACAAAAAGACAATAACCTCCACTTATATACTCAATAGCAAGTCGTGTACCAAGCTGAAAACAGAATCTGCAATGAACATTAAAGATATATTGATTTCAAAAACCTCCATGACTATTGCACTTCATCGTAGAAGTAGTGCGATGAATATTAACGATAGAGAATTTGTTGGGCGACGTTTGATACCACCGCAACATCATTATCGACTGTTATGTCTATCATATAACTTGATAATGATACTAAGTTGATATTGAAGCGTCGCTCAATAAACCAATATTAATATTCGTTGCTAGTACAAAACACGTAATACTGTTTCCAATTTCATGTGAAAAAATAGGTAAAAACGCACCTGGCATTGCTAATAAGCAATATTTTGGTAGGGTCAATAGCTCTACACGCAAGTTCCACACTGTGAACACGCCTTATCGCACCAGTGAGCTGGATAACATAATTCCATAGCAAACGCTCAGGCAGGGCCCTCTGCGCAGGGACAGGGACTGCATATTTGTGTTTAGGCGTCCATAAAGGATTGTGGCTTCCTCGAGTTCCTTGCTGAAATGGAGCATTCGATATCGGAGAGAAGTGGCGTTGCATTAACGTCTTAGCACCAGGAAAATATTCGTAAACAAATACCAAAGCTGGAATTGAAAAATAATTCATAAAGGAGAAAAGTGAATGTTACTAGTCGATTTTATGTCACCAAAACCTATAACATAGTTCGCTAAATTGCGTAGTTTAAATTAACAGCTCTTACGTATGTAAGGTCCATATCTTTAGTGAAAATTCCTCTTAAAATACTAAAAACTGATGTCCATAAACATTAGTTTCTACTTTGTAATACAAATTCAAATAACCAGTTCCCACTAACACAAATATTTGACCCACCAGCCAATGAAAGCAAAACAATAAATGTTCTAAAGGTTGGTACTAAGCTGCAACATTTCAGTAGGATATTAAAATCCAAGTAGCTGCTTCAAATATCACTGGCTGAGTGGCAGAGTGGTCCGAGCACTCGCTTGATGCAAGGAAGGTTAATGGTATGAGGCCTATCTTAGGTAATGATGAGGGCACTTACTCACTCTACACCAAGCAGCATATGGGAATCTGACAGCAGCACTCGGGGTATAAAAAAGCAGGGAAAAGAGATGGCCCCCTTACCCCACAAAGTCAATGCTGCAGGCTATACCTCCTTTATAACAGGCACTCCCTAGTGCAATGGTCAAACGTGGGACCTACCTCTACTTTTTACCATAAACGTCAGAGCAAAAACCTGACACTTACAATTATCGCCAAATGCTTTCGTAGTGAAGACTTCAATTAATGGAATAATGTTCGTGTTTTGGATCTCTTTCCATTTTTCAATAACAGCAAAAGCTTTCGGGTTTACCAATCGGTAACCTACAAGAGTTAAAATTTCTCAGTTAATTAATTATCATATTAATTATCATCAAATAGTTAATAACAGGTATTTCTCTGGCCTGCTTTGGTTTCCTACGACAACACTCCTATCAACATTTAAGAGTTCTTTTCGATGCAGACATCGAAATCGATAGAAATCGAAGAGCTACCAAGTATAGGTATACTTGACTTTTCATTTAACAAAATATCAACCATGATTAATGGCCTAGATTCAAGGGTCCAAACAAACGGGGAAATCTCTTTGAAGAGGAACAATGAAATTTAAACTTAAAAATGACGATCCTCAAATTGCAAACTAACTTCTAATGATGTCAGCTGGTGTCAATCCGAAAAAATCTCCAGTTACCTTGACAAGAGGGATCTTTGTCACTGCCTTTCATTACAGGGGCGAAGAAGAGCAGAGCAGGAGAAGATAAGCAACAGGAATTTAAGTACTGACAATAGCTACTACAAAAAGACCATTAAGAACCTTACAGAGAATACCAAAGTGTGGGTGAATCGTGAAAAATATGATTTCTAATCGCGTTATATTGTCTCTCACCTTGTTCTGCTTATCTGCTTACATAAAAACCCCCATATTCAAATTTATATAGTATTTTAAGTAACTAACTGGCACTTACAACAGTAACACAGACAGGCCAATACTACCCTAACTGAGATTAGTGAGGAGAACTTTTGTAATTTCAAATCGCAACAAGCATATATGAGAAAATGACTTCCAGCAGGTGCATATAAAGTGCATAAAGTACAGAAAATCAAAACGTACTATGTACAAGAACAAAAATATAAACCACTATATTACAAAGCTGAAAATAATATGTCTACGAATGAAATTTTTCCAATAAGTATTGAAACAGTAACGAAATAATGAGGTTATTGATATGAATGATATGAAACAAACTTGCACTTTAAAAAGCTTAAAAAATCTGCAGCTACTAGCTCTCTATTGTTTACCAGGAAGTTTAAAGGCAGTGAGACTCCTGGAGTTTTCAATGTTATATCAGTTGAATGCTTGAAGGAGAAGCTCATTATTTGGGGGTGATTATACAAAATATGTAATGAAGACAGACATGAAAATTCAGATGAAATTAAAACATTACATAAGTTTTCAAGTTTGCTTGCATATTCTGACAGATGATCTAGACTTGCTACTACACACTGAAAAGACTTTGCAACAGTTCATTCTCACTAGCACCATATCAATCAATCAAATGCAAATTTCCCTTTACTTGTAAACAGCCTATTCACGAAAGGAACTCTCTTCAGACAAACCATATTTCAGCTTGTCACATGTGGACTTTGGGAGCTTATTCAAGAAGGGAAACATTAAAATGCAACAATTAGAGAGACACTATTTCAAGAGTGCATGCTTATTCAAAGAAATGCATCCATAGCACTAAATGAAGCAAGAAGATATATGTGTATCAGTTACAGTAAACAGTATATATCAACCAAAAGATAGACAATGAACAAACGATAGCATTTTGTCTTACTATGAATTCGTCGTAAACAATACAATTGACCATCCTTTGAGCCTACAGCTTTGTAACATGTTGAAATACACCGCAAGGTGCCAGTCTGACAGAAATTGATGACATTAGAACAAATCAGAACTTCAGTTCAACACAAATTCTACTAAGTAACTAAATATATACTATAAACAAAATATGATTATAGCAAGAGGGATACATAATTATAAGAAAAAACCAATGTATCCTAGACTGCAAGTTGTCAAGGACTGCTAATCTTCCTCCACATTCAAGACTGGGGATAGGACAGCAGTGCAGTGATCTACTCATCTGTCCACACAATCTGTCTGATTGCAACTTAGTAACACTTAATACATTTACCCTTCCTTGTCAACAACCTACCTATTTATTGCCACGACATCTAAAAGACTACATTGATTTGTCATATTTTTAGAAAAATGAATGTTTGTAAAGTACTGACATTGGCTACCAATGAATTTTTACAATTCAACAACTGCAAGCTGTTTGTCTCTTAGGGGTATTAGGCATTCTATTGAATTAGACAAATTCAATAGCATTTAAATCAAATGAAAGGGAGCTTGATAAAAGAGAAATAAAATATCATTGTAAAAATTGTCTAAAACATAACTCCAACCACCCCAGTGCTCAAAGAACACAAGTTATGTATTACATACCTGTTGACTAATATTTGCATCTTCAAGGGCACACAGTGAATGATAGGAGTCAACAGCTACAGGTAAATCTTAAAAAACAAGAAATTACAAGGGAATGACAACCCTCCAAGATAAAGTATAAATTAAAAATTTGGTTAGATCATAATTGACAATGCTTTCTACACTGAAACTTACTTTCATAATATAAATAATCATGTAGGCCATTCTTTTCCTAATTTTTGTTTCCAAATTGGGGGTGTAGCCTATGTGCACCATTCCAAAGGGAAAGACCAAGTCCTTATTCATAAAAAGTTGTTTGCTTTTGTCACACATTGAAGAGCTTTATGACATCAAATAATTTAAACACTTCTTCTGATGTCAGATGCTTCAAATAATGGTTGCTGCTTATATACAGACCATGTGGTTTACCTGCATGCTGTTATGGAACTTAATTTTTTTGTGGTCTTTATCAGAATGTAAAAAACTCACTTTCATTAGTAGAAGCAGCATGTGAAATAACTTGTTGTCTCTGTAGTTCCTAAAGGAAAATATGATACTCAATCACAGGATGAAATGTAAATATGCCTGTCATTAAAGTATTTGCAATGCTGATATGGTTAACACATATCTAACATTATAGCATGTTTTCATGCAAAGAATAAAATTGATATGAAATATAGAGCTATATGGATTATTTCTGTCAATACTGATATGGTAGTCTAACACAAAACTTCTGTATGACCATATTTCTTCTACAAAAGATGTTGCCATTGCAAACTTTTTGAAAGTGAAAACTCTCTCTATTGACTATATAAAATGGTCTCTGAACAAATAAAGGGCAATGCATCTCTAAAAGTATGTAATGTTTTACAAAACATATACAAATATGATAAGATAAATGAAATAGAGATTGGTATTTGTTGTGCATACACAATATCCTAAGTACAAAAACGAAACACATAAATATATTCCTATAATAGCTAGTTGGTGCTCAATAGGCCAATATTGCATAAATACAAGGGGACCAATTGACAGACTAACTTTGATGCAGTGCACATTGACATTTGAAAAGTCTGTTGGTACTACAGAACTTCACTATAGCATGAAAAAGCAGAAACATTCTTTTAGCATACTGAAAGCTTTTTTCGTCTGATACTCTGACGAGTGTCAGACGAAAAAAAAGTTTTCAGTATGCTAAAAGAATGTTTCTGCTTTTTCGTGCTATAGTGATATTGACATTTGCATCTGTGATCTTTCAAACAGATTTATTGTCAGCATAAGAATGCACCAATAAAAGCATTATCATGTTGTGTTCTACCAGTGTCACCATTGCTAGATGATATCAATATGATCATTTGCACTTTGTGCCTGCAGATCTTCCCCAGCTGACAGGTGCACTGCAAGTATCACTTGCATACTCACACACTTGTGCAATGCTTGCAAATATGCAATTGACCTCTATTTGGTTAATATATCAAATATTGCATATAATTCACTCTTCTTAACTAACAATTTTATACATATATGGGTGGCATTTTCTTGCAGAAACATACTTTATCTAACTCTAATGCAGTTGAAAAGAGATGTTTAATCATTCTAATGCCTCTCTATAGCAACCTGATGACTCAAGGTGACTTGTATTAAGTAAAGTCAAAGTCAATTTTGTTCAGTCTTATAAGTATATTTCATCTTTAAAAGATCCCTCACAACTGTAAAATCTTGAGGAAACTCACCAGTTTTATCTGCTGTGAGACAAAAAATGAGGGGTTTTCCTTTTTTGCTGCATCTGCAAATGTTTGATGAAGATGTGGGTGCTGGAAATGTGGAGCCTGAATATGAAAAAAATTAATTCTGTAAATTATAAATCAAATTCTGCTTTTCAGGGTAAATGAGCTATAAATTATATAGTTATCAACTCAAACTACTATGATACTCAAAGTGCTAATCCATGTACTTGGAAGCTAAGCAGATGGTGGATAAGATAATCATTATAACTGTTGTCATAATCATCATCTTCATTGTCATCACTATCACCACCAGGATTTCCCGGAAAGAAGTTATCACATGTGTGGTATTTCACAATTCTGGACATTGGCAGGCACATGGTGGAGTGTTATGAGCTGTGGAGTGTTAAGGGGTAATTTTGGTCAGAAGTCTCATTTAAAAAGCAATGACTATCTCTCAAGAATGTACCTTCTTTTATTTCAAAGCTAACTGGGATTTTGATAATTTTATTTCAACTAAAAAAGTGGACAAACAGCCAACAAAGTATAAAGGTGTAATAGTTGACAGATGTGAGGCCCCATTAATTTAACAATATCCAATATGGCAGTGATGAACTATGTAAATGGCAATAAAATGACCTTTGCTGATGCATCAATGTAAAGGGGATAAATTGCCAACTAGTCCTTAGCCATGGAGCATGCCTTGGAGTTCATGAGACATGTACCAGTACCAGTAAGTGCTATCTCACACCTTTCTCAGGCTACCCTTGATCAACACCACCATCACCACCATCATTATCATTATCATTATCATTATCATCATCATCATCATAATCATAATCATAATCATAATCATAATCATCATCATCATAATCATAATCATCAAAATTATTAGTTGTTTTCTGATGCACGTTGCTCTTGCTGGCATAGGCTGGGCAGATTTCATTCACCATATTTCATATTGTCATTAATTAAAACTATTTACAATGCAAACAGAAAAAGTGAAAAAGCTATATACAGAATAAAGTAAACTATAATGCTAAGTTAGCGGCAAATCCTTCAAGTGCATTCTTTTCCAGACCAATTATTGATTTTCTATTTGAATGCTAGAAGTGTTTGTTCATTTTTGATACTGCCATCTAAAGTACTCTAGAGGAAGCTCCCCCTAAAAGACAGTGATTCTAGTCCAAAGCTTATACTCCTTATTTTACAAGCCTTGGACTAGAATCACTGTCTTTTAGGGGGAGCTTACTCTGGAATACTTTAGGTGGCAGTATCAAAAATAAACAAACACTTCTAGCATATAAAAAGAAAATCAATAATTGGTCTGGAAAAGAATGCACCTGCAGGATTCTCCATACCCTCTCAGAGTTCAGAGTCAGAACAGGAATATTAAGTAATCCTCCATAACCTATTGATCCCTTCTAGCTAACAGAACCTACATATCTAAGATAATGCAGACAAGCTAATCATTCAAAACTAGTGATAACTTGAAGGGACATTTTACCTGCATTGGTGGGTTATCAAAATTCAGCCTCTGAAATGATGTTGAAATTTCCTGGTTTACAAAAGGCCTCGAATTGCTGTGATGACTTTGGTTCTTTTTAGGACTTGATGGTGTAGATCTACTTTCTCCATATTTCAACTGCCTTGGTACATTTGCAACTCTCGGCATTAAAGCTGCTGCACCTCCACTTGAGGTGATAACTGAATCATCCACTATCAAAATCACAGAAAAAATACTTCAAAAACTTCATAGTATCACTAGCTTAAATGCACTTATAACATTATTTACTTTCAAAAACATTGGGTAAAATAGCTAAACATAATATATAGAAAATTAATATTAGGTTTTTGTACTTGAGAATGTATTAAATGCCTTTACCGGTAGCAGTGCTCTCGACTTTTCCTTTGGCATGAACAAACTGACAATTTTCCCCATAAAAGCAATAGCCACTGTTAGCAAAATATTTGCAAAGTTTGCCAATCTTTCCATTCACTGCTTGAGCTTCCATATCATTATCTTGATTCGCTCCTGAACTTTGCTCCTGCCTGTGTGTTGGCTGTCATTCAAATATATATTCAAAATTTGGCAAGAGGGTTATGAATTCTTAAATAGCTAGCCAAAAGAAGCAATGAAGTAAACCATGCAATTGAATGTCCATCTCCAGTGCTCTATGCAGGTTTAGCAACAATATGAATTGAGTGAAAATATGCATACTCAATCCACAGGATGTAGTAGAATTTCTAACTGTGGCATCAACATATTATTGTCTTACACTGACAACTTTTGCAGCACATGAAGTACAAATATGCCAACCCTGGTTGCAAAGTGTTAAGTACAACTCAGCTTCAGGGCAGGGCAACAGAAACAAGAAGCTTTCAGCTATTTGAAAAAATATTGGGACTTACTATTTATATAAATCCTCTTGCTAACCATTTTGCAGCAATGTAATGGAATCAACTTTTAAGTGATTACAAAATAAGTTTGGCACTTAAATGCAAGGCACTGAGGACAAATTAGCTGTTGAAGACTAACATATCTAACTACATCCTTCGAGTAAAACCATTCTGTTTCTGTGGAAGATCTATTGGCATCACGGCTTTATCAGTATCACAAAGATCATCCATATTAACCTGGATCTGGTTCATTTGCTTTTGATCCAATGATATCAATAACTAAACCCACAGTAATAAATATTGGTTCATCCAGTGAGTACTCCTACTAAATTATAACATTTTACTGAAACTTGCCGTATTCTAATTCAAAGCACTAAATAGAAATGCTAATTAAAACGCAGTTACAACATAAACCATAACAACAATAAGTAGTTTGCAGTTTGAAAAGAATCTGAACATGATTTAACAGGAAATTACCTTAGTTTTGCTATGAACCTTTAAGGCCTTTGGATGGCCTAATTTGGCCTACCGTGTTGGTTGGTCAAAGGGAAAATATATCATTAAACTGATACTCATTTACTCCTTCAAATTCCTCTGTTGACTTTGCTTCATATAATAAAGTCCTTCGTAAATGGACACAGTTCAACTGTAGAATAAGAATAACCTCATAATGCAGCCTCCATCTCTCAAACACTATAGTTGAAGCTGTTTTTCAATTGGCGACAATGAGCCAGAAAAGGGGGGCTATTCAAACTGCGCGCGCACGCTACATAACGTGCTCATACCCCCTGGCGACCTTCAATGATTGTATCATTAGTGGCATTTTCTCTACATTCCCGCGCTTTGCTAAGGCATGAACTGAAGTGACAGCTTGAGATTCAATTACTAATTATCTGTTGCTGAACTGCTACAATTGACGAGCATTTGGTGGTGATTCTGTCTAAAATCACTTCAGTGTGCAAATGGCTAGTCACAATGCAATGGAATTACACGGATTTTTTTGTAACGAACAACTGCTTATGGAACCTAAAAGTAAAGGCCAAAACATTTAACGAACATATACTTCTTATGAAAAAAATTCTTGCAGTAATGTTCAAGTTCGAATATCTCTATCACTACAAAAAGTCGGGCATTAGTAAGGCAGTTCCAGTCATTGCAGTTAAATTCGCATTAATTATGTGAAAAAACTCCGGTATTTAACTTTTCTAGCTACAGTTTATGAAGCAAGTCCAACTAGTAATGTTTTTCTTGTTTCTGCTCCATTTTCAAAATACTTAATTTGCATTTGAGGGTTTTCTTCTAAAAAAGATAGTTACGCCAATCAACGTACAGAATTATCTAGCAGTGGTGCAAACCACCTGAAAAAAACATTGAATAGCTAGGATCTAGATGTAAGATGAAAATAATTTTAAATATATAATGAAAATGATGTTCAACGCATTCTCTAAAATCTATTCCATATATGATACAGTAAATAGAAATGAGAAACTTTCTACATAAAAAACTTTCTATTTTCAGCAAGAGAACCTATTCTATTGATTACCTAGACAGAATAACTTGTAGGAAGAAGACGTCTCGAAGCGCGACTGCAAGGTTGCAAACAGGGGTCAATGATAATTTTATGTTACACACACACATATAAATAAATATATATATAAATATATAAATATATATATATATATATATGTATATCATATATATATATATATATATATATATATATATATATATATATATATATATATATATATATATATATATATATATATATATATATATATATATATATATATATATATATATATATATATATATATATATATATATATATATATATATATATATATATACCTAACTCAGAGCCACATCCGCCTTGTATATAAGTATATATTGCATCTTGAATAGGTTTATAAGAAAGTCATGTCAAGAACAAAACTATTGGCTCGCATACGACACTACATTAGTCCATGTGTAGCAAAGACGATCTATAGAGTAATGATTTTGCCACAGATGCTGTATTGCAGTAACATTACGCTTGGAATGTCAAACACACAAAAGCTACAATTTGAAAGAATCAGGAAAAGAGTTTCCAATATCATCAACGGAAAGAGTCAAAGAGTAAATCTACCCACTGTGAGCCGTGCAAGAAATAGAAAATGAGTAATCGAAGTTTTTAAATGCCAAAATGGACTAGCACCACGAATTTTTAATGAATACTTCAAAATAATTCAACATCAAAAAGATACTCGTGGAAATAGCAGTAGTCTATTCTATGAAAAACTATTCAACAAGCTGCCAGATGTGTTGAAAAAGGAAAGATCTTTTGTATTCAAAGGACGATGCAATGAACTTGATTGGGATGTTTAAGCTTTTATTGTTACATCGTAAGTCCGTAAGTAAATATACTTCATTTTCTAAGTATTTTAGTTTTTAGTTTCAACAGATCCTTCACTGATGGCAGCTTTTAAGCTGACCAAGTTATCCAGTATAAATATATATTATTATCATTATTATTATTCCGTTCCACCTATTTTATTTTTTGCAGAAGGAACAAACCTTGGACCAGTCCTGATTTTATTTCATTTTAGTTGCTTGTAGTTTCTATACTATGCTTGTTATTTATCCTTTTCATTGTTAAATAGTTCAGGCTAGCCAATTACAAATTACCTTGTAATAGTGAGATTTGTAATTGTAGTTTAATTGAATAAAATCAACAGTTTAAAAAAATTTTTATATAGTAAAGACTAAACTAAAATTATATACTTTTCCTCAGCGTCAACGTTTCGATATAATATCTACATGAGTACTGACGAAGGTTACATAGAACCGTTTACGCTGAAGAAAGGCAAATAATTTTGATTTAGCCTTTTATATATGTATGCTATATAATGTATATATATATATATATAATATATATATATATATATATATATATATATATATATATATATATATATATATATATATATATATATATATATATATATATATATATATATATAGAATAAACCACAAATATACTATCCTTTAAGTAAACGTTTCGATCAGAATCTTCATCAGTACTAAACTTACAATGACATTGGGCCTGCTTAAATTACCTACATAACAATGGGGTCACAATTGATATTACCTAAGGGGGACCTACCTATTAACACCTCATGATAAATTAAGAATACATTATATGGCCCTCCCCATATAATGTATTCTTAATTTATCATGAGGTGTTAATAGGTAGGTCCCCCTTAGGTAATATCAATTGTGACCCCATTGTTATGTAGGTAATTTAAGCAGGCCCAATGTCATTGTAAGTTTAGTACTGATGAAGATTCTGATCGAAACGTTTACTTAAAGGATAGTATATTTGTGGTTTATTCTATTTATGTAATTTATATACGTTGTGGATGCGGCTTAGGTTTAGTTTGTATATATATATGTATATATATATATATATATATATATATATATATATATATATATATATATATATATATATATATATATATATATATATATATATATATATATATATATATATATATATATATATATATATATATATATATATATATATATATATATATATATATGTATATGTGTGTGTGTGTGCTTGTCAGTGTCTGTGTCTACGTGTATATTTCCATTTATGTGTATGTACCTCAATTCATGAAAACTTTGTTAACATCTAATTTTCGCCCAGCAGAGCGGCGCGAATAATTTATTGCGCATATTGCTAAGCGAAATGTGATGTTTGCGAAAGTTTCCTTTCAACAGTTGCGTGAAAATTAGATTGTGCGAAATTGCAAATAAGGAAAAACAAGAGTATCTGCATGTAAATCGATTTTTCAATGTTTCATGTCATTGTCCGTTTATGCGTCATAACTATAGTTCATGCGTCATCACTAGCTTATAATATCTTATTGTAGAACTAACGTGGCAAATGTAAAAAATACCTATAGAGTTGCAGATGAAGTGTCTCATATTGTTTTTTGTCACCATGGTGTGTGTGCGAAAATTAGATATGCGAGAAAATTGAATGCGCGAAATTCAAACTCGCGGTAGAATTTCATAAATTTAGGAGTGTCAATTACTACTGGACGAGTAAATTGAGGTAGTTATCTTTCTTGACGTGAATCATTAACATAGATCTGTACGAAAAAATAAAGTGGAAGCAACATTAATGGTGTGTTTCTTAAGAATGGGAATTAATTCTGTTAGTTCTCTTAGCGCGTTCATAAAAGCCACTCTGGAGTACATGCTAAAGTCTGCGTTGTGAATGATGACTCTGATGCAGTGTCTAGAACAAAGAATAAAATACAACAAAAACAATAAGATATCATTCAAAGTCACACACAACGATCGAAATCGCAACAACAATCGCAAAAAATTACATTGAAATTCAAACGTGGAACCAAAGGGCGCAATCCTGAAAACTGTGACAAGGAGGAACTTGACACGAATGGAAAAGATAGGTTACCTTCCAATTCTCTGCGTCGTTCACTGTAACAGAATCCGATTTTAAATGCCTCAGTATATTAGCACATGATTTACCTCAAACAACTTCTCGATGATCTACTTTTCTGCTATATATGCAACAACTCTAGTTAACTATCTACCTAAAGATCCATAGAGTTTGATGAGCTACAAATGATTAAATATATTTTTATTGCTGTCTGAAAGCTTTTTCAGATCTGAATCATCCAAAACATACGCTACGTCCATTTCAGCTAAACACTGTTTACGCGAATGCTATCAATGCATTACAATCTTTTCTATTTGTTCCTTAAAAGTTTTTAATCTCTTACGTTTATTGATGAAGAACAGTCTTCTAGATAAGCCCACAACAATGCACTCAACTCTTTCGTAATATGGCTCAACTCTGTCATAATACGGCCATCACATCCAGTAGCTTAATATCTCTATTTTCCTGACTTGCAGGAAACATTTATTCCAATTCCCAACAGGTCGTCTTAACTTGCTAATTGTCTTCTCCAGTAGTGCCTTTTCTAATACATCTGAACAAAATTACTGAATATGAAATTACAGCTATGTGACTCAACTGTAGCTAGGGTAGAATTAAAATGAGTGAACTATCTTACCGAATGTCTATAGAAGTATATGATCTCGTTGTGAATGAAATACATTGTCATTCTCATCACTTGGGTCATTATTTAACATATCAACATATTCGGAGCGAGATCTTTCCTCAATTAGCTTCTTCAGGCTTGAAATATTCTCATAGCCCTCCTCGTCTGACCTAAGGAATAGCAAGTAACTGTTATGCTCTTTTTTTTTCTATTCAAATACGAATATTTACAATATGTCTTACATTAACTATACCTATTCTAATTACTATACAAACACTACAGGTACGATACCATGGGGAGCAAGAAAAAATGACTACTCCATGGCCAATACAAAAAGACATGCAACATTAAACTAACATACAACTACATTACAACGATTAGAACTAATGGAAAATGCATTAGAATCTGTCCCACATCATATGCCAGGCAAGGGCTGCGATGACGAAAGTCACAGGCGCAACTTTCAATGAGCGATAAGGCATGGGGAAAAGTCATCTGTATCAAATTCCAAATGACCATATCCGCAAGAAACTCTTGAAAATATTGGCAGAACTAAACAGATAAAGAAGCAGAGGAATTGATAGCAAACGCCCTGAAATTCGTCAAAGTATATAGGTCAAGAGACAACGTTCATAAAGCCAAAAAATCAGAAGGATCTTATAATCAAGTTCGCATGTACATCCTGAAATATTTGAAGAACTTAGCAAATTCGGCAGTCAAATCTCGCAAGAGAATACAAAACTTGCATAACAACGCAGTACCTATATGTAAGAGAAATATATCGAGTAATTCAAATGATACAATGATCATCAAGTGGCTGGTATCAAAATACCTACTACTGACTCTTATGAAGCGCTCAGCTTTCGTGGAACAAAGTAGCAAATAGAGAAACACGAACATGGAAAATTTAATCATAAGTTCTCCCTTTGGCAAAATGAAATGACTGATTTTTAAACGGCCTCCCTAAGGCTAGAACAAGGTATCTCTAAATGAAATTTCACCAGTGGACGAAGCTCACGTGAGGGTCCTACTCCATTCGTAGCCTCGTTCGATCTGTGTACCTAAAGAGAAGTTGTCCAATTGGGCCTTAATGTTGTGTTCAGTCCATTGACAGACTGATTTGTGACCATATACATTCTGCGCAACGACGACATTATTAAAAAAAGAGCCCAAGCCAGTAGGTCGGAAACTAGAATGACCCAGCAATGACCCAGCAGTGACAATGCCAAACGATCAGTGGCTTAGCCAAGTGGGCAAAGGGTAGCGGTAACCCCCCACCCCAATGATCAGAGGTATGGTGTCTGGAAAAATTACGAATCTGAGAAAATATCTGGAAAAAATAGCTTACGATTTTAAACCTTGAACAGACTACCGCACTGACAGTTGAAGTTCATTTTCATTTAGCGCTGTTTAATGAGAAAAGACGTATCTCCATTTGAAAAAGGGTGTGTTCCTAAGATTTATAGAGCATGGTCAAAAATTTGTTTCGAGTACATCACCACCGGACACATAACCTTCTTTCACCCCTTCTCAACGTCTGGCTTCTACCGTTGTAGGAACCAACAAATCCCTCTTCATCTGTTGCTGAATTCAATCCTCTGCCTTCCCCACCAATAAAATGACCGTTACGCCACCGTAAAAGATCCCTGGCCACAATTCCATACGACATTAGGATGAAATATCCAAAATGGAAGAATATTTAAGAGCTAGTTGCTATTCCTACGCTGAGTACAGTGTTGTTACGCGACTCGAACCTGTATAAATTTGATTAAAAAATGTGGATATTGATACACCGATCTTACCCAGTACTTCCTTCACAACTATTGATGGAAATCTTGATTGTGTCTCTGCTTTCTAGATCTTTTTCAGCACCAGACTCTGAGTTAACGTATTCACTTGTGGATTGTTTCTTCGATTCGGGTGAAGGTAAACTCTCCAGTCTTAGGTAAGTAGCATTCTGAGAAAAAGAGTGAGTAGGCATTGTCAAAAGCGACTGGAGGTATAATAATATAAGAACAATAATGATATGAAATTGTCTAAAGTTGGTTATGTATAGTTTGTGTAAATAAAACTAATTAATACCAGCTATATACAATAACTACTTAAATATGAATATATATGTAGAAGATTGTCATTATTTACAAATTTGGCTGTTGCAGTCCTCTCCAGCCCAACTTTTATACGTTTCTTAAAACAGCAGACGGAGGTCGACATTTACTATCGTTTTGAAAGCAGTTCCACAAGATGATAGGTATGTACAATGGATGCGCAAATTTCCCGTACATTGAGGGCTTGTGTTTGCTTAGATTTCCTTTGACATAGAAAATACGAAAACTCAAAAAAGTAAAAAGAAACTCTGCTTTACGTATATTCCTTTTTATACTATGTTAGACACAGACAACGGTAATCTTTTTAGAAGGAAATCACTCGTTCGGTAGAAAAGACTTGAATGAACCATTGGCATCATTCATTGTGAAAAAAACAACCCAGAGTCAGCAGAGCAGAGACTCAATGAATTCAAACTTTAGCTCTTATCAACTTCTTTACATTACTCCCTACGGATGACAGTATCTACTACCTTCTTTATTGTAAGGAGATTTGAAGTTTTCCAAACATAATTTCGGTATTGCTGCACAACACTACGCGGTTCAAATCAATTCTAAAGGGAATTCCGTCAATTAAATCTAGTGGAAGAACTATGTGTTTCCAATAAATAAAAAGACAATATAACACAGCTAAATAAGTATAAGGACGCTTACTATATCAGCAAACTCTTCAATTATATTGCGAATTCTCTCGTATATCTTTGAAAAAACAGGACGCATGTCTGGTTCTTCCTCCCAACAGTCAACCATGAGACTGTAAAACTCATCGGGGCAACTTTCAGGCTGCTCCATCCTTTTATTACTCCTCAAGAAGCCCAAAAATTCATCAGTTGATACCCCGGGATATGGAGATCCACCAAGGGTGAATATTTCCCAAAGAACGATTCCATATGACCAACTAGAAGGATAAGAAAATTTAATAACTTAATATCATAATTGATGATCGCTTGTTCCGAAATGTTATACTGAGTCTTTTTATTCATTAACCACTTTATAGTACGAATCTTTTTGGCATATACAATAACTGATTTTAGGGGAAAAGAGGGGGGTAAATGTCCATCTGAAGTAGATTATTTGGCACTTTGGTATATAGTTGGGCGACTCTAGGAGCTAAAACATGGAAAGTCGGCAAATTTGTTTTATAACAGTCGGCAAATGTACCGCCGATACTTCCCATAATGATTTATGAAAATCTTCAATTTGTATTTAATATATAATCATATACATATATGCATAAATATTTATATACATACATATATATATATATATATATATATATATATATATATATATATATATATATATATATATATATATATATATATATATATATATATATATATATATATATATATATATATATATATATATATATATATATATATATATATATATATATATATATATATATATATAGGTGCTAGCTACTGATTGCATATGTATATACATATATAAAATACACAAAGATCAACAGTGATCAATTTCAAGCAGCTCTGAATGAAGAGCATGTAGGCTCAGGAACAGAAAAAACGCTGGGTGTCAATTCAAGGCATTTATCGATAAGAGGAAACTTAGCTAATACCACCAGATGTAGGCTATAATATCTTTCATGTCCCTAAACAGTCAAAAGTTTGAAGTTTATTCAAATGAGTTTCATTCACTAAGCTTGAAGCCTTATGTCGGAAACTTTGTATAACAGCACCAGGCCACCTAACTACTAAGATGAAAACCGAGGCCATTCTGACAAAAATTGTGCATAGAGTATGTAATTAGGTCTAGCACTATTACCTCATTAATATTGCAAAAGAAGAGATAAGCCAATTTCAATCATAATAATAGATCAGATTTCATCTGTAGATCAAGGTATTGAAATTAAGAATTCTCGATATTGCTAAAGCATGCTGGTGATAGGACGCATGTGTTAACTGTTAACAGCGAAAGAGGAAAGAGTTGGGGCTCACTAAACTGACCAATCAAACTAATTTATATGTACGTTCAACCAATCAAACTAATTTATATGTACGTTCAGTGCAGAGCAACTGCCACTCCATAGTGATAGCCTGAAAACCAAACTGATACTGAATTTCAATTTTGTGTTTGATGCCTTCAATATTCAAAGATGTCATATAACCTGGCCGAAATGGCATTTTGTGGATACAATGTTTAAGCCATCAGACAATGCAAACGAAAAATCCAATAAACCTGTTAAGAGTCGGAAAACCTGAAGTCTTTATAAGCTCGAAAAGAGAAGCTGTGACAGCTGAATAGTTTTATTTGGTTCCCAATGATATAAAGCAGATTTTCTCTTGTGCATGAAGTTGCAATCTAAAATTGCAGACCAATACTTGAATAGGTATTAGGGGAAAACTTTCTTCCCATAAAGGCGCCAAAGTAAAGCTCGTGGTAGGGCTATGCATATATCAAGTACATAAAACGTACGTATGAGCAATGGAGGAAATCATGTTAAAGATGATTCTTACACGTCACTTTGGCTTGTATATATGGCATCGACTATAGATTCTGGTGCTGTCCATTTCAAAGGCAGAACTCCCGAAGATTGCTTGACATAAACCTCGTCCCTGTATATATCTCGTGACATACCAAAATCAGCAATTTTCACCACAAAAGCATCATTGTGATCCTTTGACACTAATATATTACGAGCTGCCAGATCTCTATGGACACACTGAAACAAAGGTGTAGTAATGTGAGAGATTATTATTATTACAGATATTTAAAGAGGGTACCCTTTTAGCGGCAGCTGCTTTACAAGGGGCCTTCCATCTAAATACAAAATACACTGTTCTACTAAATAGCTAAAATTAAACCTAATTACAATAGAAATAGCTCATAAAACGTAATATTTACAATACGTGTTTGCTAAAAATACCTAAATAATATCAAAAACGCTAAAAATACTACTTTTAAAGTTGGCAAGGTTAGATTCCCTCTTTGACTTATCTCCGTGGTGAAGAGTTTTATGCTCGATAGCAGGAAATTTAGAACTAGGAGGATATATCCTTAAGTGCCAATAATACTGTTATGAATAAGGGTCTTAAAACAACCATATACATACAACTTCAAAGGTTTAAGTGATTACATTGCCTTTAGTGCGAAAGTCAATTTGCAAGCTATTGTACAGTCAAATAGCATAGCCTCCAAGTGTTTGAGACCTCTGACGAGGTCTGTTTTCTCCCAAACGAGCTGACCAATTAGCATGCAAAATGGACCTAAATGTAGCTGTGAAACACATTTATGGTGAGAATCCTGCATGATGATTGGTCAATTAATTTGGGAGAAAATACATCTGATCAGATTCTTAAACATTTGGTGGCTATGATCTGATGGTAAACTCTTCTGAGCGCACTGGGCAGAGGAGCTTCATCGTTGGCTCCAAAACTCCAAAATTAAACATGTTGTGAGATAATACACGAAGGAAAACGACTACGGCTTTGACTTTTTTCAAGACATGTTTCGGCTTGGTACTTAAACTATCATCAGTTGAAATGACTAAGATAACGCTACAACGTCATTTCAACTGATGGTGGTTTGAGTACCAGGCCGAAACATGTCTTGGAACTTTAAAAGCGTAGTCGCTTCTCCTCGTGTATTATCTGACTTCATAATATTGAGAAATTTTGGAAAACATGTTGTATAATTACACAGTCGTTGGACACACTGCTTTAAACGCGTATCGGAGTGGGATTCAAACCGTGTACACCTTGGTTGTAAAGTAGAACTCAACAACCAGCCTGATTGATTCTGCAGACATATTTTCTGATTATATTCCTTAAGATCGAAATTCAACACAATTCATTTCTCGGTCTTTGAGTTTAAACCAAATCGTAAATAGTAATGATGTCCCGTACCTTTTTTGAAGCCAAAAAGTCCATACCACGAGCGATTTGATATGTGAAGTTAGCAAGATCAAAGTATGTACAAACAGAATTGAACCCGTCTTCAGCCCTTTGCCATGATGGTTGAAATATATCCCTCTTACTTCGTAAGAACGATGACAAATCACCATAAGGACAGTACTCAAGTATCACACAAAGTTTTCCAGATTTGCTGCAGGCTCCTAATAAATTAACAATATTTTGGTGTTCCCCGACATGAATCAAGATCTTCAGTTCAGAAGCCAAGTCTTTATATTCTGATTGCGTAGCATCAGCTTGAATAGATGAGACGATTAACTAATTAATTCAGTAAATTAAATTTCTAAATAATTATCATCATTTTACATATACTGCTTCAAAAAGATTGAGAATAAAAATCCATGGTTTGATTTTCACAGTTATGCACACAAAAGCGCATATAAGAATCTCCATTTAATAACAGTCCACAGCATGAAATTGTAAATTTTGATTTACATTAATTAGAGCACTATCAGCCTTATATTCTTACTAGGGTCTTATAAATGCTCTGATTTTTTATCCACTGAGAAATAAAAAGTCCGCCTGTTTACCAATCATCCCTTTTCGTTGATGCTCCACAAAGATAACATACGTAGCTGATAGTGAACAAGCACATCTCAAAACCATAGGGCCATAATGTGCGCAATTTTACTATCACTGTAGCAAAATTTTAAAAAATTCATCATTCTATGCAAGTACCATTATAATAAACAAGCATTTAATAAACATGAAACTCCAATCAGCCAAAAATTAAGCAAGGTTTAAGAAACACAAGCAGGATGGTCCTCAACAGTAAACTTGAAGAAACCGTGTTTGAAAGAAATTTTTTCGTAAACTGGAAACAAAACATAAGCAACATCCGTCTCTCAAGTCATTATAGCTAAATAAATTTCTTGTCTCACAGTTGCCTGCTTGTTATAGGGAATTTCAAGAACTTTAAAAGACACTAAAGAGGCATTTACGGCTGAATCTGACAAAATACCAAGAAACATCCAGCCTGAAAGTAGAAAATCTATGCCTTATGTAAAAAGTTCATACTATCACTATCAAATACACACACGAGACTACTGTGTAATAAATCAACTCCTGCAAGTGTACTTCTCATAATAGTAAAAAGCAACAAACAAACTTATCACAAACTGACAACTGACTGATACTGACAAGTGACTGATACTGATAAATGACTACTCTTGAGTACCTAATATATGTACTCCTGCATAGTAATTTTTTGAAAAAATATACCCAGGGTACCCTTATTCCGGATCCCCGGTATATTATTTTTCAGTCTGTAATTCGGTCGATCATTCAGCAACATGAAAAGTCACGCTTTTCATCTTATTTAGAGCTCATACGACTTGTGAAACATAGAGAATGCTTTTCAGTCGACTGACTGTACCAAAAAGAGTCCCAAAATCAATCAAATCAGTGCAAAGCGACAAGGAAGCGGATGGTTTGAGACAACCTGTTTGCTGTCGATATTTTCAAGCCTCCTCAGGAGAGCTTTACATTGCCATTCTCTACAGTGATACAGCTCCTATATGTTAAGGTGTATCAAATTATGATACCAGAAGCAAAATCCTAATCTCAATAGAGCAGTAAAATCTGTCGAAACAAGTACAGATAGAAAATATAGAACCATAAGCAGTGGTAACATTAAATTACCTTTCAGTGTCTTTACAGCAACTTTTGACAGCTCAGTATCATTAACCGTTTCAATATTGCTGTAATCACTAATGAAGCTGAACATACGTGAAAACCGCTTCTTTTTAATCGGTGACATACAAATTGCTCTGGCTCTGAACTCTAATATTCCTTGTGCTTTTGCAAGCCACACTTCTCCAAATGCTCCTTTGCCAATGGGCTCCAACAAGAATATTTTGTCTCTAGGAAACTCCCATTTTGGATCATAAGGCATCTTATGAGATTGTTCCTTCAGTAACAAGTCGGAATCAAACTGTAATGAAAAATGTATTGAATCGAACAACTTCTCAATAACCAGATCTTGGTTTCAAGGCTTTAGTGACCGTATTGGAATCAAAAGGTGCGTGTTGTGTGCATATAGTGAAGAATTATCTCCAATCTGTTGTCTTTTCTTTTCGATTCTGGAAACTTATAAAATAAGCCAGGTTTCCATTTAAAGGAAGTTTATTACCTATACCAGAAGTCCTCGAATTGAGCCCCCACGAAAAAGACCCCCTCGAATAAGCCCCATACCAGAACTGCAAATTCTCGATTAGCCCCCAATCCCATAAGACCTTGATAAAGACTAATGCTAAAATTTAGACTGTTCCTTAATATTATGCCGATGTGACCTTGTTCCCTTAATTTTGATGATAAGTTTTATATGCAACATGTGGTATGTAATTTTATAAGCCCCCTTGAATAAGTCCTCCCTCGAATAAGCCCTCCCTCGAAAAGCCCCACCCAAAAAGTATCAAAATCACCATTGATTTTAGGGAAGATTAATCTGACAGAAGACTTGGTACTGATCACTGGCCACGGGCTAGGCCTAAGCAAATGTTGGTCCTTATCTTGGTAATACCATGGAACAGATACCGGCCTCTTGAATGCAAATACTTCCAGTAGGAGAAAGCGTATCTTTAAAGCTATCATTCATGTCCTCAGTCATAGGTATAACCTGTATAATACATCAACTATTTGTACGTTAGTGCTATCTACTGCAAAGAATAGACGGAGAAAGATGACTCCGATGCTTCTAAACAGGAAACTACTTCATATGAGCAGCAGTAGTTAGGGAATTACATGCTTGTCTAATATACTTTTCAAATTTTCTGAAACTAACTACATAAATGATGGTGCATTTTTTATATTTGATATCAATTGTTGGCATACAATTCGTATAATGCGCAGCTTCCCAAGATGGGAAGGAATTCGCGTCGGAAGGAAACTGAACACTTATGGATGCATAGTAATCTACCATCCACGATCAAAAAATAATTTACTTCAAGACAAGCTCTGCGTAACATGGCCCTTCCAATAAAACCGCTCTTTTAATTTTGGGATCGGCTGGATTTTTCCTTTTTCCCTTACTTCTGATGCACTAATAGAACTGGTGATATAACGGCACCATTTCTGGATTGTAAACGAAACACCTAAAGACGTCAGCTATTGTCAATCCAAAGATAGTTGCAGTCTACTTTGGTGCGGGGAGTCTCTGTCATTGCATTTCGCAAAAGGAGGAATGATTACAAATTATGGAAATGGAGTCTAGTAGTATGATGAAATGAACTTCAGGGAACGTATTTCAACCATGTTAGAAATTCACATTGGAAATTCTGAAATACAATTTCTAAAGCACTGAGGCAACTGGCAGCTATCGGCAACCATACCAATTCAATTTCCAAGGCAAATACAAGAATAGATATAGAAAACAACTGTACCTCAAAATGCAGATTTGTCTGAAGGTAGGGGCCATATCTTTTGAGCAATCTTCTCTTGTAACCATAAGCGAGCAACAATACAAACAAAATCAATATTATGCTCAAACTAACAACAATTGCCAAGATTTTTCGTTGAACAGCCATAGATCCAATTGCCTCTTCCCTACCTTTTGAAGAAAATTATCCATTATTACTAAATAGCTATAAAACAGAACACTTCATGACTGTGTTGGAGACTCTTACAGTCATCAAAGGCTATGTTCCATTAATTGATAAGGGGGCAATTTTGATTCGGTCGATAGCAACACTAAGGCTACGGTCTTCTACACAATAACAAACTGGAGAGTATATACTCAAGTGAACACCACGATTTCATAAAGATCAAGGTACAGGGGAAATGCTGCCAGAATAGGCGAAACAGTTATGTTCAAAACAGGCCTTCCAGCTACAATTCAAGGATTCTTTTAAGAATGTATGCTCTTTTAATGCCATATTCTATGCTATCTTACGACAGAGTCTCGTGGACTTTATGCTATTTTCCTTAAATTTCATGCCATTCTATGCTAACCCATCGGATTGTTGTCAACAAAGCCCATACAAATCATATTTCCCTTAGTGTGGGGTCAGGATATAAATATGAATAAAACTAGCTTTGTGAACAGAATATTTATAAAATTTTATGCTATTTTATACTAAATCGGCACATTTTATTAATTTAAAAAATCCATAATAGACCTAAAATTTCATGCTTCTTTTGTATTTTATGTTTTCTGGGAGACCTGCCAAAAGCAGCATAACAATATTAGAATTACGTCTTGGTATTATGAGACTTAAATTTAAATAAATAAATAAATGCAAATTTAAATAAATAAGCTATAAAAATTAGTTTTATAATGATGATGATTATGAACAAAGTTTTAAATTTATTGCTGAATATCCTTTGCTATGAGGAGCATTTGAAGTACACAGATGAGAGTATCTGTTATTAACGATTCAGGGTAACTTTTCGATACATCACTAACCCTTCCAGTGCACGGTTATGTTTTCCGAGTCGTAACCAGCTTCATTAGATGCCCGGCATCTGAAGAGAGCAGTAGATTTTGATGGTGGGACGACAAGTGTGCTTGTGGTGGTAGAAATGGAAGTATTTGGTACGACTCTGATCTGAAATAAATAGTATCGACACTAATATAACATTGTTAACAATTTTCATCCAACCACACCCAACAATTCAAACGACTAAGGCTCACGTGGAAAAATACCAGCTCTCGGGAATAAAATAATGAGAAAGCTATCAAGAACTAATGTCTATAAATTTTAGAGTTTCGCATAAAGTCAATGCCTATCAGGTACCACAGTTCATAGAAAGTATAAATACCAAAATGTACTCTTAGGTTCCTAGTACACGGGGAGGGTAGGGTCGGAAATATTCCCAAAACCTAGCAAATAGAGATTCTTAATAAATGGAGGAGGGGGTTGGTTGGAAACATTTTGAAATCCAATAAAAATCTAACTGTTTACTGGGCTTCTGATAAACATCAAAAGGCATATTCACGTGGTGAAAGAAATACTATCACTTGGTAAAATAACAAATTTCTTTTCTCAAGGAAAAAAATTCCAAACCATTATTTATTCCTCGAAATTTAAACCTTCAGCCAGGCTGCTGTTAAAAACAAACCAGCCAATGCTATGGTTTATTTACAAAATCTTCCTAGCTTGTTTGCCAATAGAATGTGAGTGGTGGAATGCATGTGAAACTCTCATCTGAGGCTGAGCATGTTCTTACAGTGTTCTCGTTTCTTTTGGCAAATCGAGCCACAGTGTTCGTAAAAAGTGTCTTCACTTAAAAGAAAAGGGTACTGTACATAAACTTATATATAAGGAGTAGTTTGTCTACCTTTTCAAACTCCTCTGACCATTGATTTCCAGCAAGACGAAACCAAGAGAATTTTGGTGATGGGTTCGCTCTTTCAACAGTGCATGTCAATTCAGCTTTCTGATCTACATCTACAACTATTCCAAAGTCGTGACTAGACGACGCAGCTCTGGCAATAGTTGGGGGTACTAGACAAAATTGTATAAGTATATATGAGATAGAATCAGCTTATCTGTCCCTCAAGAATCCCAATTATCTATGATTTACAACAGTAGTAAAACAATAGTGTAATATAATGGTACAACAACGCAATGTGATAAAACATTGCACAATACAACGTAACATAACATAATGTAATATTATGTCCAAGTAAATGATGATGGATGCGCAACTACAGGGGGTCCACGGGATCCAGATCCCTGCCCTATTCTTTCAAAAGCATGAAAGTGCCCTTTTCTAGGAAGCATCGAGCCTTCCCACAACTCCCCCCTAGACCACTTAGGAGACAGGCAATCGTCAGTCCCTAAAAAATCGCCTTGGCTACGGCCTATTCAAAGTAGGAAAAATATTATGCCAAATTGTATTCTATTGAAGTAAAATTTTTATGAGCCTTCATATGTGGACTAGACCCATGCCCTCGAAAATTCTAAGTTGCGCGCCTGTCATGACTATAGTATATAATACATAATACCAGGCCTGCATAATACCACATTATGACGAGAGTACTATGGAAGAACTCCACGACTTTAAAGAACTCCGTCATACGAACTGAGCATTTCACGACTATCAACGAGACAAAAGCACGAAAAATTTAAAACCAAACAAGCCGTTGGGCTGAACTGACTTCTAAAAATCAAAACAACGACTAATATCGCTACCTATAGAAAAAAACCTTTCACAAATGTCTTTTCTACCTAAAATAAAACTTGGGGAACGATATATCCTAAGAAGGGTTTTCACAGCAACAAAATATTGTTACCACCAATGTGCCGATTCCGTCTGATCATATTCGACCATACCCAAGCAAGCCCCCAGAGAATACAACGAGATGGAGCGAGCGGTTTGAGACAGGCTTCTATTGCTGGTTGGGCCAGGGATATCAGATTCCAATCGATTAAACTCTGTCAAAATGAATAGAAGAAAACTGACTTACCAACAATCTGTATGTTGACAAAAGAGCTGTTACTTCCTTCAGAGTTAGTTGCTATGCAAGTGAAATGTCCATCATCATCAGGGTACTTTGGGTCCTCTATTATCAAAGGACAACTTAAGCCCTTTTGACAAGATTTAAGTTGAACACCATCCTTGTACCAGCCAATAGATGGTTTTGGTGAACCACCAATAGCAACACATATTACTGTTATTGCACTACTTGCCTCTTTAGATTTCAATGAGCTTGGAGAGACTCTAACCAGTGGTATCTTTGGCTCTAATTAAAACAACATTGTTCGTGTGAGATGAAACATCCTCACTAGCTGTTGTACAGTTTAATGGTTTTTATATGTGTAATACAACCCCTGTCTTGAGCAATGCTCGACTCTCATTCACAGACTATAATGACTCAGAAACCGGCTGTTGTAGATAGAAAGAGCTCATCTGATCCCTTGACCCTTTTTGTCTAAAGTAGGGGTGACTAGGTGTCAATTGGCAAGCCATGTAGCCAATCGAACGCACTATTCTTCATATATCGTGACGTCACAGAATAGATAGTATTCTGTAGTGAAGTCGTACGCGTTAGGTTATAAAGTTAGGCTCACCTTTCGGTCGCTATACGACATTTCATACTCTGATGAGCGTCGGACAAAACAGTAATTTCATATACTAAAGAACGCTTCCATTCTTCTATGCAATACCCGACAGCCTTTAAATTTCACTGAAGAAACTGCAACTCCCAATATTGTTTCAAAAACCGATCAAAAAGCATTCCTTGCAAACAAGCCGCAGTAACTAGAAATGTTTGGTAACAGCATTTTAAGCCAACTGTTCTGAACACAACAAACTTTCAACATTTGAAATCATACTTTCAGTCGTTTTCACCAGCAATTACGTCAACAAAATAGGTTACAAGCAGTGCTGGACACGTGGCTGTTTATTGGGGGGGGGGGCAGACCACGGAAAACAGAAGAGAAGCGTCGAGGACAACCTATAGTAAGGCCAACACACCATAACCTTTTGATTCCGTTGTAAACCTATTGGGGACAGCCGCCCCCTTTGCTCCCTTCTATCCGCCATTGCTGGCAATCCTGTGACACCTATATGTTACAAAAATATGGATAAACAAAGGGGGATGAAAGATGTGTTTGGATCTTTGGAAACTCCACACCATTATAATATTCCTTGAAGCGTAAATGCTGTTTTGCCCACTAAATGTGTAAACCACCCAGAATCAAGATGACGTACTGAGAGTATCATATGGTTTACTGCCTGAACGGACAAAGTGATTAGTGAATGAATGGACAAAAACATGCGAATAGTATGAATATGCAAAAGCGAATAGAAAATAAGTTCATACGCTTAAACCAAGCAATAAAACAAAGCGCTTGCTTAATTATTCAAATGAATGACTTTGGGTAGAGATCATTCTGCACTCTGCTCAGCTACGGGATATCGAAATACTGAATTGCTAAAAACTCTTTTCGAGGCCAACATCTCTGGAAAGCCGCGAATAACTAAATTGAATAAATGCTTTTTCGGCTATCGTAAAGGACTGCTATAACAAATGGAGTGGGCTGAAAACTTTCCATGCTGAACTACGCTTTGGTTCTATTCCCAATTGTTTTGCAATACAGGTATTTGAAAACCAAATGCAAATACTGAGGATTAAGCAGCTAAGCAAAAGCTATCCAAGCATTCACAAAACGATATGAAAAGGTAAAGAACAAAGCCAGTTTTTATCATAAATCAAAATCCTACAAATCCTCCAAGCTTCTAGATTTGGTCAAGGTTTGCAGAAATCTACAAGGATGGACAATTCCTACTCTGTATGGCTAATGGAAATTATAACATACCTCAATTAAATTTTCCATATAGAAACCCTATTAAAATGATTCGTACGATTTTCAGTATTCATTCAGTCATTCATTCGATTATTCATTCGCTCTTTCGAACAACTACTCTATGTGAACATTATAATTTAAATTAAATAGTCCTTCAAACATTAATACGAACATCTAGTTAATTATCCATTCATTTTTTATCCATTTAGTCACTTTTCCATCCATTCATTTAGCTTTTCATCAGTTTTTCCTACACATTTCATTCAATGATGAATTGGGCTCAATAAAGAAGCAGTCACTATCTATGACCGGGGTGGGGTCTGAAGAGAAAATGGCGGGGTGACTGATAAAGTAAGCTGTGGTAGGTGGGGTAGCAGAATAATTTTTGAACACAGGGGTAATGTAAAAACATATACCATATTTAAGAATAAATGCAGCCTTGTTTCACTGTTTTCCTTCGGTGGAGTAAAGAAAATCTGACTTTTTTGAGAGCACATAATATTTTCTCTTCAGTCCCCACCCCGGCCATAAATAATGAGCCAGTAAGAATGTACTTACTTATGAAGTTAAGTTAATTGCTAAATGCCACAGGGTTGTTATGTAGTCCCATACTCCCTGTGGCATGTTTGCAATATGTTGTATTGTACTTTGATTATGAGCATATATATACAAAAAACAAAAATATACTTCCTAGGTTTTAAGCTTAGCAATATCAGGATAATGACATGTACCAAGAATATAGTCAAGGGCTCAAATTCAAATTACAAACCTTTGAAAGTCAATTGGAACCAAGCAGCTGTGATTGGGCCATTGGGTACTTGTCGTTCACATATATATGTGCCTTGGACACCAAAGTCTGCATTTTGTATTTTGAGCGTCTCTTTGTCATAACCCGGCGTGCTTTCTCTTACTACCATGGGGTTCTGGAGCAAATATTTGCCAGTTGCGTTTTGCAAATACCAATTAATATATGAAATTTCTGCTGTTCCATACCCATTCGCTTGACATGCGACCTCGAAATTGTCACCCTTTTCAAGTGTTACCTCAGTTATATTTGGCAATATTGTGACCTGTTCAACTTGCTCCCCTGTAAAATATGAATGTCTAGAGATTACTATATGAAATCATGTGAGAAAACAATGCAATGTGAACATCTTTCGAACAATTTTGGCTTGTTACGAGGCTGACAGGATCTGCGAATAAATTCTAAAGGCAAGTGGGCAACAATTCACAGAAGCTATCCCATCCTTTCATCATTGCCATCTGCTCGTGATCACAACTTTTCGAACGACAAAGCTCAAGTTAAGACCAAAACGTTCACTTGCAAAAAAGTTTCCTTGTCCCTGAGATGCTAAAACTCCTCCTGTTTCTAATCTCATATACTATAAACTACTGCACATATAATATTTCAACAAGTAAAGCAGACTTGGCAGCAGGGGACGCCGTGGAAGGGAATTCGAGAGGACTCAGCCCCTCTTGCTAACATGAGGAGAGGCTTTGAGGGCTCAGTAGCCTTTCCAACGAGAATATGCTAGTTTGCTGAACTCCGAGTTTGGTAGTATGAACCAGGCCTGTATTACGGTCTTATATATACTTATTTTCAATTATGTTTAACATACATATAACTTTGAGTGCTTTTCAAATTTGAACTGTCAGAATGAAATATTGGGTGTGGTTATGAGTGTGGTTATTGATGTAGTTATGGGTATGGCTCGTAGGACTGGCCTATAGCATAGCTTCCCTTCTTAACTTGTTTCTAGGACGGAAACATTGTGTTCAACAGCATAGCCGCCAAATGTTTGAGAACCCTGTCAGGTCTACTTTCTCCTAAACTAATTGACCAACCATCATACAAAATAGGCCTAGTCTTGGCGTGTGTGGTCAGGATTTTGCATGATGATTGATCACTTAGGTTGCGAGAAAATAGACCTTACCAAACATTTGGCGGCTATACTGTGTGATAGATAATAGACTTTACATGCAACAAAGTTTACCATTTCATTAGTAACTAGATGCAGTGAAATGAATTATGAAAAAGGCACAACAGAATGAAAAGTAAGAAGTTAGATAGTGTCATGTACTATTTCAAAACAAAAGCGTTATTAAACACATGCATCACAACTTTTTCCTGTGATTTCACCATGAATGCTTAAGAAATGCAGCAAACACATCTAGCCTAATATTTGTATCTAATGCGTTACTTAACATGAGTAGTCATTACACAAGCCCAGCTTCAACGGAGAAGTTGTAAATCTACACAATGTTGTTGGAAGAATTGTTTTTATAAAAACAGGATATCTTAGGAATCGCAAAAACTATGATTCTGTAAATCCATTCGTGTGTTTAGGGTTCGACATAGGGATTATTAGAACCCCTTGGCATTAATTATATCAGAACATGTGAATTATACAGGAATCTCCAGTTCACTGGTAAACTAAATGCAATAATATACCATAATTAAGTTGCATCTAAAAGAGCTGTAGAAGAACGTATGTGTAGTAACAACCTGGTTTGATTGTCAGTTCAACTGTGTCTGATTGTATTACATCATTCTGCAGTTTTGCATGACATTGCAGCAAAGCAGCATCTTGTCCTCTACTTGCAATAAATGAGAAGGTATTTCCATCTCTTTGAAGTGTCTCATCGAACTGGCTAGACTGACTGATCCTTCTGCCATCTACCAGCAAAGACACAGTGGCGTTGCAAACGGTAGTACTGCAGTTGATTGTGACATAATCACCTTCATGCACTATCATATACGGACTTACTGCAATGTTAGTGCGAAACCGAAATGGTCCTACAAAATAGTGATGGAGTTGGTTAAGATACTAAATGAGAATATAATTAAATCAACGAAGATTGTTGAAAAATTTGAGGAAACGTCGAACCAACACTCTGATATCTAATGGTCAAAAACGGGCGTTTAACATCTACTGACAAAATTGTGACAAAAAAACCAAAACGTAAGCAAATTCCCAAAGAATTCCTTCATACAGATACAGTATCTATAAATAAAACAAAACTCCCCATAGCATGAATCTGTATGGAATTTGTGACTTTTGCTACCTTTCTCAGAATGTTATCAATCACAGTCACCATTTCTGAAGGTCTTAATTAAGAAAAGTTATCAGAAAAACATTGCTTTAGCTCACATTCTGCTTTAGCTGTCGCTGAAAAGGTGTAACATTCGACTGCTACTGGGCATCTTTTGAGAAAACTGCAAAAGTGCACCAAGCCCAGAGGAGGGCCCCATTCCATTTACACCCAAGCATTTCAGAAAAACCATTGTAAAACTGTACATTTTGCATTGTACGGAGAAGGAAAGAGGTCTCACTGGGCCAAGAGACCACTCAAGATATGCCTAACATATTTTTGTCATGTGACTAGTGCTTGGCACTCTGTTAACAAGACGTACTATTTCAGATAAACGTACCTGCCTGCTATTCAGGTATTATCAGAAGATGAAACAGCTGGATTGTCTGACGACGTTAATTTAGCCAAAAGACTAAGTTCCATAGTACTTCAGAGGACTTCGCAGTTCTGCTCAGGGTCCCCCTAACTTCAAGAATATCAGGGGGCCTGGGCCAGGACCCATTTAGCCCATTGGTAAATGCAACTCTTTCAGCCCTAGTTATTCAAATATATTGATGCAAATGTGTTCTAAACGAGCTGTCTGGCTATAAGGGACTGTGATGATGACAATGATAAGAAGAAAGGAAAATCATTCAACCAGTCACCCCATATGGTGAGGTTTATTTCATGATTAGCCTCAGGTAATCACAAGAACAGGTAATCTCCTCAAACTTCCATTTGACACTAGGACATATATTCAGCGGTTCAATGTATAAAAACTGCCTTTAAATGAATAAGAAGCAACTGTTGGGCATGGAATTTAACATTGAATCTATAATGAAGAGAGCAGATGTTCGCCGTATTTAGAATAATACAGAACAAAGCTGACCGAGTGAGATTTGTAATATAACATTAACCGTTATGGAAACCGAGGAGATTCGAAATGGTCCAACAGCTGCCGAATAAAGATAAAATCAAAAGAATTGTGGATAGAATAAGCTCATTTCAGAGGAAACGCTCTCTGATAAACAGTGAATATAGGAAATTATGGAAGGTGTTATGTAAAAAATCAATTATTCACATGATGAGCGAAAAACTAAAATACACCGTGTGCATTCACGTCTGGAGTTGTTCCTCAAAAGTGCTCTAGGTGCAGCGATAAAAATCTCGCTGTTTGCATCCGAGTAAACTAGTGATAGAAGGCGTCGTGCCACGAAGCTGGCGGTACGAAAAAATAATGTTAAAGTGTGTTACTCAAACTAGCGTACTGTTGAGTAAGCAGTTCTGTTGGAAAATCTTGCTCTACACTCGAGTGCAAACCATCGTTGAAGATTTCACCACACCTTTTCACTGACTGAAAATAGCGATCACCAAGCCGACTATCTAAGCCCATAATGTAACTTACCGCATGAAAAAATTTTCATGAGAATCTTCGCAATAACCACATTACTATCACAACGAGAACAATATCACCATCAGAACTTTTAACTCACAGTCTGTATCAATGGTGAACACTGGAGGGGCAAATGGGGCGGTCAGCTCCAACAATTTTAAAGAACAATAGATTTTTTCGGGTAGTGACTACTAAAAGCATTCATCTGAGCTTCGCCTTAAACACTTGTGACCTGCTTGCCCCCTCCCCAATAAACAACTGGCTATTGGTTCGAATAGCGATAGCGACAATTTTTCGAAAGATTTCATTGAGGAATTGTAAATCCTTAAGATCTTGTGGATCTTGATAAGACGAGATGGATAATCAGAAAATACAAAAATATGTGAAAGTAACGATTTGATATCAATCAAGCATGCATATTCTCCCTCTCTTTTGCAATCTTATCGTAAGTGAATCGTTAGAAAATCTATCACACATTTCGTGCAGAAACAACAGCAGAATACTCACGAATACATCAGAGCACACATCAAACATGATAGAATACATCTTACTGTAATCTTAACATACTGATTTTAGTCAAATGGCCGCTGTCCCACAAAACGAGGCGAAATATTTTCCTTCCCATAGCGTTACTTGTTTTCTATTATATGGCTCTACAAGTTGAGACCAAAGATTTCTCGATACACATACAGTAGACTTAATAGAGGGATTTCAAATTCTACTAGGAGAGATAAAAAAAACGTGGCCCACGAGAGAAGGGCGAAACAATAGTGAGGGGCGTGTCTATGTGCTCAAGCGAGGCATTGACGTACAACAAGGCAGAATTGGGGACTAAGCAGAACTGTTGGTTAATGTGGCATACCTCCATACAACAAAATTTTTCAGATTTGGAAGAAAATTGTTGTTACTTAACCTTGACTTCCCCCAATCAGAACTGTAGACAATCAAGTTGGTTTGAACCATGCTGATGTAAATATTAGAACTTGAAAGGAAATGATTTCATGGAAACAAAGGACATTAAAATAGCCACCTGCTTGTTTTTACGGAAACATTGAATATAAACACTTTGCTCAGACAAATAGACCAGATCCTGCTGCATTTTCTTAGCTAAACAAGTTAGAAGTTGCTGGTGTAGTGTAGTCTTCAGCTATCAAATCTATTAGTCGTGTCTACTGATCGATCATACATCATTCATGTTTACTGATCGGTCGCACAGTCTCTCCCATTCATCCGAATTCAATCCAAAACAAAGATAGGGCAATACGGTTAGTACTTATAGAAAGGGGCTTTTGTAAGCTGACATTCTTACACAGGTCATAAATTACTCGTCAATGCTATTGATTCTTGTATATACATTGCTCACCAATTGTTTGACTGGATGCTCTTTTCACGGCGCCAAAGACCGCTAGGGTCACCCAAAGCCGGCTAGGGTTAGGGTTAGGGGTAACTTGTCGCATACAAAATGAATGGACCAAGTAAAGAATGGATGGATGGAATGGAAGATAGCTTTTTTTGTGCTCTTTGGTCAAGAAACATTGATGTGATTGTCGCTATTGAACAATGATCAATTTCAGGCACGAATAGTTGTATTATCAAACACAAAGGAACATACTCAGATCTCATTGATTCCTCTCAAGCAACATTGAGTGCACCTCTTAGAAAAAAGGAAAATAGCTGTTCTATGGAATGATAAATCCTCGATGTGGGGGCAGAAAAAAACAACTAAATATCAACAACTCTTACATCCGATAAAACAAACAAACAGTATGCATTTTGATAATGCCAGGGAGGTTCCGAAACTCGAAAGGAGACCGGAAAAAACAACTGCGAAAAATCCCATGGAAATGAAGGATTCGAAGTCAGTAGTGAAAGGAAACAAAATACAATAATGATAAGAAGATAACAAATGAATCAAGTCAAGCTACTCTTCCAAAGGAATCTTAGTGCACTTCAGCAGAACTGAGGAAAGAACTGGACAATTTCGCTTGTTATCAACTGCTACAGGGGCAAACTGAATCTATCATACAGAAAAACTATCAACTGTTTGACTCAGAGACAAAAAGCCACTGGGCAATCATCGAAAATATACTTGAATAAAAATTCAGTATACATGCTTTTCTATAAGAGAGCTTTTAATTCCAGAACTGAAACTATCTTAACTTTATCATGATTTCAGTACAAAAACTTTCCTAAGAAGATCTTCTTAGCAAGACTGTTTGAGGATTTGTACCAGTATGGTGTTTCAAAGGCAGACAGATACTACACAACCAAAACACAGGAATTTACAGAGCATCATAATGCATCTACTATGCGAACTTCCATAACTTTTTGGGGAGTTCAGTACTACTTTCTTACAAACAACTTCCATACAATAACAAAATTTATTGCATAGCAGAATAGAACGTGATATACAGCATGGCCTACTATAGCCATGATTAAAAGAAGGCATAAACGAAAAATGCTTCTGCAAATAAGTACAGAAGGAAAGTATTTTGTAATGCATAGATTAACGCCTCATGCAAAAAGGACGAATGCGACATGACTGCACCTATCTCCAAAACGACATCGACTCTTTCAAACAGCTACGATAGAGATCAGTAAAAAACATAATCACTTATCACACTTAGTAAAGGAACGAGGTTCTCACATTAGTTCCCTATGGGTTATGTATGTGTACGTCATAATATATCTCAATTACTTATACAAATAAGGACGGTCAATTCGGAGAAGAAATCAGTAAGATTGTGGGTGATACAAATTGCTTGTTTACAATACCCAATTCAAGACACCTGCCGAAAGAAGTGCATGAAAACATAATAAAACCCAAAGAATGGACTCCCGAAACAGCCAAAACTATTTAAAGTAGTTATTCCATATAACTTTTTGTTGTTTGCATAGATACTATGTCTATCTTCATTCCCACTGAATACAACCTTTCAACTCTATATCCAGCTGATTGTATTATTAGTAATACGGTTTATCTCAAATAGATTGCAGCACTCATTATGCTTTCAAATATGCATGCAAACAAGCAGAGAAAATTGCTATAGATAAGCAAACATCTGAAGCAAATCAGTTCAATATTTTTCTAGTAAGAACAACATACCGTACAACATTTCTTAAGAACAGGCAAAGAAGCATGTCTCAATTAGCTATTTTGTATACATTATAGCAACTACTACTGCTTTCCGATGCATCATGCATCAACTCTGCATTATAGCATTGTGAAACACTTAGGGGCCATTCACAAAGGACGTCCGAGCACAAGGGGGGGAGGGGGGTCTGGTGAAATAGGACAAACTCGGACATAGGGGGAGGGGGTGTTTGCGCATTGCGGACGTCCAGGAGTTCAGAATGTTGCAACAAGACATTTTTACTATGGTCCTATTTTGGATTGATCCTATCATCCAAGTATATATTATTGCACTGGCGATTTATTGCGTCCTGGATAGCCAAAATTCATGCCAAGCGATGGCCAATGATTTATGAAGCAGTCATTCACAGAGACTGACGTCCTAGGCGACGAGTGAAGTACCGCACGACTTGTTCCGTTCTTTGCATGTTCTGTTTAGCTGGGCATTACCATATGACAAAAAATCTATATTTTTACATATACATAAATATATATATATATATATATATATATGTGTGTGTGTGTGTATATATATATATATATATATATATATATATATATATATATATATATATATATATATATATATATATATATATATATATATATATATATATATATATATATATATATATATATATATATATATATATATATATAGTGTGTTTGGCATGAAATAGACGGACGTCCAAGGGGGGGAGGGGGGTCGTTGGAAACGGATAATATCGGACAATAGGGGGGAGGGGGGTCTAAAAATTCAACTTTTTAAAGGACGTCCTTTGTGAATGACCCCTTACGTAAATGCAGACACACGTCAACACAGCTACCACATGTTACTAAACACCATGTACAAAGTTCATGTATTAGTTTTCCAGCTACGTACGCCGCACATGCTAGGGTACTCGCTCAAACTGTACATGCTTGGTTAGAGCATAGTCAACTATGATTAGAGTACACGATTGTCTTAATAAGAAAGTAACTTATAAGAACTTAGTATTCGACTGCCAAAACAGTTAAGAAATCTCAGTACTGGATTTCTGAGTCCTAAGAAAGTTGATAAATGATATACCTATAAAATTCCAGTATTCCCGCAAAACAATCATCGCTTTTACTTTCTATGTATAGATTTTCTTGCGGTAAGAAGAAGTAGCAGAGCCTTAAGAAAGCTTCATTACTGAAATAATAAAAAAGCTAATGGATCATTCACCCGTTACGTAACGCGTCTAACAGGGAGGGAGGGTACCTTTATTTGTTACGCTATAGTTCAGTTCATATGTAGGGGTTATGAGAGGGGGTAGGGGGTCTCAAAAAAGTAGATCTGGCATTAATTAACGTGAGAATGAACCCTAAGAGAGTTTGAGTAATGAGTGACTTTTCTTATAAAAGCCGCGTATTGCTTATTGAGTGTTTGTCAAATGTTAGTGGCTGTTAACTGGTAGGGTGAAGACCCTGCTAACTGGTAGGGTGAAGACCCTCCTCCTTTAGGACAAATAAGAGTGCATTAACTGCATATGTTTGAAGTTCGTAAACATCCATGCAGATTTAGTACGGGCTTTGCTGGTGAGCTATTCGTGAGAATAAGTAAATAAAATGGGCGGGTTTCTATCTAAACTGCATATTGGATGAACATAATAAACAGACAGGAGAATAATCAGTACCACATACAGGGCAATTTTGCCAAACCATATACCAACAGACGTGAGCCCATCATTTCTCCATTTGTCCAAGCACATATACCCGAAAAGTAGCCTCAAAGTTGTGATAGTACAACAAATGGTTATGCTTCAAGAGGTAAAAACTTTTCTACAAAAGAATACCGTATTTATCGCATAGCCAAAATATTCTTTAAAAACTTTTATTTTGAGCCTAAGATCATTCATAAATTATTCTTAAATTTTAACCATTTTGAACATTAATTCTCATATAGACTATATTCTTATGACAAAAAGTATTGTGTAGCGGAAACTCCCCGAAGAATTGCTGAGTCCGATCATTATGATAATGACTGCCAGACCGGATAAGTGAAGCTCAAGCGTGTTCTGTTTTCTGAAGAAAACTGAAATAAGCAAAGAGTCTATCTTTATGAAGCTTGAGCCCTGTATTGTTCTTTAATTATTCTTAAATCCAGCAATTTGAGCCTTGATATTCTTGATATCATATGATATAATATTTAACACAATTCCATATATACATGGTTTTTCGTTCGTTGTTCGTTAAAAAAAAGAAAAAGAATATATATATATATATATATATATATATATATATATATATATATATATATATATATATATATATATATATATATATATATATATATATATATATATATATATATATATATATATATATATATATATATATATATATATATATATATATATATATATATATATATATATATAAAGATTTTTTAGATAAAGTTCACAGCAATAAGTTATTTAAAATAAATATAGTAAATAATATGAAAAGGAAGCTTTAAAAAGATGCCCTGATATGGCTGTAAACTGTAGTTTTGTTTTTGTTAAAAATTTATTTTACTCGTGTCTAATGTTTTTACTCCTGTCGATTATATTCTTATAGATAAGTGTATAGGGGTTACTTCACTGGTCTCTTGTTCTACTCAAGTTCACGCCTTCATGACAGCCAGTGGGATGAATAACAATAGCACTTGCACAAATGAAAAATAAAAACACTAACTACAATGACTATAACAGCATGCCACATTCCTGACTGCCTTCTGACCTGCTTCTGACACGAGTGGCACATGTTTCCCTCAAATTCTGAGCGCAAGGCCATGGGATCTCCGGTATTAAGAGCTCTCCTCAAGTGAGTGTGGAATAAAACCTGGAAGCCTATCAAGTAATCAAAAGATATGCCTAATAACATCCCTTCATAGATCTGGGATTATGTGAAGATATTTGCCCGCCAAGGTTATTCGCTGTTTGCGGTGGAACTATGTGGATATCGCAGCTTGTAGCAACCATCTAAATCAATATAACTTTCCCGTATATATACGCCCACCTTTGATCACAGTACATAGGTGAGCTAATCGTACTAAGAGTACTTGTCTTTCGAATATAGTAAACTATATAGGCCATCAAACCTGCAGTAAGGAGAATTGCCTACAAACATATTCAAAATTGAGAACAATTGGTGTAAGACATACCAGCAATGTCATTGCATTCTTCTGATGCGTTAAAGCATTCGAAACTGAGCGTGGTTAATGTAATTATCAATGGCAGTTTCCACATCAGGACAGTTGGCAATGGTAAACATCTCTCTGTCGTCATTTTTTCAAGTTAATTCGCGGAGAACCTTCAACCGAACCTTCTATATCATTATCCAGCTGCCGCTGGCTCTTCAAAATGTTGCTGACTTCACCTGTGCATACAAGGCTAGCGGTCTAGCAAACAGTTTACCGTAGCTCAAATATCTGCTTTGTGCTTCAGCACTAGTATCTTTGGAATCGGTTGTGTTCTACAACAAGCATAACACCATCTCGCTCGCATGAGTGGTTACTTCTGTCTTCTACGTCACCAAGTAGCCTTTTCTAAAGAAGGAGAGTTATACTCCTGAAAAGTTGCTCACTCAAGTCTGACTGACCATTGCACAATGAAAGCAGGCTATTGTTTACGTCAATACGCAGGATTATATTAAATTGAACTGCATTGTCAAAGGCATGTTCTTCGGCATTGAGGAGAATCTTCTACCCAACCAGACCAGAGGCGGAGTCCTAGGGGCAATAATGCAGGGCGGTAAAATGAACAATGGGGATAGTAATGCTTACTTTCGTAAAGAAAATAACACAATGTTATCAGCCCTTATATAGCCTATCCAGCTATCACGCTGTATTATAAGGCTTGCTAGTACAATAAACGAAACAGCTGGAGAAATGTACCATATTATTACCCAGGGTGGAATCCATGCAAACCTCACGTAGGCCGTAAAGCCAGGGCTTAATGCGCATATGGTAGAAAAAAATTGCAGCGGAAGATTATTTTGCAAGCAAACATGATATAAGCATCAGAACAAAACCCATGATTAGTTGTCAATGGTTTTCGTGTGAGTTGTGCACCAGTCAAAATTAATCCCCACCATACCCCACCTCGAGACACAGGTGGGAAGTGGTATTGCAAAGTGGGCAAAACCTGAAAAATACCCCAATATGTGGGGACATACTTTGCGGAGAACAGGTAAAAATTCCCCACCCCTGGAGACATTTTAACACCATATTGAAAAGTTCTGCTTAGCAACAGAGCCAGTCAAAAACGGACAAGCTTTTCAGTTTGATTTCGATTGTACCTTTAATTTACAGTTCATATAATATCAAAGGATGCCCTAATCAGCTACCATTCTAGCTGATATCACAATAAGCCATGAAGCAAATCAGTCGATGGTCTCATTTAAATAAGAAGGGAAAGGATTGAAAACGATACCTGAACGTGCCTGTGGTCGCAGCTAACTTGAATGAAGAATATTTGCATGTTGGACTACGTTGAAGTCATTGTAGCAACATTGGTCGCCCTCTTGGATTTCAAACTACAAATCCCCACCTAAAACCCCATATTGCTCGGTGGAAATGTCAAAATGTGTCAATGTCTGACATAGTGCAGACATAAAAGACAACTAAAAGGGTAGAAATGCCCACCAATGCCCTACATGTCCTGAGGTGGGGGAGGGGGTGGGGGTTCATTTTGACTGGTGCAATAGCGAACCGATAGGCGCATTAGTGCAATTGCGATGAAATGCTGTTGAAACCGGTCAATTTGCGCCAGCGCATAGTTTCTTCTTTGTTTTACTTCAGTGCGCCAAAGCAAAAGTCAAGCATACGCCGGAGATATCCGGAGTAAGTTGCATGGATTCCACCCTGGGTTATTACCCCAGGTATTAAGCTACTGGTTTTTCATAAGTACTGCATTGCGATTATAATAGAAGATACCATGGCGAGTAACAGTCATATTTCAAACTGAATTCACTGGAAGGTAACACTGCAAAAACTATAGGTAGGCACACAGTATATTGACTAGCCTGGCCAAATTGTCTAGGACGAATGATGGGGTGCAGAGGTAGAGCTTTTTTACGGAAAATTTCAAACTGCACATTTTTCTCGCGTCTACTATATCATGGAATGGCCCTTGATTCTCATAGGCATAAACAACATACACTTGACGGGTAGGCACTGAAATCATCCATGTTCTATTGCCATACTTAATAGGTGTGTAATTTGCTGCACGTATCTCTTTCTAGAATTGCACAGTGAGCTTATAGAACTGCACATTTTGTGTAGAACAGCACGTTTAGAAAGCCTTGTGCAGAGGTATGACTATGGAGGCGTCTGAAGAAGCTCCTAGCTCTACACCATTGGCCTGGCCATTTCAATGGATGTTTGAATAAATGAGGAGAGGCGACTTCAGGGTGTTTTTTTAACGAGCAGGTTTACACAGAATGTGAAGTTCTAAGGGTGTGGAGTTCTAGAGAGATCTGTATAGATTATAATATAATCTATACAGATCTCTCTTATATTGTATATCTATTAAGAGAGATTTCAGTTAAAGTACAATGTTGTCTTCAACAAGTACGGCAACAAAACGCGCATACTTTCAATGCTGCCTGTTCATCAGGTGCATGTTATTTATGCTTATATGAATTAAGGACTATTCCTCAATATAGTAGCACGAGAGAAATGTGCGGTTCTAAATTTCCTTAGGAAAACTCTGGTGACTTGTTGAGGGCCTATGTTGGGACATCCAACATTTGAAAAGTGATGCTGGACGAAGTTCGATAGGCATCAAAAAAAATTGTTATTTTTGAAATTTTGAATGCGTCTGACTAACTCATCCAACATTTCATTTTGGCGTTAAACTTTGGATGAAATGCTGGATACCTGTGGCCAATGTCTAATGAAGAGACAAGCTGTAGGCTCTGATATTTTTATTGATTACATAAACAAGGACGTAAAATGGCTGATATTGTCAGGGTAGGGGGTGAGAGGCTCAAAATTCCCAACTAGCAAAGGTCAATAATCAGTTTTTATGTAGGCCTAAACGAAATAAGCATTTGCTAGCATAACCTCAAATTGTCTCGTAAATAATGTCTGTCTTGAGAACTCCCTCCAATTATCCAACTGTAGTGTGAAGTTTATACTTTGCTTAAATTCGGAAGATCCACCGTCAAGACTGTTAGTGCTTCAAAGAAAAGCAATCAAAAAAAGATTTCAATATGCTGATATCAGGGCCTGGAATGATATACCAATTTACATAAGAGAACTGAGAAACTGCCATCAAACAAAGAGACGAAAAGCTAGGTCCCAGTATCATTGGTAAATGTACAGAAAGTTGCGCAATCACTCAAATCGTTTGGAAAAGAGGCTGAAATTAGAGCGCACTTTTGCAGAATGATTGAAGAGAACAAAAACGACAGTTCGCGTACGTGGAAATGCCTAAAAGATGCCCTTCCTCATCCAGCCACTATTCAGTTTCTGCTATCAAATCCGGAAAGAAAATTCTAAACCAGTTCAAGTTGCTGAAGTATTTAACAAACATTTTACACCTATAGGCCTGAAAATCGCAAAGGCCTTTGGGAAAGGGAATAAAGCTGCAAGAGGCCATATGCAAAAGAAGACTGATAAGAGTTCCCAACTAAGTCTCATAACAAGCAATTTCACGAAAATCCAACTGCAAAGTTTGAAAACAAACAGAGCAATTGGAATAGACAAAATCAGTGCAAGGTTATTGAAAGACTCCGCTGACATCATTGCACCATCCTTACAAGCCCTATTAAGCAAATCGTTTCTTGAAGGCAAATTTCCCAATAACTGGAAATCGGCAAAAGTAGTTGCTTTATTCAAAAGTGAAGACAAGAGTAACGGTGACAATTACAGACCCATTTTAATCTTACCTACAACAAGCATACTAAGCAAGATAATCGAGAGAGCAGTTCATAAGCAGTTCTAAGAATTCTTGCAAGTGAACAATCTCCTTTCAAATATCACTTCAGATTTAGAACCAAAATGTCCACAAGCCCTGCTCTTGTACAATTCATGGACAGCCGTCTGAAAAGCATGGACGAAGGGCATGTATCTGGTGTTGTCTACTTAGACTTGAAAGGCCTTCGATACAGTGGATCATTCTTTGTTGCTTTTGAAGTTGACGGAGTATGGTGTTTCTACATCTTGTCTGAAATGGTTTCGCTCCTATCTTAGTCAGAAATCGCAGCAAATGTCTATTGGAGATGCTCTCCCGTCGAAAAGAATCGCAACGATTGGCGTACCACAAGGGTCAGTGTTAGGCTCCCTACTTTTTCTTGCTTTCATTAATGACTTGCCGCTATCAGTAAAATACTCGAACATAATCTTGTTTGCTGATGGCACAGCCATCTATTATTCTGGAAACACTGTAATGAAATCCAGACTATAACTGAAGTTTGAGCATGGGGGCCTATTCGAGGGTAGGGCTTATTCGAGGGGGCCAATTAGAGGATATACGGTATACCCTCTCAAAGAACGACTTCCTGTAAGATCAGCGGTTTATTTCTTTGTTACTCTAATTATAGTTAACTATTTTTCTGTAAGTTTCAGCATCTAAGTATTGCTAAAGGAATATCGTTATAAAAGAATTATTAATATTAGTACCTCAAACTCGAATATTTCACGAATGATTCAGATTTTTCTGATAGACGCTGCTTTGTCCGAAAAGTCTTTATTTTTCACACTGTCGCCAGATATTCCGACTAGATTAAGATTAGAGGTGTCACACATCCCTCACACCCCGCTGTATTTATATGCCTATACATCAAACTGGACATGGGGGTAAGGAGATGAGAAGTTCCGACGCTCGATTTTCAAGTGCGGACGTTTGATCGGTTGGCGGGGGATCCTAGAGCATGGTTGGAAGCTCGCTGACTCCTCACCCAGCAAGGCACGGAGATCTTGTGGTGTGCTGTCATGCTGTACTGTAAATACCATTCCTAAGTCGACGCCAATGGAAAATGAACAGTGTGTGTACTGTAAATCTTCCCACGAAGAAATGAAGATGCTTGATAGTTGCCAATGCCTGATACATACCTCACAACCGAAAGATTCAAACCATCCCAGCAGGCACTGTAAATATTCAGGCGAAGTAGTGAAGATATTCGATGCTCGCTGATCATTGCTGCACTGCCAGTATAGCAAAGGACTCCAACCTTCACAGCAGGCATAGTAAATCTTCACAGGAAATGAAGATCCTCGATCGAACGATGTTACACAACCAGGGTCCAAACGATTCCAATTTTCCCAGCAGGTACTAGAAAGCTATTCAGGAAGTAGTGAAGAAGTTCGATATTCGGCGAACATTGGTACACAGCCAGGGACACAAACGCGAAGGAGTGAAGACATTTAATATAATCGCTGATCACTGGTACACCGCCAGAGCCACAAAGCAAATCGCAACACGAACTATGGGAGCTAAGTGTAAATTGAAAAGCTGTGTGAAATTAATCTGCATCTCCTTACCTTATGCTCTGGAGCAGAGACCAAATGTCGCTTTTATCAACCGCACTGAAATTCTACTTTTTAGCGCTTTCTATCGCAAGAAAATTCTCAGAACTCAGCCTGATAGTTTCTAAGGTGCATATGCCAAATGTAAACATTATCATACCTACATATATCGAAATCACAGTCTTCTTTTTGCCACATAGTCCTCAGGTAGCAGGCTGTCCTGCCACATGCGCAATGCACCGCATGAGTACCATATGATGCACAGTAAATGAATGTTTTAGATAATTCTGGAAATAACACCTTCTATGCTTAATCAGACTTAAGTTGAGTATGGAGTTAAGCACAATTAATAACCAAATGTAAGCATTATTGAGATCGAAAAATTAAACTGGAAATCTGTCTTGTTCACTGCGGATCTGCAATTAAACACACAAACAACTGACAGAGTGCGAGTAGTCACAAAAAACCTGGTCCACCGAGCCGGATTCAATAAATTTTAGGCATTCAAAACAACATTGCTATCAACTCCTGACCTGGCAGGCTGTATCAAAATAAAACCTGCATTTACCATTACTACCATCAGTATAGTCTTGTTAGTAGTCGATGAAACACAGAACCAATATTGAAGAAGAAGACGCCACCTTATGCAATAGCACGAGTTCAATTCTATCTTCATAATCAATCCTACTCTATGTACACATTCTCGTCTGATTTTCTCTATAATATAGCAATGCTGCATACTGCTAACTGCTTTCAAATTTAGGTACCTATATGCACCTCACTTGGTCTAATTACTCTCTCATTGTACCACCGATTTCACAATCGTACATGGTAGTTCAACTCAGTTGCCACTTATGTCAAATACTAAGGTCTTTGACGTTATTTTTAAGTATGTTTACGCAACAGAATGCATCGAATGACCTAATGCTCTCTCTTTTTCGTGTAAACTTTCCTTCCTAATTAATTTTGTATTCGTGCTGGTATCCGTAAGGTGCAGTAACGATAGGGCTGTAATGGTTTTTCATGTTCCTGAATATTATGGAAGATATATTCATCGCCAATATTGTTTCAGCTTCTTGTGAAGTCCTACGGCTATGTGTCTGACAGCCATCGATATGGTATCTCCTTTACATGGATCAGTGAAAGTGTCTCCCAAATGTAGCTCTAAACGTATTGCATTATCAAATAAATATTGACACATTTGCTATCGGACTACTTTGGGAGTTTTCGCATAATATCAACGCAAAACATAAAGGATAGCTTATGAATTACATATACAGATGAAGATGCCGACAATTACTCTAATACCGGAATGACATTAACAACATTCAGGCAGTCGGGCATGTGGAATAGCATAAAAATTCTTAACATCAAGGAATGACTCAAAAGAGACACAATGATACAAATCCTTAAACCCAATACCCTATAATGGCTTCAAACTGTCCTAGAAACTGCTGACTTGCGAAGGACGTCAACACTAGCGTTTGAAACAGTGGCAAATCTTTAATCCCTCAAAAATCACATCATGCTTGCTCAAAGGAAACATTGGCTTTATATCTGTCAAGAATTATTGCCGCATTACATCTTCTCTTGGTACGATTCAGTCTCAATTTGTACGATAAGAACCGAAATCATGTCTATACAAAAAAGTTCTGATTCTCAGTTTCTTCGAGGTCATGATATTTCCTGATAGCAAACTCATTACGGTTTTCATAATTACAGCGAAGAACCATGTCCAGTGGCAAAGATCTAGATCAGGTTCACTCACCCAATAATGCCAGGAAATGTTCTGTAACCACGTTGGCAAAAGATCATATCAACATTTGCCTAGATCATAAAAGATTCACCGATTGATGGAGCCTGTAAGGAGTGTAATAATCTCACAACATACGTTTACAACACATCAGTCCGGAGTCTCTAAACAGTGATCCGGAGAAGCTATGACTGGCTGTTCATTTGGTGGTGAGCGTTTCTTATCAGTAACATCCTGCTCTGAGTCGTGCCGAAGATGAATGATGGTATCTTTGAATTTGTAGGAAACATTACCATACTCCCTTAGACAAGGACATAACTCCAGAAAATACTCACAGAAATCTTTGCGAATGCCAAACCACCCTATGAAATAAGAGTACCATTTATCAACAATGCAATGTTATGAAAACATCCAAGTTGTTTTAACTTCCAAAAAGCGGCGAGCATTGAGCTGCACTGATGTTATTGTTTTGCTATTATTGTTTTCCTTTTTTCTCTCTTTGTTTTGTCTTCTTCTTTTTCATTTGTTTGTTTCTTAATTTTTTCTGTTCCTTCTCTCTTTTAACCACTTTTGCGCCTACCAATTCTAAGCAGCCAATTTTACACTGCCTATTTGCAGAGAGGTGTATAACTGTAGTTTAATTGTTATAATCGAATGAGAAGTTTAAAAAACAATTTGTTTGCAGTTGGCAGCAAGGTTTATGGAGGACTAAAATTAGCTTGAATGTTGCTTGAAAAAATTACAGTATAATACTCCAAAGAAATTACATACTTAATTCTACATGCTAGGGTGAAGATACACAAAATAAGTCAAAAAAATGCCTGAGCATTGCACGTTCTGTCCATCTGATAAATAATTTTTGTGTTTCGACAATTTTAGATAGGTAAGATGCCTTTTTTACAGAACTTCACTTGCATTCAATTTTATGATACCCTGAAGGCGGTATACTCTCATAAGCATTTAAAATTCTAGATAGAAAAATATGAGCCAATTATTATTTACGTAGCTAAGTCCAATTTCAACTGGACGCAGAAATACCAGTTTACGATATGGACCATATCAATACCTGAGCTGAAGTTCTATACAAAGAAACATTTCATCCCTATACAAAAAAGGAAATTAAACAAGTGGGGACAATATTTCCAAATTAATCAGTATGCTCTAACATAAAAGACATCTTTCAATGCGAGAATAACAGGAGAGTCCTGCAGCACTCTGAAGAATGTAAAAATGAAGATGAACAAAATTAATATCCTTAGTACTCTGCATTGTTTTAACATTATAGCCCAAACCTTACACTAAACTCTATCGTACCATGAAACCATACAATAAAATAGCACTTTGAGACTTTGAATATGCATATGAGCTAGAAATAAGAAGAAAAGCTAATTCAAACGATTCATGTTGTAAAACTTACAATGGTTGCCTCCTCTTTGATAAAATGACGTAACCACTAGGCTAGCCAAAGAGATCTGTAATGGAATGAAGACTGCACTAAAAGAGTCACCACTGACATGATCAAGCTTCCTCGAAAGAGATATCTGCAAAAAAGGTAGAATGCATTGTAGAACAAATTTACTTTTTCACTTTTACGCTGTAGCATACAAAGTACAACATTACGAGCCATAAGTGTCTTGATAATTTGGGATACCTTGATAGCGGGAAGCTTTAATACTAGGCTACCTTAATCCTATGGCTATCTTGCTACCGTGGTTTTCTTACAAATACGACTGCCTTGATACTGTCTGGCATTGCAGTGATATTGAGGCTGTCTTTAAAAGCATTTCAACAAACTAGAGAAATATCTTGTGTTCGCTGAAGACAACCTGTCTTTTAAATATACGCCGTGAAACTCTCAATAGTTGCTTGGAAAAATTACTTTGACATCAGTCAATACAAAATAAGTAAAGTCAGGTCATGTAAACAATTGAGTCTTATATATATGGACATAATTTTGCCATATCTGGGAAGAACAATTTACAAGGGGCGGTGCGAAACGCCTCTAGTTTAATGAAGTGATTATTGTGAAGCGAACCGGATGTACATGTAAGTTAACCTTAAATCTATTCCAAGAAATTATTTGCTACATTGTTGACAGATAAACACAGTCCTCAGAATTATAGAACCTGAAGATTATTCAAGAGGTTCATTTTGCATTTTCTCACAAGACTCAAAGGCTACCAGTAGGTGTGTAAGGGTGTTTACCCAATAGGCACAAATATCTTTTATAGGTCAAAAGCCACATCTTCAAAATTATCGCATACAAGAAATGAATGGGAATGATGGGAATGATGAAATCAAATAAATAGAGGCAAAAAAGATAAGAAAATAAAGACGAATAGAAGGAAAGAAACAAGTTTCCTGAGAATAAAAAGCTGCTTAAACTTGAATATAAGCTTGACATCGAGTCTACTGATCAAACTACTGAGCAAATGGCAAACACCAATCACTTAAACAATACACAATGTCTTCTTAGCGATGTTTTGAATCGTGTATAAGTAGCCATACAGCACCTTAATTCCACTAACCTTGCTATGATAAGATACCACTATTAGGATAGTACATGAAATCCTCAAAATTTGCCAACGCTTTATTACCCTAATCTTGACTTACGTAAGTGAAAATTATCAAAGATTTAAAATCTATGTATTGTAAATTCACCGCAGGGATGATCTACTGTAACAGTTGTTGTGATGTGACCTTCCTCTGGTTCTGAGAGCTTTACGCAGAGAAAACAAATTCCAACTCACTATTAACGACAACAGCGGGAAGATCATGAAACAGGATAAAGTAGCATAAGCAACGTGTCCTCGTCTTTGACGTTGAGTCACATCCGGTGATCGAAGAAATAGAAAAGCCCATATGACGTAATAAATCACAATCACACACAAAAGTGTGAGGATGATCCATGTTGGAACAAATACAACCTACAAATGAATGTAAAACCCTCAAACATGAGCATCAACACAATTAAACTGTTATGTCTATTATTTAAACTGTTATGTTATGTCAAGCTAAAAATAAACTATCGCCAGTCTATTTTCATAACTATTTCAGTCTGGATTCTTCTGTTCAAAGATTTGGAACTCGCCAAATCACCAGAGGCGATTTATTCATTTCCTTGAAATGGACGACCCTCTATGGCCTCAAAACAGTACATTAATTTGGCTCTAAATTAAGGAATACCCTTCTACTATTCATACGGGTTGCTGCTTCCATTACTGTCTTTCGGTCTAAGTTGAAAGCCTATCTCATTGATTTCTACGCCTAATTAGTGAATCTGACGAGGCTTATCTGGTTCATTTATGGTATTGCTGTTTTTATATAAATTTTAATTTTCTTTAATGGGGGGGGGGGGGGGCTCTCTCTCGATTAGTTTATCTACTTAGAGAGCTCCTCCTTAATCAATCTATGTCATATACACCGTGTCCCTTGCTTCTGTTTGCACTTTCTAAGGTAGTTAATTTTTGTCTTATAATTACATTGCATTTAATCTATATTGTAATTGTTGTTTTAGCTGTATATGATGCAGATTGATGAATTATGAAAAATGAAAAAAATGTCATCCGTAATACTAGCAGTTATTCATGGCAATATATGCAGATAGTATTTACCACTAAAGTGAGAGCAGTCCTTTGACATTTTGCATTCTCAACAGTTATATTATTGCTCTAATTAGTGCGCTATTTTTATTTTCACACAACAAACACAACATGGGCATTCAAGTTGCTTTATGTTCAAAACTCTAAAATACAGTTCCACATTTTCACCGTACGCCATGCATTCGCATAACCTTAAACCTAACGACGTCGAAGAATAATTACTAGAATACATTAGAATTTCGTAAATAAATTTTCACAATGTATGCAATTTCAAGCTAACACATAGCGAAAAAGCATGGGAATTCCTTCTAAAAACTGTGTGCTAGACACAATACGAAAATAACGCGTAAGACACAGCCGATGTTTTGGATATATGATCCAATACAGTGTTCAAGTCCTACATTAATGCGCATATGATTTTTACTATTCTACTTGACAGTTTTTCAGTTCTTTCCTGCGTTTTTATCTACTGTAAACCACAGACTCACAAATTCTCCAAACCATTCATCCACAGTTAAAGGATGAGGAATCTATTCGCTATTGGCACCATCATCATTCCATATCAAAATCAAAGGATGAATTCTAGAAATATTTTCTCTGTTCTTTCCTAAGTTTCTAGCTATTATGAACAATAGAATTGCAAATTCTCCTAAACACTCACCCACAATTGGTACCACCACCAAATAACTCGAAAGATTAAATTGCAGAAAAAATATCTCAATGATATAACACCATAACCAAATGAAATGGCTAAAAATTGCATTCCAATCACATATTTCAAAGCTCTGTATATGGAATTGACGAGTAGGAACAATAGTAAAACCTGAAGCGAACACATCAAAAGGATGTCAAATAAACTGTCACTTTCTCTACACCATAAGTTCTTAGCTCAAAAGTGCTTAAGCAAAGAAAACCTTGACTGAGTCAAAGCCCAACAGCCATTCAAAGTGCCCCTAACACAAACTTTTGGCTCTAACACTCAAGTAAAAACTTTGACTTCAAACCTTACAAAAGAAGAAGACCACAAAAATTTGCGTTCGCTTGCTCTAAATAATTATTTTCTCTGTTTCAAATTTCATTTGAGAACAACATTCTAATCAAAGTCGTTTTCTCAAAAACTCCCTCCCATACTACAGGACCAGTGTGCCATATTTAAGGCAAATACCTCTGTGATTGGCAATATACTGGAGCCAGTTGGTATCTATCTGCCATAAGTAACACACTTTCTAAGCTACCAGATAGATCATAGAAACAACAAAAAGTACCATAAAACAAGGCTATGAAAATGGTTGTAAGATTCCTTCCCAAACAAGATAACAGAGAGGGCCACACAGTGGTATATAGAGGGGTATCTTAGTAATGAAACAGAAAATTCATATAAAGTAATTAAATACTGCTTGGTAAAAAACAAAAATATACTTACAACCCATCTCCAACCAATGACATTATCCAGCTTAATTGAGATGCATATGAATTGTAAAATATTGACAGAAAAGAATGTCTCCATCTGTTAAAAAGAAAAGTGCCCTCAATAATTATTCAATAAATATATCTCTCATGCAAAGCATTCACATATAACTTGGGTCACCCAAACAAGGTAAAAATATATGAATGAGTAGAATATAGATTCCATGAGAAGGGAGGTATTTCAACAGGTAATTTCCAAGGGAACATGAGAAGGAAACAATGAGGATTTGGTCTACAATCTTCAGGCGGTCTAAAAGAAAAACTACAATCCTAGCTGTGTCTGTGAGAGGCCTTGTTTACTTCAAAGAAAGCAGTACTAAAAAATCATGAAATAAGCATTGTTTATAACTCTAGATTACACTGTACACCAGATCAGTTGATGAAATAAGTCAAGGGAACTAAGTTGTGAATCTTTGATAATAAACATATTCTTTGAGATATTGAAAATTGGTATACTACATAGCCTTGATACAACATTAACTTCTTTCTTTGTGCATGGATCTGTTTGATTGAGGCTTTCTTAATTAAGGAATATTCAAAAGAAATTGTGGTTTAATTACTGATCTGTATGAGGGAGAACTAATTCCTTAGAGAGGAATAGGAAAAACTTTCCTTGTACATATTATACTTCAATATGACCATAAACATCCCTTTCCTATATATATAACAAATGAATGCTCTGCCTTCAGCCTTGACACACTTTAATATCTTCTAAATTTCAAGCCTTAAAAGTTTCTTCAATGTTTTTTAAGATATATAATAAATAATCCTGTTCTGTTGTTCTCTTCCAAATGAGCTTTGGCCTAGGTTCAAAGTAATTGACTTCATGAACTTTCCTAAATACTTCTTAATTTGTGCTTTAACTGAGCTTCATGTTTTCTATATATACTTGTTTCTTAATTCAAAAAAATGCACCACAAATCTACACAATATCATGCTAGAGACATATCAAGTCCTACCTCAAGAGATCGATCATGCTTGAAACCCCAAATACAACCAGCTATGGACAATGCTGACATACAAAAAATTGGTGCACATATTGCTCGGTATGGTAGAACAGTGTATCCACTGATATTTAGACAGAGCAGAAGCTCAAAAGTAAATAACAATACATGGAAGAATGTACAAATGATCATTGCATGGAGATCAGAATTTTCCTCTCGCCTAAAATTGAAAGAAATAAATCAAAAATAAAAAGGAACTGGAATACACAAATGATTATGGGATAGCTGAGCATTAGCATGCAACTGAAGTGAAAAAGTAACAAACTAATCCCTTCAGCAGAAAACATAAGATATATTTAAAGCTGCATTATGTCTCCTCTATTCTACTCCAAAAATGTGTGCACTTTTTGGAGTCTCTCACAAGTTAATAATTTTCAATATCGTAAATAGTATCAGTTGTGGAGATGTAGATTTCAGTAGTAAGGGCAGTGCTTGGGATCTTTGGGCATTGCATCTTTTAACTTATCAGTTTGTTAAATTCTGGTTTCAAGTAAATTACTTGTAAGAAATCATATTGAGGCCATCACCAAAGTTTGCAATTCAAGTTAATGTTTTCCAGGCCATACATTGAATATCACTAATCACAAAAATACTCTTAATTTTTCAGAGAAAATGGGATGCAAAATGTACATACATGTTTGCAGAAGATATGAAGCAAATCAAAGCAAGGAAACAGAAAGAAAGAGATATAGATGAGAGGGGGCCAAGATGAAACATTAATTTACTAATTGGTGTGTTAACCCCCTTTGGTTTGCAAGAATGTGCCCATGTAATGGCATATTTTTTTCAGCCCAGGATGAAATATTAGTGGCGCATGCATACAAGTAAATATTTCCAAGCTTCTGGCATCAAAGAGATTTTCACCCCAGGCTGAAATTCTTCATGTAATGGCAAAATATTATCACCTCAGGTAGCTAGGCTGAACATTCAGCACAGGCTAGAAACTCCCATGCAAACAGGCCCTAACAAAAAGGGTACCAGGCTTTCGTGAGAAGATTATGATATGAGTGCCAGATATTACACGCCTAAACCTATCCAGGCATGTGGTGATGTGTGGTGTCCCTGTGACCCTATATCCCCATATATACATATGGATTTTGATCATCCAGTCAATAATAGATCCCAGTAATTTCTGAACTTCATGGATAAAATCCATCATTACTAACTATTTAATGTGATAAGGTGTTAAGTATATCACAGGGATTGAAATGGTTATACTTAGGCCCCGTTCACACTATACTCTGTGGTTGGACAGATATGGATACCTTCAGCTCCACTTTTGGCTTTGCATTCACACTACTCCACCCCAAAAGTAGCTGAATGATAAAGCTGATAAAAACAGAGCAAAATATAATTGGAGCTAAACAAATATGGATATTTGTGGGCCCTGTCCACAAAATTCCATGTTTGGGGAAAAACAGTTTCGTTCCATTGCTAACGTTGCCTTCATACTACCTGAATATAAAAGAAGTCTTCAATCAGATGCATTTTTGAGGACAGGTGTCAACACCAATGATAGATATTCATTGTTGTTTGAAAATAGAGTACTGTAGAAGAAACACAGCTCCATTTTTTGGAGTAAAAAGAGAGCAATGAAGATGAGGTGTTACCTCCTTCAAAGGTAGCAGAAAAAGCAAACAATGAACATCGATTCATCATAAACACCCACTGAACTAGCAATAACAACTTGCCACTTCACGGCAAAGAGTGTGTGTGATATTTTGCACACCTGGGAAGTTACAGGTGTGTGCCAGAGTATGTGTGTGGGATTGCACACCATTCTCATGAAAGCTTGGGTACTGTAGTGAATTACTTATCCAACAATTTCAAAAGATTGCATGCAAAGTAAAGTTGGCTTAAAAATGAAACAACTGCAGAGAGATAAAAACAGAACTGGAACCAATAACAGTCCTATTATATTGATAGACATAAAATGGCTAGTTCCTCAAAATTGTCTTCAGTACACACATTTCCTAATCACATTGCAATAATGTTTGCATTTTGCCATGCAGCCATGTCAGACAATGGTACTATTCCCAAATTATGGCAATGATCTAAAAATATCCAGCCATATAAAGTTTGACTACCAACGAGTGTGAAGCTTTTGTTCCATAATTACCAGAACACTGACCATCACTAGATTACTGTTAATAACAAACATCAGCCAACAGAAAATGGATCAATAAGAAGTTTCCTCTACATTTACCATCAATAGTTTTGCTAGTATACACATCTGCTTTGAAACATGCAGAATACATAGAAAATATACAAAGGAACTATGTCTAACATTGTGACAATCAATACCAGGAAGTTTCCATGTATAGCAGATTGGAAAACTCTCTCAAAGTTGACCTAGTGGATTTGTGAAAATGGAATACTGTTCTGGCATTTATTCACCATGACTCCGAAATGCATACCAAGGTGAACTATTCCATGGTAACATAAAAAATTTGATAACCAAGAAGAACATAATGATACTTTAACTTGACCAAAATTAATTGCTCATCCATACCTGTATTCAGGGTGTTTTATCCATATCAAAATACCCGAAATACAACCACTGAAGACAGTTAACTTCCAGATCCATATCGGTATGAAAATAATCCAAACATTCCATTCTATGATACTATCCAGTCGCAATTCCAGTAAGATGGAAAAGGCAAAGAGTGATGTGTAAATCAGGAACTTACTGTTGATAGAAAATCAGGCACAAAATTTCAGCAAACTGGTCAGTCACAAATTAAGTGCTCTACTGGACTACGCGGTAATAAGATATTTTGTGGTTGTAAAATGATAAACAACAAACTTATGAATAGGTCAAATAGAAGTACTCCAATTTTACTTATTTCTTGCAACCCATATTTACCAACACTATAATCATAAAAAAGTAAGCAGAACATGCTACTGTTTACATTTTCATCTCATTAAGGATCTTAATTAATCAGTAATCTTGATGTACATAACATAATAAACAAAGCACTTTGGAAAATGACTGAAAATTTCTCTTCTATGAGTGAGCATGAGAATGTCTTGAACTCTATGTCTCATGCTGAAGGCGTGAGACTTGGAGAATTTCAGATTAGTCCATGATTTTCTGTTCCCATAATAGCACTATGAAAAATAAAGTACACTTCTACTGGGCACATAAACCAATAAACTACAAAGCTTTATGACAAATTGCCAACTTGTCTAGCAGAGACATGAAATCCTTGAGCAAGGATTCAATGTCTCTGCTATACAAGCTGGCAAGTATATGTATGCTAACATTGACTATTGTTTATTATACTTATAGCTAATACAAAGTGCACTTCACTTACAAAAAAAGGTAATAAAAACATATTTTACTAACCTTGGGTTAAATTCTTGAAAAAGTCCCCCAAGATTCATCCTTGCATATGTCAACTTATTCCAACAGTTAAAGGGCAGGTAGAAACCATACTGATGGCAAAAAATATGGGTCTTCAATTTGTGTTGATTGAGTGATGTTGGAGATACCTATACAGAGTAGTAAAGGATTGATTTGGCAAAGTCAACTGAAAACCATATCCCATACCAAAATAGGTCTTTGAACAGGTGTAGATAGGAAAATTGATTGGAGGGATAAGAAGTGAAAATCTCCCAACAAAAATATACTAAATACATTCATTATTTTCATGATTGGTCAATTCAGCCATTAAATGACATAAAAGTATTTGCTTTCAAGTATTTGCTTATTTGCTTGAAATTGTATCATCTCTGATGTTGACTTTGCATAGATTTCCCATGAGAATCTACGTATTTCAGTACTACGTTTGTGTAGTGCCTATATATGTCTGTGTAACACTTCAGTCTAACACAAACTAGAATATTCTCGTTAAGAAAGTCTTCAGTAAGATTCAGTACTGTGCGTTTCAGTGTTAGAAACTTTCTTACAAAAACAACGCGTACTAGAAGTTAAGAAGTTGCTTACAACCTAAGTAAGACTTTCATGTTATAAAGGCATCTCTAATGTAAAATCTGAACAGGGTAATCAAAAGACCAATTAACTTGCGTACAGGAAATGCTGACGAGCTTACAAGGCCAATAAATAAAAAATGCGTCTTTACGGAGAATTATTGCTCTAAATAAATGGAAACAAATTTGCTGCATAAAACTAAGTGAGCAAAATATACAATTCAGTTGACACTTCATTATCACCCTTGCCTTCAAACAGTATAAGTACACAATTAACAGACTCTTGGCATTCTATTTGTATCAGCATACTACAGTACTAGCAATAAAACAGGTCTGATCTCGGATCAATTCTATGTCAGCATACCATCAGACCCAAATACTGTTCAATCAGCTAGATTGTCTCAAAATTATTCCATAATTGATTCTAGAGGTAGCTTTGAAGTACAATGCTTTGAATAGAATCTTCATTTTGAGGATTACTAAGTATCAAAAGCTTCCATCCATCACATAAAAAAAAATTGAGAGCCGCTATCAGTTTCAGCACTAAAGCAAAAAACTGGAGGCCTAAACTGAAGGCCAGGCCAAGTTGTAACAATATTCAACTATGATTCTAAAGATTATAACTAAGATAACGAATGAAAAGAGCTATCAATCTCTATTCCAACTTAGTAACATCAACTGAATTAGAATATCCATAACACTTACTTGGCTAATCGTATTTGGCCTTTATCGAAAGCACACAGTTGAAGTTTTGACAATAAGGTGCATTCGATTAGCAAGAACAATCAGTCAGTGCGTCATGTAAATGTCATGAATAGGGGATATGTGAAGGAGATATTTATCAACGAACTAAGTTTGATCATTGATATTTGATATAAAAGGTAAACACCAAATCATAATTCGTAACGATGTCAATAAACCATATGTAAAATCATGAAGTGCCCCAAAGACCATTGTCCTTTCTCATAGTGCAATCAATACTTGGCTTGAGGCGTGATTCTAAAATTTTTGGACATCTTCTGAACACATTGTAGGCCATTGTAGTACTAACACTCTGTAACAGTGTCTTGATTTTATTTACGCTTTTAGTGCTACATAGAAATAGTAAGTACTAAAATGGGATATTATAGATGTTGCTAGTTTCAACACTAACCCTTCTATCAAACATTTTCACCCCCAATGGAACTAGCTTCTTACTTTTCGATTGTTTGCAGCAATAAAAAGATTCATATACTGTACATGAAATATTCTTTAGAACTTTTTCTTCAGGACTATAAGCTCGTTAACTTTTTTGGCTTTCTGCACGTAGGTTCCTTATGAGGTCCGTAGCCATGGGGTGGCATAGGGTGCCGGCTTTTTTCCATCCCTGGAAATTTTCCTGCAGTTTCCTTTTATTGCTTTATCTTGTAGCTAAGGAGACATTTCCTGAAATTTGCTTGATCTCAATTCTGGCCTTTACGAGGCAGTTGATTCTTTCTTTGTGCACAAATTTATCCGTTTTATCACCACTGAAACACAGGCCTGGTTACAGGCTTGTTCCTTATAAAATGACTTCTTATGAAGGACTTTGCAAAACCGTGATAAAACTATCCTATGATAGCAGAAATGTGAGAAATACGGACTGGTATTCTTACTAACTTACCAGCAAAATACGGTATCAGCTGGAAATCGCACCCAAAGTGTGTCGCCAAACCAGCTTACCCTATTCCTTTACTGAATATGTTCTTAGAATGGAAACATGTCACATGAAAATGAGGTAGAACCTATCTCGATACCCTTGATATTCAGCGAAGAAAAGAAAAACTTCTACAATTAGCCGCTGTCAAAATATACTTTATAGTTTTGTTCTTACTGGTACTGTAGTGGGGAATAATCCTTGAACCTCTTAAACATGAAAAAATAAACTTGATGCGCAGGCACAGAAGTAATGATGTTGTTTTGCAATACTTATGAATGTGCTATGGCTTATGGAAAAGTGCATAACATTTTACCGTTCTAAAAGGAATTTTTCCATCCACATGTTTATAATGGAAAGCATACGAGTCCCTTTCACAACCCTCTCTTCAATTATTGCTCAAGTTTCATAGATAAAATCTAAACCATAGAAAATTCGATTAAAGATAGGTCCCTTTCCATTCATAACGAACAAAAATCTCACCGTTGTACCGAATTTCAAGGATGTTTACCATTCAAAAAGCAAGAAATGAGATGCTACCAATCAAGTAGATGAAATGTATATTGCCAGTACTCTCAGCTAAACATGGCAGCTTCAAAAATGTCATGACTTTAGACAATAAGCTCCTGACAAGTACATGACTGAGCATTTTCCCCGTGACAAGATATATTTCCAAGTGCCACAGGTTCCAAATGAAATGATGAAACACAAAATTAAAGAGAAATCATTTCACAGCAAACACATGAAAATTATTGAATGTCATCCTGTGGATGTTTCACACTGTGAATAGATATGATAAACAAATATGGTTAGCTAACATCACACAATGAAGAACTTAAAAAAGTGCAATAACTGTTAAGATTAAAATGGACAAGACTCGACATCAATGTACAATCTACATACGCTGTGCTCCAGAGCACTAGTGAAAGCTTAGCTCTTGAAGAATACTACAGAATAGAGAACTATAAATTACTGAACTGGTCGTGAATAACAGTTTCCCATGCTTGCAACGTAGCAAACTAAATGATATCAAAGCTCTGGCACTGGTATCTGGAAGCATCACCTTGAATGCTAATTGGTAGAAATGACCACAAGAAACATATCCCTGCCCTCAAATGCTAAGGAATGCTTTAATATCAACTTCTGAGATAGCTCAATATGCAGCACTGATATTCATAAATCCCCATTTGAACAGTACACTACTTACAAATAAGCGAACAGCAAGGGGGCAAGCAGGTAAGAAGCTAAGGGGGTGTGAAAGTGTTATTTCTCCAAAACACTCTTCAAAAGCATATTTGTAGCATTCCACAAGCATTCAATACATCTATATAATATATTATATTTCTACATATGACATGGTCAATTAAACTTCCATCTCAAGCTGAGTCCTATATGCAGTTACAAATGAGGCATGGTGATTACCTAATTCCAAATCCACAATCTGGTCTTAACTGCATGTTCAAACTAAGATCCATACAATCCCAGAAGCTCTACTATGCTATAACAACAATGTCTGACAGCACATCAGCTTAAAACAGTTAAAATGGCCTGAGTTTATGAAAACTTGAAATAGCTCAAGGGATACACAAGTTAGTAAAATTGTCTGCAGCAACATTAACAACAATTAAAAAATTCATCAGAAGCACAATTAATGTAAAAACCTACAAGATCAAGGGGCCATGTTTTTCTAAAGTAGACTCTATCAATAGAATGTTGCTCATATAAGCCATCATATAATCCATGCTACATAGACTGAACAAAGTGTCCTTCATGATGAAAATAACAATTCTTCATTTCAAAAAAATGCATGGTATAAGTGAAGTAACTTTACAAAAATCCACAAAACTGCTACAGCAATGGGTGCAAGCATCCCTAATATACACAGATATATGAAATGAACATCACCACAACCATGCAAATGAGCACTTAAAACTTGCGAAATGAAGATTGCAACTGAGTCTAAAACTACAGAAAAACTGTTTAATCTGATTCATCTTCTTCCTCTTCCTCTTCCTCTTCTTCCTCCTCTTCTTCTTCCTCTTCTTCTTCCTCTTCCTCAGAGTCTTCCTCAGGTTCAACTTGTTTCTTGGGAGCAGCTTTCTTTTTGGGAGCAGGTTTTGCAGCATCAGGATTCTGAAATGTAAAAAAAACTACATCATACATGCAACAGTTGGAAAGACTAGAAATTAAAGGTAATTTCATATGCCATAATGAATCACAGTCATGCAAAAGGTCATATAATTTTCTCCCTATTCTGTGATCTTATACAAAGTATAATACCTTTCAATGTCCCTATGTCCTAAAGAACAAATAAAACTAGAAAAGACTACAGAACATAACAAAACACTGCTACACCTACATTCTTCTTGTATGCTTCAATTTCCTTGTCATAACGCTTCTTATCTTCAGCTACCTTCTGGAGATAAGGCTCTCTTTCCTTTTTGTTCATTTTCTGCCATGCTTGGCCAGCAAGTGAAGGAATCTTCTCTCCCTCTTTCAGTTGTAATCCTTTACTCTTCTCTCTAAAGTCCGCAAGGAAGTAGAAATAAGCTGTCTGTGGCCGTTTTGGCTTTGCTGGGTCTTTCCCTTGGGCCTTCTGGAATGCCTCTCTCTGGGGAGTGAATTTATAAAACAAATTAAATTTTGCAGAAGAAATCTCAGACTCTTAGCAATTAAGTAAACCCTATATCACAACATAGCTAGCTGATGAATTTAATTGCTTCATAATAAATGCTCTGTTAATTGTTTTGTCACTTGAACACAAGACTGTGACCCTATGTGCAATCTGTAGCATACCTCATCAAAAACTTGCAAACAATTATTTCACTGATTTAACAACCTCACCATACTCAGGATATATACTGCAAGGCTTCCAATCACAAAGGGGAAACTTGAAGTCTTATAACTATATACAAGGACTAAAGTCATACTGAATCTGTGCACACACTATCATCTGCATATCTCCAATGGTGACATGAAGGCTAGGGTGCCTAAGATAGATTTCAAGTAATACTGCAATGTGCATGTAGATTAATGATTACAAGTTCACTGAAATTTCCCACACATACCTCTTTGCTATATCGCTCTTTGTCTTTGGTAGCAAGAAGGGTGTACGGTTTTTTGTCTTCATCACTCATCTCTCTCCATTTTTGTCCACAAATCTTCGCTACCTCTTGAACATTACTTGTGTCTTTCCCCTTCTCCTTGAGTTCCTTCCTGTAATCACTAACAAAATAAATGTAAGCAGAGGCGGGTTTCTTGATACCATCGCTCGCCTTCTTGCGTCTCTTCTTCTTTTCATCACCTTTATCTGACTTTTTTACCTTCTTGGGCGGGGATACCTTCTGCTGTCTTGCAGCCTTTCTTTTACCTTAACAACAAGAAAAAGATGGGAAAATCCAGTTTGTGGTAACAACAAACGCTAAAGTCATAAAAGGCGCAATGAAAAATATATCGTTCATTGCACGTCTTATTTCCCCAGTGAGCTACTTCTTAGCTAAAAAATAGGCCAGTATTTCTTCACTGGCGGCTCCCCGTACTGAGCTACACCTTCCTTCCTTACGACGACAAAACAAAATGGCGAACGCTAAGAAATGACTTTTAAACCATTAAGAATCAAATTCCGCACACATCTCCTCAAAATACGCAAGATTCTGTTGTATATAGTCAACATTTTATCATACTGTTGTACTAACGTTGGTGCAGTACTTAAAACATACCTTCACTATTTCATGTAACTCAACGTTTTCTTAAACTCTCTCGAAGCTGATATTGAAGATGGCGAGCCTTCCTCTTCGTTTCCATGCTCGAAGCGCACCCAACAACCCCAAGCTAATCATCGAATTGAAGAACGAGAAGCGACTAGGAACGGACCTTACATCCAATACTTCACCCACAGTACAGGTTCCACTGTCTGAGTACGAGTTATTCACATAAGGGTTTGACCGTACTAACAACATTGAAAGGTTTGAGTGTACGTAGCTGTACGGGCTTCATAGTTTCATACTAAAACAGCCTGCATACAGTGGTAGTACACTACTATGGCTTGGTTTCACAAGAAACAAGGCTTCAGTACGTAAAAATGTAATGTCAAGGAATTTCTATCACAAACATGAAATATCATTTGCATATAATACTACCTTCCATTTCAAGTCTGTTGACGGTTTCTTCCCAGTTTTTTCGACTTTTTGTCCTTCTTTACGCAAAGCTGCCAGTCTTCTTGTTGGCGAAAGAAGCAAGAGGGCTTTGACCACACTCAAGGTCTCTGGAAAGGAAAATAATCATTTGTAGTTCCCATTCCCCCCTAGACAATAAACCGTGGCAGAACATACACGCGCCAATTTCAAATTCGAACAACGTCAAAGATAGAGTGGATATTCCCGATTTAGAATGGTCAAAAAGGACGCGATTATCCGTTTGATTATACAGGGGCGGATCCAGAATAAAATCTGACTGTAGCTCAACAACATATAAATGGGCGCGGTCAATTCAATTGGGTGTGTTCAGTTCTCTTAAATGTAATAGACATGCAAATATGTAGAGTGCTATGAACTTTATAATATTATTTGCTGTGCTTAGGTGAAAGGCAGGTTTTGCAAACTGGTATTTACTGATTTCGTAAATCAAAATGCTGTATACACTGCTTTCTTTGAATTGGAAATTTGCACACTATCTCTGGTCCAGTACAATTGAAAAAGTAAGAATGTCTAGAAATGATGCATTTTAATATTATCAGTATTCACTACAGCTTTCTCTTTTTCATATCATCAAATAATTTTAAGCCTCTTGTGATTACCGTTGCTGTAAAAGGATATTCTGCGATCAACTTTCATCTACCACAACCACTTACAGCAATTACACAATACGATATGTAGAAGCAACAGCACTTTCACTTTTCACAATACGATATCTAAGAAAATCTGATGAAGAAAGAGAACAAACAAAAAATAACGAATGTAAACCAGATGTCTCAGAAATGAAACCCTGCACCTTAAAGCACCTTAAAGCAGCTACAGATAGATATACCAGAAATATAATTTCGATGGGAAGAAATCAGCTGAATCAACAGATAAATCACGTGAAATAAATGATTTGGATTTTGGCAAGACCGTTTGCATTGAATACATGTGGGATAGGATGAGATGCATAAAATTCTGGGCATCTTCATAACTCAATACTTGTCAAATATCTCAAATACACTGCCAAATTTTCATCACTAACTGGTGCCAAAGAGCTGGTTATATAAGCAAGTCTCATCACCAGAAGTTCTAGATTTTGGAAAGTAAAACAAACTGATTTATCTTCAAATTGATATCTTGTGCATTACTACATTCTGAGCCATTTTAGCAAATTAGATTACCCAAAAGATTTATTTCTTGATATTCACAATCAACACGTTTTAATTGAACCTGATGCTACAAGTTAAACTTGGTATTGGTGTTTTCATGTGCAGAGTTAGTTTTCTGGGAAACAAGCAAAATATTAGGTATTATAGCAGACACAGCATACAGCTTACAGAATAATAGTAAAAACATACTGAAAAGCATTCTTTTGAGTAAACATGATACCAGCACAACTTTGTGAATATGATTATTGGTGTTGGTTATAGTCAATTCTGCATGGAATTAAAGATTTTCATATTTGTATCCAACATTAGTTTTCTTACAGTATCATTTTTTCAATCACTATCCAATGAGGGAACTTCCTCGTACTTGTCGTAGCAGAGGCAGAACAAGGGATTCTCCGTATACCTGCTACTAAAACAAACTAAAGACTACAATGGCGAATGGGGCCTAAAGCCCCATGCAATCTGACTACATTATAATCGGCGTTCATTTGCCTATACTGAATCAAGATTCACTGCTCATGAAAGTTAGAATTATGGCAACTGCAGACGCTGCACTTTCATCCTGTATGTTAGGTTGACGTCTTCCCTAGGAAACTGTGCGTTTTTATAAAAGACCCTCTCTTTCTGCACCTGATAGCACCTCGTCTTTTATGAGACTTTTCACCTCTTCAAGATAAGTTGAGACGTATCGTCGATAATCAGTATTTTACATATGTCCAAGTTGGTTTATTTTTAGATCTTGAGCTACAGTCAACTATGCTTATGATTGGATTGCAGCATTTGAGCATCAGTCAACTCGGATTCTGATTGGCAAGTTTGAGCTGACTGTTGCTCGCGCCAGAGCTGGTGTTGCACTAAAGAGAATTTACGGACTATTGGTGCATTTGATGCGATTCTTCATGATGACCGAAAACAGTTGTTAGCGAAAGATCGGTCCTGGGCCTTCCCTTCGAATTTAAGTCAAAGTAGTGGGAGGCATACCGTATGGATACTGTTGCATTTTCCTATTCCGTGAATTCATAGCAGATTCCATCTATATTTATTTGAAGAAATAATGTGCTATGTATCGCTTCGATGTAGTAGTTGGGTGAAGGATTACTTTTCGAAACTTATGTGTACACTTTCCTCAAAAATCTGAATGATGCTAGAGCTACGTTTGCTATAGTCTGGATCCGCGCCTGTATTATATGAAAAAGGTTAGATAGTCATCTAGGAATTCTTGACACAAATAATGGCATTTGCATGACATCGGAGAAGATCCATTTAGTATCACTGTTGCCTGTGCTAGCGGCATTTATGCTACAGTAGTTCCTCGATTATCCGGTCGCTACTGGACACAACTTCTCTAAAAGGGGGTCGGATAATCCAAAAAGGCCGGCTAAGCAAAATTACACCTGTGGACATCATGCACAAGAAAACAAGCAAACCCAATTCAAATTAGTTACAACGTAGCACACCAACAGTAAGTCAGGCTACACATGAAGTCCAAATGTATAACAATATTCATATTTATAACAACAAGATGTGATTTGAAACGTAAGTAACAAGATTTTGTGCTCGTAAATGGAAGATAACACTTCAATGAAAATAAAGTTTAACACCACGGTCACGGCAGGATAATCGAGGGACGGTTAATCAAGGAAGTACTGTAGTATAAGTCTTTGTTATGTCATATCATTGCAGTTTGAATGCTAAGCCAATGGGACCATACCTTTCAATCTAACAGAATACACGTAACAGCATACAAAAAACCAACCAAATAATGGAGGAACCTGACACCTGTGAAATAGTGACTACATATAGTGAAGTGAGAGTCTATTGCCATATACAATGAATATTCTATAAATGTTTCTTTTAGGCTTAAGTCTTCTTTTTGCAGCCATTCCTTGCAAGTTCCTCAAAGTTTTCTTGTTCAACTTTTTTCTACTTACTTTCAGTTAATTGCGCAGATTTTGCTACAAGACAGTTTACGGTGTGCATTTAGCTTCTTCTGATCTACAAAAATTGATGACCACACAGGTCTGTACAAAGTATACAGCTGAAAAGGAACACTTGTGGAACATTGATTTACAGTATCATTGAGAGGCCTATATCATATCGTTTCTCCTGGAACTGATTATTCTTAACTTTTCTCTCTTGTCAGGCCTTACAAAGGTTTTAGAGCAGCTCCTAAAAACATTTTGGCAGAACAATTAACATACATTGATCTGGCTTTCTGTCAGTGGCTACGATCTCATATTTTACCAATGTTTGCAACAGTGCAACAAATTTTAAGTTTCAATTGGCCAACAGCATCTTAACTTATATGTACAACAGTCCTAAATTTACTTTACTCCACAACAGAACTATACTTTCCAAACAGACGACCATAAAAATTATACCTCTATCACATCTACATTTTCAATACAAAAATCCAATTAAGTTTTGATGGATCAACATACAACACACTCATCCAAATTTCAGTCTTGATACCTGATATACACATCAGTCAAAATAATTGTGCTGAAACTAGTCCAATTCAACTTCAGTCAAGAACTGAATGGAATCGTATGCATGTGGAGTAGAAATATCCATATACAGTTTATCCTGTAATTCCATTGATTTCTTTCATATTCCAAGAATTCAAGGATACAATAATCACCCAGATTTCCTCATCACAATGTATTCATGCTGAAGTATGAGATGATAATTATGTTGCCCAATGCATTGGAATTGTTAGTTCTACCATTCTGTGCCTTCATTATTCTGTCCTGAAGTGTCTGCCATTTCAACCTATCCAAGAAAGGTAAAGATTATGCTCAGATAAGGTGATGATCTTATCCTACATCCAACATAAAACATGATAACAAACTTAGTGCTTGATATGAACTTATGTGAAAGGCTGAATGCATGAAAACTCAACACCATAAATAATATTGCAAACAAAAAGCACACACACTGACACACACACCCACACAGACACAAACACCCACATACACCCACTTACACCCACATACACACAAACAGAAACTCAAGGACCAGGTTTGGCTTTGAAGTTAAAGAATGGAATTCAAAAATGCATATTTACGATGAATGTGTGCTGAACCACCACTCAGCAACAATGTAAATACCACATTGGGATTCAGTAATTAAAAGTCATAATTATATATATATATATATATATATATATATATATATATATATATATATATATATATATATACAAACTTATTCTATATATATATATATATATATATATATATATATATATATATATATATATATATATATATATATATATATATATATATATATATATATATATATATATATATATATATATATATATATATATATATATATATATACGATCAGTAGCTAGCGAGTAACCAGGATTTCTCCTTTTTCGGTGCAAACGGAAAGGTTGATATAATGCTCAGAAAAACCAGGAGAAAATTAAAATTTGCCACCACCTGGGATCGAACCAGGGTCTCTCGCATTCCGGGCAAGCGTCTTAACCACTAGACCACAGTGGCTTGTTTTAACTCCCCTGGTTTTTAGCACCTTATGGTCACTTTCGGCTTTCGCCTTTATCAAGCAGCTCTAATATATACGATCAGTAGCTAGCGAGTAACCAGGATTTCTCCTTTTTCTGAGCATTATATATATATATATATATATATATATATATATATATATATATATATATATATATATATATATATATATATATATATATATATATATATATATATATATATATATATATATATATATATATGTGTGTGTGTGTGTGTGTATATACATATATATAAACTGATTCTAAGCTGCATCCACAATGTATATAAAGTGTATAGAAAGAATAAACCACAAATATACTTTTCTGTATGTATATGTATACACTTCCTCGTCAAAAGTGCTGGAACGATAACGTCAGAATGGCGGCCTAAGTTTCCTATTCAGTTCGTAAACAAAATGTCATCTTTACTTTTTGGCACGAAATGGGCCCTGTCACGACAGCAAATAAACATAAACAAACCAGAATTTTTTACACTTTTTGCTTACCTAATTTGCTTGCTATCATTTACGGAGTATATTCTGTAATTCATTATCAAAAAAGCATGGCAAAGTCTCGAGAATTATGTGAAAGTGAAAGAGCAGCAATATATCATTTGAGAATAGCTGGACACTCATTTGCTGAAATTGCCAAACAAGTAGGTTGCACGAAGTCAACAGCATACAGAATTATGCAGAAACATGAAAAAACTGGTTCACTACTATGAAGTAAGAAAAGTGGTCGACCAAAAGTAATCTCTCGTAGAGGCGAGAGAATCGTAACGCGAATTTTTAAAACGTCTCGCTTCGCCAAATTCAATGAAATAAAAGACGAGATAGACAAGAGCTTTCCTTCAGATAATTTATCAAAAAGCACCATTATGCGAGCAGTTTCAAAACATGGCATTAAAAGTAGAATCCGTAAGCAAAAACCGTATATTTCAAAAATAAATCGTACATACCGTATGAAATGGGCTAAGACAATGATGGAATGGCCGTTATCTTATTGGGACGATGTTATTTTTTCTGACGAATGCAGATTTTCTTTGGTAAATGATTCCGGGGTCCGAAGAGTATGGAGAACTGCTTGTGAAGCAGACAATCCAGAATTCTTTGTGCCAGCTTTCACAGGAGGAGTTTCAGTTATGGTCTGGGGATGCATAGGGCCTAATGGAGTTGGAAACCTTGTACTTTGCGAAAAATCTGTAAATTCAGAGTATTATATACAAATTCTAAAGGAAAATCTTCCCGAAAGCGTCCGAAAAATCTATGGCAATGAGAACCAACCGTTTATCTTTCAACAAGACAATGCTCCATGCCACAAAGCTGCTCAAACATGCAGTTTCCTCAAAAGCAATGGAATCCTTCAACTTCCCTGGCCATCTCAAAGTCCTGATCTCAATATAATTGAAAATGTCTGGCAATACATGAAAAATATGATTAGAAAAGATCCACCGAAGAACAAGCATGAACTCGTAAAAAATTTTTTGAGATTTGGGCAGAACTTCCACGCGAATTAATAGTCAATCTGTACTCTTCAATTCCACGCCGTCTCAATGCTGTTCGTGCTAGTTGTGGCTATCCAACAAAATATTAACAATTTTGACCTGAAAGCGTTAAGTAAGGGTTTCATTTATCTAAAATATTATAAATTATGCTCTATTTTATCATTAGTATAAATTAAGAGAAGTTTCGAATAATGGTTTTTGTTGTAGACTTCGCCAAAAAATAGTTTCTTTAAAGTGCCTAAGAAATTGTTGGCTTCAGATTCCTTGCTCGTTCCAGCACTTTTGACGAGGAGCATATATATATATATATATGTATATATATAAACCACAAATAAATATATGTATATATATATATATATTATTACATATATACATATATTATATATATATATACACATAGTTATATATTTATCTCCAGCAACTTTTACATACCTCTTCATCTACAGATCCAATCTCAGGACTAGCAGTATCAAATTCATCAGTATCATCTTCAAGTTCTTCTTCAGCACTCTCTTCTTCGTCAACATCTTCTTCATCTTCATCAGTTACCTGGAAATTATAGCAAAGTAAAATCTACACGCATGAAGGTTGAAAGGTGCATTGAATAAAAGTTACTAACAACTCATAAGCTAAAAACTCCAAAGACGTGATCATAATTGGTAGCTTTATTGAGAAGAAAATCAGTGTCAAATTTGTAGTGACATGTGAACATTGTAGCTTAGGCCATTTCTCAGTCAATGCCGATTTTCTTCTTTTCATTCATTTGCATTCTCTAATCCACACCTGGGACATCACCATATGTCACTCCTGACATCACACACTTGGTCATTCCTCTTCTGTTGTTCTCTACACAATCACCGCCACACGATTCCATTCAACAAACAACTAACAAGCACCTTACCCTTCCTGTACGTAACTCATGTTTATTCTGGGTTGTTCTCTGTTTATCTATATATCACTGTAATTTGTAATGTAAAGTTCAGTCAGAGTAGAGTCAGAGTACTGTCAACAACATCATCTCCTCTCTCTGCCTCCGTGTTCTCTGCATGTTAAATAAGGATACGCAACAACATGGATCAACGAAGGATGTCACTGAATGAGCAAGCAGCTTATAGAAAGCATCTCAACACACGTTCCTATAAATTGAATGTGCAACAGAAAGCAAACAAGACAACTGACACTGAAAAAATGCTCAGAAACCCAAAGGGTGCCAAGACATTTGTTCTTCCCTCCAACAATAAAAGGTGCTATTTGTTTATCAGTGGTTTTCAACTATTATGATTTAATACCCTGTGAAACAATAAATCATTTTTTACAAGCAACTCCATTATATATGCATCTAAAGTCTATCCGAACATTATTAAGCAACTTCTGTCACAAAAGTGTTGAAGAAAATGAAGTTAAATACTTTGCTACAACTTTTACAACTCACTGTGTGCTGTTCTTTTGTTTTACCAATAGGAACAATGTCCTTTCCTTTATTTATCTCTTTTTCCATCTTGAAATCAAAAAGACATTTTATATAACATATATCAAAGCAAGCTTCATAAAAGCAAGGGCTAAAGTGAGGAAAATTTACAAGATAGCTATTTAGCAGATGCTCCCTCAACTTCTTATATACACAGGAAATGCGATTTTTGAGCAATGTATTTCCATGCTCTTCATTGCAAGAAAATATCAAAACTATAGTACCCATAAACACTTACACCATTAATTTTCATTTTCAAGAATAACACTTCAGTTTTCAAGATTATGTAGTCCCTGCATGAAAAGACAGGAAAAGAGCAGGCCTCAGATTAACAGGGCTACATTCCAGTATATCAGCACATCTCTCCTTTCTGCATCCTGGAAAGGCAGGGCATAGCATCTTATCCCCCATGTTTAATCAAGTGCTTTTTGTATTTGTGCTACCTTGGTATAAAGGGAACAGTGACAGAAAATAAATCTCTGGTAATTCCAGTGGCACAGTCCCTTCATAAGACTACAATCCTTTTTGGAAAGCATGGTGATATACTACTAACAGAAAATTCCCAAGGGAACTTTTCAATTTGAACAATTTTTATAACACCACACAATCAAGAATTAGGAAGCTTGTTCCATGCATTTGTAGCCAAAACCCATAGATTATTTGCTATGCTTGTATTATGCCTTTTGTTTTCATTGATCTTATATTACAGCCAAAATTAAAGGCAACAGTGAGGACTTTTATGTCTGTACCACTTTTAATTACTGCTTGTGATGTCAAAATTAAGGAACTGTTAAGGGCACTAGTACGGTTTTGCACCTCACAGTGATAACAGGGGGCTACCCCCATAACTTATACACCAATCGATAGCTCTTCATCTGTACATTCATAATGGCTGACAGGAAATAACTAACACTAATCCTAACCCCAACCTCAACCCTGACCCCACCCCTACCCCTATGGGGGTAAATGGGGTAGCATATGAATGTACAGGTGAAGAGCTATCGAATGGTGTATAATTTATGGGGGTAGCCCCCTGTTATCACTATAAGGTGCAAAACCATACTAGCCTCCTGTTAAGGAATTTTTAGAACTACGAGTTGATCACTGGAGGTCCAAAAATAAGGAATTATGGGACTTGGCCCTGAGCTAGGTTCCTTTTAAAAAAACGATGTATAATGTTTCTTAGATATTACTATGTATTGAGGGTTTACTTAATAACTGCTCAGCAGTGACGGCGTCAGCTCTACCCCTACTCCTATAACTCTGAACTTCAAACAAAGTGCTCAGTTGCACACCTGATACTTTTCCATATGGTATAGAGGCTTATAGTTTATATAATTTCAATTGCTCGGGATGCTAACATCCTCCGTTGATACCTACCTTTTTATAAAACTCATCTTCCTCTCTGCTCAATTGCACATCTTCGTCTACCTTTTGATCTATTTTGAACCACAAGTCATCAACTAGCTTTGTTCTAGGGTTTGGGAAAAAAACATAGGCCATATTTGTATCGGTCTGCTACCCAAACATTTTAAATGTTTCTATGACCTCTGTATCATATCGAGGTAGATTGAACATTGGGGCAATTTAGGTGCTTTGTTGACTCAAGTTCATAACTCTCTCCATAACCAAAATGAAGCTATGGCTTTCTGTTTCTCCACTTCACTTACTACGCATGCAAAGAGAAAGAATGGGGATGATAAAGTTCGTGCCTTCTTATCTTAGACATGGCGGTTCTCGACACTTATTCGGAGTCTCATGTTTATCATTGCTGCAAAGGAACCTCATGAAATTTACATACACAAAATCGTTGTTGCTGTTTCCAAAAAATAGATATGTGGTTCATACTGTTGTTTGGGAACGTCAATTTAGCGATGCAATTAGCAGAGATGGTCAAATACACCTTATCGACGAAAATGGCAAGAATGCGGGATTAATGAATTTCAGTGAGGCGAAATTATTGGCCAAGGAGAAAAGCCTTGAATTACATTTAACGAGACCAGTTTCTCATCAACATCCACATGCGTTATTTAAGCTAGTGAGTAAAAAGGATATCTTTGAGATGAAGAAGAAGAACAAAATGCAACAACACAACATGATGAAGAATAGACAGAAAGTGAAAGAACTTAGCTTAAGCACAGATATTGGCGGACAGGATTTTCATTGGAAGTTGGATAGGGTTCGAGAGTTTTTGCTTGAAAACGACAAGGTTAAGCTAATTGTGAATAGGAAGCGCAGATCAAACAATGATTGTGATGAGTTTCTTGAGAAGGTCCTTGAAGAAATTAAAGATATTGGAGAAATTGAAGGAAAAATTATTAAAACAGAATTCAGATGTCAATGTATCTTGAAACCTATTTCATAGACAAAAAACATTCTTACTGTTTCTATGTAGTTCATTTTTCATTACGCAAAGACACATTTCCCTTTCAACGCTTTGAGAATTTTCTATAGTCTTCTACATAAAGATATTACTGTTAATTACTGTTAGCAGAAACAATGAATTCTGATCATTGCAAGAAGGAAATGCCCATGCCCTGTTTGTATGTATGTATATGTGTACAGAAGCATGTACTGTGTGTGCTTGTGTGTGTATATATATATATATATATATATATATATATATATATATATATATATATATATATATATATATATATATATATATATATATGTGTGTGTGTGTGTGTGTGTGTGTGTGTATGTGTGTATGTATGTATGTATGTATGTATGTCTATATGTATTCTGAATAGCAGGAGTGGGTTCCCAAAATGGGTACTTTAAAAAGTGAGTCTTCCCAAAACACCATTGCAGCACGTTAGTAGCCTGTTTCTGTTGCCACTGGTTACTAATCTGTCCAATTTTCTAAGCAATGTTCCCTGGATATTGATAAATGGTGAGGACTGGAATGCTTATCATAATACTGTTAGAGCATTTCATGCAGGCATGGTCACCAAAGCCTTTTAAGTGTTTTGGAATCAGTTTACATAAACTCAAAGCCCAGTCTTGTGTAAAGAAGAAGAGTTCATTTTCTCACTTGGGCTCTTGAAGTAAACAATGGTGAATATGTGCCAAGTGGCCAATCATATGGCTAACTGGACACATTATTCATCATATCACGTGTATCCGCATCTGGCTATATATTTTGGTTCACCTTTCGGTCGCTATCCGACGTTTCATACTCTGACAAGTGTCGGACGAAAAATGCTTCTCAGCATGTCTAAAACATGATGCCGCTTTTTCGTGCTGTAGTCGAAAACTTTCAATGCCCTAGACAATCTCTCGTATTCAGTGTGTACGCTAGGGATCACTATGGTTGGGGCAGGAGAAAACTGTCAAAATTAGAGTTCCCAGATTACTGGAAAACGCTATTTTTGGATTGTTTTTGGATAGAAATATGAGAAGCAGTCTACTAAACTGAGAAGCAAAATTTACAGAAGGTTCAGTTTGAGCTATAACTCCAAAGCTTGGAAAACTATGCTTTGCGGAGCTCTTGTTGAAAGTACCAGATAGCTTTAGAGTATATATTCCAAGTGTCTGCTCTGCAGGTCTGCTTGGTTGATGATGATTCAATTTACAGAAAGGAGGCTGCGCCAAATTTTTGAAAATTTAGTGTAAATAGCCTACCGAGGCTTCGTCTATACCGGGAGATAAACTGTGTTCAGATTTCTAGCTACGAATGTAGGGGTATCTCAGTAGTTGAAGCTCAAAGCAACAGACTTTAAGATCATATTTAAGCTTTAGTTATGGCTGACCATGTTTTTCTTAGCCATCACAATGTTTTTCATTGATCGCTAGATACTGACAGTACAGCCGTGAGAAGGTCCTGATTCACTCTAGAAATGACTAGCGTTTTGCTGCCTAGAAACCAATTTCAAACATGATTATCTTTCTGCCACTAGCTGCCTCCACATTAATGATTATAGTGAACGACCCGTGTTGGAAATGTTTAAGAGGAGGCTGATCAAGGGACGCTTATAGTTGGAAATGTTTAAAAAACATTGATTAAAAACCAATAAAAAAGGCGGCTGATCAAGGAATACCTAAAGCTTCGTTCTTCTCCGTCTCACAACACTTTCTATTGCAATATACGACTAGCAGCAAGTTTCACGAGGGCACCATGCTATCCCCATTACCCCCGGATAAAGAGGGTAGGGGCGGCTGTCCCCATGCTTCTGACGCCCTGCTACCACCATTATTGGCACTTGGCTTTACTAAAACCTGAATCCGGCCAATGGCGAATAGTTTATTAACAACCCCATGGCACTAATGATGAGTGTAATGAATACTCACCAGACCTTAACGCCATTCCATCCATCAGTCCTCCCCAGTGGTTGTGCAGTATGTTCATTTTGCTTAGCATTGCCCCTTTTACCAGAAAAAAGATATACCATAATGAATGTGTATGTGGCAAAAATAGTGCAGTTGTTAGTTAAGAGGTGAATAGAGACAGACATCATACCCTGATATATTCAAATTTATCATAGTTAAAATATCAGAAAACATAGATTATGGCATGAAATTACTTTCTTTTAAGATTTCAATGCAATACTTGCTCCATCATCATTACAAATGTCTACTGTAACAGACATCTTTTGAAGATTATTTTTTCTTCATCACTGAGCCTCTCTTCACTGTTGCTTTAAATCCAGAAGTAGCATAGTACTCATCAGTTGTGAACTTTATGTACATTGAACCAGTTCCAGATTGCACTTTCAACAAAGAGCCTTTGCTTCCGTAGTATTCACCAATCAAAGTTGCAGCTAGGGCAAACAAATACCTGTCAGTCTACACTTTCAAGTTAGTTTCTACAGAAAGGAAAAGTGACGTGTACAATCAGGTATCACTAAATATGATAATTAACGAAGCAAATCTGATATTTGTTTTGAATTTTAGAACGTATGACGGTTACGAAAAAGATAACATACAGTTTTGAGTGGTGAGAGAGTTCCATATCTGAACTTTGTCATGATTGTCGTTAGTTTTGAATGCCATGAAGTCAAGTTCAATTGGCTGCTTGAAAGAAAACTGCCATATGCAAGTTATTCCATTAGGATAATTCAATGGATAGTTTGGTGATTCCAAACTCTCCCCAATACTTTTGATGTGTCCACCACAAGCTAAAATAGAAAGAAACTGGTAGAAAACAAGCAATGAAACCATTAAACTATACCACCAAAAGGTGGAGGTATAACATTAAACTAGATTTGAAGCTTGCAAAGCGAAAGTTTACATTTGAAGCTGACTTACAATTCCGTTCACTTGTTGGCGGTGTTTTATACTCTTACGGAAAATTGCTTCACTTTCCCGTGAAACATTGAAAATCTAATTCACAAAGAAAGCAGGGCACCTCTAGTCCAATTATAGCAAGACCTCTAACACAATTAATTGTACATCGTAATCATTCACTTTTGATTTTGTCTCCACGTGCCACGTAAAGAGCTTCGTCCAGCTGAATAATTTCGAACTGTGTTCATATGAATAAGTTGAATGATAGGGGCCACAACAGAGCCATTATAAAAAGGTATATTGAAATATAGCACTCACTTGTTGCTTGGTATGTAGCATCAAAGCCTTCAACTGCAAGGGCACTCTTTCCATCTGAGACGAACTTCAAATCAAGCTTGTTAGAAGCTGACGTATAAGTTATTGGCTTGTGCTGCAGCCCACTCAGGCGTGAGATAAGCTGGCCATTTGCACCATCTTTGACTTCAAGGATATCATGGTACCTGTCCGTCTTTAGGCTATTTATCGTTACAGACGCTTTCTTATTTGATGCTACTGAGATGGCCCATCTGCAGTATGCATTCAAACCATAATCGTTTGGATAGTTTGGTGAGCGGATCACACCCGAAGGTCCTACTAGGTTTGATGCCCCACAAATACCAGCTGAAAAATCGAAATTATTGGAGATATCATATATTTAGGTTCAATGTACCAAGTTTAGTATTTTAAAGCATTTTTATGGAAAGTCTCAGTTTGAGCACAAAGTGAAAACTGTGATCATTTTCAGTCATCAGATGGAAATTCTATAGACATTTACCTCGTGTTCTAATGGAAAATATTTAAAAATGCAGTAAAAAGAACTCCATCTAGAAAAAGTGCGACAACTTTTTAATATGATTTTGGAATCACTCTATCTCTCCTTCTCATTGTCAATAATGACCTCCACACAGCTATCATTGATATAAAAATCCAGGATTAGAAGTTGGTTATAATGCAACAGATATGTTGTAAAATAAAATTTGACACCGTTATCAATGGTCTATAAAAATGAACAGGCAATATGTAGGTTGATTTACACAATACCTCTTTTTTTAATCAAAACGAAATGATTTCAACTAACCTTGACAAGTTGGCTGTGCTCCGTCCCATGTACCATCACTCTTGCAAGTTCGCTTCAAAGATCCACGAAGCGAATAGCCAGGGCTGCATTCAAACGATACAGATTTACCAAACGTATACTCACTTCCACTCTTCATCCCATTGCTTGGTGTTCCTGGGTCTCCACATGAAATTTCTATGCACAAAAATGAGCAATATAAATTGTCTTAGCAATATAAATATATTAGACATCGACAGAGCAGATGTATTAACAATAAACTAATGTTTCATTCACCAGCAATCGATGTAAGACCTAGGTCTGTTCATTAACAATCTATATTCAGTAGAAACCTCTTAGGTTTATACATTAATAATAGCAGATAAAGAATAAAGAAAATTGGTTTTCAACAACGAGAGACTGTTTAGATTTCTAGCGATTTGCCAGACAACTTACAGCAAATTGCTTCTCTCAAATGAAACATTTGCACTTCTTCTACCATTATGAAAAAGTCCAATTGACTGTCTAATACTCATATCAAAACTAAAGACGGCATTCAAATATTTTCAGTTTCCAAAGGCGTCAAAAGGCAAAAGGCTTGATTTGAAAAGAGATAGTGTCAAACATTTAGATATAGTAAATAAAGTGATGGTTGTCTCACAACCAATGGAGTGCCCAAGCATTCTTGAACAGAGGGTGTGGCAAAAAAAGTTTGCCGATAAGCTTGAACAAAGCACCACATATACTAACAAAGCCACGTTCATTATGGCAACTTTCACCAACAAGCCAGAGGATTACTCACGGTTCTACGAAAAGTAGGGGTGTGTCACGGACGCACCCTCTACTCCACACGCCCTTGTTCACAACTTGGGAAATTCTTTGAATATTACTTATCTACTGAGAAACATATCTTAGGAATTGTAGAATCTTGTTAGCATTCAGAATACAATTGAAATACCTCGACAAACTGGCAGCGTCCCAGTCCATTTTCCGTCATCCATGCACATACGAACAGTATCACCAACTAGATTGAACCCAGTTTTGCATGTGTATGTAATCTTGCTGCCATATTGATAAGAAGTGCTACTTGCATCTCCATATTCAACTTGCCCAGGGTAATCGCAGTGACGATCTGTTAAGAAACATTACATTTAGAATGGAGATTTACCTACTATTCCTTTTCACACTTTGAGATTCCAGCCATATTGATGATATTTTATGGTTATAATTGCTTGCTCTTCAAGACTTCACGTAAGAAAGAGCACTGCTTTTGATAACAGAAATTACTCCCAGAAAGCTTAAATTTTCCTCTTGAAAAATCTAGGAGTTTGTAAAAGTCCTTATTGCTTTTAATTTAAGGACAACAAAATATGAGTCTCCACAATCAATAAGCAAATGCTTTTGAGTTTACCTATGCAGGAGATACACTTCTAAATAATAGAAATCACACGGTGTTCTTTCTGGAGCATAGCTACAAAAGTATTTATATATATCAACAGAAAAGCTATAGGAATTTTCCAATTCTTTTATAACCTAAAGGAGACGTAATTTTCTGTCAAAAAATAACTTTTGTATACAGTTTGAATAGAAGGTAATCGCTTTGGAAAAGTTCCCTAATGCAGTGCTTTGTTGTTTGGAGCTATTCTTTCTAAGGGGCACTACCCAATAATCTTGTGAAGCCCTATACATGACACTCGAGCAAGCATTGTTAATCCCTAACTTTAGATAATATAGAAAGTGCTATTATTACCGATAAAAATGAAGGCATCAATAGCTACCTCATACAAACATGGTTAGCAATTTTTATGCAAGTTAGAGTGTAAATTTTACGGCCTATGCAAAATCAGATATCATTTAGAACCCGTCAATATAGGTATACCTTCTGATATTTTACAAAGTGAAAAATATAGGAGCAAAAGTATTCCTCACTCACGTTTGCACGTTGGTGCAGTACCAGACCATTGTCCGCTTCCTTGGCAGATTCGTTCACTTGGACCAGAAAGGCCATATCCTGACGCACAGGAATAAATCAATTTTTTCCCCATGGTGTCTCCATTTGATGAAATGGCTCCATTTGCAAGTTGACCAGCAGCTGGGCATCTTACAGCTGATAATGATAAGAAACATCCATATTATCAGAGAAAAGGCTCTTTTCAGTACTATTGATGTTCAGACAGACTTCTCCATGTAATAATAAGCTTAAGTACGATCTATTAAAAACCATCGGATGGACGTGGATATTACAATCTATTTAGCTTACCAACACATGTGGGTTGAGATCCGGTCCAGCTTCCACTTGACTGACAAGTTCTGAAATTGCCTGATGACGATGATAACATGTACCCAGAGCTGCAGAAGTACAGCACAGTTGCTCCCGCCACCGTAGATGTACCAATAACTTTGCCATTTGCAATGGATGGCAAGGGCGAGCAGTTGGAGCCTGGGGACAATAGACTTAATGAATCTATCTGCATATCGACAAATAGGATCTTATCGTTCAATTGTTTCTATTCTATTTCTAGACGTTTGCTGCGGTATCGATGACATGGTGCACAATATAACAAAACAGCAAAAGGAAAATTAGCATTTCCTAACAGTATAATCTTCTTTAAAAAAGGCTAAACAGGCATGAATAAGATATAAACTAGGTTTATGGTTCAGTATATATCCTGACATATAGCGAAACCACAAGAAAATCCGATTTTCCAATCATATTCCTTTAATGAAATGTTCAAGATATTGGAGTTATATCACATGTGTCTTTGATAATAATAATGAATTTGAGTAATAGCTGTGGTTTCTCGATCGAGGAACCGATAAGTTGTAAAGTAGATCATGTTTTTTCTATCTTTCATATATTCAAGAATGTGTTATACAATCATAGTGCAATATTCTGGATCACCATCCTCTAAGCATACACAAAACACTGCCCTTGGAAATGGCAACTGGCTTTTACTGAACCGAAAGCATATTATGAATTTTCTGAGGTAAAATGTTTTGATAATATTCTGTAATGATCATAAAAATGAGTCTGGCATATCAATCTATAACAAGAGCAAGAATCTGGGAATGAATGCAACTGATTACAAGTGTCTTTGAACACCATTAGCTGGAAAAGGTACTCGTAGATCAAATCTTATTTGGAAAAAGGTGTAAATGGAGTTAAGTAGCTCCATCTCCATTAGAAGAAAGTTGAATGATCAGTATGAGATGAAGAATTTCGCTATACGTGGCCTTCAGTAAGTTCATCAGATAAAAGAGACAGCCAATCATATATACTCATATTTTCTTGGCTGAAGGTGGCTTTGGTAAGGCCAGCCTCTCGCCTTTGAATATTCGAATTTAATAGCTATGATAAATTTCAATGGAGCAATTTCAATGAAGGCCAGTTATAATGAAGCTCTTTGTCTTAGCACTCTAATCATGCTACGTGTAGCTCGGCTGTTTTTTCAAACATAATACGAATAGGTCCATACCAAACTACTCAGTACATTTTTTATACTACCACTTCATATCAAAATACAGAATTAACGTATGGGGTTAACCTCAGTTTTAACTGCTACTTAGAGTCACTAGTACAGAGTTGGTTTAAATAGTAAATCAAAAACATGGAAGTTTTGTACTCACGAATACACCTTGGCATGGTGCCACTCCAAGTTCCATCTTGTTGGCAAGTTCTTTGAGTAGAGCCAATCAAACGATAACCAGAATGACAAGAAACTCTAAATGTTGATCCGTACGAATTTCCACCATTCGTTACTCGGCCGTATTGCACTGAGCCAAGTGCTATACATCTAACAGCTAGTGCAAAAAGAAATAGTATTCAACTGTAATTATGCTAGAGGCTGTCTTTCCAGGCAAAGAATACTGGTATTAACTGCATAAAACAGCTAGCAAATGAACGGGAGTACATTTCCTAACAATAGCGGTGTAAGAGTGAAAATACGATTTATCTCACAATAAGCTGTAATGTATAGAAACATACCTTGACAAGAGGGTGCTTCTCCAGACCATTGCCCATTCTCTTCGCAAGATCTTCTGCTAGATTTTGTAAGTTTATATCCACGATTACACGAATACGTTGCAGATGTGCCGAAAAGATTGTCAGGAGCAGAAACCGCACCATTTGCAGGGTTTGCCAGACGTGGGCAAGGTTTCACTATGAGAGTAATAATGTGATAAATCTTCTCAGTTTTTAAACAGCCATAATAGAAACATAGGAGTGAAGGAGAGATATAGTTACCAATATAGATATTAACAATCTCCCATAGGTATACTCTTAAAACTTTACTTAAACTTCATTGTTGTATCTATTATCCATAAATTTGTCGTGAAATTTGAATATCACGCAAAAAATAAATGAGCAATACCCAAGACACGGGAATTTTACACGAATTGCTGCTATAGTCAATAGGGCCAACGCAGTGTACTTACGATTGCAAGACTTTCCATCAGCAGCTAGAGCATATCCAATTCGGCATCCGCAGGAATAAGAGCCCAAGTTATTGATGCAATGGTGTTTGCACTGGTGCGTCTTTGCTTTACACTCATTCACATCTTGGAAATTAGAAGAATAAAGCAAGTCAACTTGCATTCAATATGAGACACAGTTTCGTAATAATAACCGTAATGGCTCAAGAACTGAATCGTTTAATGTACAATATAGTTCTATTGTCTCCAGAGGTATGGAGCATAAGGCTACACATGCTAAAGCAAATTGGTTCAATGATTCTTGGAAAATAGTCTAGCAGAAGAGGGTCGGTTTCTATAAACCTGAATATATTTGGATTAGAGAAGTTATAAACTATGTTTGACAGCAATTCATCCTCTATTGTCACATTCCAAGTCTCTTAGATACAACGCAGAAATACTCTGGAAAATGTTCAAATATTATATTTAAGCTGAATTATTAGCATTGCTGTAGAAGAAATTGCATAATAGGAGCAAAATAAGCAAAGAAATATGTAAGTAGAAATAAACTAACTTCTGCTGAAAAAGTATATATTCTATCAACACAAGGAATTCATATTGAAAAGAATCCAGACAATAATGAAGAGCGAGGCAGGAGCAAACCTTGGCAAGATCTCAAATCAGCACTCAATGAGTATCCAGATGGACATCCACATCTGTAGCTACCACGAGTGTTATAGCAAGTGTATTGACAGTTGTCTTTCTTATCAGCACATTCGTCGATATCTGAAATTCATCGCAATCAGAGATATAAGCTAATTTTTAATATTTCGTACCAAATAGATAGATTAAATAGATAACAAAAGATAACTTCTAAAAATGCCACAACTGAGACAGTCAAGCCTTTAGGATTACAAGGTATGCAGATTAAGAAATAAAATAGCTGGAAAGCACTACCTGTTCATCAGGCTGTAGAAAAAGTTGAATAGGATGCTAGGAATTACAAATGAGCATGTATATAACTATAGGCTTCCAGATTAATGACCCCTAGGAATTGGAAAGCTCTCAAGATGTAGAAGAGGACGCATATTTCGAAATTAGGCAAATATTTAGCTAGAAATTGTGTGAAAATTTGCGGCAATAAAATAGCCGTTTAACCTGAAACAAACAAGAAATGTAGAAAAGCAACAAACTAGTTATTCTAACGTGTAAAAATGCTAACCATCACATCTGCCGTCCTTTAATTCAAAGCCTGCATTGCACACACATTTAAAACTGCCAACAGTGTTGACACACCTTTGACTGCATCCCCCGTTAGAAACAGCACATTCGTTCTTGTCTAAATTTAATAAGACATGCGATGTTAGCATCAATACAAAGAGAAAATTATAACGCTAATGTAACAGGGACAAATCAAAAGTCTTCCATCAAAGCACATTGGAAGATATACCAAATGCAAACTATACTGAATTGCATGACAACTGATATAAAGACAAGAAAATTTTCAGCTGCATTATCTACCTTTTCTGCATTCTCGGTCCCATAAGTCATTTAAATGAGAAGATTTTTTAAATTCATTAGAATACATCCTTTCTCAGAAGCACAGCAGCTTCTTAGCATGAGTGTGAAGGAACATCGTTTCCATAACCCTTCCTCAGGAGGGTTAGAAGGGAAAATCGAGCAACTTAAGAAAACACAACGATAGTTTAGATGGCGCATAAAATGCAGTAGAGAATTTGTGCATAATTCCCTATTGATTGTTGACACCACAATGCTTCATGTAAAACTAAATCAAATTTTGGAAGATTGAAATCTTTGTCTTTACAATTTTTCTGAGCTGCAAAGATAATGAAAGGATATGATAAAGATGCTGTTCACACTCTTGCTCTTACTTGAAACCAGAGTTCCTGTCTACCCAAAAATGAGAGATGACTTAGTTAAAAAGAACAAAGAGATGCTTCCCAATTGATTCATAGAAATCTTCATTTTGCCTTTAAACATCTTTATGACCAAAGAACCGACGATAAAAAAGAATTCTACATTATACACCAGTGATAGCAATGTATATTTGACTTACCAACACAAGATGGTACAGGACCACTGAGAGATCCTGCAGCACATCTTAATGACCCACTAGATGATAACTGATATCCAGGGTTGCATGTGAATGTGAAGGCATTGCCAGAGACACTCACTCTGCCATTTGCAATGGAGTTAACAGTACGGCAAGAGACAGCTTCAAACAAAAATAGTTTTTATTGAGATAAATTCATACAGAGCAATAAGAGTCGAAGAGGAGACATTGAAGGGGTTTTTAATTTCACGAATGACATTCAATGTTGCTTAAGTTCAATTATCAAGCATATAAGTAGCTATATATGTATGATAAAACAACTAACAACATCAAACTTGATGCAATCACGTGCAAAAGAATTGCATGCAATGCATTACAGATCACAGGTGACGGGTAAATCCATTGCAAGAATAAGCCGATACTTACCAACTTCACAATTCTTCCCAATATATCCGTCTTTACATTTGCAAAGATATCCACTCAAGGTTTCGATGCAATTGCCACCGTTCCTACATGTTGAGGCTCCGCAAGAGGATGAACCTAGAAATTGCATAGACTTCATTTTAAAAAGGCCATTAGATTTATAGCCATGACAGATGTTGAGGGACATATCTCGTCCTAATACAGACAATGATAAATGCAGCTCCTACATCCTAATCAACTGAAATGAAGTTAGTGTGTAAGGTCGGATCTAGAGATATACAGAATACCAACGAAAACTACAAGTGAACAAAACTGTTTCTCGTTTAGAGGCGTTAAGTTTGGAATAGTTTACTAAAACAAGCAAAACAGTCATCTTCATTAAAATGCTTTAAACCTTTAATTAAGTATTAGCTGTTTCACTAACTGCTATCTGAACTTTCAAGGCTATAGAAAAATGCCTTTAACCGGTTTTGTAAATTTTGTAAGTTGTATATATAACTCTAAACTATGGTGACATTTTGTTTATGGTTTTAGGTGGGAACCCCTGTGAAAAGCAAATTAACGTCAAAGTTGAAGAACTACCTCTCTGTTCTATTATGAAATGAAATGATAGTTTGAATTGGCAAATGCTTTAAACACTGGAGAAATGACCAAAAATTCTCGCTAATAAAAAGTAGAGCTCTACCTTTGCGATATGGGCATTCAAACCGTGCTTGAAAGTCAGTGCATCGTATCTTGTTTTCAGGATCATACTTTGTCTGGTCACTGTCTTTACATGTAAATCCAGAAGAAGAACAAGTAGTATCAATAAGGCCGAGCCCTTGAATAGTCTCCTTATTCACCGATACACAGTGTGCAGATTTAGGCCCTTGACACGATGGCATTTCATTTTCAATGCCATTAGATGGTACAGAACGGCTGCTCCATGTCGAGAATTTCGTGTTCTTCACTATCAGGTATCATAAGAAGAAAAAACATTTCACTTCATTTAGAAATGATCAACACTAACAATTCAATTTCTTTGATAAATGAAAAGTAGGGGATGTCGAAGTAGGTTCTATTGATATACGTTCATTAAATGTAATGTTTTCGGCACGCTTGCTATAGCACGGTATTGTAATACACCTATGGAATCAAGATGCTCAATTCTATGGAAGCCTACTGATTCAGAAGCAGTCAGCTTCCTATTCAACTAATGAAAGCATATCCGTAGTGGCACTACGTGCCCTCTTGATTTGGAAGGGAGTAGAAGGCAATAACTAAACCTGCCTGAAATAGGAAGCCTGAAAAACTTGTTTGTTTACTAAAAGGAACGCAGGTAAGTTACACCATCTGACATCAGAGCTGTGAATCATGAACATATTTGTGTTCATGAGCATTTGGTATTGGCTGAGCATGCATTGCTAGAAAATTTCCTTCATAAGACTGATATCCCATTTTCTATGCAATTAAGGCACGTATCGACGAAAGCTGCTGAATTTAAATTTACCCTGCAAGCTTTAAAGGTGGGGTGCAGCATCCCCCACATCACTCGCAAGCTACAACCCTGAATATTTCCTGTATAAGTGATATTCACCTGTGCAGAATTCTGTTACTTTTGAGACTTCAACTGTTTTTTCCAAGAAGTCAGGCCATGCAAGTTCATTTCCAACTACTTGATCACATCGATAACGTGACATCTCAGCAATTTCAGCTTCCGAAAGGACATTTCTCCAAAGATTGAGTTGCGATATACTGCCATAGAAAGACTCCCCTAAACTGAAATTCCTTCCCACTTCATCTTGCTCTTGTCCAAGGATAAAGTAGCCAAAAGCTGGGATTTTCTGGTTGGAGAAAAAATATCAAACGAATGCAAGACCTCCTTCCCAGCGTACTCTACTGCATAGTATGGTATAAAGTTTGAAAGATGATTATATAGCGCTCGCTGATGGAAGGTAATTAAGAGATTGAAAGAAAATTTGAATAATATGCAAACACAAGAAGCATAAGGGGCATTTCTTTCAAAGAATTCTGCTTTGACATTCAAATAGAAAGCATAGTTACTAGAAAACTCTTTTAGAGGTTGAGTTGAAAGAGCAATAGGCATTTACACTATTATATCGCTGACCTCTCATGATAGCACCATGATCAAAATAAAAATGCTATAGATGTTGGAACTGACGATGATGGTGGTGGTGATGGTGGTAATGATGGTGTTGATGGTGCTCATGTTAGTGGTGGTGGAAGTGGATGATGACTATAATGATGATGGTAATGATGACTATAATGATGATGCTGGTGATGTTGATGATCGACCTTCGTGTCATTAAATAAGACTGTGATGACGATGATGATGATGATGATGATGATGATGATGATGATGATGATGATGATGATGATGATGATGATGATGATGATGATGATGATGATGATGATGATGATAATGATGATGATAATGATGATGATGATGATGATGATTATGATTATGATTATGATTATGATAATAAGTGTATATCAGAAGTAAATAAAGTTCTGTACTTTAGAAACAAATACATTCATGAAGAATCTACTTCGTTTATCATGAGAAACAGTTTAGCATTATCCAAATAGGAAATGATATATTTTGCTATACCTGACCCCTTTGGAAATTAGTTCCTTCTGCAATCTTGAGTCCATCTTGATAGGACACAAATGAGCCCGATGCACTTGACCATGTGACAGCTACGTGATGCCATTCTCCATCATTTACAGTTATCTGCGTTGCGACTTCTTTTCCCATGACAAGCAAGATGAAGGATTCAGGGTCGCGCAAAACGAGAGCATTGTCCACAAATGAATCTGTTAAAACATATGCTGTTAGAATGTGTTCATACATATCAAATAGTCTAGAGTGATAAGGCATATGAAATACTACGTACTGAAACGTTCCACTTTCGGACAATGAAGCTTCCTATTTCTTTTATATTATTAAAAGTATCATATATGCTATGAATCTATCTGCGTAACTATCCCCTATTCCCGATTTAAATGGAAAAGTCATAAAGAGAAATAAAAACACAAAAAATTTACAGAGTTTCGCAAATCGGCAAATTTGCCAATTTTTGTTAAATAGATTTGCCGAAAATCCATATCCTAGTCTCATTCCCTTATATGCCAAAATACCAACTAATATACCCCAGGGGAAGTACTTGCCTCTACCCTACCCCACCCCCACCCCACCCCACCCCACCCCCAAAATCATCACTGCATGTTACCATAGTTTATGAAGCCAGTATACTAATCACAGAATGATGGAATGCATAGATACCTCCAACATTAACAGCGTAAGATACAATGGTTCCAGCTTCAAGATCTTCTTTGCTCCCTTTCATCCAGAATGCCAGCGTAAATGCAGACAGCTCACTGTCCAAATGTGATTCAGCATAGCCCTGAACTTCTCTGTCAAATACCAAGTCAAAGTTTGTATCTTGTCTCCCTGTAAAAATAGTTTTAATCATGTGTAGTGGCATACAGATAATCTTAATCGTAGCTGGATGCTGTTGGATTTTTGATAAAATAAGACTCAAGTGTTCTTAAAGGTGTCCTTCACTTTGTAAGAGTGATTGTCTGCAAAAATTTGAGAAATTGCATGAAGTATAAAGTTTTTAAGACATTAAGACATTCAGCCGGACTACTATAGAAAATAAAGCTACGAGTGCCAACGTCTATTAACAACTTCATTAGCAGTAGGTTGTCAAAAGAATGCAAATAGCTGAGTGCTTGTCAAAATTAATATCTGAAGGATAGCATGTTCTACCAGTGCTCTTATTTTTGGGCAGACCGAGCCTTAGTATTTTTATAAAGTGTACTCTTACCAAAAAATGCACAGTGCTACAACAATTTTTGATGAAGTACAGATTACTCAGTACACTAAAGATAAGTTGGACCGATGGTAAAGGAGGTTGTGGTTGAGAATGAATCGACTAATAGCCAAAATCAACTGAAATCAGAAAGCAGCACTGCAAATGAGCAACTATTAAACACATGAAATATTAGCAAATGATCTAGAATCATGCCAAGAATCTTCAATCAAATATTTTATCAAATATTATTTGGTAACATATAAAATTACTCCAATTTAATTAATGCTCATTGTAGAACACGTAAAATTCACCAACTTACTGTTCTGACAGTTGGTGCCATAAAACATTGGTGCACAATGACATTCATATCCATCTACTTTGTCATAACAGGATCCTCCGTTGCGGCAAGGATTTGATGCACATTCGTCAATGTTGGTTTCACATCTTAAACCAAGAATTAACATGGTGAACTTACTACATTCAAGCACATACGTCATGATTGCAAGAGGTCTAGTTGGCATACTATCAAGTTCTTTATTTCCCTTAACATAGCAAGTTACTATCTTGATGTTTGACTGAAGGAATAGAAATATACTGAGTAAATTAAAAAAAAATTGCAACCTTCTACGTTTGCTACTCCTGAATACATATCACACTATAAGAAACGGCAAATTTATGTTACTTTTAATGGTCAACCTATCTTTGCTTTGAAGGCCAGCATATTTGCAAAGAAATATAGTTAAATACCTGCTCCCTGCAAATCCTGACTGGCATCTGCACGTGAAACTATCATCCCCATCGACACAAGTCCCATCATTCTTACATAAATCATTGGCTGCGCAGTCATCAATGTTGTCTTCGCACAGTTTTCCAGAAAATCCTTTCTTGCATTCACACTTGAATCCATTTGACGAATCAATGCATCGGGCATTATTTTTGCATGGCATGGAAGCACATTCCTTGAACATAACGCAGTTTAAGTTATAAACAAGTTCCGTCCGTTATGGTGCTGAAAAGTACTAAGACCTTACTGACAACTATAAAATAGACACTTAGTGAATGTAGAGTTATGTACAAAAAAGGGCAAACTTAGGCAAATATGATGTAGTCACGATGTAACATAACATGGTATTAACGTACAGTAAGTATTTCAGTCTTGACTAAAACTTCAGTTGACCAAGCTGAAGAGCTTCCCAATCATGTCCCTTAGAAGCCAATTTTTGCCACAAAGTATTTGCCATACTAATTTACTGAGGTTCGGTGAAGCAGCTCAGAAATCCTTTCTCGTCACCCTTGGCCTCAGACTCATCAGCATGAAGTGATTTCTGAATTATCTGTCAATTTTTGTCTCATACTACAGTACATCGACACACATAATGGTGTTGCAAACAGGATCGGGTACTGTATATGACCAATACAATATAACATAAAGTAACTAAAATAGAATTCATGTCAAAAAGGGATAGTAGAAATTTGAGATCTAAAGCACCTACTGAAGAAGAGGCAATTAATTTAAGCTTTTTCAGCTTCATTATATCTTTTGAGTCCATTCTAAAGTTTCAATGATCCAACAAGAAAAGACGAGAGGCCCATAAATATTTAAGAAAGGCCCTAGACTGAGATATTTTCACTGACAATGTAATAAACAGGTAATGTAATAAACAACTGCATGAGAAAGAAGTAACTTACATTAATGGTTTGTTCACAGAACAATCCAGTGTAACCAGCTGCACAACTGCAAGTAAATCCATCAGGAGTTTCACTGCATTTGCCACCATTTCTACAAAGCCCTGCGGAGCATTCTTGCTTCTTCTTCTCACAAAATGCCCCCTCAAACCCAAGTGGACAAACGCATTGTACGCTGTTGACCTGAAATTGAGCGGCCATTCAAAGTCATCAGACAAAGCTGGAGTGAATTGTGAAATTCATGTTAGTTGACACCAAGCTACGCTTTGCTTTCAGCAGTAAGCAGTGCATTATGTGGTATCTTACTATATAGAACAAGATATAACTTTATAAAGGACATCCTGTTTTTCAATTCATCACTCTACCAAAAGAAACCCAAAGCAAAAACCATTATTAGACCTGGCCCAAGTCGCTTGGATCAGCTATAAAGCCAACCAATAAACGATACTTTGACCCACAAAATAGTTTTCTTTCAATAAACTGGAACGCTGTTCGTACCAAATGCTCTGCAATTCAGCATATAAATATATAAACTCATTTGTTCTTACCAGATCTACACAGACAGCGTCTCCAAAACAAGGACTAGACGCACACTCATCTCTTTCTCTTTCACAAATGTTGCCAGAGAAACCCTCCTTGCATTTACAAGTAAAACCATTTGCTTCATTTACACACGAGGCACCATTCAAACAAGGGTTGGACGCACAATGATTAATGACTACAACGAAACAAGAAAATCTCCTAGTATAATATTTTCCAACTGATCTGTACGAAAGAGGCCATAGCAACTTGATAAAGCAAATTCAAACACTAAGCCAAATCATGATAAAAGCAATAAAAGTCTTAAAATATAAGTATTTTAGGAGAAAAGAGTGACATGTTTCCTCTATCACTGTTTCATATCACACATACTTCACGCTTTAAATATCACTAGGTATTCTTGGTTGCCTAATAGAAGGGAGGCTAGAAAAATTCCAAAATAAATGGGGGCTAGACAAATCCCAATATACCTAATAGAAGGGGAGCCGGAATAAACGGGAGGGGGCTGGAGAATGACTAAAAATGTAATACAAGCTGGATCTGAATAAAAAGTTTTAAAAATGAAGTCACAGAATGAAAAAATGCTAAACAATACATGTGCTACCACCGTGATTAGATAGCTTACATTTGCACCCCAAAGTACCTCCTCAAAAAAGTGCCTTGGGTGGGAGCTAACTTAAAATCTAATCGGTGGGAGTTTGAAACAGAACTGTTCTGAGTGGGAAATGTTTGAAAAATTAACTATCGGGAGGACTCCTATGAGGCACCCAAGAGCAAGCAAACAGATGCAAATAAAAGCAATATACTATACAAATTCCTGACAATAAGATTGGTCTAGTCCTAAAGATACACTTGAATTTGATAAACAAAACAGAACATTTGTACACTAAAACGTATACTTGGACTCTAAATAAAGTGATAATAACAATAAAAAATAACTGCTCGTTTTTGATAAGAAACAAGTAAATAAGAAACATGAGGTTCAAATCAGGCAAAACTTAAGAAAAATTTAAGAAACAGAGACAGACTGAGTTTTGAAAGTAAACTGGAAAAACCTGTTTTTGCAAGAAAACGTTTTATCATACTGGAAACAAAATACAAGCAACATCCTTCTCTCAAAAGTTGTTAATTAAAGATTCCATTTCTCGTCTCATATTTCCCTTGACGATATAGGAAATTTCAAGAATTTTAAGAAACACTTAAGAAACATTAAAGTTGGGATTTGACAGAATATTAAGAAACATCCAGAATGAAAGGGGAAAGTTTGTTTCTTATAAAAATACGTGTGAAAGAAAGATTCTTATTCGACAAAGTAAATAGTTTCTACATACTTTTGCAAGAAGAGTCTTGTACAGAGCCTTCTCCAAGGGTAGATTTTGGACTTGCACATACCCTGCACTTATCCCTTCCAGTTCCTGGTTGAAAGTAGCCTTTTGGGCAAGGAGTGCATGGCTCAGCCCCAGAAGCTGAGTATGTTCCAGGTTGACAAGGCACTATAAAATCAAAAAATGACAGAATCACTTGGCTGAAGCCATAAAGTGAGCAAGGAGCTTTATGCATTCTACACTATATGTAGCAGCATGTTGATATAATGTCGTATTTTATAGTTAGATAATAAACATCCCTTATGTATGAGCTGCAACGAAACGTGCCAGAAGATAATTATAAACTACAGCTTCTAATCGGATAAATACAGCGATATGCTTTAAGTAAGAAACGAATACTGCAGGACATCTAGGGTTTAAAAGAGAAGAAGAGATTTGCATAAAAAATTAAGCACTGTTGATCATTCTCAGAGTCGAAGGGCAACTTCATTCGGATTCAATTGAAGTTTCCTGATCTTTTACCTATTGGATTAGCCATTTACTACATTGGCTGAATCACTCATTATGAACAGCTTGATCATCTAAGATACTTTTTCATGCATAGACAAAGTTCCACCGAAGAGAAGGATCTTAAATATATATTTGTTTAAAAGTATATAGTATTTAGCAGCTTTTCAATTAACAAAAGTAAAAATTCCATATTGCAACACTATATAAAATGCAAACTGGAAAACTCAACTTCTGCCATCTTAGCTGTTATCAAAATACCAAAAAGCGCGTTCTGGTGAAAAAGATTTCAAGATAAACTGGAATGGCTTGTTATTGCGGTGGCAATATGACAATAAAGCATTCACTCACTTCCACACTGCTGGAGACTTGATGCTCCAATTTTTATTGTTGTTGTTGTTCCAGGGCACGTAAGGCATTGCTTTCCATAGTAACTTGATTGGTAGGTTCCTATTGGACAAGCATTGCATCCTTCTAGGCCAGTAGCAGAATATGTTCCAGGAGCACATGGTGCTGAAAATAAGTAGTGACAACAAGGAATGAGATCTTTCTTATATAAAAACAGCATTATTACGATAGGGACAAATCAGGTCTCTACCACAACGCGCATAGCATTAAACGACTCGGCTAAGACCAACATTTTTCTCAATGAGCTTTGTAATATACAACAGAGAAGTTCTATCTATCAAAATATTAGACGATGATCAATTCACGATACTAGATATATCAGCATTATGAAGATATGAAATGCTCGTAACATTCAATCACCTCGACAGTCTGTTCTGTTGTGACTGCCAACACCAGCTGTTGTCTTTCCTCTTGGGCAAGCTGAGCACCCCAAGCGGCCAGGAGAGTCAGTGTATGTCCCAACTGGACAATATTTGCATTTCTGTTCGTCAATGTCATAGTACTTGCCAGATACACAGGCAACTAGAAAGATGATATAGGATAGTGTACGGGGCTTACTTGCAAGAGGATAAACGAAGAATGTGTGATATTCGATCAAGTATATGAAGATTTTCATTTGGAAATGAAGAGATTGTGACTACAGATCAACAGCTACGTTGGAATTGCCAAGATAACTTAAGAGCTGTTCCGGCTAACACTCCTCTATACGTTGGTATACTGATCGAAATGACCAAGCCATAAAATTATACAGCTGTGGACTGAACTGCGGCAAGCAGAATTGGAATCAACCCAACAATTTATACTCAAAGCCAAAGACGTAGGGACCACTTGGAAGATCGAGGGTCACTTAAGCCATACCCTAAAATTTAGGAGCCACACCCAGTCGTAACAAAAATTCCACGCTATACTGATATACTGATAGCAAACAGCGAGGTGCAATGGGGTTTAGGTAGCATAATAAGGAGAGCTGGAAAACTTTATTTACATCAAAAAAATGAAGAGGAACACTCAGTGCTATTGCAAAGGTCTTGCTCATGGATTTTTCCCTAGCATAGGGCGTCTTTTTCATATTTCTAGGACACTTCTTTAGCATATGCAAATTTAGGGCATGCGTACTACTAACTTCCTTATTCCTGCGGCCATGCTTCCAGTTGTGGAGTCAAAGACCTTTAGTAGCATAATATGCTTATGTCTATAAAAGTACCAATAACACTGGGTGCTAGTTGCTTCGGAACTATAAATGGTTTGCCATTTCAACCAGAAGGTTCCACTTTGATTAAATAGCTCAGAATGCTAAAATACCAACTCATCCACAAAGTTGATAACACTAATTGAATAAACTACTTTTAGTATTCAATGCAAATTCTAGGCAACTAAATTCTACTGAAATTGTAGGTCTATGGGATTAAGAGTTATTGAAGCAAACACAGCCGATTGAATACTTTCAGTTGAGAAGCTAATACTGATGTGCAAAGAAGCCAAAAGAGAAATTATAAGAAGGAGTATCACTTAAGTTTTCATAAGAAAAAGGTGCTGTTAGGTAAGGAACGTAACAAGCAGAGGGCAGAGTTTTTAAAACAACAATACGAGTAGTAGCTCAAACCAGTCTAAAGTTGTACACACCACATCCTGATTTTTTAACTGTATTGCCAGTACGGTCTGTGTATATATCAACAACAGCTCCTTTGGAGCATACTGAAGAAACAGATCCAACTGGCAAGACATGGCCAAGTCTGAGTGTATCTTGTTCTACTCTGATGTTCTTCAGACCATTTGCTTCAGCACTACTTGAAGACATCGCAGTTTGCAGAGATGAGGACAACATGTTGACAGTGTTCTTGGTAGTAGCGTCATCGGATTTACTAAGAACTTCAAGGTCAATTTGAATTGTGATTTCTTTCTAGAATAGCAAGATATATGAAAGAAATTAATACAAAAACACACCAGAGATCAATCACTAGCCTGCATGCTGCTTCAAAAACTAATGAACTTCCACCTCAAGAAGCCCATGACAAGAATTTTAAAAAGATATCAACATCGTAAAACACAAAGGCTCTTTAGAACTGGAGGTAGCATGAATTTTGCCATGATCAGGAAGTACTATCCTGTTATTGATGGATGTTTGCTACAGACTGAGCATATACAGATTACTTACCTCAAGAACTAATTGGGAAAACAAACGTCTTAAACGCTTATTACTGTTGCAGACTTACACGTTTCATAATAGATATTAACTATACATTGTAGTTTATTTTCAGGACCCTATGAAAAGCAACTCTTGAAGATGCAGAAAGCCGTGTTAATCCATGATTGCTAAAGTCTGCTCTCAGACTCGAGTAGAAATGATCTCAGTCAGTATTTTCAAACATAGGAGTAGGAGGATTTAAAGTTCATGTGAGATGCAAACCGTCTTCCGGAATGAACAACAAGAGGTTTCAGGATGGACAAAGGTTCCCCTGTTGATTGCTGTTTAACTTTATTGAGCCTGAACTATTTTTCGGTAAAAAGTTATTTGCTTGAATAAAAGGGTTCTGCAGTCGTCCAGCCCCACACAACTTTCTCAATCAATGTGTCTTCTGATATGGCCTTAAGGCTATTCCAGTGTCCCATAATTGACACTGTGACAGAGTTTTAGCTTATCGCCAGATACTCAAATTAAATCCTATTGCATCACCTAAGAGCAAATATCAATGCAAACATGAATTACCTGGGTGCTTCTTTTGCGACTCTGTACTTGACCACAGACAACTTTGATATTCTCTGCCTTGCAAATGTTATCGTTATTAGGATTTGCGCAACTGCCTTGGCCAGTTTTTTGCAAGAACATGTTGATGACAACTAGGAAATTGTTCTTAATTTGCTCTCGAGCCTGGACACTTTCGTGGCAACTTCCCGTATAATACAGTAGCTTCATTCTTTGAGACATACCTTCAAGGGTGCCTTTGACTAAAATAGCAGAAAATTCAGTCAAATTGAAAGAGTGGCGATACAAGTTAGGCTTGCAATGTAGTATGACAATGAAAAATAACTACAGACAAGTACAAGGACCAGATCATTGTCACACACAGCTTAGAAGCAACCAGCTTGATAGAGAATATTGCATAACAAGCCTAGCAGATGGCAATTTAGAGGATTCACTACACGCATTTTTTTTATAAGCAACTGCTTTATAAGCAAGGCAGTACTCGGCAAGGCAAAAAGTTAAGCAATTTTAGTACTGGATTAAAGACCGCTAAGCAATTTGAAAAATGTGTGAATGGAGCTTTGGGCAGATCGCTAACTAACTTTGGAAAGAGCTATTATCTTGATTAGAAATATTACATTTGGTTGAGTTGGTGTTCATGAATAAAAGTGCAAACAAAATCTATCGTTAATTTTTTTTATTTATCCTTAATTTATCGTGCCTTCTGACATGTATATGGCCCTATATTTACCTTTTTCTAATCTATTTTCAAAAAACACGAACAAAAAGTTAAGCAATTGCTAAGCAATTTTGAGTACTCAAATTTGCCTTCCAGCTAAGTAATTTTTAGTACTGAGCCCGAGTTGAAATTGCTTATAAAAAAATGCATTTATTGATTGAAAAATGTCCACTTGATTATCCAATACTATAATAATTTCCTTAACATTAAGAATGTTTGATCACTGTGTGTTTTAGACCAACACTTCCAAACTAATAATCTCTTGTGAAATATAGAAAGATGAGACATCAGTTGGAAAGCGCAGCTGTAGCATAAATTTGAGAATGATAGCCACCACGAGCAAAATTGCAAATAAATCAGAAAGAATAGGCAATTTTCATTTGTGTATTGCCATCGACACATCCATTATATTTACATATCAGCTACATTGACATACCAGTTAATTATTGACACATCCTACAGACCTATACAGAACGTTTCGGGATAGCTTATCCCACAGCAAATGACATAGAAAGATGCATGGAAAATCGTGAGCACAAGGAGGGTACACTAGGTTAAAGACCTCCAAACGTTCCTAGTTGTCAGCAGGTAGGGCTACTTTGTAAAGGGACGCTACTTTAAAGTAATTTATCATAAAGCTTTAGCAGTAGGGTTATAGTGTTTAAATCAAATTGCAAATAGCCCCATCTCGAATATCAGTGAAAGATGAAAATTGTGAAATCTGAGCAAGCAAAACTATTTAGAATAGGAGAACTAATTTTATTATACAACCTGTGCAATCCGGCCATTGTGTTGGGAATGCAGGGTTAGGTGGAAAAGGAGACCAAGCACCAGATGCGTAACAGGCGTAAAGAAGTGACATTGGACCATTTGGAACCCATGGTTCTTGACAATTAGCTTTATATAGCGTAAAGAATGCTGTATCGTGTGAAATTCCAAGAGCTCCATTGATTGGTGGATCTCGCTTTGGGCAACCACGAGCTAATACACAAGGACAAAAATAGGTCATCACATGGTATTGAACAATTTTAACGTACTGTGCATAACAGATCTTACACTGTTCATTTTCGGTATGCTCTTAGCTGTCACAGAGCAAAAATGTCCCTTCCCCTCCACAAGAAAAAGAGAGAATTTCCTTTTTTCTGGTAAATACCGAATGGTAGAGTATCTCTTCAGCGTATTAAGTGATTCAAATGTACCGAAAATAACAACTATTCAAAAATAGTTGCAAAATTGAATAGTAACTGGAGCAACATCAGTTGACTAACAATGAATATTTGCTTATTGATATAGCTCTGGATGACGTATGATATTTTAAAGCTACTGACTTGAACAATTCATCCATAGAAAATTGAATGCTTGATGATATCATCAAATGATGAGTGAACAATTGCAAATTTTTATCACGAATTCTGAAACTGAAGCTGAACATTTTCTATAAACTCTACCATTTTAGATAATTTCTAAACTATAACGTTGTAATCCACATATTTTAGGCCTATTATTAGGATAAAATGCCCTTTATTGATAATCTGGTTCGTTATTGTTATACTTGTAATAAAGTTGTATATCGCGCATCAATGTATTCCCACTATCAATAATATACCAGCGTAGTTTCTGTTGCAAGAATCAAGTTTGCCTAATACTGTCTATCTAATAGTAATGAGATCTGTACTTGTACATAACATATAAAATCAGATAGCAACAATTAAAAATTATATTATTATTGTAATAAATATTGTCCATTGAAGTTTTTCAAAGTGATTCACTTACGATCTATTTTGATGTGAAATTCGCAGGTTTGCTCATTTCCCGAATAGTCTCTGATAGTGTATCGTACCAGATTGATTGGCCCAACAGCAAATGAATCGCCTGAGTTATGTGTTTTGTGCACTAACTCAACGTAACCAGAATTATCCTTAAACGTAGGCTCATCCCAGGAGACTACCTCTGTTGTTCCAGTCGTGGAAACCTTTGTCTTTCCAATGTCAGCAGGGCAATGGGTAAATACAGGCTTTTCTCTATCTGAAAGGCATGAAAAAGAGGTACTTGGTTGCTATTCCATTGAAATGAAATGCGGTTGAACCTCGGTTATCGAACAAAATTCGTTCCAAACAGTTGGTCGAAAACTGAAACAATATTATCCATAAGAAATGGCTAAAAGTCGATTAATGCGTTTAACCATGACTGATGGTTAGAATAGCATAGGAATGTAAGTAGACATAAAAGTTCAAGCAATGGATACGCTGTTCGAGATGCGTTCGCTGTGTTGGCCTAAATGAGCTTGGTAGCTGTTTAATTAGCCAACTTTCAATAAATAGGAAATAAATAAAATGTAATTTCAATGGCTGCAAGGAGTAGGCTGAGCATATGTTGCATTGGCATTGGCTCGATCTGCTTCGGTCCCTTAGACCCAAGTGCTCGAACTCAAAAAAGTAGGGCATTTTTGTCTCGAAATTTTTTGTCGAAGTCCGATTTGGTTGACTTCAGAGTCGTTCAACAACCGAAGTTCCGTTGGGCAATGCTAACAGACCAACGTCCAGTGAAGACAACAGTTCTTGAAGGGAATATTTCATGTTAGGGAAATGTTAAGATCGGACTGCTGACAATAGACATAAAGCTCATTTTATTATCCTGGAATAATGAAATACTTCGACAAAAAATATTAACCTTCAACTAGTCTTTTTAGTTAAAACAACCTTCTCCTGTGTATTCTACCCTTTGAAAACTTCGCATAAAACTTGATTTATCCCAGCACAATTTCCGTGCACTCTTCTATCCTCTTCGTGTAATGCATTGATATTATGGCACCTCTTGATTTTAATTATTCATTACTCAGTTTCGTCTGGGACGCTTCTCACGAGACTTAAAGACGTCTATTGCTACTGGATTGCATTGGACATCTATTCCATACAAATGGTTCCTCATGACAAAAATCTCAATTGGTAAACCTCGATTTCATGTTTAGCACGCATTCACACAAAGTGCCCACTTTTAAACAATAGAGTTTCCTCTCTGCTTTTTGCTTTTCCTGTGTTCATTTCAATTCAATATGGACTTAACCATGGCACTTTCTAACTCAATGAAACTTCTCCAGTTCGATTGAATTTATCAAAACTAAAATAGATCTACTTTTCTAGGAAATAGCGATTATTTCAAGTTATTATAATTATTATTTCAATACTATCTGGCTATAACATAATTTTTGTTTTTTCATATCCAGATTGCATGCATACTTCTCTATGTGCAGATTATACATATAGTATCTCAAATCTCTTGCGTGCGGCTACCACGATCCTCAGTATGGGTACTAATGCTGTAAATAATAAGAAAGTTGCAAGTGGAACCTGCAGAAAGGACTCGGTAACTTCGTGTCTTTCCTTGTTGCGAGTGCCACGAGCTTTTGTATAACTTGTTATTGTTGTTGCTATAAGTGTTTGTATTGGTAGAAAAAATATACAACGCACCTTTTACGGAAACTCTGAACGTACAACTGTGCTTGTTATTGCTTGGATCAGCGGCAATGAACACAACTGTGGTGGTGTTAATGGGGAATTTATGTGGTGACTTGACTGAGCTTGGATGCTGCGTGACTGTAACCTCAGCGTCGGCCATTGCATCTGAATTATCAGCGACGGTCGGTTGATTGAAGCTAACTTCCTTATACGGTTTGCCCTCGTCTGTCAGCACATCCAAATCAGCTGGGCAGGTGATTGTCGGTGGAGTCCTGTCTGTCATATAAAGAAGTTTCAGATCATCAAAAACAACAGAAAATATATTTTTATTGGGTCGAAAAACGTTCACTGGACCATTTAATACTCAGAAGAGAAGATGCGGGCATGAGACTTTCAACCTTTGATAAGTATATGGAAAAATACGTTGCTAATCATCAGTGAACACCTCATTAAAACGTGAAGATTATCATACAATAGCCGAGAGTTCATTTTTTTCTGCCATAAGTGTGCACTGGAAGCTTCCTCTCTACCAAAATTTTTCATTTGGTAAGTCTCACCTACCTGGGACTTACACATATTGCCTTGTCTATAAAATCTCACAACAACTAGGGTTTGTTCGCTGTGAAAACAGGTTTTTGAAAGATTCCAGGACACCTGAGGAAAGTTTCATACGCAAGACTTTTGAGCACAATTTTGAGATGACTTTCTAAGGGGCGAGGTCATTAGTGTTATGAAAAATTGATTCAAGACCGAGCAATTGTCTAACTAAAACAACCAAAGTTCTATAACACACTAGCATCGCAAGACTTTTCAAGAAAAAAGCAAGTCAAGATGTAGAATCACAAAAGAAAACAGTGCGATACATTAAAGTGTATCGTGCTGGCCTACTAAGAAGTTTGATGGTAACTTTAAGCAAATTACCTTCACAAACAAGTTCTTGACCAGACCATGTGCCATCAGCTTGGCATTTTCTTGCCTGATTTCCCGATATTGCAGTATAGCCTCTCTTGCATGAATATGCACAACCATCATTGTAGTTCGTCTTCGAATTGATACATCTCATGGGAGCTATCTCTACATTGTCGACTCTCCTGAGACTTGGGCATTGGATAACTGCAACAAAATTATATATCTATAACCAGTGAGTTAAGGATTGTTGAACACATTCCAGGTCCCACAACACGGTCAAATGGCAATGTTGTGAAACTGAAACCATCAAGGTCCCTGATTTATAGCTATAGCATCTGAACAACCTGCGGAACCAGCAAATCCGTCGAATTATCGCTTTATTATTAGAAGTATCATTATTAAGGATATTCCTTTATTCCACTTATCGGTGTGAAAATCCATTCTTTTGCAATTGGGGAAAATTTATTCGAGTAAACTTGCCAAATCAATTTTTCAGCAAATAATATTGTTCACAAATTCTATCAGTGCCAAAGCAAACCTACATCATACTTTTCTCTAAATTAGATCTGAATCACTCTATCATTATCTATCGTGGCGTTGAAATAGCCCAATAGTTTTGTGTCATATAAAAATTTACTAACGAATGATTATAGCAAATGCAGCTTAATATCTTATGACTATGTATGGATGTACATATGTATAAGTTGAAAGCTGAAGGTTAGATATATAAAAATATATATAGCCTTAGCCGAAATTGAAGAGAATTTACACACACATATATATATATATATATATATATATATATATATATATATATATATATATATATATATATATATATATATATATATATATATATATATATATATATATATATATATATATATATATATATATATATATATATATATATATATATAAACTGATCCTAAGCCGCATCCAAAACGTATATAATTTGTATACATAGAATAAAACACAAATATACTTCTCTGTCAGTAAACGTTTCGATTAGAATCTTCATCAGTACTGATGAAGATTCTAATCGAAACGTTTACTGACAGAAAAGTATATTTGTGTTTTATTCTATATATATATATATATATATATATATATATATATATATATATATATATATATATATATATATATATATATATATATATATATATATATATATATATATATATATATATATATATATATATATATATATATATATATATATATATATATAGAATTAAAGGAAAAAACTTCAACTTTTAAAATGCTTCCACTCTTACATCTTCATCAGCTACTGATAACTGATGAAGACGCAAGTCGAAATGTTTTAAAAGTTGAAGCTTTTCTCTTGACTTCTATAAACAATCATACCGTCACAAGTCGGTTGAGTTCCACTCCATTGTCCATCATTTCTGCATGTCCTTGAATCAGTGCCATTTCTACGGTAACCTGTTTCACACTCGAATGTACACACACCAGATACAAGTCTTGAATTGCAGTTAACCTTCATCTTTGGAGGCACTGGAAGAGCTGGACACTGAATTGCTGTAAGAAAATGAAGATAAATTTAAAAAAAGCTGTCATGCATTTCTAAACATCTGGTTTTATAGAAAAATCTATGTTTTATATTGTATGATCAGGATGACGACAAAAAGAGTTATTTTCAATTCATTTTAAATAAGATGACTTTGACATAAATCTATTATATTAATGATAAGGGCCTGATCAACGACCCTATCAATTAACGATTAAGAAAGCAATTATCATGGAGAATATATTTAATTACAGAGCTCTTTGTGGAAATTTTCATAAGTAGAGCAGATATGAAAAGTAAGGCATATAAGAATGAAAATAAGATTAGTTCCATATTTTATAGGAACAAGTCTGGCAAAGTCAGTATACTATCCTGAAAGTTTTTTTTATTATACAAGCTAGTGGAGAAACAAGTGCTGTTTTACGTATGCACACATCAAGGAATGGCAAAGCATCGCCAGTCTCTGCTTCAACTGTAAATATGATGTTAGGGTGGAAACCACTGATATATTGAAGGAAGAGATCTATGTGTTCAGGGCTTTTAAACAAACAAAAAGTGTCGTCAACATAACGACGATATAGGATGGGTTTGAAGTCGAGAGAGCATTCATCTAAGTAGCGAGTTTCAAGAGCATTCATAAATATGTTGGCAAGTGTGGGGCCAAGGGAGATCCCATGGCTACACCATCAATCTGGTTAAAAAATGTTACCATTGAAAATGAAATGACTGCTTTTCACCGTAGAATTAAAAGGTTTGCGAGAATTGGAATGATCTAAAATACAGCCATAGTAATAAATGGAATCAAAATTAGTAAAAAGAGTCGCAGAATGCAATACATTCCTCAAAATGAATATTGGTGAAGAGGCTGGGAACATTAAAGCTAGCCATATGAAATGAGCGATTAGAAAATATAGATATTGTCCTTAACTGTGTATTGATTAATAGTAAGTGGCTGAAGAATAGGAACAACAAACTTAGGAAGCTTGCTGTTATATGTGCCAATGGCAGAAGGAACAGGCCTAGCAGGACAGTCAGGTTTGTGTACTTTAGGTAGACCATGTAAAATACCAGGAGTACTTCCAAAGGGAAAAATTTCATGATAGACTACTTCAGTAATAAATTTCTTTTTATGACGATCATCTCAAAGCAGGTGAATATTTACACGTTTCTGGCAGAGTTCGATGCCAAATCTATGTTAAATAACAAACTTAATTAAATTTCAGTTGATCTCATTTTTCACTTAAGGTTGAAATGATGTGATCACTATCTTTGACAAAACCTGCATTGCTCTAAGATGAGATGGATCGAAAGAGCTTAGCTACAAAATGGGCAGAAGGGCGGCCTGTAAGAACAGAAGATACATTGCACAAAATATGTAGGAATATGTTGCCTTCATATTAGTTTTTCAACAGCATTGATATTATTTTGCGAATCTTATTGCTTCAAAGCATAGACAATATTAAAAGAAGAGGTTATACACCCTAATTCATACCAAGTGGTCACAACGGAATGATTTCCTGTTTATGCTAAAGACTAAGCTAAGTAACTGGAAATTCACAAAGAAGGTTATCTCGTATGTTATTGAAAACTAAGCACATTTAAGCCTAAATTTAACGTGAATCACAGAAAAGAACATGAACACTTCGACTCAATTAAGGAATTGAATGGTAAACTCGCAATTTGTCTGCGGAATAGGTAAGCGCGGAAAGATAAATCCACCACCTCAAACCTACCATGATTAAGTCCATTCAAAATACTACAGGAATTGCTGCAATTAGGAGTCAACTTAGTTACTACTTAGAAGAGAGTTAAAATCTATACATACGTGTACAATCGGGAACACTCTGCAAACTCCATGTTCCATCCTTTTGGCAAGTAACTTTCTTCCTCTGTGCTGTTTCACCAATTATGTGGTGATGTTCATTACAAATAAATGTGCATGAGTCTTTGAATATACTACCGCAGTTCTCAACTTTACCATTTTTTATCGTTGTTGGAAGAGCAGGGCACTTGACAGCTAGATAAAAACATACGTGTCAAGCAGATGCAGGTAAGTTTAGGAGGACACAACTAAATATTCTAATATTTCGGTAAGTAGAAAACTACAAACACGAGAGCAATATGACTAAAGGAAGTACAACTGAGCAAATTGTTATGATCAGAATTTGCCCCCTTGCGATTTGCTATTCGTAGAATTCTCTCCTGGTCAATAATAGAAAGTGTAAAGAAAATATAAATTGCAAATCGAAAACTAGACGTTCTAGCCATGGAAGTTCCCGCTCTACAGCAAATACGATAGCTAGATACCAGTAAAACCTACAGCAAATACGATAGCTAGATACCAGTAAAATAGAAATGTTGGAAAGAGCACTGGGAGGAAAATCCAAAATGAAATAAGTCAATTGTTGAATCCCCCATTCGCTTGAAAATTACAAATTACAGGAAAACGTACTGCATAGCTATCAAAACGTACTGCATAGCTGCAAGCTCTATCAAGGGAAGAAGATAACAGAAGCAACATATCATGAATCAGTGAGGAAGAATAAAACAAGTTACTATGTTCGCTTACGTTGACATGGGATGCGCCGAGCTGGACTTCCTGTGAAGCCTTGGAAACACTTGCAATCAGCAAGTGACATAGATCCAGAAGCAGTGGTAGACGAATTAGCAGGGCAATGCTTGCAAGGATCTGGTGATGAGAACTCTTTGTATTGTCCAAATGGGCATTCTACGAAGACAGGGAAATCGTGGTTGTTAATTCACTGATACACAAGGACAAATAATTTAGGATGAGGCAGCCATGGAGAGTTAAAGTTTCAAAGAAGTCTTTGATCTAACGATTCAAGCTTCGAAACAAAAGTCATTCCTCAAGGCAATATATACTCACTCCAGCATTTCCCTGGATCTCCACTGCCATAATACCCTGGTTCGCAAGCACATTGATAGAGACCACTGATTGTTCCACAGGAGCAATGGGCGTGGCTGTCGCACGGCTTTCCACACAGGTCTTTGTGCACTCTTTGGTAAAGTTTCTCGATCTGATCTAAGATTGATCAAACACAAATTCTGATAATTTTTTCAATAAGATTTTGAAAGTCATTTTACTCATAGAAATGTTTGCCATAGAGACCATAATACCTGTAAAAATATTTGTTATCACCTACTTTCCTCGATATTTAATAAAACCAATATGATAGTATTGTAGATAGATATAATGCTGCATGAATAGTCATAACAGAAGTATTAACTATGATAATGATTATAGCAATAGTTGTATACTAAGAACTATTATAAGACTCTAATCAAAATGCTAACATAAAATAGAAATGTGAACATAGATAATGCAATTGACAATCTGCTGACAATGAAAAAGCTTTGGCATATTTGCAATAAAGGCGAAGATAGATATGTTTGGTAATCATCGGGTTATTTTCTTCCTTTAGTGCCATCAAGCACGTCTTCCTATAGGCACGTAACTAGGAAGCTTTGATGGAAAGGTTCTAACCACAAAAAGAGCGCACTAAAAACAATTTTAAAACGATATAGCTTGAATTTTTAGGATTTCAGATTTAGAACCGGAAGAAATATCTAAGTTTTTATCATTTTGCTACTTGCAAGTTTAGCGATAATCCAGCAGATCTACTGAACAGAAACACAATAAAAAGAAAGGGGGACTTCTATCCCTCAGAAGAAACGAGCAGGGGTCTAGAACCCCTGGACCCTTCGGATAGTTAATCGCTTAGCCACCCATATAATAAAACGACGTATGGTGCATGAAAGGAACAAGCTTGAAATCTCACAGCCAACTATTTTAGATTCGATTTTCATTGCTGAGTAAAAGCTTGGCAAAAGATTCTTCACAAACCATACTTCATCAAGGGCGAATTAATCCTCTTTGCCCGAAAGAAGCGTATTTTCTCTAGTTGCAAGTTTTTTAATCAGATCTGATAGAGTGCATGACACAAGGTTGACACTAGGTTTCTGCAATGTGTCCTCTTTTTTATCAAGTAGTGTTGCATATGTTTTACTTTATAAGGGTTGGTACAAATCAATTGATGATTGTCAAGAATTCAACTCCGTTTCTGTAATTGAAATGTAATAGAATAGTCCCAGAGAAAAAACCAGGCAATTTTTCTTCCAATTCACCTTTCCACCATCAAAATACTACTGCACTAAACACCTCTGCAATCGCTTATGGACACCAATTGTCTCGCATTCAAACATAAGGGAGAAATGGACTACTAGAGCATACAATAAGAAAACCTTACCCCCTCTTATTTTGGTTGCAAGTTCTTCGAATTGCGTGAATGATCGTGCCATGATGACATTCGAGTCAGTGCCAGCTATCTCCTTCAGCTGCCATCTACTCGCATACCCTACACCAACTGAAATAACCTCAGCAAAAAATGAATTGGAACTTCTCAGTGAATCGGCTATATTCTTGGGACTGCCACCAAGGTTCCACCAGCCATCTGTGAGCAAGACTATAACTGTGTTGACATTTTGCCTTAGGTTGCCGTTGCTTCTTGCACTTGTGAGGAGGTCCTTGGCTCTCTGAAAGGCAGCGGCCATATTCGTAGCTGGACCGTAGGCATGCTTTATTCCCCGAAACTCTTTTGAGAAAGTGCACTTGTTCTTGTCAAGCCCATTGTAGTCTATATAATCAATCCTTTTCGCAGCTGACTGCTCAAATGTTATAACACCAACCCTAGAAGCAATCGGTTGTACACTTATCTCACTTAGCAATGAATTAACGAACTTCTTCTCGGTATAGAAACCGTAGTTACTAACACTTCCCGACAGATCTAGCATGAATATGATGTCAGATCGGCTGTTATTGTATTTCTGCTGAAACTGATTCAGCCTCTGTACCCATTGCGAGTTTACAGCGGCTTGAACATGTAGAAGGTTTGAAAAAAGGACAAAGACGATAATGAAAGAGGCCGGGTTAAAGCCTAACATGCTTGCGATTAACCGACGCCTCTCGTCCGAATACCCAAACTGACGGAAAGAGAACACGTCTTGCTATAATTGCTTACGCTTCTGTTTGTAGTGGGAGCTCAGTTAGTTATTTAATCAGCTTTTACCATTTGTTAGTATATGCATAGGCTGTTCACATTTTCGTAAGGGTAGGTAATGGACAATAGGTATATACACAATAGCTGGGTATTAACAGCTAGAAGTTTGGTTTACACAAGCGCGCGTAGAAAAATGCCAAAGCTAATTCAAAAATTGCTTCATACATCGAGAAGGAAATGGAGGCTAATTCTATATTGAATATACATCTAACAGTGTCAGGCCTGAATAGTGCATCTTAGGACAAACAAGAGCTGGAGTATGAGACGAGAAGCTAATATCCAAAGACCAATAGGTCTGGTATAAACGAAGCAAAACTCTTGCCTGTCTTTGTTCCTGCTTCTATCCATACCAGGCTTAGGACAGGGATGGAAGTTGAAAGATTATTTGTTAAACTAAAATAGAAATAACAAAGATCACATGCAGAGAAACAGGAACTTGTTTGAAACATATGAACAATTTGGAAGAAAGATAATGCCTGTAAGAGATGTAATGTCAGGACTTCCTTTGTAGAACATAATGGATTTGAGGAAAACACTTGAGCAAGTATTGAGTAAAAGAGTGCTTTGCAAAATCTCTGAGAAATGATTAAGCCATTTCCAAAGTATTTTTTATCTCATTTTGATCATCACTGGTGAAAATAGAACATATCATATTCATATAACTCACAAGAAAAATAAACGCAGACGACACGATTAAAGCAGATCTCAACCAATTGCGTGCCGAATGGCTCTTGAGTGCGGGGGGGGGGGCGGGCGGGCAAATGAAATTCACCAACAGGTTTGAATAAGACACCCTAATCACCAACAAGGCACCATAATTACTGACAAGCCAATATCGTTATGGCAACTTTTACCTACAACCCAAAGGATTACCAATGGTACTTTAAAAATGGGAGGGCGTCATACCCACCCTTATATTCCCTACTTCAGCACATCCCTGAACTCAACTTCAGGGCGCAATTAGAACGGCCCCTATGTACAAATAGACTATTCACTGAATTATACTTGGTCGACACGAACGATGCTGTATATACAATGAGAGTTCAGACAATACACTTCTCCTTTTCCTTCATGTCAATGCTATTCAAATAAGTTCTACATAAATTAATCAATATACCTAGTAAATAAGAAACATCCAAAGGTCAAATTCAAATGGATCGAATTGATTCCCTAGAGTAATTAAAGGTGTAGGCGACCACCTGTTTTTCGTTTGTTTTTCAAACTGACGGACAATTGCTCTTTGATTTGATTGATCGACACATTGCAAAATCATATACCCTAGACAGTGGACAGAAAGGCACTTCACAATGAACGATTCATTCGCATATATCGAATACAGCAAACCGATATGGGGCTTGCAATACAAGAACTTTCTAGTATTGCCATCGACTAGCAATTAGTCCTAATACCTAATTAACTCGTTAAAAAACTGACAATGCAAACATAAACTGATAATTAGCATAGAAGATCAAATGATCTATCATTTATTGAGCATAGTAAAGTATATTGCTTTGACTGCCTACCCTCCTTTCTCTAATACCAAAATCCTACGTTTTGCCAACGTATCTATACACGAGAGTGTAGAGCACATTTTCGAGTATTGACAAGTTAATAATAGTTAATAACCGTTGTCCAGTAAAATTTATAGATTTTAAAATTAGTCCACAACACAAAAGTAATAACATACAAAATTTATCCCAACGAAAGCTTTTAATACAAATACCATTTTCAAAATCACCCAATGGTCAACACAGAAAATTTATGGATTTCCATTTAAGATATCCTATTTGTAAGTAAAACATCATATTCGTGGCAGCCAAATCAAGAGATTTAACAGCTTGAAAGGTTCGTATACTCTCCTGTTGACACAGATGCCCAGGTGGAACAACACTAGCACTAAGAAACTTAATTCTATGCAAAGAAGAACTTCTGTATTCATAGCCAAATCAATGGCATGTAATCACAAAGCTGAAATTTTACCTAACATTAAAGCGAAAAGCACAAAGGTCCAAAGCAACTATTATCGGTGAGAGTCCTAAAATAGTGAAGGAGTCCATACTGCATTGCTTTAATTTCAAATATCAAATGTAAGAAAAATTAATCACTGTAAATTTCTGATATTGGGCGGAACCCTTAAGATATATTTTGACCACACCCTTGATTTTCTGTTTAATGCGAGCGACAGCGACACCAGTTTCTATAAAGTTATTTGATTGAACATTGATTAATGATTGCTGTTAATATCGCAATTGATATCTCAATCAAAGCAAGTTTTGCTTCAAAGGTAATTTGAATACAGTTTTGAGGAGCTAAGTGGTTTTATTTTTGCACTCTTTGAATGTCTATCACTGCACTCCTAGTATCTTTTTACTACACACTTTTAGTGTTTACCAAGGTCAAGGCGTAATAAGTTGCCAGATATGGCTCAACTGATTTTCTACACAGAGAACCCAAGGTATAGCATAGTCGCTAAATGTTTGATTGGTTGAGAGCTCAGATACGATCTATTTTCTCCCAACCAAACTTACCTATCATTATGCAGGATTCTGACTACGCATGAGTTCCACAGCTAAAGTTAGGCCCATTTTGGGCATTTTGGCGTGTGTAGTCACAATCATGCATAACAATTGTTCACTTAGGTTGGGAAAAAATTGACCTTATCTGAGCTCTCAAACAATCAAACATTTGGCGGCTGCGCTATCAGGTATAGTTATATAACTAGTTATTTCTAGCTATAAACATCTTTCTAAAAATGGATACTGCAGCTCTTTTAAGCTTATATGTATTCCAGAATACAATGAAAAGCAGTGGATGATATGTGTGGATTTTTAAATAGTAAACATTTAGCTAGGTGATCAATCAGTCTCCTATACTCAAAAAGGAAAACACGCTGCACAGCGCTACAGTGTCAAACAAGTAAGCAAGGACTACAGGAATATAGGAATATATAAATTATATCAGAAATGATGGGTTTCCGTGAAAATTTTATCTTTGAATAGTTATAAACTTATCGACTTTCTCAGGCCTCAAAGATTCAGCATAGAACTTTCTTTACTTTTTGAGTAGTCGAGCCCTACTTTTCTATAAATTGCTTCCATACATCAGGATACATACATAATAACACGAGCATATCAAGTGACCTAGCTTTAAGCTCTTTCAAGCAATGTTGCAATCCACACTGACTGATACAGTCCACAGTATTGCTGTCAATACTGAATGGCTATAGCCTCCCGCAACCATTAAATGAGAAGGCACTTCCCTTATCAGTCATATACGAAAGATGGAGGAAACCAATCGGGAACTCGATATTCACATAGCATAAAGGGCAGGTGGCAAGTATTGAGGTAGTATTTAGATTAATATTCGGAAATGCTAAAATCTTACAATAACCATTCAATTTTGAATTAACAGCATAAATGAGTGTCAGTATAAATAGTTATTGCAAGATTTTAACAGTTCCTTTATTACTTAATTATTGTATGTATGTGAGCAGGTCCACATTGGCTATATGCTGCCAATTAGATAACCTACGTATCAAATAACATTATATACGTGTGCATGTTCGAGTGTACAGAGCTAAATTGACATTGATACATGTCTTGCTTTGCTCACCCTGACAAAGCTAAAGTATACACAAGACGATGCAAAATGGTTATGAAATAATAACAGATAAATAATGATATAACCTCTATGTCGATAGAATATTTTGTCTGTTAAAAACGATACATTGGAAGCTCTGAAAAGTCCTGTGTAGGACGACAAAGGGTATTGAAACGACAATAATATTATTCCAAAAAGCTTTGCTACACCGTGCAAAAGTTGCTACAAATAAACACTGGCCAAGAATAATAGCAGAAATATCTAGGGAAACAAGGTAAATGAAGGACGCGGTTACAGCCTTTTTCCCCTTCGAGGCTTCGCCAGTAAAAGAAATGGAGAAGTTGACTGTGACATTAGAATTGTATGATAGCAATGTGCTCTCGTCATCAACAGGTCTCGCTGCTAGGCAGGTCAGAAATGTTCCCAACTTAGAACTTCTTTTAGGCTGCATTATCAACCATACATTTGGTTCAATGACCCAACACAAGAACTTAAAATAAGCTAGTTTCCTACTGGACTTTATGATATCACTATACACTATAACGTACAAGGGACAGCTACATAAATATATCAATGGAATACCATTCAACGGAACACTTCCAACCAAATGTTTTGCAAATGCCTAAAAACAATCCGATTGCAATACTGGTCAAGATCTCAATTATGGATTAAAGTTACAAATTGCCCATCTGTGCAATAAACAGCAAACGGCATTATTTCCAGTCAGCCTAGAGAGTGATATACTTGATAAATTCACCTCTCTTAGCTTACATCATCCACCTGCCATGTATTTAAGGGCAAAATAGTTTGCTCATCGAGCACTCATCATATCTTTGTTTCCATTGCACTGCTAAAATCTTTTTCATAGACCTCAACTTTGCTTTGTTTTGATTTCTATAAGATATATAGAAGGCATGTCAAATTGTAGACTTTGAAGGTTTGTATCTAACAAGCATAAACTTTATACAAACGTATCTCCCATTGTACAAATATGACCACTATGCTCCACTATATTTTAACCGATTCCTTAAAGCATGTAATACCTGTTCAAAGTAGAAAGGACGCTAAAAACGCATTTTTCTACACGACTGCAGAAAATTATGTCATTTTTGATAGAAATGCATCTAAAGGGTTACGTGGTGGGAAAAAATATCCAACACAGTAGCTCTCAAACTTCTCATATTATTTACATAGCTGTCACCTACAACATAGTTTCTCGAATCAGGGTCCCCTGTAAGGATTAATATATGTTTTGATTAATATAATTTCAGGAAAACAGATATCAACAGTGACACAGAATAACAAAAAAACAAGTCCAACAAGCGAAGGCAACCTCTCGAGATCCCTAAAACCCCTAGTGGTCCCCCTGAACCCTCCGCGGTCCCCCGTGGGGGACCGTGGACCACAGACTGGGAATCACTGATCTAGCATGTCTGGTAAGGCGATGAAAGAGAACCCTGAAAAGAATGCATTGAATGTTTAATACAATGTAGCAGAAACTTATGTTGAAAAACCAACCGTTAATACAATTGTGGCACAGATGTGGGGTGCCGTAAAAACTTCTATGGAGACTGAAATATTGTGAATAATCAGTTTTATCTAACAAGTTGAAAGCTTTAGCAAAAGATTTGAATTTCAATAATTAAAAAATCCTGTTTCAAAAGAGAACACGGTACAAGTACCAGAAATGCGCCCCCTATTCAGAGAAATACTTGGAGAGGGGGAGGAAAAATCAGTAAAATTACAGTAGATAGAGAAATACCTACCGATCGCATAAACAGAAATACTGCGGCAAAGAGATTGCTAAGAGGCTCCATACAAAATCCTAACAAGAGTGCAGTCACGCCCATTAGCGATCCATGAACCCTGACGAGAAACAAATAGTTGAGTTACCATAAATTATGTAATATACCCCTAAAGTAAAGTTTATTTAAAGGCAACAATACCCTGCAATGAAAGCTAAAAAGAGATAACATGTCAAAACTACTATGGCTGCTTTTAAGTTCTTAATCAAAGTTTACAAAGTTGTCCCTCTAATCCCTTTGGTTGGTCAGTCCTACAAAATGTTCAAGTTTCATGTACTGATAAAGGATACCACACTATATAGCCACACATAAGCCATTGTATTTCGCACTATGGGCATTAGATGAGAGACCTCTTTCACATCCTACAGCATGCACATCCACCGAATACTCTATATATCTGACTTCTGGACAAATATTAAATTTCTGGGACAGCAACTTCAGATTTTACTAACATAGCAATGGTACTAACATAGCCACATGAAACAAGGACGATTGCCTACAGCTGCGCACACATAATTTCTTAATGAAGAAGCTAACAGAAGAATAATTGCTATCATACTGCGTGTTGCAGAAAACTCATTTATAAAAAATTGGTGCCCAAGGAAGGGCACCAAAAAATAATAATCTTTGTTCCTTATTTGAAACTTCTGGTGTCTTATTTGCTGATAAGAACCAGCAATCTGTGACATTTAAGACAATTTGATCTTTCATACTAGAACGAAATTCCACATTAATAACTAGAAACAACGACAAATCCAGTAATGTTTATTAGAAGGAAATAAACTCACCCTAATCTTGGGAGAACAAAAAGCATTGAAACCAATACAATGAGTCTTGCTGGAATGCTGGGGTACAAATACTTTGTTTCTGATTCGGCAACAAACTTCCCAGTCAGCACAGCTCTACTTGCGGCTGAAAATGATAGGTATTAGCTAAAAACAGAGGACTATCAGAATTCTAAACCATATGCAGTTGTTGACAGAATGGCAAAGATATAGATAATTCCATTTTTTTGGAATGCTAAGTATTTATAAGCAGAGGTGTAGTCCTGGGGGCTCATGGGGCACAGCTACCTTGTTAAATTTATAGTGGCTTTTAGGGGTCGCAACTCCCCTTAACTTTCAAGGTTGTTGAAACGCATCTTTCATTTTCTTACTTGATCAAAATATGACACTCCAACGTTTTTGAAAATATGGTAACTAAGATTCACCCAAAATGTAATATAAAGCTTATAGTAAGGGCAATATTGCTAGAAGAGAGGTTCAACAGACTGGCATTAGGGCATAGTGGAGCTTCTCACACGTATACCAATGATTTCATGTATATCGTTGTCCATCTAAAAGGGGTATATCTCTATATTGAAAAAGGCTGTTCCCTTAAGATTTAATGGGAGTGGTTGTGAACATTTTCCCAGGGGCTTCGCTCCCAGACGCTTGAACTTTCCTTTCCCCTCTCTAGCGCCACCTTTTGTTCCAAAGCAGATGAGGATCACTTAAAGGTATTCATAACAATTCGGTACGAATTCAGTAGAAGATCTAACAACACACGCGATTCAAATTGCTAACTCCAAAAAGGTGCTTTATCAAAAGTTTCAAAAAAACGAATTCTATTTTGAGTCCCCCTTGTTGAAAATTTAACACTACACCACTAGCATATTTGGAAGGGATGAAACATCAAATATGTTCCAGCTATCATAATTCAAAACCTAATAGAGCAATTAATAAGACAATGCTGGTGAATTGATCATATGGTAGAAAGAAGTCTTCTAATATATTTCTAGGCTGAAGCATTACGTACAATAAAGTACAAGGGGCTCTGAAGGCCAACCCTGCTCTTTAAGGTTTCTTTAAAATTCAAAAAAATATTTATTAGCTGGCTTTTCATGTAAAAAGCAGGAGCCAAAAATAAAGAGTACCTAACAAAACGATATAATATTACCGTACATGGGATTGGAAAGAAACTGAACACTTGTAAAACAATAACTGCTTCTTTGATTAATTCTTGATCAACGTCACTCACAGTTTCTAGTATAGCAGGGGCAACTCCTGGTATCCAGAAAAGGCCCATCGTCAACTGCGTAAGGATAAAATAAGCATGACCATGAAACTGACAAATGATAACACATGCACATGATATAAAATATAAGGCCAAACGCAAGCAGCAAATGATATAAAATATTGTTACTCTATTAAAACAGAAAGGCAGCAACTAAGACTAGCCAAAGAAGAGAACAACTAAAGAATCATGAATTTAGATAAATAAATTTCCAAATATTATATTTCACTTGCATGAAAAAAGTACGCGAGTGATTCATTTTCTGAGTTTGTGTCAGAAGCTAGTAAACACTCTGGGGAGGGGGGTGCACAAAGGTGTGTATGCGAATCACGATATAGTTTCCTGCCCAACTGATAACTCATACACTTTCGTTCCGAAGCGAATGCAATTACCAAAACGGCCTGACTATACAAAAACTCAGATAACCAGTAGTTCCTTCGCAGATTCCCAAGGAATCAATATAATCAAGCAACGCGGATTCCACAGTGAAAACATAAACACAGCCTAGTCAACGGTAGTACCAGTCATATCTGAACATATCTTACTTTACAAATCGGCCTATGGCACAAACAAGTAGGATTTTCAGGTTAATAAATAGCATAGCTATGCCTAAGGTCTATCAAAAACCTACTTAAAATTCTGTAGGACCAAATACTGAGGAATATGGCAGCCACACGAATGTGATTGCTGCTGTTTGAAAGTCAACTGCATGCCGAGAAGTATATCTATAGGCCCATTGTCACTGTATACGCGTGTATGCACAGTTCACTGCTTGTGTAGTAATTGCGCGCTTGATGAAAATTATCTTTTGCATGCGCGAGATCTCGTCGAAAAATTGCCACACTCCTCAGTGTGGTATAGGGCATCTTGGCAAATTCGCTTTATACAAGAAAAAACGATGAACAAAATGAAGAAATCGCAGTTTACAGCTTACCATGAATGAAGAAAGAAACTGCAAAACTGAAATACTCGTATGTCCCTGACTGTTACAGTAGCCTCATTCTCCCGCATTTTCTGTGGATTGTAAAACATTCACGTGAGAAGAAGAGAGAAAAGAACGGAACACGAAGAAAGTACATAAAAAGTGGTGAATTCTTCCACCACCCTAATATACTTGGTGATCCAACTCTATGCTTCTGTCTGTAAAAATAAGACTTTTCTGAAAAGTAATGCCAACACCAATAGCATGTCTATCACACTCAAGATCAGAACTGGAGACTTAACCACTTAGAGAGACCCAGTGGAAACATTCCCTTGTATTCTTATCTGACTAATAGAGATATCTACAGAATTGATACGAGGCTGGAAAACAACGAGGAGTTTACCTTAGTGAATGCAGGCTCAAATGACTTCAGTGTGTTTAGCCAGCCGTAAGGGAAACGTCCGATTGGATAGCAAACAGATAGGACAGCAACTGACTATAAAGAAGGGAAGAAAGAATTATCACAGGCACTGAAAAATAATGAGCTATACGAAACGATGAAAGTAATGGTATGCATGATTGCCACCTCCGAACTAAACGGAATAGGGCAAAATTCCCTTACATGCAATCCGATATACTATAAGACTTCGGATAGACAAGGAAACAACGTACAACAAGTTACTTTTATTATAATTCTTAGAATTAGATGAACTACAGTAAAACGTATTCTTCCTGTTTTGCTTTTTTAACTTGGTCCCCTGTTATGTTGTTATGCAATCATGCCTTGTAATGATATGAGGGGCCTCCATGTATAAAAATGTAAAAGAAAAGGTGCGTGGGCATATGCAGTGGCGGCAAATGATACACTACCAAGTGAAAGTTAAATAACATAGAACGGACAAAGGAACCAAAGTGTCTATATAAACGCTAGAAAATATAAGTACCTTGACAGCATCTTCACGGGTGACGCCTCCGGACCGCTCTCTAGCAACGAATAGGTTCACCATAGGCCGGCTGATTCTTTGACAAAGTAGGACAAGAGCCAGCGGTGCCCAAAATGAAACAACTCTCCCGAAACTTAGCTTGCCCCCTTCGCTCTGCTAGAAAAAAGCAACAAGACTCAAACAGAATTAAGCTGATACATGTTGCAAGTGTTAGCTCATATTCCACATACAATAAAGGACAAGCAACAAAGTAGAAACGACCAATCCATCAGACAATGCAAAAACACCCTTATATCAGAAAATAATTCTGCTAGTCTAAGAAAGCAAGTAAATCTAGGCAATTGGGATAATATTCACAAATGTTTTAGCAATGTACACACTGTAACTACAAAGTAACAAAAAGCAAGTACATTATTAAAGCAAGAAGAACAAACCTCTTGATCAAAGCCCAGTCTGTACGAATGCAAATTTTTGTGGATACACTTATAATATGCAACTAAGACAACTGATAGCCTTGTAAGTGTACCAAGGTATGTTGCAAAAACTGGTATGAGTATCGGTGTTGTTCTTGATAACCTTGTCCGTAGTAATGCTACCACTGTGATAACCTGGAGACAAAGAATTGACAGTAATAAGTAATGTACTTTAGAAAGTGACTGACAACAAGACAACATGGTTCATTTCTACTAGGATTCAGTGAATTTGAACTGTACGCCATTAACAAAAAATTATTTAAAATAAATTGAAGACGTATCTTTTTATCGTCGTCCATATATATATATATATATATATATATATATATATATATATATATATATATATATATATATATATATATATATATATATATATATATATATATATATATATATATATATATATATATATATATATATATATATATATATACATATATATATATATATATATATATATATATATATATATATATTTATATAAGGTGATAAAGGCGAATAACTCAAGCGCATCTTCTATAACACTAAATTATCCTATGCGGGATGCCATACTTTCTTTGTACTAAAATACTATTCTTGATCAACGTCGCAAGAAGATCTGCCTATCATTTCTAACAGTGAAGTAGAAGTTCTGCTAATGAAGCTTGAAAGGCGTCTGTTGCGCAGTAGTGTATCAATTTCAAAGGTGGATAAATCTACATAAATGATATGAAATGCAAATGATGATCCAATGTCCAACATGGTATACATTTTCCGTATATAGATAACATCTCCTATAGTGATATAAACTTATTTAAATGTTGCAATGCTTTTAGTAAAACAGCAAGGAAAAACATGCCTGGACAACATTATCAAGGAACGATGCAAAACCAACTGTAAAGCTGTACTTAAAACGAAGGAGGACACCAGTGTGCATCCAGGCCTAAAAATGAATGATAGATAGCTTAAACCAAAATTGCGAGAACAGATCCACGCCTTTATGAAAAGGTGGATGTGATAATTCCTTGGAGCTACACAAAGGTCGTGTCAAAAACTAAAAGCTACAGACTTTTTATTATAAGAGTATCTACTTTTTTGTCGAGCCTCAATATTCTTAAATTTTTTATTTTTAGCCTAAGATTATTCTTAAATTACTCATAAATTTCAGCGATTTTGAGCATTAATACTCGTATAACCTAAAATCTTATAATAAATGGGATGTGTAACAGACACTCTCCGAAGAGTTCCCGTGTCACATCATAGCATAATAACTCCCAGACACCTGATAAATAAAACTCAGACTTGTTTCCTGCCATAAAGAAAACTCCAATAAATCTATGCATAGATGAAGCTTGAGCCTTGCATTGTTCTCAAATTGTTCATAAATGTCACCGATTTTAAGCTATAATATTCCTATAGATTATTCTTATAAAAAAACGTGCGTAGCAAGCTAGATAAATGGTAAAACAATAAATGTTAGTGTTATCTAAAATCGAATAAAGTTTAATATATATGAGGAGTTTTACTTTATTAGTGTATATCAATTTGTGGTAGTTTTGCTGACCTAGTACAGACCTTCCCTATTTACTAATTAACATTTCCCTCAATTGTAGATCCACAGTTTCGACTTACAACTCCACAAAGTCGGTCCGATACACACTTATTTTAGACCCTGCTGGGTACTATCGATCCTAACAGATGAATAACAAATCCACCAATACAGTATTGCAAAGCAAACTTCCAAGATGCGCCACGACTACCACACGGAGAATAAAATACTTTTTAACCTTGCAGGCATGCACCTAACATAGATCATATGGATAAAAGTAAACATTGCATAAGCTATAACAACGGACTGGTGGCAAGTAATTTCACAAAAATAGAAGGGGGGAAGTTAAAGGAAACGGAAGCTTTAGTGACTGAAAATTATGGCAAAGCTCCTTAATGAATTGAAAGAGTCTCCAACAATAAATATCTTCAAGAATCATATAAGGCAGAACATCATTGCAGTTGTAGAGGATGTATTTCGAATCGATTACACATTCAGATAAGTCTTTTGATACAGTTCTAACCTGAATTTAGTTAACATTGCCTTTCGCTTTAGTTAATTGACACTGATTAGCCATTAAGTATGTTGACACGCCAACTATAAATAAGCAGTTTGCAATTTATTATTACACATTGCAGAAGTAGTCTACATAAATATATGTATTTGATGATGTTGACTTGTATTGCTAGTTTACGACTTAAAAGGGTGTCTTTCAGCATTATAGAAGAACCAAAGCTCAGTTCTGTGAGGATACAATGTATTAAATCTGATGCAATGTGAAAGAATGGCATACGAAAGAGCGGAAACACAAAGAAATCTGATCAAAATGGCTACAAAAAGGGCAAAGGTCATATCTGTGGAATACTTGGATAGTACGGGAAAGTTTGAGGAAATAGTAACCAATGGCAGACAATGAAAGATTACATTGCTAGTATGAAAAGCAGAATTGGATAGACAATATGATTCTGCAAAGTACAAAAGACAGAGAAGTTTGGGGCACCATGACTGTCCATTGAAGATCATGGGTACTGACGGCATTTCTTGAAATCTCTCCTCTCCACCCAACAAAGCGATGACATAGATGACTTAACAAAAGACAAAAATAAACCAATACTAGAGCCAGAATACAAAAGAAACATTTTTCCAATGGGACGCTTTGTTTACTTTACAAGGGAGTCTTTGATCTTAATGTTCCCATTGATGCGGTTATAAATTGAAAACAGTACTAATTGTAAGCGGGTAAGACACTTAAAAACTCTATTGCGCGGGAAAGAACAAATAGAATTTTCATATTTGGATAAACGCATCAAATTGTGTCTTAATCGTCCTCTTCCTCCCTCAAGATGGTACACAAACAACAAGATGTATAATGCCATACTGAGTTTCCCATCACGTGTCAGTTCCAATCGTCCATGCAAAGCTTTTGACTTAAGAACAAAACAATGGAACAAGCTACCGTTAAGCCTTCACATTACCTTTGAAGTGGCAAAGAAACCCCAACAAATCACACCAAGGATGACACTCAAAATAGCGGGGCATGGTAGATCACTGGCATTGCAAACACTCAAGGGCGTTATTGTCGATGTCATTTAGCAAAAAAAATGTCTAGTTGATATCTTCTAACTTTCTTTGTCGTAAGAAATTTATAGCATATTGGTGCTTTTTCCTTATTTCTTAAAAAACATACTATAATGAGGACAGTACATATTTAGTTAAAGTTGACTGAAAAAAGTTGCTTTACTACTACAGCCCAACCGGTCTTGTTTCTTTTGCATGCAGATACAGTAAACCCCATATAAAAGAACCTTCCTATTATGGACCTAGGCTAGAAAGGTTCTTAGAAAAGATATCAAAAGATATGAATAAATAATTTTGGGTAGTAGTTCATATTAAAAAATGTTTGTCCTGTCCTGCCCAGTATCCATTGAGAAATGGTCTTCTTCTCTTGAAAGAAGACTCCCAGTTTTCTTGCTGAACCTGTCAAGGTCAAAATTTTTTATCTTGTGTATAGGAATTTGAAAAATTTCAGGGTACAGGATCTTAAGCGTTGTGGTTCTTTCATGTGGGTTTTTACTGTAACGCAAGGACATGCGTGTTAGGGCCTATTGGATGGTGGAGGTCTAGTGCAGCATAGGGAATGATTTATTCAAACATGTTGAATAGTTTCGTAACTACATTTCAATATTTCTCATTTGTTACTTGATCGTGCAATTCATGGCTTTCAACAAGGACTTCAAGAAAAGCGCCTCTACCCCAAAGAGCATTGATGGTTGTGGTTGAATTGTTTGGATTGTTCAATAAAATTCGTTTCAATCAAATCAAATCAGAATTTGGCCTTGGTCCTCAAATTTCATTCTTTATTACGTTTTCTCTTTGACCCTCCATCTTCATTACAAGAGAATCCACATTGTTCTTCATTCTGTTTACACGCTTTATTATCTGCTAAATTCAACACCTGATGGTCAAAACGTTGGAAAATGTGCGAGGCTAGGTCAGTGGGTCTATTTGTATCTATTATACATGTTTGATCAAACACATGTAAGGACAATTACACGAACGTACAAACCAGAATAAGAACTTCCCCCAAACAACCAACTATGAACATAAATAACTCGATACATCCACATCAACTTCGTTTAGCAGGCAACAAACTGTATACTGAAACAATTAAACTTCTATGAAGTAGTATGTTGCATAACAACTCTTCGTCTGATCACCATATCCGGTGAAAAAATACGATATTGATATTTTACTGATGAGATTTTTGGTTAAAAGCTGCGTGCATTATCACAATGCAGAGGTCAGTTATACAGGATAGGCTACAAATAGAAAGGGAAGTGATACTCTCAACAGATGATAGACAAGGACATGTAAAATAACCGTAGTAAGTACAATGGGGGAGAACCTGGGTCGGGAAAAGCCACCAAAGATTAGGGATTTTAGTGGATCACACTCTTCTAGGACCACACCCTTTAGTACAGCGTGTAGTAAAATATATAATTAATGAGTGACAAACATCAAAGATATTTTCTCCTCCAATTCCGGTGAACTACACAATTTATCCTGGAGAAAACTAGCGGGAGCTCATCCCGCAGTTCCGCGACGGCATTGCCACCGAGGAAAATTTTATACAATTACCAAGGTGATGTTACTAATTAAAAAGCAGTGTTATCAGACTTGTGGTATTTATTGACAAAAGGGTAATATTTGATGTTCAGGATCAGAACTGCCTAGTGGCTATACTTTTGGGTTGCCTAGTGATTATACTTCTGAGTTCGAAAAAGACGGGACAGACAAGAAGTGGGATAGTCTGATTATAATACGTGTCGGTGCTTAGGACCATACATATTGTAAAGTCTTAATTGCCTGCTTATTCCGAACTCCCCGTTGACTAAATACACATAAACTGGGAATTAAAACTGTACAATACAAAATAATAAATGTAGTGGGAATAACTAATCTCGACACAAAGAAATACTAGGCAATGAAATAACAGACAAGGGGATGAAAAATGCTTGAATTTTTTGCAAAATTTAACAACTGAAAAGTGTCTTCTTGCAGCACAGTTTATCACCATTGTTTTTATCAATTACATTCTGAAAAATTGTAGATAAAAGATGTATATATTTCATATTTCATATTTTAAACATATTTATACAGGGTACAAATTCAATAAGTATATTGTTTTACAATTTGGCCCTGTTAGAATTAAAGTACCTGATAAACTATTACAAATAAGTAAGATAAAAATATATACAACTGACGACAATAAGCAACTACAAAATTAAAGATTTTCGTACCCCAACTGTCTCAACCTTGATTTAAAAGAGTAAACCGAGGGGGCCTCTTTGACAATGTTGTTGAGCTCGTTCCACACTTTTGTACCACGGTAAGAGAATGCCTTTTGGCCACTTACTGTTCGCATTAACGGTACTGCAAGATTACTCTTAGTGTTTCTTAGCTCTAGTATGTGGAAATCAGATAGCCTAACGAATAGATCATGAAGGTACTTTGGTGCAAGATCGTTTACAGATTTATACATCATTGTAGATGTCTCTTTCACAATCATTTCTTTGACGGACAGCCAGCCAAGATCTTTGCGTAAGGGCTCAGAAGGTGCGTCATAAGAGCTACCCGTAACGATTCGAGCAGCCCTGTTTTGCAGCTTTTGTAGAGACTCAATTCTCGTAATACCACTACTTCCCCAAACGGAGCAGCAATAGTTTAGATGTGGTTCTACAATACTACGATAAATGTCCTTCAAGGTTTCCATTGATACAAAGTTTTTACAGTATTTTAAAAGGCCTATCGCACGAGAAACTTTCCCTTTTATATTCTCAATTTGGCACTTCCACGTTAGTCTATATGGAGGCCAAGGTATTTTACTTTGTTCACTAAGTCAATATCAGAACCACCTACGTGAAACACAGGCAACAAAGTAGGTTGCACCACCATTTCATTTACATTTTGCATAGAGCCAACTATCATAGCCTGTGTTTTGTCCACGTTCAATGATAGCTTGTTACCTTGAAGCCATTTCTCGATAACAACAAGTTCAGCGTTTAACACCATGTGCAATTCATCCAAAGTTTTGGAGGAATATGAAATCATGGTATCATCAGCATACATGTTTGTCTCAGCCTTTTCTAGTGCAAAGGGAAGATCATTTATATAAAGCAGAAAAAGAAGTGGTCCCAAACAAGACCCTTGTGGCACTCCAATATCGATATCTTTGATGTCAGAAGAGACGCCATTTACTTTGCAAAACTGCTTTCTGTTATTCAAATAAGATCGAAACCAATCGTGTTCAATGCCACTGATACCATAGAATTTCATCTTATCTAAAAGAATACCATGATCAACGGTATCAAAGGCCTTCTTGAGGTCAATGAAGATCATAGCTGTAAATTTCCCTTTATCAATGTTGACATGCCAGTCATTCGTGCATTTTAAAAGGCATGTGACAACGGAGTGTAAAGAGCGAAAACCAGATTGTGGCAGGCATATGAGTTTGTTTTCGTCTAGGTATCGATAAAGTTGGTCGTACACAAGTTTTTCAAATAATCTAGACGCCGCTGGTAGGACAGATACAACACTGTCTCTTGTCATTGAGATGCATGCCCCCTTGCAGGATATGAGAGTATCTAACAAATACTCCCCATGGCTTAATAGCGATTTTAGAAAGCTATCTCGGGAGAGGGACAGAATAAAAATCGTTGCCGTTAAGCGTAAATCCGCTTTACTGATGGATGCTTACAGGCAGCTGCGAAATAAGGCAAACACTCTCAACAGAAGTCTCAAACGGGAATACTTTTCCAAGAAACTAGCTGCCTGCAAAGGTGACCTAAAGCAGTCATGGAAGACAATAAACCTCCTGTTGAATAAAAGATCTAAAACAACCAACATCGATTCCCTAAAAGTGCACGAACAGGAGATAAATAATGATCATGATATCGCTAACTCGATGAACGATTACTTCTGCAGTGTGGGTAGGAATCTCAGTGACAACATACCCGCCCAGCCTAATCCTAATGTGCTGGGGTACCTCAATTTGCTCCAAGAAACCAACTGCACATGAGACATAGTCAAGCGTTGTTGCATTTCTTTATGCTCTTTGTTCATCAGGGATGATCTCAGATCACCGGAGACAATCATCGATCACCAGGAAAGTTTGTATCGGTGATCATCACCAATGAATTACGATATATAAAAACCATGCTGTAGTTACTAATTTGCTGCTTCGATTCATGCATCGTCTCGCTTCATCGTAAACAGACTACCCAACAAGTGACACAAGTGGGCTATAAATACGATTACATGATAGGAAAAATCGAGACGACGCCAAGCTAGAGGAGGAAGTGTGAATTCGAGATCACATGTATTTATCAAGACTTCCCAGTAACATCCTATAAAAGATCATCAATAACCACTGTATGGTTCCTGTTGTCACTACTACGATCATTACTGTAATGCCTAAGTCTTACAATAAACAAACTCTTACAAATTGTGATAAAACAAAATCTTACAATAAACGGTAAACAATAACTTACGATGCCATCGATCAATGGGAATACTGACAGATATAGAATAGAATCTTTGGCTATTTGTCCAACATTTGGTGGCACTCTATGAAGAACATCAATAATGTAATACCCAAGCTTTGATAGGCCTGAAAGGGAGATCTTTATCATATAAATATATAATATCTATAGACACACACACACACACACACACACACACACACACACACACACACACACACACACACATACACACACACACACACACACACACACACACACACACACACACACACACACACACACACACACACACACACACACAAACACACACACACACACACACACATATATATATATATATATATATATATATATATATATATATATATATATATATATATATATATATATATATATATGCAATCATTAGCTAGTACATGTATACATATACGTAAGTGTCCCATGTATCGTAGTAACTTTCAATGAAAATTAGACAAAAGGGCAACAAATACGATAATTGCATTGAAATTATCTATTATTTCCTTGAAATGATCTATTATCTATTATTATCATGCTTCAATGAAGTGAAATAATCAATGGCACTTACTTATAACAACAGATAGTACAATAACAAGACATCCACATGTAAGTAAACATACACCAATTCTCATCCTGTCAGAATGACTATGAAGCAACATTATGCTGACCATCTTTATTTCAGATAACATTCCAGTGGCTAACTTTATTATCACATATGCTATACCAAAACCTGCTAAAGTATCAACAGCATCAAATGAACTTGCCAATGACCTGTTCAATGCCTAAAAGAGTAGACAAGTAACATATTGATAAATTTACGCTTTAAGCAAGATACGGCGCTGGAAAGGAGAGTGCACATGGGATCAACTCCCATATTTCTTGCCAAATAAATCTTTGAGTCTTTCTAACAAGTGGCCAATGCACTACACACAACCCCAGCTGCGAATTAGCAAATCTTGTCTTTGCTCAAAATCCTCACTCCCTCCACTGTTTTGAGCCATCCCACCTGGCCTGTAATCTGACAGCATTACATAACAATTTCATTGGGAAGAAATAGACCACTCCTGCATGGAAGTTTCGTATCTGACACATTGTTTGACTTGCTTTCCAATCCTACCCTATCGTCTCCAGGTGCAGAGAAAAGAGGCAAAAGTATGTTATACGCTGAAGAGTCAAACCCAAACAAGAACAGCTACATAACTTAGAGTCAAACCATGCATTACGAAAACATGCCATGGATTTAATATTCGCCAAGTTGATACTACAGTATGCACCAATACCTAGGTTCTTACAGCCTCACACGTATGGAAAGTACATTTATGAGCGATTTTGCAGCAAAAACGATTGACTGGCAATTAGTAGAAAGCATTAAGTTTCTCAAAATGCATAAATAGGTCAGCATCTCCCTTTACATACCTGCTCTCCAATATCGATTGCAGTCATGGATAAAGCCACTGGAGCAAAATACTTTAAAAGTGCCAAATAGGATTTGCCTCTTCCTAGTAGGTGGCTCCTTTCGTCCATTTCGTCAAAATGTGCTGTATGTGCTAGCTATAAAGACAAGAAACAAGCAGAAACTAATGCAAGACGGTAAATTAGCTAGAATTGCCAACTCCCTGTGCGCACGTCCAAAATGGGACATCACTTAAGGTGAAATAGTCGATTTTAACTTTGAAAGAGGCTTGAACGCATACCTGGCTTGCATTGTCTATTTGCACAGGTAGTGACAATGTCTTCCACTGTCTTTATTTACAATGAAGACATTCTACTGAACAATAGAGTAATATCCACGTTTGTCTTCACAGTGGTTTACTGCCGCAGAGAATCGTGACAATGGCTCTCATGGCCACAGGTGGTTCTACCTGCTTTAAGACTTCGCAGGGCTTTCTTGCATTACCAATATATTTCCAACAGACTCTACTGAAATTGGAAACATAGAAAGACTGAAAATACCTATGGGTTTCAAGAACAGAACTCTTGTTCATCTAAAAACTCTTGTTCTGGAAACTTCTACTTCTCGCAATCCCTCAAGATTTCGAATCATTTCCAATGGAAGGGATTGAGTTCACTTCTTGAAGAGAATCTGTGAATGCTTGCTTCGAAAGCTATCTTGGCACACAAGAATCCTTTCCAGCAACAAGTTGAAAACACGGGTCATATGTTTCAAGGAATGTTTTAAGTTTACCTTTGAAAATTTGGAAAACAGCCAAAATCCTACAATAGCAAAATGCCTAAAACTTCAAGTTACACGCTTCCAAATCAAGTTTCTCAAATAATAATTTAAAAATCAAGAAAGTAGTTTGTTGTTACTGGTGTAATTCTCAGTTGCTAAGATGTTATCGACAAAATCCTGCTCAAAGCTAGATTGTTAACTTACAAGAAATAAATTTGGAAAATTCTTCTACTTCCTGTGGGCCATGACATGGTCAAGGCCCAGTTCCTCTTATTTCGGATTTTGGGCGCTAGCTCATTGGTCCTAATCTAACACGACTTTCCTGCGATCTACAAACATTAATTGATAAAAAATTTATTAATAATTGCTACTGAAATTGCAATTAAAGCAAGTTTTGCTGCAACGGTAATATGAATACAGTTCTTCAGCAGTAAAGTGGCTTTACCATTGCACTCTTTTAGTTTCCACAGTGCACAGATTTAGTATCAATCACTGCACAGAGCCATTCATTGCTGCACAAATTTGTTATCAATGCAGACGAAAGTTAGGTGCGTCAAGTCTTCAGTGGACATTCACATTTAGAGAAAGAAAAAGATACTAAAGAGCATATCTCTTACTTAATGAATCCTAAAACGTAGGCGCAGAACGACCGATTAATGTACTCCTTTGACGCAAATATTTTCATAAACGGCTTTCCTTCAATCAAGCAAAGTGACAATATTCATCGCAAAGCCTGTTTGGGAAGAACTTCTTGAATTGGACAAGCTCATATCTTATATCACAGAGATAAAAACAAAAATACGGTAATTATATTGATGAGCATTACTCGCAAATTTGTATCTATGCTCCAGTTACAGGTCTGGAAAATGATATACTTTTTCTGTAAGAACACACTTTAAAAGAACACTGAGGTTCGATTTGCTACAAAGATAAGAACATTGCTATATGCTTAGTCTCAGATAAGGATTTTCAAAGGGATTCAACTATGCAAGTTCCTTTGCAAAAACATCGCTCTTAAAAGATAAGAACAATTTTTAGAATATTTGAGGCTATGAAAACAGCCAGCAGAAACCATTCAATGTCCTCCGAAAAATCAAAGTATAGACAGAAAGTAGAATACAGGAAGAGTAATATCTCTCTGAACTTTGTGCGACTATGATATTTAGCAACCCATGCCCTCTCGTAATGAGAAACAATTCTGGTAAACGGCGAAAACCTGCTGCGTCTACCAAATATGGAAATTTTCCAAAACGGGGGTAAGAGCCCTTGTTTAATTATGCGTATTATAACTTTTACTCAATCCATTTTTCTCCTACTTTGAAATGACATGATTTTATTTTAATTATAACAAATAAAATTACTTTTGTGGTAAGACAGAACCAAAGGTGATAGTGTAAAATGTAAAACTTTTATTTCATTCATTCAAAAGGACTGGGGTCGAACTCTTATTTGGTGCCAATTTTATATGACTTCCTACTCTGTGCGTGTACCGCTATCCATTCAATCAAACATATGGGAAAATTACCCTGCGAGCACTCTCTTCTACTTACTCTAAACGTACTGTCAATATTTCAAATCAACGAATTGATCGCTCGGATGGGAGTCATATCAATTACAGTTAATTCATTGTATTCTTCTCTTATACAGTTACATGCCTATTTGTACCTCAGATTATGTCCCAGTCTTTCCCGTCACTGTTATCTTCATTACTGTGTCCTTGAAATTCTCCAGTGTCATCATCGTCTTCTTCTAGGATCTCGGCAACATCTTCAAAAAGTGCAGTTTCTACTCATGCAGTTTCCCCTTCATCTGACCAACCATAATCTTTGATATTTTCAAGCTGAATCTCGTACATGAAACCACAAAAGTCATTTTATTTATGACAAATGTAATACAGTTGTCATTTCAAGGCTCTAACTCCGTCCTGAAAAATGTCCATATTTGGTAAACGCAGCAGGTATTTGCCGCTTCCCAAACTTTTTCTCATACCAGAGGGTACTATTAGTTATCATAGTCGCACAAAGTTTGGAGAGGTGTTACCCATCGCATATTCTCCGCCTGGTCTAGTTCATTTCCTTACAGGAATACAAGTTTTGTATTTTGTAAGAAAACTTTTTTGACCCATTTTTGAAACTTCCTTAGCTTTTCATGATTTCACTATGAAGACTTTCTTAAGACTTTCATCGCAAAGTGCTTGAGTTCTCATATTTTGTTCATCTATACTCATAAAATGAAAACCCGTTATACGCTACTACAGTGTTGAAAAACATGCAAGCACTACTGGAATAGATAGGAATACATAGACTAACAGGAAACATATAAGAAGTAAATGAAAGAGATGATGGGCTTGCATGAAAACTTGATTTCTAAATGTTTATTAACTTATCACCTATCTTAGGTCTCAAAACATCTGTTATAGAACTTAATTAACCTTTTGACAAGTAGAGCATTACCTTCTTGTAAACTCCTTTAATATCTATTATAACATTAGTGTGTCAAGTGGCCTAGCTTTAAGTCCTTCCAACAATTGCACAAAGCCACACTGACAAAATTCAGAAAGAGACTAGTCGGTAAATAGATATCAACATCGTATGAGTATGAGGCAATGAGCACTCCGAGGCGTTTAGAATAATATCGGTTCGAGTGACAGAGAAACACATTGACATTGATACATTATGTATTGCTTTGGTAATCTTGACAAAGTTAAAGCATACACACAAGAGGATGCAAAATGATTATGAAACAACAACAGGTAAATAATGATATAACCTCTGTGTGATAGATTTTTCTGTCTGCCAAATATTGCAATGAATTGGAAGCTTCAAAAGGTCTTGTGCAGGATGACAAACAGCATTCAAACGACAGCAAAATTATTCCAAAATCTTTTCATAGCGTGCAAAAGTTGCTGCAAGGGAACAATGGCTTGGCAACAATACCAGAAATACCTAGGGAGATGAGGTAAATCAAGGAAAGGCATATACTTCTTCCCCTTGGGAACTTAACTAATAAAGAAATGGAGAAATTGACTGTGGGATTAGAATCGTATTAGAATTTGCTCTTGTCATCAACAGGTCTCAATCGTACAAACAAAGATGTTCGTAGGCATGGGATATGAATCGCTCCCCAAGGAATAGCTAAATGAATATGGATTAAACACGCATGACAACAAACGGTCAGGACTTAGAACCAGTGGCGTGCCGAAGAACTTTGAGTGTAGCAACATATATTTTACCGACTGGTTTGAACAAGGGCCAGGAGGGTGGTGGGTGTTTTGGGGGGCTAGAAGTAAAGTTTCCTACAAATTTCCGTCATTAATGCCTCTCAAAAATAACAGTTGTAGTTAGGGACTGTGACATGCTTGAGAGTAATCTTCTAAGGGGCACTTCTAACTCTATGGCAAAGGTGGCACCTCCTTGTTATCCTAAACCAGATTTCTGCAACCAATCGTATACCAGGATGGATATCAAATAATGATTCACTGAGTTAGAGATCTTAACTCTGTGATGTGATTTCTAACTATGCGTTTCTTCCATTGAGAACCCTTTCTGTATATGAATGGGGGCATGGTTGAATCAAAGATCTGAGCTGAACACCCCAGAACCAGGGACATGGCCATGAATTGATACCAGGGGGGGCTGATGAATATGTTCAATGCTTTGGGAGGAGTACACCTCCCTCACAAAAGTATTGCACAAGCTGACTCAACATGGCATCCATCTAAACACACTTTTCACTGGTTGGCCACAACCACAGCTACTATCTGAACATCAGTGAGCCCTGTAGCTAATGTTTCGACGGGAAAGTACTTTACGCAATACATATGTGCTATTTCATTTATAAAAAGATAGTGCTTTTACTTCTTTAGCTCCTTAAATGGCTATTTAAAAAGTGCACCTACATCATAGGAATGTCAGATAAGGAACAACTTGCTGTCAAAATATTGGGGAAAAAGCAGTATTTGTCGTTCATAAATTGTGGCAATGTCTGGCTTTCAGTATAACAGTCTATTATGGATTTACAAGAACTTCAGAAAACTTTTTTATCCTGTCCACACCTAGAGGTGATCGCTCAAAAGCATTAATCAAATAAAGGGAAAGATTTGTATAATAAAGCTGACAACAATATTATAAGAATAAATTCCAGCAAAAAATTTATGGGCTACCTTAGAAAAGCCAATTTCCCAAAATCATTCCATATAGTCTCGCAAAATACAAAGAAATGGCTTGTGATTTTAACTTTTGGTAGTTACCACTTGAAGTGGGTTTGGGTATTTGGACACTGGAAGAAAGATACTTGTAGAAAACACTGATAGAAGATGAAATTATTGATATGGAAAACCAATAACTGGCTGAAACTACGCCTACCAGCAAAGACAAGGCTTTATAACCGTAATACAGGAACAAGAGCTAAACGTCAAAGAGACAGGAAAGACGAGAAAAGAGTGTGGATAAAAAAACAGTATGAGCGTATCATGACCTAGTATATGCATGTCCAGTTTTGGCTCCTACGTTGTACCTAAATATTAGGCATAATCAGTTGACACGCATAATATATCAATAAATTAAATGAATGTATTAAATAGAAATGAAACCATCTCTAATGGTACATAAAGATCAAATGGGAATCTGGTTGGATGAACGAATCAAAACTACTACAGAAACCGAGAATAATAGAACTGACATTGTCATATGGCAAATCGAAAAGCAATTATGTCAAATAGTAGAGATAACAGACACCTAAAGAAAGCATATAAAGACAAGCAGGAAAAGTACACACCTCTGATTACAAACCTACAACGCATAAATAGACAATACACCTTTGATACAGTCATTATCTCAATGGGAGTGATGGGTGCAGTACCAAAGAGCTTACACGGAAATTCAAAAAATTGAACTAACAACAAGATCGGTTAACCTCTTTCACAGAACGAATGCAGAAAGCAGCACTAATCGTCATGACGAAGATATGTAAAGACAGTAATGGGAATGTGAAGATCCTACAAGACTTTCTAAATTTTGAGGACAATACCATCATAAATTGGATATATCATAGCTGACTCTAGATCCGTATTGATTTCATTGCAGAGTTAACAGTCAGTCAACAACGTGTAATAAAAAGCCTATCTTTCACATTCACACATACACACACACACACACACACACACACACACACACACACACACACACACACACACACACACACACACACACACACACACACACACACACACACACACACACACACACACACACACACACACACACACACACACACACACACACACACACACACACACACACACACACACACGTATATATATATATATATATATATATATATATATATATATATATATATATATATATATATATATATATATATATATATATATATATATATATATATATATATATATATATATATACGAACATACATGAATATATTTATTTATGAATATATATATATATATATATATATATATATATATATATATATATATATATATATATATATATATATATATATATTCATATATAAATATATTCATGTATGTTCGTATGTAGGTATGCATGCTTGCACGAAGATCTGTATCGTCTGTACAGTATTCAACTGGACAAAACGAAATGTCAGTTACTAATATTGTGCTTTCTTTTAACATTAAAACCTCTATCGTTTCATCTGAGCACTTCCATACAAATTGATAAGAATCCAACGATGGACAAAGGCAATAAATTTCTATTCATTACGTATTTCAGCAAATGGCTCTACCTGCAGTCAGTCTAGAAGGCAGTATACTTGAATAGTGTTCACTTCTTCTACCGTTCGACGTTAATCTTCCATATTCAAGCGCACACTAATTTATTCACCACTGATCACATTTCTGTTTCCATTTCTTTTTCAGAATCTTTGTGAGATAACTCAAAATTTTCTGTGTTTGATTCCTATCAAAATATAAAAGTTCGACAAATTCTAGATCATAGAAGTTGTTAGCCAAAAACCATGAAGTATAAGTAAAATTCATTCCCATTACACAAATATTAGCCACTAATTTCTTTCTAAACGATTCCCTTAAAAAAACATTGAATTTCTAAAGTGTGAATATAGAAAGGAAAAAACTTGTTTCAACACGAATACACACAAATTACTTCATTTCATAGAAAAGCATAGAAATGGTTTCATAGAAATTGTATGTGGCCGAGGTAAAAACATCTAATATGTTAAGTAAGAAAATGTTGGGGCGACCCTCAAAAGAAGATATTAAATAAGTCATGTAATATAGTAAAATCTATATTGAGAAAAGTAAACCTTTGAAACAGAGGTAGAATGCTGTCAGGATTATCATCGATACCAGAAATGAAAAAAGCACCCGTAGCCACGAAGCGGTTTCTCAGGAAACTCAGTCATTCAAAAGAGAGAAGTAGAGAAAGAGAAAAAGAAGAAAATAGGGAGAAAGCAAGGAAAGGAGGACTGAAGGCAGAAAAGAGGAAAGAAGGGAAGAAAAGGAAGGAACAAGAAAGAAAGGAAGAACCATTGTAAGAGAAAGAGTTGAAGACAAGTGGCAAAATATCAGGCAAGTCAAAGACCGGGAGAAGGTGAAGGCAGTGCAAGGGAGAATGGACCATGGTGTATCTACATTATACAAAGAGAGGCTTGTTCAAGCCAAATTACAACAGTGCTAGGATAAAGAATATAAATATTTTATCTCCCCATACAAATTCATCTAAACAATATTGTACTACTCTCTACTCTAAATTCCATTGCAGAGTTTTTGATCAATTTACTATTTGACTATCAATGTTAGCTTACGAGATGCATTGTTAGTCATTCCAGATGGTGAGATTTGCAACAATGTCTCGTGTGTTGGAATAAACCATGATGGTTCCTTCTCCGTCATTAAATGAATTAAACAGTCCCCTAACAAAAATTCTTGGCACTTTCCTTAACATATGTTGTTGTTGCTCACCAGCACATCAAGACCAACATACCACAAAAAACTGATAGGATATAAGAAGGAAAATTCAACTTTGATGAAGCATCGCAGGAAGATAATAATTTTACCATTTGAACAGAATCACGGAAAAAAATTACTATGTCACAAGAACACATTGTGAAAGTACAAGAAATACATCTTCCAAAACACTTGGACTACTGGCAGGAGGGCATTCTGCAACAATACAGAAGATGGAAAAATACCTACCGATCGCATAAAGAGAATTAATGCAGCAGCGAGACTAAGAGGCTCCATACAAAATCCTAAGAAGAATGCACATGCACCCATAAGTGATCCATGAACCCTAACATGAAAAATATACTTAAGATAGCAAATTATACATTCCATCACAAATATCAAATTTGATTAAGAGGCAACAGTAAGGTGCGACAAAAGTGAAAATGAGGTAACATGTTGTAACCTAGACATTTACTCCTTTCGTAACTTTCAACTTCGTATTTACAATATGCAAAATATTCTCCCTAATCTTTTCACCCAGCAATATACATTGCTCATTTATCATGTAAAGTTCATGGATACCACATGAAATAATACAAACCATTGTGCTTCTAAGGGTTTCATACTTTCATCATTATATGAAGGACCTCTTGTACACCCTATAACAAGCCTATTGGCCAAATTTCCTCTATTATAACTGACTTCTGAGCAAATACATATTGCGTTTGGGGACAGACATTAGATTGTAATAAAAAAAAACATTGGCAGCCTACCATATCAAATAGGAACTATTGTCTACGGCTATAAACTCAAGGACCAAAGTTACCAAAGAAGAAAGAAGTACAAAATATTGGCAGGCAAGGCAGGAAACCTGCATATTGCTAAAATCCTGGTTCTACTTTGCTGATAAAGACCAACAATTCATGACATTGATAAATTTGATCATTCTAACTGAAGCGAAATTCCACATGAATAACTAAACTCAAGGACAAATCGAGTGGCGTTCATTAGAAGCACCCACCCTACTCTTGGCAGGATGCAAAGCATTGAAACCAATACAATGAGAGTTGCTGGAATGGTGGGATACAAGTACTTTGTTTTAGATGCGGCAACGAACTTCCCAGTCAACACAGCTCTGCTTGCGGCTAAAAAAGTGAGGTATTAGCTACATTAGACTATCAGAGATTGCAAAACACACATAGTTGCTGATAGAAAGGTAAAGACATAGACAATTATGTACAGACTACAGGATTTACGAGAAGTCAAAGTGAATGTCCGAGAGAATAACTGATCCGTGCTGAATTTGACCTCGCAACCCCTGCCATAGGCAATTCAGCGCTATTGAAATACAAAGTCTAAGTAGAATATTTGGAAGGGATGAAACTCCAATAAGTTGTAACTAACATGATTCCACATTAACAGGACAAAGCAACAAGACGATGCTCATGAAATGAGCATGTACCACATAGAAGTGTTCTTGCAAACTTCATGACTCATGCACTACTGAAAATAGTGGACTTGGGACTCAAAAAGACCAACTTAGCTCCTTAAAATCTCCTCAAATTTCACAAAACATTACACATTCATGAGGTGGTTCTGATGAGAACATATCAAAAAAATACAATATCAACGTACAAAGAATTGGACAAAAACTGAACACATGTAAAACAACAATAGCTTCTTTGATTAATTCTTGATCAATATCGCTCACTGTTTCGAGTATAGTGGGAGCAACGCCAGGTATCCAGGAGAGGCTCATCGCCCACTATACAAAGAGAAAACAAACACTACTATGAATTGGTGAAGGATATCGTAATTACAAAGATGAAATACAAGTAGCAAATGATGTACAATAATAACATGAAGGCAACTAATGTGGCTAGCCGAAGAAACGGATCATCAAAGGATCATTCATACGGCTAGAGCAATTTCCAACTACTATATTTCATTTGCGCGAGAAAAGTGCGTGAGTGTTTCATGTTGTGAATTTGTGCTAATATTCAATAAACAATCTGGGGGGGGGGGGAGGAGGAGGAGGTTGTACAAATGTGAAGCAGGAAATTCCGCTACAATGTCCAGTCGAACTGAAAACTCAAACACTAGCCTTCTGAAGCAAAGGTATTGAACGGACTGACTATCTCCTTCAAGACAAAATAAACAATCAATCTAACCTGCAAACACTACAATTAAACATTTGCTATGATCACATTATCACAGCGAGTTCCACAATGAAAGCATATATACAGCATATATAGTCAACAGCAATATCAGTCACTGGATTCACTTATGATCAACAAATATGGATAAATTATATTTTATCAAAGCAGCCAATGCCACAAACAAGTGAAGTTGTCAGGCTACTAGGTAGCACGGATTTACTCTACGGCCGGTAAAATCAAATTAACCTTGCGCAAGGTACCTGGCATCTTCAATTGATGAACGGCATAGGCGATGAAAATATGCATGGTTTCTATAAGGTGCCTGGCACAAGGTCTAATTCGTACCAATTCCTTTATTTTTTTGGCCTCTTCTTGCCACATTATATTGCAAAAGGTTCTTTAGTAGTTCCCTAAGTTTAATTGCGCATTATGAAGATACTATAAGTGATAAATTTTAAGACAGGGTAAAAGTAACGGTTGGCCTAATGTAGGATTCCATACGTTGGGGAGGGCCTGTGAGAGAAAACATTTATCTTGAGCTGTTGGCATTGTGAGCCATGGCCGGCCAGTTCTTTCCTCACCGCCTTTAACTTCCCCAGTGTTGCCACCAGGTACCCATCTGCTTCTGAGTTGACAGTGAGCGAGCATCCCAACTTCGGTCAGACGGCTCGACTCACTCCTTCGATGTTCCGCTGAGCAGCCCAGCGCTCTAACTACTTAGCCACTCACCAATTAAAACAGGAAACTATAGACATTATAAGCTTCCACGCAAAGTTCTCTATAAGAAGCTGCTACATGGATTACGCGAAATTAACTGCAGTGAATGGAAGGGCTTCCTAACTCTAGACTGTTTGCTCTGATACAATTGCTCGAATTTAAGAGGTTCAATGGAGATCTTGCCGTAGTTGTACAAATTTCTTAACTTTCTACACGTATGTTCCATACTACATGCCTCATTAGAAAAACAAAACTTGTACGTCGTAACACAGCTTACCATGAATGAGAAAAGAAAACAGCAACATTGAAATATTCGTATGTTCTTGATTGTCACGGTAACCTCACCCTCGTGCATTTTCTGTCGATTGCAAATAAAGATAAACGTGAAAGAAGAAGAGAGAAGAAAGGAATGGAGCACGCAGAACACGCCAAAAAACTGATGAATTTCTCCACGACCCTAAAATACCTGTAATCAACTATAAGTTTCTCTCAGTGCAAAAGAAACTAACCTGAAAGTGACGTCAACACAAATAGCACTTTCAGCATCCACAGTCGTCTCACAAAAAATTTGTCACATTCATTATCCGAAATGGAGACTTAGATACATAGAGAAACCCCTTGATTACACTCTCGCGGTATCTTATTTGATTGATATAAAGCAGGAATATAAATAGGAGCCTACCTTAGAGAATGCAGGCTCAAATGACTTCAATGCATTTAACCAGCTGTAAGGCAAGCGCCCAATTGGATAGCAAACCAATAGGACAGCCACTGACTATGAATGAAAGCAAAAAATATCTCAAAATAATAATGAGTTTAGGAGTCCTAAACGAGAGAAATGAAAGCTCGTTTGAGGTAGTTCATGCTCGAAATATCGCGCAGCCAAGTTATTGAATGTCAACTAAGTGACTCAAGTTTAAATGACCACCTGCAGGTTACTTGATGTCACAGAGGACAGAGTCGTGTAGGTTCCACTTGGTAGCACCAATGTAACACAATATTGCCACTCCCGAACTAAACGGAACGAATCTACACTTCCCTACAAACAGTCTGACATACTACAATACTCCAGAGGGAAAAACAAAACACGATGGGGTGTGCGGTGAAAGAAAAGTCGCATCAATATATGCAATGGCATCGACTGATATCGTACAAGGTTAACATCAGATAACGGAGCAATGGAATAGGATAGCCAACGCATTAATTCAAGTGCGGGGAAATATTGATGTAACTCAATAAAATTCAAAATAAGAGCGGACTATTACCTTGACAGCATCTTCACGAGTTACACCTCCGAACCGCTCTCTAACAACGAATAAGTTCACGGTTGGCCGGGTGATTCTCTGACAAAGTAGGAACAGAGCCAATGGTGCCCAAAAAGAAATAATTCTCCTGAAACTGAGCTTTTCCTTTTCATTCTGCTAGGAAGACAGTATCAATAGTCGAACAGAATCAAGCTGATTCACGACGCAAGTTTACCTGGTACACTTCTACATATGAGGTACTCATGTATATGGCCATATATCAGAAAACAATCCTGCTAGTCTGAGAAAGCAAGTAAATTTAAGCAATTGGGATAATATTCTGGGACAAATGCTTTAGCTACGCACACACTGTAATTACAAAGTAACAAAAGCAAGTACACTATTAAAGCATGGAGAACAAACCTCTTGATCAAAGCCCAGTCTGTACGAATGCAAATTGCTGTGGATACACTTGTAATACACAACTAAGACAACTGATAGCCTTGTAAGTGTACCAAGGTATGTAGCAAAAACTGGTATGAGTATCGGTGTCGTTCTTGATAACCTTGTCTGCAGTAAAACTACAACTGTGACAACCTGGAGACAAAGAATTGACAAAGAATAAGTAACACAACTTAGAATATGACTGGAAAGAAAACGAAGAGAACGAAGCTTCAAGTTGGTGAGCTTTTCGATGCATCTAGATAGTTACTTCATCTTGTGAGACACAAGGGTAGGTCCCATTCAGGAGTTATGCCTAAAATTTGAACAAGGGGCTCTCTATGTGCAACGTCACAAAAATGGGCATGGCTTTTTTGCAATCAAAATCATTTTCGCTCTAAGATACAACAATCATGATGGTTTAGCTTAATCAAAGTAAACAGTGCAATAAAAATTTTACAGTTATCTTCACTTCTTTCAGTGAAGTTTTCGGAGAAAAGGTATTCAATCACAAGGAGTTACAGAAAACAGGGCTTATCAGAAGCAATTGCCTACAACCTGAGGGTGTCTTAGGAATAGGAAAACTGACAAGTTACGTGCACTGCACATCAAGATCTTCAAGAACAACACGTTTCAAACTTGTAATGGACAATGGAGAAACTTTGAAATGCAAGATCAATGCAAACTATCTTTCATTTTAGGGGAGCTGCAGCATCCCACAATATGATCAACGCTTTTAACAAGGTAGCTTCGCCCCTTCGGAACGGCCCTATGCATCGCACCTTGTCCCACTACACAACTCCATAACATTTTATATAATTCACATGTGAAAATCCATTTCACTGTTGTAGAAAACTGCGAAAGCATGAACTTCTTAGACATACAAATGATGGCAAACGGCGATAAATTGTTACAGGTTTTCACTCTAAACTAACAGACACTCAAAATTACGTCCTTTCTAAATCTGCTCATTCGAATCATACATTGACAAATATTATTTACAACTTTGCGAATAAAATTCTGTACCATTATCGATAAAAACCAACTCTTAACAAAGGACCAAAAGAATTCAAGATAATCTATGACACTCTGGATATCACACAGCACTGACTGATAAAATTCCACACAAAACAATGAAGCTCCAACAAGAGCAACTTCGAGCAACAATAGAAAAACTCACGAAAAAGATATTGTTACCCTATTGCTACACGATCAATTTCAAGTTTAATTGAAATTATTGAAATTGAATATAAGACACTTAGTAGCAAACTATACTTGTTTATAATACTGTATCTTTTGGCCTAGTACGCAAGCGTTCTTGGCCTCTTCATGATCTCAGTACTAAAACTTTCTTAAGACTGTCTTAGCAAGAATATTCCAGTTTGTGTAGCGCTGCAATGATACACAGACATACATGTACTACAGAAACAAAACACTTAATTACATGGACTACCACATGAAATCTAAGCAAATTAAGTAAGACAGATGCAAATTAAACAAAAAGGCTTATTGGCTTTCGTGGACATTGGAATTTCAAATGCGAATCAAACACTGCCAGCTTTCTCAGCTCTAAAGCGTAGACCCAAACAAATGACAACCACCAAATCCAAAACAAATCTTGACACGAGCACAATTTCATTGCACAAGTCAACATGGAAAGCATATCCAAAGTCAAGAAGTGTGAAGGCAAATGACATGAAAGTTGCGAAAGAATTGTTAGTTCCTTCAACGAATACTGTGTCCAGTTGGCCCTACGATTGACCAATTGGCAAATATTCACCATTGTTTACTTGAAGAGTCCAAGTGAGACTAATAACTCTTATTGTATCTACTGCAAAGGTAAAAAAACCTGTGTAAATGACGTGAAAGCAGAAGATCATTGATCTTGGCTTACATGGTTATATAGACAGCAAGTAGCAACATACCTGGACGACACTCTCAAGAAATGACGCAAAACCAACTGTAAAGCTGTATTTAAAACGAAGAAGGACACCAATGTGGAGCCAAGCCTAAAAATTGGTGATAGATTGCTTACACCAAACGCCAAATGCAAGCATGGGTAGTTAATACTATTTCAACATTTATAATAACAATTCTAATTCTAGCGAAAATTTATTGCAAAACATACTTCTGAGATGCTACCAAAAGAAGAATGAAGATTTATTCTGCTTCGTTCTCATCTTCCATCACGATGTTGAACACAAAACACAATGTACAATGCCATATTAAACCTCCCATTATGTGTCAGTACCAATGGTTCAGTCAAAGTTTTCATATGAACAAAAAAATTAAATATATATTCGGTTAAACTTTCCAGATACCTTTGAAATAGGAAAGACAAGCCAACAAATCACATCAATGAAATTCAAACCAAAAGAAGGAGAAATCATTGGCAATGCAAACACATGGGCTTCATCTTCCTCAATGTGCAGAACAACGCCTAGCAGTTGTAGAACACACATTCAATGACTCAGCAACTCAAAAAACTCAAGCACCCAACCACTTCAAAACTCACAACACAATACTACCAAAGTAAAAGCGAGATGAATGAGAATGAAAATGCTGCCTAGCGACTAATGATATCATTACAACAATCCTTAATTACATAACGAAACAAACGTTTACAATAGATAGTAACCAATAACTTACGACGCCATCAACCAATGGAAATACTGACAGATAAAGAAGAGAATCTTTAGCTATTTGGCCAACATTTGGTGGCACTCCATGAAGAACGTCAATAAGATAATACCCAAGCTTTGACAGGCCTGAAAGGGAGATGACCTAAATAATCAATATATAAATATAAACAAATCAGTATATATATATATATGTATATATATATATATATATATATATATATATATATGTATATAATTAGGTATATATATAAATATAAATATATACATCAAATCAGGCAGAGAGTGGGCAGATGCAATAATAGTATTGAAATCATTTATTGAAATAAACACTGTTACTTACTTATGACAACAGATAAAATGACAACCAGACACCCGGAAGCAAGTAAACATACGCCAATTTTAATCATATCAGAGGGGCTATTGAGCAACATGATACTGACAATCTTTATTTCAGATAACATCCCAGTTGCCAACTTGATTATCACATATGCTATACCAAAACCTGCTAATGTATTAACAGCATCAGATGAACTTGCCAATGACCTGTTCAATGCCTACAAGAGCAGACAAACAACTTATTGATAAATCTACGTTGCAATACAGGCCCAACTGCGTTTCTTGTCAAATAAATCCCTTGTGTTTCTAACAAATGGCAAAGCACTACACGCCCCCAGCTGCTAGTTCATATATCTCCTCTTTGCTCCAACTGCTCACTTTTAAAGCCAATCCACCTTGCCTTTAATCTTACATCATTACATAGAAAATTCACCGGGAGGAAATTGAGCATTCCTGTATAAACATTCTGTATTTAGCACATTGCCTCCTTTCGTTTGTAATGAAAATTCCTCTGTCATACGGCGGCAAACAGACACAATATGTTATGCATTGCAAAGTCAAAACCAAATAAGACCACTTGCATAAGGTAAAGTCAGAAACCCTGCTACATGAAGAAGCTAGATATATCTCCAATTAGCGGTATCGCTTTCCAAGTTGACTAAACAGTATGCACTTATACCTAGACACTTAATGGCCACGCATGTGTGAAAGCTACATCGATCAGCGATTTCGCACCACAAATTGACTGATGACGAATTCTTTCAGCATACACTTATACCTTACTATCTCTCTCTACATACCTGCTCACCAATATCAATTGCAATCATGGACAAAGACACTGGGGCAAGATATTTCAGAAGTGCCAAATACGGGTTGCTTTTTCCAAATAAGCTGCTCCTTTCATCCATATCGTCAAAAGGTATTGTAAGAGCTAACTATAACGACAACACATAAGCAAAATAGCAGTGCAAGATGTGTAATTAACTAAAATTGCGAACTCCAAGTGTGCACATCTATAGTGGGATATCACTAAAGGCGAGGTTCTCGATTTGAAAGAGGCTTAAAAGCGTATATTGCTTGCTTTGTTTACATGAACAAATAATGAATGTTTTCATCTCCAGCTATCTCCAGTCAATATGAAGACATTCTACCTTTAACAATAAGGTGATAACCACAAATTCTTCACAATGAGTTACTTTCGCAAAGAATCATGGCAATAGTACCACATAATAGAGTTACGTACCAGGGCCATATAAGGTTCTTGCTGTTTTAAGACTGTAAGTCATTCTTTCATTACAAACATATTTCAAGAAGATTTTCCTGAAATGGGAGACATCAGAAAGACTAGAACTCTACTCGGCCTAGCAACTCTTGTTCTGGGTACAGGTTTGAAATTTACTTTAGACGGTACCCTATGGGTATTTCTTGTTTATTTGTGTGGTATCTGGTGACCCTTTATAATATAGGTTCAAGGTATCCACTCCCTATACGCTGATGATAGATCCTTGCAAGATCCAGCATGTTGACAAGGATGTCGTCCCTCGTTTTAACATGAATCGTCTTCGGTCGGAATGCCTATATACAGGGAAGTCTACTTCCTACCTGATGTTTTATTTCAGATGGGAAACATAACCAGGGTTCAGTTGGTGTTCAACAAGAGCTTTTGCCCATTGTCGACAAAGAGGGGTCCCTCTCTCTATATTTCTACTGATACAAAAGCAAAGATGACCATTTGGATTAATCTGCCGTTCTGACAAGATCTCGAGTCAGTCATAAAGTGTATTCAGATAAATATATATAAAAATATATATAAATATATATAAAAATATATATAAATATATATAAAAATATATATAAATATATATAAAATATATATATATATATATATATATATATATATATATATATATATATATATATATATATATATATATATATATATATATATATATATATATATATATATATATATAACTCTAGTTCTAGCTGAAGATTCCACTTGAATGGATGAAACCGGTTCTGACAAATGAAATGAAAATAAATTTTTCTCTGTGATTTGTCTAGCCTATAATATCTACTGCTTTTGGTGTATATAAATATAACGAGGAAAAAACAAAATCCATTTCGTCTCTCTCCTTTTGTTCTTCTATATATATGTATATATATAGTGCCTGGATGGCGCAATTGATTAGCACAGGTGTCTTCTGATCTAAACATCGTGAGTTCGAATCCGCACTGGGGCCAAAAGAAATTTTCCAATTGTGGTAGCCCACTCATGACTTAGTATTTACCTATGTCAGCCTTAGCCGAATTATGTATATATATATATATATATATATATATATATATATATATATATATATATATATATATATATATATATATATATATATATATATATATATATATATATATATATATATATATATATATATATATATATATATATATATATATATATACAGTATATATCTAAAGTATAGACTTCGAGTAACTTTCCAGAAACATAAAGCGCATATTATCATGATAATAAAAGAACACTACATAAGTACTTTATATGGGCGAACAGCCAAGTGGTTAGAGCGCTTGACTACTGAGTAAAACATCGCTTCGATGGTTCGAGCCGAACCCTCGGATCATAGTTGGGATGTTCGGCTATTGTCCACCCAGCAGCAAATGGGTACCAGGTGGGAACACTGGGGAAGTTAGAGGCGGCAAGGAAAGGAACTGGCAACCCTACCTCACTATGCCGGTGGCTCAGGATAAGTGTCCCTCTAATGGGCAATCCCCGAACGTACTGGAATCGTACATGGGATTCATCTTTTTTAATAACCCGTTGACAGGACGAAATCTGATTACTATAGGAACCTTAACCTTGGAGACCTTACAGATAACCAGATAAATTTTGGAAGACTATCAAACCGCTTTTTCCAATAAAGGAAAATCAACTTTATCTATAACTCTGAATGAAGATGGACAATTGAAAACTGATGGCTCAAAGATTGCAGAAATTCTTAATCATTATTCCACAAATATAACCGAGAATTTGGGAATTTCCAAAAACAAGGGAATGCTTTTACCAACAAATGGGATAGGTGTTCCAGTGGAAAAACCCATCAAAAAATACGAAAATCACCCTAGCGTTACTAAGATCAAAGAACGTCGGCAGCGGAATCAATTTGAGGTTAAGCCAGTGACTATTAACGAAATGTTTTCACAGATGGAAAAACTGAACTTACAAAGGTATCCCCCATAAACAGCATTCCATCAAAGATCCTCAAAAATAATGTAGACATTATTGCTGTCCTCATATAGAAAATCGTCAATTCTACTTTATCTAAGCGCTATTTCACAGCAGAACCGAAAGCTAATGAAATCTAGCCTCTTCTCAAAAGGCTTGATGCTCTATCAAGAAAGATTATACATTCATAAAGGATTTTTCATATGATTCCAAAGTTTACGAGAGAGTTTTGAGGGTCAAATAAAATCTCATGTACACAGCTTCCTTTCTCTCATTTAGTGCATTTGCATTCATGCATTTCTACGATTTATAGAGCCTGTTGGTACTACAGAACTTCACTACAGCACGAACAAGTGGCCGCATTTTCTAGACGTACTCTATGTCTAAAAGATGCTGCTACTTTTTCGTGCTGTAGCGAACTTATAGAACCCTGTAAAAAGGCCATAGAGAAAGGAGGTGCTAATTAAGCACTGCTCAAGCTTTTGACTGTCCAAATCACGAATCACTGATCGCAAAATTAAATGCTTTTGGTTTCGGTATGAGTGCGTTGTGGCTGATCCATAGCTATCTGAATGAGGGAAAGAAGCAGAAGATAAATAAAAATAGGTCTTTCGGCACATGGAGACAAACGACGATAGGCGTACCACAGGGATCAATCTTGGGACCTCTTTTTCTACTTGTAAAAAGTAAGTTCTTTCTAAAATTCATTTCACAAGCAATACTACCCCTAGAAATTCTTATCGATAGGGATAAACTGCAAAACTGATCCTTTTGAAAAGAGCGAATGATACCTGTTCTCGAACGTTGCTATGAGTATCATCAACCCGGGTACAACAGCCTCGTGTTTAATTCACACAGGCAACAACGAGCTAAAAAAGGTCCCAATTTAGTAAATGTAAGAAGACAATATCAGGAGTCCCAAAGGCTTCGGTCTTCGTTGCGCTCCTATGTATGCAACTTACACACGAAACCACAGAGTATCTATTTGATCAACATGCCGAATCAGTGGTGACGAGATTTCAGGACAATATCTCTGAAGCTCTTGACTGGCTAGCGATAAATCCGAGAATTTCTATTAGAACTAGGAAGTATAGCACTTAATACGGCCACGTCTGTTAGCCTACATGGAATAACTATTTACAAGACAAGCTGAAATGTGACAAGTATGTAGAAACACTGTGTCAGAGTTTGCAAAAATGTACAGTTGTATATGAGCAGGTAAGAGAAATTGCGAGTTAGTTTAATTCCTTGAGCAAGATCATGTGACAACATTCCTGACAAAGTTGCTGCATAACATACAAGACAATTCCCTATAACATGATAATAAACTACAGACTCGGAATGAACTTACAATGAGGACAAAATCACCCAAAATTGTATCACAACGAGTAAAGCGAGCTGCTAATGTGCACTGATAAGAAAACTATGGCAGACATACCTACAGAAATGAATCCTAATACGTAAAATATTATAAAAAGCGTACTCCTGTCCTCAATAGGTCCAAAGTAGCCTAATAGGGATGCTTGCAGCAAAGAGCAAGTGCCACGGACAAGTTGGATGCAAAACGCTAAGCACATCACTTCTAGGATACTCACAGGAGATCATTAAACATCACTGCCAATATGATAAAATACGCAAAATTTTCAGGACTTATAACTTCTTCTAAGGATGTGAGATCACTCTTAAGTATCAAATATTTTCCATTTGAAATAGCATTTTGCGAAATTGCACATAATATTCATTGATCTAGACAAATTACAATAGCTACATATACATCAATGTTCTAATTCACCTTATGAAAGAATAATAAAACATAATTAACAGAATACAAAAAAAACAAACTTCCCAACTTTAGAACTCTGTTCGACATTTGCTCGCCAGAGTTCATTATCAAAGCAGACCAGAATACTAAAACTATTTACGAAAATATCCAGCGAATAAAATCCGCTTCCCTGCATTGTAAGATATACCCTAGTGCTGTATTACAATAGACTGGATATAATGAAATGCTATTGAATATTAATCACGTCTTCTCTAAAATTCAAAATTTCTATCATTTCAATTGGTGTCTTCCATATAAGCTATCTATGAGTGTCAAAAGCACCATTACACTATAATAATAAAAAAATATCATATTCCGACCGTCGACTTCCGCAATAAACTGTAATGCATTAAAAATAGTAGCAAACTGCACTATCTCTAGTAAATCATGAAGTAGCACTGTTCAATAGTAATTCACTTCCTTTATCGATCGATATTTATCAACCTTCTGAGAGGTACTCACATTGGTGTTTCTACATCACTATCAGCATCTTCATCGTGGACCTCTACTTTCTGTGTCTTTGATCTCTGTCAATAAACAACAGTCTGTCAACTGTAGATTTTACAGGTTTGTCTCCAAAAAAAGCACAACTTTTAACAATAGCTCATTTCTGCACATAATCGCAGAATAAACCAAGATATTAGCTGGAAAGACATACAGAAAGGTCATGCGGTCGAAAACGAGCGCCTAACGTGTCTGGTAAGACAATGAAAGAATGACTCTAACACGAAGACTTCGATTAAGTAACGTAAGGTGGCGGAAAACTTATGTTGGAATAAAAAAACAATTGACAAGAAATCTTCGAAAAAGTTTGTACGTCGGTGCTAGGCTACAAGAACCTCCATACAATATGACGTCTTTCTAAAATAATTTTAATTGTAACAAAAGATGTACAAATTCCTTGTTGAAGAATCGTTCGAAAGTAGGGGAATCGAAGAATTCAGAAAACGTAAGAGAAACAGAAAAACGCCTACCGATCTTATGTAGAGAATGCATATAATAAAGAGACTGCAGAGAGTTTCGGTGCAAAATCCTGATATGAGTGCAGACATGCCCATTAATGATCCATGAACTCTAAAACAAAATGCACACTTGATATTGTAAATCGCATACGGTGTCATTTCACTACAGTTAATCATGGTTCTCATGGCATTTTCCAAACAAATCCCCTGACTCTTTCCCAGCAATTTTCAACAGACCAAGGAAACCATTTTGCATATGTACCAACAATGAAGATACAAAACGAATGAGATTGAGAAAAGATCTTCTGACTAGAAATAATTCAATTCCCTGGCTTTCCCAGGTTTTCCACGCTCCTGAGAACCCTAGTTTATTCGGAGGCAAAAATAACTTGCAAACTAAAAACATAAAGAGATTTTATCCAAAAGAACTTCACTATGGAGAATAGAGTTAAGTACTGCTCCTATTGCAACCTTCAGGCCCTTCATTGAGCCTTGCATACTGGCCTCTTTGATCTCTGTCGCCAATCCTGTTTTCATTTTTCAGGTAATGTCTAAGGACACCACGAAAGACATGAGCTGTCTGTGCCACCATGCAGCATACGTATCGACCAATTTTATTCTATACTAATCGACTCCTGTTCTACTACTGAATATCTGGGCAGATATCTGAAGCCTAGACAAAATGAAATTTCTATTGATATGTACCAAACAATTTATAAATAAGGAATTTACACGGAGAAAGGAGCAACTTGAAAAGTTAGCAACGCTAATGAACATTGATGGCAAAGTGCTAAGGTCTGTATCTAGCGACGAAATAAGAGAAGAATTTTTAAGAAATTCCAAGGAACTGGGCATATTACTTGCCTGCCTACATACTTAGATCTTAGCTCTAGAGATCAATAGACTTACTGTGCCCTTAAAGCTCAGTAAGAGCTGGGAATAGATAAAATAGAAAGAGATAGCAGTCTCCATCTAGCACAAGTCACACAGGATTTAGAGCTCTGTTTCAAAATCTTTTTAAAAATCTTGGTTTGGCAGCTACTGGCAAACATTTAAATATCTAACAATAATACTTCTGAATCAACTAAGAAAACAATCTGAAGCTTATTTGCAAACTGTGAAATCATACAAGAATTTCACGATTATTTTCAATTTTGGAAAGTGTTCAGTATGATTTTCCAATTGAGATGATGACAATAGTAAAATGCTACTTCCATGCTATATAAATTTATGGAAAGGAGTCAAAATTCACCAACAATTTTCATCTTTGCTGTAAATAGGGAGCTTCCTAAATTCATCCAGGATTTAAGTGCGTGGTTCTGTTTTTACCTCATCCACCTAAGCTGAAAACATTTCTCTGGGCCTTAAATGAACCGTCAATTTGCCACTAGCACGATGATAAAATCGGATCTTTCCAGCTAAAGCGAAGTTTCACACCAATAAATAGATCTAACTACAAATCAAGTAATGTTCATTAGACGGAGATGCACTCACCCTACTCTTGGAAGAATGAAAAGCATTGAAACTAATGTAATGATCCTCACTGGTATGCTGGGATATAGAAACTTTGTATTTGATTCAGCTACGAATTTCCCAGTCAAGACTGATCTACTGGCACCTGAATAAGATCAGAATGACTTCAAAATAGGACAACACTACAAACTCTTCTACAAACTCAGGTCAGTTAACAAGATAGTTTTGATGAATTTTGCCTTGGAAAATTCAAAGTCTTTTAGATATTCAACTGAAACCGCTAACGTATCATTGCAAACCGTCGCTGGCTATGACATGCAGTGAGCCATAAATGAAAAAACAGCAAACAAAATAATACGTTTTGAACGTACATGGGATTGGAAAGAAGCTGAAAACATGTAAAACAATAACTGCTTCTTTGATTAATTCTTGATCAACATCGCTCACTTTGTCAAGTATAGCAGGTGCAACTCCTGGTATCCAGAAAAGAATTAACATCAACTGTGTAAAGAGAGAATATTAATGACCATAAAAATGGTAAACGATAACGAATTCAGGAAAGAAAATATAAACAAGTAAAAAAGCAAGACAAATAATGCTGGTAGCCTTAGAAAACTGTACTTTAGAAATAAAGCTGAACTGATTTCTAACTTCGAGTTTTTGCATGTTTCAAAATAGTATATAACTGATCAATCTCCTGGGGTTGTGATACAAGCTAGTAAACGCTGAGGAGAAGGTTGCAGAAGAGTGAAGTTATTCAATTGCATTGCTAACTGAAATACTATCCTTCCGATGCCAACATAGCCTACAAAATCGCTAAACCAATCAAGGACAAGTAACTCCGTTAATCTTCAGTTGAACTTTAACTGACTCTTTCCAAAGAAATACAGTTGAAAGCCTATCATACTCGCCAGCCTCATTAGTGAATGCCATAGAATGCGAATCCCATAGAATGCGAATGCCATAGAATGCGAATTCCATAGAATCCGAATGCCATAGAATCCGAATGCCATAGAATCCGAATGCCATAGAGAAATTCATAAGCACAGTGCAGTATGCAGTAGTATCAGCCATTGAATGCATTTATGATCAATGGTCTGCACTTCATCCTATGCCACAAACGAGAAACGTTGTACGGCTTCTAGGTAGCACATGTTATTTTTAGGGTTATTGAGATCCACTGAACATTCTGCAGGACATCTAGTAACTTGAATTGGCGTAAGAAAAATCGATGATAGCATACGCTGACAAAGCTTACCATAAATGAGAAAAGAAAACAGCAACATTGAAATATTCGTATGTTTTTGATTGTCACAGTAACCTCACCCTCGTGCATTTTCTGTCGATTGTAAATAAAGATACACGTGAAAGAAGAAGAGAGAAGAGTGGATAGAGAACGCAGAAAGTAAAGGAAAGGGTTAATTTTCAACTACCCAAATGTACTTTACAATCAATTCTAAGTTTCCGAATGTAAACGTGGCTATATTGAAAGTAATAACAACATCGTTTGTTCATAAAGATTAAGCTAAAACTATACATTTCCCTGATAACAATCAGTGTAAAATTGACTGTTTCAGCTAAGGAAAAAAGTGACAAGGAAAATGAAGGGAAAGAGAGGAAATAGGTAAAACATGATCAGATATCCATCGTATCTGGATCAATCCAGTCTTTGTTTCGGCAGCAAAATATATGAGTAAAAATATACAAATTACATAAATGGTGTAAGAGTTGGCTAATATCAAAAGTAAAGTTAAGCTGTTTGCATAAAAGTAGTTTGTTGAAAGTCTGCGCCTTTTGACATGCAAATGATCTCTTCCCTTCCTCACATCTGGTTTTTTGTAAAGCAACATTTTTGTATTGCTGTGAATGGACTTGCAGTGGTTTCTGCTCACAAAGTATTTCCAAAAAACATGTGGTGATAAGTTATTCAAACATTTGAAGAATTCTACAGAATATGCCACATTTCTTAAACAATTTAGTCCTTTAATTCTAACATTGTGCTTTTTGTCCATGATAACTCTCAGTGCTTGATTCTGAATTTTCTCGAGAAGAGCTTGTTTGGATGGTGAACATCTAGAGTCATCCCTCAAAAATTTTTATCAAACTCACATTATAAATTGGAGAGTTTGCAGTGTAGAGAAATTCAAGAATAACTTCATTCTTCATCCTTATCGGATACCTGAGCCAGTTGAAAAGGTGACATGAGGTAAGAAAAAGAACAAAAGCTTACCTTAGTGAATGCAGGCTCAACTGATCTCAATGTATTTAACCAGCCGTAAGGAAAACGGCCGACTGGATAGCAAACAGATAGGACCGCCACTGACTATAAAGGTACAATAAATAATAGAAGGCAAAAAGAATATAGCATCCATAACGGATATAGGTAAAAACAACAATTACGTCAAACCACCACCAAAATCTCTCTATATAATATACTAACAATAAGCATCGCACAATGCAAGACCTTTTATAAAAAACTGCAACAACAGTCGTTGAAACGAACGTCTTACTGCATGTTGTAGCATCAAAGGAAAACATGATAGTTTGGCAGCAGATAACAAAGAGTCATAACACAGCACCTAAGAAGCTAATGAAAATGTTGATTAAAAATATTATATTCATTCACGTCAAAACTAAGAGAAGAGTATTACCCTGACAGCCTCTTCACGTGTGACACCTCCTAAACGCTCTCTTGCGACGAATAGGTTGACAATAGGCCTGCTGATTCTCTGGCAAATTTGAACTAGAGCAAGCGGTGTCCAAAACGAAATAATTCTCCTAAAGCTGAGTTTTAATCTTTCGTTTCCCTAGAACAACAGTTTAAAAGTTGCATGAAAACATGAGTCCATAATAATGTACCGGATTCTGTGGAGCAAATATCTATTTATAAAAGTCCACACATAGTACTGTAAAAGCAGTAGATTGCATCAATAACACAAAATAACTATTGCTCCATCTGACAAGTTCTACAAGACAACAATTGCCTGCAGAGTTTAGATAACTGGGAAGATTCCACAAGTTCTAAGCTCTGCAAAATGACATAAGGAATTAGACAAGTAAAGTAGGAAGAACAAACCTCTAGCTGAAAACCCAGTCTGTATGAAGGTAAAGTGTTGTGGATATATTTATAGTAAGCAACCATAACAATTGATAGTCTTGCAAGTGTGCCAAGGTATGTAGCTAAAACGGGTATGAGTATTGGTGTGGTTCTTGATAAACTTGTGCTTAGCATTACCACAACTGTGATGACCTAATGAATAATCATTAACAACAGTATAAAGTATCGTAAGCAAAAGCCATAACAGCAGAACAACGAGAAAAATAGAAAATAACAATAAAACTGCATATTGATCGTTGTACAGTTTTTTTTCCGACGTTGATATAAAACGGCTTAATGGCTCGATTCAGTACAAGAGTAGTCATCAATTTGTATCAAAAAGGGAATAAACATTGCGGCTATTAAAGATCTGGTTAGAAGCAACTACCAGTCATCACTATTATTGTCAACTTACTGTAGCTTCTTTTTTCTTAACTTACATAGGGCCAGTGTACAAATGTGAAGCAAATGCATTGGTGAGGGAACATGGCGTGTGATTAATAGCTCACACAGCATTTTGTTCAAGAAATAGATTGCTTCAAAAAGTTACAAAAGAATTTACTTAAAAAATAAACACATAACTTTGTACTGTGAGATAGCGTCTCTGTTGCTGTATATTGATAGGCCTTCATTGTTTCACACTGTATCAACATAAATGCACACGAAAAACTAAAGCTCAATGAGAATTGCATAAATGGTGAGATAGATAAATGGTTATCCGCTATCCAAAACTGTCCGCATTTTCCTTATAAAGTCCTGTCTTCCATAGAGTTGTAGACTGGTGAAAGTGTCTATGTAATCCTAAACAGCAAGTAAAAATATACCTGGACGACATTATCAAGAAACGATGCACAACCAACTGTAAAGCTATACTTAAAGCGGAGAAGGACACCAGTGTGCAGCCAGGCCTAAAAATCGAAGATAGATACTTTAAACTAAAAATATCAACATGCTGCAAAATCTGTTATAGGTTGCATAAGCTTTCAAAATGCCAAAATACAAGACAGACTATACATGCTATTTATAAGAAACAAGCATTCTGCTTTGAGCCTTGATGCTTCAAAATATTTTGCCAATTCAAGTCAATGTTTGCTACATGTTTCTTAGAATTCTTGAGTTGTCCAAAAACGACAACAACCTAGACAAAACAACTGTGGAATGTGAAACAGATTATACAGGTTCTGCAAAGTATCTGTGTATTTTTCTCATATTTTTCCCAGTCTAATAAAGAACTTCCTAGGAAAAACAGTTTTTTCAAGTATACACTTGAAGCTCAGACTGCCTGTGTCTCCTAGTTTTTGCCCAGTTTGGGTCTCATGTTTCTTATATACTTGTTTATTGTAACAAAATTAATAGTAAATAGGGTGCAAATACTTTATTAGACAAGCCATGCAAACTAATCATATTACTGAAATGAGAAGATATTCACAAAAATATTTTCATCCAATCACAAATTCTAAGGAGGTCTGTAATTCATCTTCAGAACCACTTGGTGTTGCAGCCAGTTGCATATGCAACCTCTATAAAAATATTCCAACAGGATCCTATAGTGATCATCAATAACCAATTTATCATCCCTATTGTCCCCACTGTGATCAATAAAAAAATTTTTTGAGTCCATCATGCAACAAACTCCTACAATAAATAGCACACAATAACTTACAATGCCATCAACCAATGGGAATACTGACAGATATAGAATAGAATCTTTGGCAATTTGGCCAACATTTGGTGGCACTCTATGAAGAACATCAATAAGATAATACCCAAGCTTTGATACGCCTGAAAGAAAAGATCATACTATTCTATGGAATATGAAAATACTGAGCCATGAAGTAGGCAGGGAAAATATTTTGCAGCTCTCCTCTTATATTAAAGGTTGACTTCATAAGGTTGGTACTTAGGTTCTACTAGAAAGTATCTTTTGGAAAAAAGGATCCAATACTAATGCAAAAAATGAAATATGATATCTATTTTGTAATTCATACAAAACCAAATAACAAAAAGTAACTTATACTTAGTACCCATTTAATGCTGATGTACAATACTGTCGTAGAATAGTAAACAAGTCAACTTTACAAAACCTAAGATCACAATCAACACTTACTTATAACAACAGATAGTACAATAACAAGACAGCCACATGCAAGTAAACATACACCAATTCTCATCCTGTCAGAATGACTATGAAGCAACATTATGCTGACCATCTTTATTTCAGATAACATCCCAGTGGCTAACTTTATTATCACATATGCTATACCAAAACCTGCTAAAGTATCAACAGCATCAAATGAACTTGCCAATGATCTGTTCAATGCCTAAAAAGACAGCTTATCTACAATACATTGGAAAGCCTGCAATACAGCTATAAAGTAATACATATGAATATTAAGTGGAAGAAACAATCCAATTTATATTTTCTGAAAATAACACTCATAAGGATACATGTTTTAAATTTTCCTGCTATGGCATCGAATGGTAAACAGTAGCAAACGAATATGCTGATGAGTTTAAAGCATAAAACAAATCTTCACAATTCAACCAAGTTAAATTCTGAAATTCAACCAAGTGACTTGACATTGAGCACAACCTATGCAGCATTGATGTACCTTTCAATGAGATCCACCATGTCTACATACAAAATATTGGTGTGTAGCATGAAACAATTCTAATATGTTGTTGAGTTTGTGTGATGGAGGGCATCACCCAACAACCTCTGGTTTGCCATTCTGCTGGTGCTCCTATCGACTGGTGTGTGCTAGAAGTGAATTCTCTTGAATTGGGGTCTTCTACTTGTTGGTATGCATCAGCAAAGATTTCAGACATGCCAGTTTCTTGTTGCTCTGATGGGCTAGTGAGTACCAGCAACAATTTGTGGTGTACTGGTGTGCACTAATTATTTGTCCAAGGTTAGAGCATGCAAAATGAGCAACAATAAATGCCAATAATACAAAGAAGTATCCTGGGGCTATTCATATATCCATCTTGGTCACTCTGATAGAGACCAATTTGTAGAAGTGATGATTATCTCTACTACACTTCTACTTGTGCTTATACAAGTATAGGGTCAAGGCAGTGGGCATTTCTCTAACTGGCAGGGTCATCCTGACAAAATTTTGGGAGAGGGTGTGGCTACTTTGATTTGCCAACTGGAGCCAAATTCACAAATATATACACAAATAGAGATGAGGGTGACAAACCAATAGCTGGGGGGGTGGGGGTGGATAGCTCAGTCAGTGGTATAGGAAGACCTACAGAGTGGTTGGATCCAATGTGGGAGAGAAGTCTTCACATTTTAATAGCAAGTGCTCCTGTGAGGATCCTGAACAAATTTATAACAAAAATCAAATTAAAATGGAAAAATAAATGCTTTGGCAAGAAGTTGGGAGGATGCTAAAGTGATTGGAAACCATAAAAAGAGTTTGCAAACTGACAGATCAATTTGCTGACTGAATGTTTTTTCAGGGGAGTATCACAACCCCCAACACCCCGAATGTGGGGCAGCCTGCATTAGACATTTATATTGAAATGCCTCAGCATCCCCTCTCACTACATGCATAATATTGCATTGATCCCCAGGAATTTTAGAGAGGTGTTTGTTCTTGGTATAATACAAGGCTACACCAAATCAAACCCATAATATTTGGCACAGACACAAGTCTACATCAGGTGCAACTGTCTTTCAATGCAAATATCTCCAGTATTTTCCATAGGAGTGAGCAATATGCAATTGCTCCTGTCTTGGGTATACATGCAACCATACGTTACAGACTTACATACCAAACCATAAATGGAATATGGAATTTAATCAAAAGAGGTTAATTCGGCAAAATCAGTACCGAATGATATGAAATATACTTTTGCATTAGCAACTCTATTGCATACCTGTTCGCCTATATCAATTGCAGTGATGGTCAAGGCCACTGGGGCAAGAAATCTCAAAAGTACTAAGTATGAGTTGCGTCCTCCAAGTACACGGTTTCTTTCATCCATGTCTCCGAAAAGAGTGTGCATGCAATGTAACTGTAATACCAAGCAGCAATTAGCTCAGTGGCCCAAGAAAACATGAAAAGTACTCCGTGCTATAAACAAACATTATCAACATGCCCATGCAGTGGGTGATCCCCATAGAATCACAACCCTTTCTCGAGACCGAGGACAAATCGAATGTGGAAACGAGAGAAAATACTTCTGAGCGGTAAATGGGCCCAAATCTCTATGGCCCAAACATAGAGATAAAAATAAACACTAGAGTGCGAACTCCGAACCGAGGCCTGAAGCAACCATGCGCAATGCTACCATCTTGAATGCATGGCAAAAAGCTGCATGGCAGTACTGACTGACCCAACAAAACATGCTTCTAGTTGTGTTTCTATAGCTTCTTCGTGATGGTAATTTCTTTCTCTGCTTACGGATGCCAGAATAGGCATGGAAAGGCATTATCAGTAAGGGTTCAAGCAACAGAATCTTCGGGAAACGTTCAACTTTATATCTTTCAAAATGAGAGTGAAAGAGCTTGCTGCACGTTGGCGTGTACTGCACTTTCCAAAAATAATCCCAATACCAGTTATCTTTGGTAAATCTTGCAGCAAAACACGTACTCAACACTACCCACTCTAGTTGTTTTGCCATGCATTCAAAATGGTAGCCGTGCCCATAGCGGCCTCATTCTTATTCACTGGCGCGAATAGGAAGCTCGCACTCTAGTGTTTATTTTTATCTCTATGGGCCCAAATCATAGAGATAGGCCTATCTCTATGGCCCAAATTCAAATACATACAATAATACAATGAATCCCAGGGTCTTAAACGAGGCTTGTAGCTAAGGGGATTTTGCTAGGGAGGAGTTGTGGAAGGTTTGATAGGGTTGCTTAGGGATGTAGAAGGACCAATCACCTTGGTTGGGTCCGACGCAACAGAAAATTTTATACATTTTACTTTCTAAATTGGCTAAAAATGCATTTCCCAGAATGAGATCTGATTGATTCATATGATATTCATGCGTGGATCCAGAACAAATCTACACGTAAACGTAAAATAGAGAGGAAAGCCATTTCTTGGAACGAAGTTCTGGCTAAAGCTCCCACCCCCAACGGCACCATGCCTAATGGATGAAAACAAAGCAGCAATTATGCAATGTGCAGAAAGTGACTTTAATCCCGATTTACGTCTGAGCACTCGAAGCAACAACAATTCAATTTGAAAAGTGTAACATGGAGGCAGTAATACAACCTCGTGTCAAGCGTTCGGAGAAAACAGCTTTATTAGGGACAGATAGGACTTTATGATTGGTGCTTGGCAGGACCTACTCTCGTGTGGTCTTAGCCACATTCACTTTGTGGTGTTGGAAAGAAAATGTGGACTTGGCCGCACTTTGTGGTCTTGGAAATTTAAGTGTGGTTAACTTTTGATAATGTTGAAACTCTGAAGTTTCTTCTATTTCTTCTATCCTGTTTGACCATCATTCCATATGCATACATGTCAAGTTTCAAAGTTAAAAATTAATGAGAAATTCACTAAAGTGGAGATTGGGACTTCTTTAAGGGATCTAGGCCCCCACTCAAAGATTTTGAAAAACCATGTATTCAGGCCATTCTTCTTGGAAACCTTACAATCTATCCTAACACATGTATCAAAACTTGTGTGGAGGATATCAATAAAATAATATATTTCATTTTTCCGCCATTGAAATCACTAAAAAGTTGGCAGAATGGGCTACAGCCTATATTTTCATCTCATTCAATATCTCACTTCATCAGAAATCTAAATGCAATGTAATCAATGTAGCATTTTCGTATAATGTGTGAGAATTTCCCTTTCATGCGTGTGAGTGCGAGAATGATCCAAATTGCGTGTATCTCACGCAGAATTCGTGTGACTTAGAAAGTCTGCATAAGATAACCTTTTCATGGTATGCCAGAAGGTATGTGTGGCACAATTAAACATAGAGTCAAACAGCAGATGGTAATGCTAGCGAATTTGGAGATTCACAGACGTGGTCACCAAAAATCCCGTACAGGGTGTATCCAAAGTTTATCATAACATAGTGTGGTGTTGGAAATTTTCCTTAAAATAGGAACTGTTTAACAGTGTGGTTAACTTTTATTAATGTTGAGACTCTAAAGTTTCTTTTGTCCTGTCTGACATTATTCCTTACGGTGAACTTTTAAACATATCACGCAATATCCACAAGATTGCTTAACCATATAAAGTAATGTCAAACAACAGAAAGTGATACTGCCAGCTTTGTAGTAATCGGGCGTGATCACCAAAACTTCGCGCAAGGCGTGGTCAAACTGTACCATAGCATAATGTGGTCTTGGAAATTCTCTTTAAAATGGAGATTGGTACTTTGTCCCCAAGTATCCTAGTTCAAAGAATTGTAAGTTCTTTTGCTACTGCCTAGTGCTATTGACAGTTATTACTCCAAAGCACTTAAATTCCAATGCCTTGAGCTGAGAACTAATAAAAGGAAATTACTGCTTCTTAGATATCTATAGATTGCATATCTGTGTACACCGAGTTAGGACACGTAATTTATGATAGGTTGCAAACTTTGCCTATGAACTGCAGGAGTTCTCAACAACTGAGCAGAATTTGCTATAGAAGGCAAATTTTGATATAAGACAGCAATGAGAATCAATTACTGAGTAGCATTTATGTTAAAACGCTATTTGTGCCTAATTAACATTGTTGAAAAACCTGTAAATCGAGTCCCGCAAGCCCAAATTCTTGTGGCAGCTCCAATCTTACGGTTTTGCACTCTAATTCCTAGTTCAGAGTCTCCTGGTTTAGTACTGGCAAGAAATAAACCCTCTATCACAGACATAGACCTGGAAATAGAACATTTTGGCTTCTAGCATTGGTTCAAATTATAAAATAAATAGTGATTGAAACCAGAAGATTCGTACAATGATACGCTATGTAACCATATGCATTAAATTACTGTGTGATGACGTAAAAATTCCCTCTCCTTTACAATAAGGAAATGATCGCATGTACTGTATGTCCAGTGACATCGATTCAAGGGGTCATTCAATTAGTACGTACGCTCTAAATTGGCTAAAATTTGACCCCCCCCTCCCCCCTCGTACGCACACGTACGCTTGATACTCACCCCCCTTTTTGTGTACGTACTCTTGGTTGTTTGACCCCCCACCCCCCCCCCATCTCTAACAGAATGTTTCTAGGCATCTAAAACCACGGAGAAAGACTTTTTAAGCTTTCACGAGACATTAAAATGATCACTTCAAATGTATTTCATGAAAAATCTGTAGTGCTGTTCAAACAAATGGCCACATAGGGTATAATATGGCGCCACAATGGCCTGGTAGTTTGACGGAACCCGAGAGGGCTAGGTAATATGGGGCTTTCAAATATACATATCTCATCGCATGTTTCCTATCTGGCACGCTAGGCAACGGCGAAAAACTGGGTGTTCAGCCTTGTACATGCCACTAGTAAATGCCGCTATTTCAATGGGAAAGATATCGCTAGGTTTCAGTTTATTCAAAATTCCTAGGGGCCACATTGTCGGATTCGGCCTGAGGGCCGTAAGCTTGACACCCCTGTACTAGAAGTAATTTCACCTGAATACGTACTTCCTTAATTAATTGTTGCAGGATGTATGCAAAAAGCTAATAATTTTTTGCTTTGCGTACGTACTTCATGTGTCAACCCCCCCTCTCCCCCTTGTACGCATTTGCTTGACCCCCCCTCCCCCCCTTCGTGCGTACGTACTAAATGAATGACCCCCAAGCTACTTTAAGCAGTACAGGTGGCATTTGCAATTCACACACACACACACACACACACACACACACACACACACACACACACACACACACACACACACACACACACACACACACACACACACACACACACACACACACACACACACACACACACACACACACACACACACACACACACACACACACACACACACACACACACCAACACAAGCACAAACACATGTATATAGAGAAAGTAGAAAGATATCATCACTCACCAAATTGATAGTACAACTAATAGCATCTTGCAAGAATAGTGACAGAGTCTGACAATCACAAAGACGAAGCTAATAAAGTGCGCAGTCTTTTCAGTCATGATTGATAATAAACAGCTCATGAAATGCCATATCCTTGATACCAAAGATTATTCTACTAAATATCACGCTACACTCTAGGCCCTAAATGATCTTGTGGACGGCCACAGATCTTCAAATGAGATCCAAATCATTCCACATTCTATTACAGCGTGTAAAACTGCTCCGAATAAACGCAGCCAGAATATAATACTAAATTGCCTAGGGACATCAGTTGAAAAAAGCCTTCTTGCTCTTGGGAATTCATAAATCGTAAAATGCAGAAGTTGAAAACGGCATCATAATGGTAAACAGTGTGCTCATGCCTCCAATGGGTCACAATTACACTACAAGAACCTTCTAAGAAAAACACGTACTACAAACCGGTTGCATGTAAAACATTAAGCAATTGACTTGTTAGCTTGCAATATAATAAAATGCTTCGAGTTTGAATAGCATCCCAAATAAATGACACACAAGAGCAGTTACTGGCAGATCAGACATCCACTACTATATCAGGCATTCTATATAGCATGACATTAATTATTTAAGTTCCAAAAACTATAACTTTATCTGTAATAATCTTTCCTATGGTTCACAACCAAAAAGGACAGAATGAAATTAATAATTAAGAACGATATCCAACAGGTAAGTCTTCTTTCCCTGCAATTTGAAATGAATCTGGCGCTATATTGCAATCGATTGGATGCAACGGAATGTAGTCAAGGAAAATTATGCTTCCTTCAAAATTTCAATACCTTCAACAGATTTCGTTCATGAAAGTTGTCTCATAATGCCTCAAACCCTTCTGATGATACTGCATAATGGACCCCAACGATCGAATACAGTAGTACACAGAAATTCAATACAAAAATAGGAAAGAACACAATTTCCAGTCAATTTAGAGATTAGCAATGTTCCACATTTTTCTCATCGATCGATACTTTTTCAGTAGTTAGAGACACATTAGTTTGTTCACAGTGTTGTTTCTACTTCACTGTATGCATCATTCTGATGAACCTCTATTTTTTGTGGCTTTTGTCTCTATAAACATATAAAGGTCTGTCAATGTAGATCTCAATGATATAAGTCTAAAAAACAGTGTGCAAAAGTCGTGGTGACAAAATATCATTCAATGACTGTAAACTATTCTCATAATCAAGAATCTGCTTTCCCAAGCGCTTTGTTACAAAGGGATTTTTCTACACAATCCCATGAAATCCCTGTCAAGTTAATGACAACATAATTCTTCGATGGAGACAACTGTCTGACACATCAGGTAAAATAATGAAAAATATATCCAAAATGATGATGGTGGTGATGATGATGATGATGATGATGATGATGATGATGATCTACCCATGGTTGGAGAGCTCGTGGTGGTGGGTGGGTACAGAGAGGCACTGCCCTAAAGTTGATAGCAAGTCATTTTACAAAGATTCAGAATTGGGGCAGTTGTTGATGACTTGTGGCAAAGTGTCCAACCAGGCCCCGGCGGTGAACAACATGCTCAGCGGATAGGGCTGCAGTTCTGCCAAGTAAGTGTTGGGGTAACAGAGTGCATTGAGTGTAGTCGATTCAATCATCTCTTTTAAACAATCGACAGACGGTCCCAGGGTCAGTCTTATGTCCCATGAGGGGTGTAACGAGACAAAGAAGAAGAAGAAGGAGAAGAAGAAGAAGAAGAAGAAGAAAATGATGATGATGATCATGATGATGGTGGTGGTGGTGCCAGTGATGGAAGTAGTATAGTTGTGGTGGTCCTTGTCTTCATGGTGGTCTGGTGATGGTGAAAACTAGAAATCTTTACAGCAAGGTATTTCCTCTAATTATTCAATTCAGACACAGAAACAAGTTTAATATAAATAAGGGTGCAGGCAAAACGCAAGAAATATTAGCTCAGCAAAGAAGAATCCTTTGACAGTAATGGTAGAATCCTTAATAGCTTTAAAATAAACAAACAAATACTCACCGATTGTATAAAGAGAATAAATGTAATACACAGATTGCAAAGCGACTCAGCGCAAAATCCTGATATCAGAGCAGACACACCCATTAGTGATCGATGAACGCTGAAATAAGATGCAAACTAGAGACTGTAAAACGTGTACAGTGCTGTCTTTAAGGACAGTCTAATAAAGCCACTTCGGTAAGGTATGAGAAAACACTCCTTGGAAATGCTAGCTATAAAGAGAACAGATGCTGTGAAATTGCACATTTGCAAACAAATCTAGGCTTGTTCCTATGGCAATCTTTACAATATCAATGAAGTCTTGAAAACAGTCCATTCGATATTGATAGACGATCCTGCAAAATTTTTATGTTTCATGAGCATAGCCGTCAAATGTTTCAGAACTCTGATGAGGCTACTTTCTCCCAACCTAATTGACCAATCATCATTCCTAATCTTAGCATGAGAAAATCATGCACAATGATTGGTCAATTAGGTTGGGAGAAAATAGACCTGACAGAGCTCTCAAACAGTTAGCGGCTATGCTTGTTTCAAGTACTGTCTAAGGATGGCGTACACTAAACATTATGACTATTGGGCCTCTCTATATATTTCTTACCTCCTGCACACACCTTAATAGAATTTTCTATTATTGTTGTTGTATAGCATCTAACTTTAGACTAATACTTCAACAGCTACTTTTGACCATAATAAGATAAAATTGGTAGCCTACTGTATGAAGTATGCAGTACTACATTTAGTTGCAAATATAACCTACTAAGTGTAGCTAAAATTGAAACAAGAATACTGTAGTCCAACGAAAGATAGCTAGGGATAGCTAAAATATTAGCCAATGAATGTGGGCGGATAGTAATAATTGTTGGTAATGATACCTCATCCTTCCCGATCGAAGCAAGCTTTCAAACTACTATCTAATATCAAGTAATATTACTTGTCGGAGATGCACTCACCCCACTCTTGGGAGAATAAAAAGCATTGAAACCAAAGTAATGAGTCTTGCTGGAATGCTGGGATACAGATACTTTGTATTGGATTCAGCGACAAATTTCCCAGTCAAAACAGCTCTATTTGCAACTAAAAAAGTGGAGCATTAGTTAGAGCCAATAGCATTCTAAAACACAACACGCAGTTGTTGAGAACATGACAAAGTTTCAGCCAATTAAATTTAGATAAGAACTGAATCTAAAGTAAGGAGATTGGGCAGGGCAAAACGCAAAGGTTGAGAAAAATTGCTCCAATAAATATGGTCAACAACAACCTAGATCAACTAACAATAGTGTATTAGTGAATTAAGCCTACACAAAAATGGCACTCCAGATAGTTCTAGATTGAAGTATAACGTACAACTTACATAGTCTATAAGAACAAAAACCATTCATATACATGCCCTGGGTTTCTTTATACATAATGCAGAAAAGCACAAAAGAGAATCTCAGAAATACATACCGGGAAATGGAAAGAAACTAAACACATGTAAAACAATAACTGCTTCTTTGATTAATTTTTGATCAACGTCGCTCACTTTGTCGAGTATAGCAGGCGCAACTCCTGGTATCCAGAACAGAATTAACATCAACTGTGTAAAGAGAAAACATGCAAGACCATGAAATTGGTAGAAGATACTGTATTTGCAAAGTACTAATACAAATAAAAAATGATATGCAAAAGTTTGACTTACTTTGTAGGAAAATCAATAATACTTTATTAGCATAAGAAAGCTCCACTAAAAAAAATAGGCATTCCTAAGTCAATTCTGTGAGTGATATACTTTCTGACTTTATACTATACATCAAATGCTACAGTGAAATTTACAGGCAAATTTTGGTGAAAAGTACTATCGGTCATAGCTTGAACTTACTATCAAAAATCTGAACTTCAGCAAACACCATAAACAAGGATGATTTCCAGGTTACTAGGTAGCATGGATATACTTTAGGGTTGCCAAAAAAGTCACCATTCTGCATGAAGTATGGCAACTGCAATTGGTGCAGGAAAAATCGATAATAGCATACGTCCCTACAGCTTACCATAAATGAAAAAAGAAAACAGCAAAACTGAAATATTCGTATGTTCCTGGTTGTCACCGTTACTTCACCTTCTTGCACCTTCTGTGAAATTAAAAAATATAAGTTAAAGAAGTAGATTTATGAAGGGTATGACACGTGAATACAATAGTAAAAGCCTAATAAATGTCCACAGCCCTAGTATACTTGAGAGTTAACTTTAAGTTGCATCTTATAACAACCTAACTTCCTTGAAAGCGATACCAACAACAATGCCACCGTCAAAATTCCACAGGAACATTCTGAATCGATGTCATCAACTTTATGAATCAAATCGCAGGCAAGCCGGTTGGAGAATCCTGGTCTCATTATGATATCTATCACTCTTTGACTACAAGACACTTCCTTAGAGTTATCTTACTACGAATGAATGGCCATTGGGCAGTTGTCTCGATACTTAGCTAAAATGCAACATTAAAAGACCAACAGCGCGCAAAATGGTAAATAAAAATTGCATCACGACCCAAAATCAGTCACGGAATACTACAGTCTAATTTATCATCTTAGAGTGCACAGATTTACTAGTGTTTCTATTTGAAAACTAATAACTCTTAACAACCTAGGGTAACTAGTGTTTTCTTCTATTGATATAATCAGCGACTTCACTTTTGTTTAAATTACATTAAAATACACTAGCTCTCTGTGAACCATGGCATCGATTGTAGCATTCAGATCACCAAATTGGCACAGGTAAAACAGGTTTGTTACCAGCGCCTTTCTCTTAACCATTTACTACGAAGTTGGGGCATGTCGGCGCCTGATTAATGAGGTGGTGTCATGGTACACAGATCGCTTCGTTGTTTCTTTTTGCTTTCATATATGTTTCAATGAATTGTTAATGCCACTCATAGTCAGAACCAGATGGCTCTATGTCCATTACTGCCACGAGCGGCATAGAAAATTGCAAACTTGAATTTAGTTTGATTTACTAATAATAAAAAAGATATTTGAGCTTGAAATTGAATCAGCGATATACCATAGAAATACTTCATGGAGCACTACCATTAGGTTGCCATTAAGGAAAATCAGCCTGATCATATGTCATCCTTACCAAGAGAGGAGAGATTCTTACCTTAGTGAATGCAGGCTCAACTGATCTCAATGTGTTTAACCAGCCATACGGCAAATGTCCGAGTGGATAGCACACAGACAGAATAGCCACTGCCTATAAAGTTAATATATCATAGATTAACACAATTAATCACTGTATGCAGTGAATTATCGAGTACGGTTTGTGCAAAATCGTCAGCGCATCTCAAGCTACACAAAAAGGAGCCATGAATACCGTTCCAGCAATAAATCTTCTATGATACAAGACAGTCTAAAAGAGACAACGGTTTCATGCGTTGAAACAAAAGTCTTGGACATACTGTAGCATCAAATGACATCATCGCAGATTGACGTCAGGTAATGCAAAAGCCAAACACAATAACTAAACAGTTTGCATGAATGCTAAAATCATTCAAAATCAAAAGAAGAGTGGAGTATTACCCTGACAGCTTCTTCACGTGTGACACCTCCTAAACGCTCTCTTGCAACGAATAAGTTGACAATAGGCCTGCTGATTCGTTGGCAAATTTGAACCAAAGCCAGCGGTGCCCAAAAAGAAACAATTTTCCTAAAGCTGAGCTTTTCTCTTTCGTTCTCCTAGAGAAACAGCTCAAAAGTTAGTTCCCAAACTCAGAATTCTCAAGATAAAGAACTGAATATGAGTGAGATTGTACTTATGCCTTGTCCCAAAACTTTCTGGGCACTTCTAACATCTCTAGATTGGCTCAAAATAGAGAGAGTAAATGAAGTTGTGAGAACAAGAATAAAACTTAGTTTTGGGACGTAGACTGAGGCAAAATCTTGGAGACACACCCTATACTTTGACGTGGAGTGCATCTTCCAAATATCATGCTTGCCACTAGCCCTACAGAACTTTGACACTATTGCGACAAGTATTCAATAAAACGGAGCGATACGAGGAGAACATTTATGAAGAGGAATCCCTCAACTTTGATTTTAGAGGACTCCCGGCTCCCGAGGATCTTTTTTGGCAAAAGCAGGGTCAATCGCTTTTCCATACTCCACTTGGCTACGCCATTGAGTACATAAGAAATTACTAAGAATGCGTCAGAAATTTTCGTTTTGCGTGTGAGAGTGAGAAATGACTCAGATACGTGCTTCTCACGCCCGATGCCTGAGACTTGAGAGCTCTGCAACTCAACAGGCAAAGAACGCGTCACTAGTATAACATGATACAGCTGCTTCAATGAAATAAGCATTAAGACATATAGGTTCAAACAGAATAATACAGAAAATAGCAGATTCGATCAATAAAACAAACTAATTTTCGCTATATCACATAGAGCTGTTAGGAGAGATTGCCCCTCACAAACAGAACACCAGAGTCCAGAAAAATTCACGGTTCTGCGGCTTTGAGCCGGAGGATGATTTTGCCTTCTATGTCGTATTTGAGGAAGGTTTATTAATTTGTATCAGCAATCCATCTTCAGCTAAGTTTTCAGTTAATGTGACATCGGCAGTGAAACGCATAGTCCTTCTACAGTTCAAGTTCTCGAGACATACACAATCAAGAGTTTAAGAACTTTGGCTACTTTTGATTGTCTTAAAAGAGGAAGGACTATGATGAAGATTTGACAGCCAGAGGAAGGTTGGACATTTTCTGGACTCTGCAGAACACAATAAACAAGTTTTAGATGATTAGGATCTGAAGAATGGCAAAAACAAGTTTATTTTTAACGAACAAACCTCCTGTTCATTAGCCAACCTGTATGAATGCAATCTACTGTGGATATATTTGTAATAAGCAACTACAACAACTGACAGCCTTGCAAGTGTGCCAAGGTATGTAGCTAAAACAGGTATCAGAACTGGGGTGGTTCTTGACAAACTTGTGCTGAGCATCACCACAACTGTGATGACCTGACGAAAAACAAATACCAGTTGAAAACAACTTCATACCCATTATATTCCAGAAGGATGTGATGAATTTCCCAGCTAGGCCTCGACAGCTTACTTTGAAGGGGGGGGGAGTTCAGGCACAATTCTACTGTGTTTATGCTTATTTGGTGAATTCCTACCTTGGTAGTAAAAACCGACTCTATAACAAGACAGTATACATATTTTGCGTCAGCTACATTTAAGCTTTTCATAACTTACATGTAATCAAATGGGAGTAGTGTGGATGAAATAGTGGGCGTGGCTTTGGTTTATAGAAGTAAACTACAGTGTAGGTCCCCTTCCTAAAAATCAATCACTTGGGCAGCAATTATTTCCTTATCATATCTTAATATCTGCATTGTGGCTTTTGCTTCCTACCAGCAGATCATTGCTATGCTAGCAACCACCAACCTAACTACATTGAATACAAAGGCACATTCAAATATCCAATGCAAATGTGCTAATAAAAGTCTGAGTAAAGGCATGATCTCAACAGTATTGTCCTAACAAAAATTCCTCCTTTAATATTAATACAGGATGATAGAAGAGTTAACATGACAAGGAGCCAAAACACACCTGAACAACATTATCAAGAAATGATGCAAAACCCACAGTTACAGTGTATTTGAAACGTAGAAGGACACCAGTATGTAACCAGGCCTAGAATTGTGTCAATTCAAATCGTTTAGAGAAATAGAAATGTATTAAACCGAATAACCATTTCATAGTTCATCAAAAATGAAATACATACAACATACTATAGTAATTGGAAAAATTTCATAAAATGTTAACAGACCATGACAAAAGTGAAAAATAACATATATATATATACATAACATTAAAGTGGGAAATGACTGGTATAAAATTGTCACATGACCATTTTACTTTATGTGCCTAATAGAAGGAGGCATGGGATCATCCAGGAGGTTGGAAGATTCCCTTAAACATTATAGATAAGGGGTTGGAATAGAAATATCCCTTTCAGTTTTAAGAGGGAGTTTTCTTGCATCATTTTAAACCAACTGAATGGTAGGGTGCTACAGTCACCATAGTTTGAGTCAAGTTCACTGCTGTAAATGAATGTAAAGCAATACTTCAGGAACAAGAGAAGTCAGCTAAGAAGTTTTCACAAGGTTATGCTACAGATGTGGAATCTCTATCATAAACTAATAGCCAAAAGTTGAAATAAGACTGCCCTGGAGGGAAATAGTTTGCCTATTAAACATCAAACAAAATATTGTCAAAACAATGATGAAAGAATTGTACAGCATTCAGTCACTATAGAATTATTCATATGTATCTAATGAAACAGATTTGGATTTAAGCACAGTACCAGTTGGTATAGTAATATAAAATATCTTTGTCAAGGTATTATTACATCATCTTGCATATCCTGATTGGAAAGTGACAATAGTATACCTAAGTCTATATATTCTGCTGCAGAAATAAAGAATGGTCTGATCCAGAAATTTTGACTATAAACCAATTCCTTTTGTTTTATTTTGCCATATATCAGTAAATTTTATAACTTTTGTTCATTCATAGAAACCATATGTACATTGTCTAGTTATTGAGATGCTTATGTTTGTATGTTGTCATAAAGAAACAGTTTCAAAATGAAAAAACTGGCTACCATAATAAATGAAAACCCATTCATAAAATACATTGTCATAATGAAAAGCAAACAATAACTTACAATGCCATCAACCAATGGAAATACTGACAGATATAGAATAGAATCTTTGGCAATTTGGCCAACATTTGGTGGCACTCTATGAAGAACATCAATAAGATAATAACCAAGCTTTGATAGACCTACAAGGAAAATCATCTTTGTTAAGGGAATATGTGAGCATTTGACCATGAAGTACATAAGGAATACATTTAATAGCTCTTATTTTATGCATACATTTTATGTATTAGCACATTATGTTCTATTTAGCTGAAATTTAGTGCTAGGGATAAAGAAATCATGCAAAAATTTGGACAATTAAATGATCAAACTCTAAAACTTAGTGACAAAAATATAAACTCTTTGATGGTGAAGCAAAGGCATTCTGCCTTAGCACTTACCGCATTTCTGCTGTCTTGCAATCATTTGGCAAAAGGTTACCTTACTGTTTTTCAAATGCACTGAGGTATTATAAATTTCATCCAGCTGCATTGAAATCTCATTTTCCACAAAACTGACAAATCCAACCAGTGTGAAATCTCATTTTTCATTAAAATTATCATCATGAAGTATACCAAAGATGCAAGCAAAAATGGTGATCTTGTAAACATTCTGTACATTTTGCTTCTAGTCATTACACTTCAATCAACTAAGATCACAATCAACACTTACTTATAACAACAGATAGTACAATAACAAGACAGCCACATGCAAGTACACATACACCAATTCTCATCCTGTCAGAATGACTATGAAGCAACATTATGCTGACCATCTTTATTTCAGATAACATCCCAGTGGCTAACTTTATTATCACATATGCTATACCAAAACCTGCTAAAGTATCAACAGCATCAAATGAACTTGCCAATGATCTGTTCAATGCCTAAAAAACAGTGCATGTAAAAAACACTAGGGAAACCTAACTCATATAGCAATGATATATAGCAAGTGATATATTGCAATGATATATGGAAGAGATTAGCCTATCCATATTTTCTTGAAATAGCAGTCTCAGCATCAGTCTAAGTTTCATAACACTGAAAAAGTAGCTTCTCTTACACCTACTGTTCGCTACCTCCTTTTGCAATTCAAAAAGGAGACTGTAGCAACTATATGTCATGTAACAAAGGGTTCCAGCTAAATGATAAAAGCTGCTTCTAAGCCAACTGAAATTATCTGTGGATTTATAGCACAAGGATATAGAATACACCAAACCAAGTAACAATTACTTAGATCAAACAATTATTCAGATCAGATTCCAGTTACTCATATAGTAAGCACCAACAACTTGATGGTTGTCAGCTATATGTCCATAAAAGATAAACCACCTTGATAGTTATTTTTACTTATTTTTACCTACTGCATACTCATAGCTCGACAAAATAATATAGCATTCTACAATGTACAACCAAGGAGACCAGGCAGCAAGTTGACACTTGAGATTTGTCGTCTCAAATGATAATGAATAACCAACAAATGGACGTCCGGGCGTGGCAGGGTGTTGACAGGTGATAGGACGTGGTCTACGAGGTTGATTGATCTATTTATCTCTAATGTGCAGAGACATAGCCACTGTGAATTTGAATACTTTCCAGTTATCATGACGACAATAATGAAGTAAAAATTGCTCTTAAACGCAAGCTGTTCGATACCGACTTTCAAGGCGAGCAAGCAACAAATGATAACTGGTTATATTCTCAAAGCCAAAAACTCAAGTGCACACGTAAAGTGCACGCCCGAGACCTAGGGGCACACTTGCACAACTGGCCTTTTACTTATGCATGCTTGAGATTTCGTCGAACAAGGAGTTACTTTTAAGTTCAGCAGAGAGATCAAGAAAATTTCAGAAAATACATACTTGCTCGCCAACATCAATTGCAGTAATGGTTAAAGCTACTGGTGCAAGATATCTAAGAAGTGCTAAATAGGGGCTTTTTCCTCCTCTATGGCTATGCAAGGGGCTATTTTCGTCCATTTCCAGCTAGTCGGATTTCCAGAATATGCAGGTATTTGTCACTTATGACTTAAGACAGTGAAATGAACCAATTTCCAGCTGTAACAACAACAACAACAAAGCTTCCTTCGAATCAGTGGTTCGAATACGAGGCTTAGCGAAAGAAATAGGACGACTAACTTAGCGACAAAAGAGATCTGCGCTGGCAAAGTGGCACAACACACGGTGTGCACCTTTAACTATAAAACTTAAGAGCCTCAAAGACATAAGGCCCCGGAGCCCTCACGAAACTTTGTGAAAAGCGTGTTTTCGAATGCAAGGGTACTTTTTTGTTTAATGCAGTGCTATTAAGATGATAGCAGGATTGAAATTTGATCTTTGAGTAGCCATAAAACAATTGTGCAGAATAGTTTGTCAATTATTTGATATACTGCAATTTGAGACAGAATAGAATTAGATATGGAATATGTTCCTGTGATTTATTTCTTTAGAGTTTTCGAAAGAACCCCAGTCAGTGAGCATTTTAGGTTCTAAATTATGACTCAAATATAATTTAGTATAAGGGCCCCTCCTTTTCAATAAGGGCCCACATATCCCCGATACGCCACTGGCTAGCGATACTAACGTTATATCGTATACTAGCACGCACTCAGCAGCTTTTTGGAATAAATTTGGCTCCAATTTCACTGACGAGTACCAAATAATCGGGGGAGTGCGAATAAATGGGGGACTGGACAATGTTGTGAAATTAACAACTGGCGGCTGGAATAAATAGGGTAACTGAACATAGAAAGTATCAATAGTTCAAAAACAACTTTCACACTTTCTTTTCAAAACTATTTGCACATTCAAGTAAATCAAGTTGCATGTAAGTGGCTATTCTGGAACTGCTGTACTTGCTCAGTTTCCAAGTAAGAGAAAATCTCTGAGGATAAACTCAATTTCCACCATGAACTTCTTGAAATCAAATAATGAGAGGTTGGAATACATACGGGGTGCTGGAGGAAATTTAAAAGACCAACAATCACAGAGGGCGGCCATTATCGGTTGACTAAGAGTACACAAAACAGAATTCACTTCAAATACAACAACAACGAGTATACGTACTGTGTTTAATCAAATTTCATAGCCTTGAAACTCCAATTTTTTAAGACAAACAGAAACTAAATTAAACAGTCTGTCACTGAATTACAAAAAAGTGACTGTCATACATAAGTAAAAATAGACATTTCGAGCTTCAGAACATTAACCAAATTACAAAAAGTTCTGAAGCCCTTCCCAAAATGTCCTAAAGGTGGAACTATTTGGCAAAAAGATAACTTTTAGCCCGATTGTTATCTCCTGCATAAATCAGCAAAGCTTCATTCTATTCCATCCTAGAAGCTGTATTTGGATACAAAGATATAGTTGAAGTATACAAATTTGCTTGAAATTTTGCCATTGTAGACAATATCTGCGTCAAGGCGTAACACATATCTCTTTGGTCCAGTGATTTTCTTCGTGTTTATTATATCCACCATGTTCTGGCTTCGACGACGTAAATAGAATTCATTTCCTTCATTACCTACGCGATATGAAATAAAATTAGCAACAAGCAAGATGAACTGTCAAATGGAGAAGGACAGAAATAAAAGATATTTATTCAGTACAGTCTCCTGTAACAACGATGGGCGTGTGTGGTCGAATGGCTAGAGTGTCCGACTGCTGTGCAAAACATCGACAGTTTGAGTCAAACACTAGGACCATATTGAGATAACTGCTCTCTGTCCACCCTACAGCAAATGGGTATCTGGTGGCAACGCTTGGAGATAAAAGCAGCAAGGAACGGGACTGGCTACACTACCTCACTATGCCAATAGCCCAGGTCAAGTGTCCTCTTTAACAGACAGCCCCAAATTGTGTAATCCTGAATCGGACTAATATTTCCGTTACTGTACCATCAACGAAATAATTCAATGAGCCATTCAGAGGTCTATGACAAAGTTCAGGCTACTCAGAGCATAAGCAAATCTTTTTACTGATTTTGAAGAGATAGACGCCTCGACAAATTCGCGCTAACTTCTTTCATCTAGCAGGGTTACTTTGTTAGCATCAGTAATTTTCTAGAAGGAAGTTTTTGAGAAGGTACTTTGAGAATATACGGTATGCAAAAGAATTTGATTCTACGAAAAACTGATGCAAATATATTTACAACAAATCATCTTTCATTTAATCGAAAGCAATCCTTGTCACATAGTGAGTGCTAATATATCGGCTACATATAGATCTTTACATCATCTGAGAACACCAGTGTTTATACTAGCAGCATCTGGGCCAGGGGAACAATCTATAAAAGTTCCATGGGGCGTCGCTTAGTACGCTGTTAACATTTGGTACATTTTAGACCGTATCCTCCTGCATCCAATGTGTTTTGAAATTTTGATACTAAAGCGCATGTCTCTGTTTTGTAGATGCAATAATTCAAACAGTAGAGATTTGCACAAAACAGAAGGTTACGTAAAAGTAATTTTCCACAGATGAAACTGGTGAATTATATATTTTAAGGAACGTATACAGTCCACAGAGTCATACAACAAACTCAGGAATTCACCAAACCAACATACTTGTGCTGGAATTGAGGCTTTCAAAACCCTCCTTTCTAACAAAGGGAACAGAACCACTCGCACCTCTTTCGACGGCAGCCCTAATTTGGCTGTCAATGCGGTACTGTCACTGGGCTTTCATCAGGAAAGTACACGATTCTTTACAAAGAGCCTAGCTCACGGCAAGCAGTTCATTAAGTTGCCAATTTCGGGACTTCTTCGACCAATTTGTAATACTTAAAACTCCCTATTAGTTTCAAACTTTAACTGCACATTTAGAATTATTTGAAAATGGTATAAGTGCTAACTGTTTAAGACAAGATGCTATGGTGCACACAGTTCAAACAAATTTCACTGCAATGAATGGAATCCAGCATAATTTCCAATTAATTCCATTGATACAATATACGAAATTAAAAAGTTCCTTATCCTAGAAGTACAAGGTCCTTAAATTGTTGGGCCTTTTTCAGGTAGATTCCTTATAAAGCGGTTCCTTGTAAAAAAAGGCACATAAATGATTGAAAATGCAATTATGCAAAGTGATATGCTATGACTGTCCACACAGGTTGGATCTTAGTCTCAAAACAGTTGGTTCAGCAGTGCTTACAAAAACGAAAGAATCTCGGTAATCCTTACCTGAAACCAAATTGAAATTCAGCTGTACATTAACATACGATGACACGCGAAGCGTGTAAGCAAATTGGAATTGTCTTGGAAAAACCACCTTCTTAAACTTCGTGGTTGTCCATTTAATTGACTGGATTTTCATATCAGCGCATTTCCCATGACTACCGGGACAGAAGAGTCTGCATTCGCTGCAATTACGAATTAAGAAATAATAACGCTGTTTAAAACCAAAGAAGGTGCAGCAAAATAGATGACATAAAGAAATTAAAATGTATAAATTATGAGCTATGTAAAGAACCATGCAAGTATATAAACTATGAGAGAGGAAAGACGAAAAGTACATTAGATTCCAATGAATTTCGCAAATGGTTACACCACGATTGAAATGAGACGTGCATTTCGTTGGCAACTACACTGAGAGGCGCAAATGGCAATTTGTATTGGGAGATCGGGTGTTCGTCACAAAATGAGAGAATAGTGGCAGTGCTAGCCATTGGAAACCGGGGAGGGAAATGAAAAGAGGGGTCTGTGGGCGATGAATCCAGGAAAATGTTTAGGTTCTAGAGAAATTACATTTTTCAAACATAGGAATACGCCTACACTAGATAGAAAACGGCAGAAAATTAATAGATATACTTTTGAGTGATTTCAACAGTTTTTATGACATTTATGGGAGAATCTAAGTTACCACAGTTTCAAGGAACTGGGGGAGGCTACCCCAGTAATATACCGCCGTAGCCCCGCCACTGCATGATATGAAATGTGAGGAAGTTCAGCAATATCGGGGCAGAATCGGGACCGATTTCACGCGAGATATAGCCCGGTGCTACAAACCCGCTTATGATGAATAAAAATCAACAAAAAGCCTAGTTCAAAGCTGGATCGGTACCAACTCTATCTCTATCAAAGAGCGATCAGGACTGGGTGATGCAGGGTGCTGAATTATTGAGTGTAACATTCCCAACATACCCTTCAAATCTGCGTCTTGCATCCTGAGCGTAATTAGGGAATTACGCTACCCACACGACGTCATGAAAATAGAACATCGGCAAAGAGACTTTTTCATGACAGCATTCTGCAATAATTCACTGTTGTAGCATAGCAAGGTTCCACCCATGAAATTTACTGAAAAGTGCAAACGGATTGGACACAAGGATGCGTCCCTAGGCTCTTGCATGGGAGCCAAATTAAGCTAAACTGCCAAAAGCTAAAAAAAACCTATTCAAAACAATGGATAAAAATTTTTCTACAACAACAAACGTAATTTTGCGAATCTGAATGTGTACTTACTAGGGGCTTCTTTGGATGTAGTACTTGCTGGGGCATGAAGCGTTGATGCAAGAGAAATTTCCATATTCATTTACACAGACATGGTCAGTTGGACATCTATTTGAAAACAGTGAGCACTCGTCAACATCTAGAAGATACAAGGAAAATACGTGCGTACTGTTTGAACATCTTGCAAACCTAAATGAACTGCCAGCTTTTGAAAACACTACAAAATAGATATGCAACCAAAACATCCTTCACCACTCTAAATGGTGGTAAGTACGATAAAGAAACATGTGCCATTAGTCTGGTGGTACTACAGTATAGAATTTCAATATCATACGAAAAAGCGGGACTTCTTCAAAGCATGCTGAAAGTACAATTTTAGTCCGACACTCGTCAGAATATGAAACGTCGAGTAATGACCCAACGATAATCTGAAATTACAACCATTCATCAGCATCTGGTTATAAATCCAGCTTCACCATTCAGTAGTTATGCGACATTTCATGCCCCGTATGAGTGTCGGACTGCAAAATTACTGCTGTCAGTATTCTATACTATAGAACATCTGCTTTTTCCTGCGATAGTGAAAGAAAATTATCCATCATATATGTATTATTTCCGAACGAAGCTGCAATGGACAACGCGATCCCTTATCCTAACGAAGAATATAACACCAATATCGCAGAGCATAGAGCGGTAATGGTATTCTCTTCCTGATTCACAAATCAGTTTACATTTAATATTCTTTCCAAGTGATCAGCTAACTATTTATCCTTTAGTACTTGACAGTGTAGAGTGCTTACCCTCACAATTGTTCCCTACTGGTTGGTACCCTTGAGGGCATAGACACCTGTAAGAGCCTTCCGTGTTGAGACAGTCAGACTCACAGATCCCTGGACTTCTCTTGCACTCATCGATATCTGTTCAAAAGATTCGGTCATTTTTAGCACTACAGATTAGACTATCAACGTGAATATTGAAGTAGCATAAATTTATGTCAGCAAAAAATAAACAACAACTTTCCAATTGTGATTTATGCCTACCCCCCTCCCCCTTCCCCCTCCCCGTATCCTGCTTGAAAGCATTGAACAATCATCACACAACACTGAATGCTTGTTCAACGCAGAAATTTCAGTGCACTTTACCATCATCTTACTGAACATGATTAAAAGCATTAATCGGCAAATGTTCAATGTTTTTCTGTGATTGTATTCACGGGCATGTACACACTTTTCTATCAGAATCCAGTCCATAAGAATATTACACACTATTCTATACGAAAACAATCCACAAGAATACTACACATTTTCTATAGGAACACAACTATAAGAATATTAAGACTCAAAATCGTTTAAATGTAAGAATAAAGCAAGAAAACTGCAAGGCTCAAGCCTCCTGAAGACTTTTTCGTTCATTTGTGTTTTCTTAGAAAAAAACAAGTGTGAGTTTCACACCATATGCTCTTAATCCATTTATAGGGTTTGGGAGTAATCACACTATGACGGAACTCAGAAACTCTTCAGGTAGTATTCATTACACACTTTTTATTATAGGAATATAGCCTATAAAAATATTAAGAATCAAAACTGCTTGGATTTGAGAATAATTTACAGATAATCTTGGGCTGAAAATGAAAATAACTTAAGAATATTAAAGCTCAGCAAAAAATAAGATATTCTTATAAAGAAGCGCGTAAACAAAGTGGTGGGATTGACGTCATAAGAAAAGACAAAAAGAATGTATAAGGGCAAGAAAAAAGATAGCAAATTACGCAAAACAGACAGTATATCTTATCTATGCACAGATTACTTCTTCGTAATAGCTAGTAGTTAGTGCAATATGCGAAATATCGTACAACGATAATGGCATGGATTGCGTGCGCTATATGAAGAAACTAACTAGCGTGAGCAAGGCGGCCCGTATTATGCAGAGGTAATCAAGAATAATCCGTAGATTATAATCTATGGATTACCAACATGGAGTCACGTAACCTACGTATTTTAAACATCATCGACATTTTTGATGAACTTTGTTTTGGCTACGGGACACTTTATAGGCATAGTTAAATATTATATTTCATCTTTATTTATTTACTCATCAGTGTAAATGTAATTACTTTTCTCTCTGATAGGTCTGAATTGGCACAAATGGGTACCAGCTTGTGTTTTGAAAAGCTGAAGAGCACCTATCCCTACAAAACATTCATGCATTACTATTTCAATTGTTACAGAACTGATAATTGCATTAGAAAATCACAGGTCTGTCTCCACAAGAATCAACTATGTAAAAACTATTCTGTTAAGTCAAATGCATATGATTGCTGTTCTGCTGTTAGTCGTGTTTAGATTGTTACGTCGCAATGCGTGTTGGAGTTTAATTCAATACAATCAACTCAGTAACATCAATACTCTCATCTTAATATCGTTTATCGCTTACTCTGCAAACTTCGTCAGATTAAGGGACCAGAATAATATCGTCGTGGATATTGTTAGTCTAAACAACTTAGGCTCTTTCCAAAATATTACAAGGTATCTTAGATAGTAGTTACAGTGCATAATGTTTGATTTGATGCTCAAAATAAAGAGCACTTATTAACAACACTTGGAACAGATCCACCTGACAAATCTAATGCTGTTGCCTCTATTAACATCTGTCCGCAATGCAACGTTGTTATCATTTTCATTGTAATTATCAAGCGCCAGTAATTTTGATGCAGAACATTGCCCTTGCAAAGGTTGCTTTACGCAAAACCTTTATCAAGGATTTAGAAGCTTTGTGAACATTTGATGAACCCTGTATTATTTAAAAAAACCCGTAAATAAAATCCAATTAGACCTAGTAGTCTTTCAATTATAACTAATTTGTGTTGGTATTTACTAGCTCTAAGCTATTTCATGTAGCCAAATATAGATTGCTAATTTTTTACAACCAACTTCATTTGTCAATAACCAATAAGTTAGAATTGTACATCTCTCTGATAACAGACAGCGTAAAAATGACTGTTTCAACAATGGCAGAAAATGTGATAACGAGCAAAAATGATAATTAAAAAGAAGACAAAAGAAGAAGAAACACAACTAGAAGTTCATCGAATCTGAATAAGATCAGTCTTTGTTGCTGCAGCATAAATATGTAATGTGTATTACGAACAAATAGTAAATAATAATAAAAATAATAATCAGTACTAGTACTATAATAAATAATTGTTTCCAAAGTTAAATATAGCTACACAAACGTATGTGCTTGGACACTGCTATCAAAGTAACTTTACCTTCACACTTCGAAATTCTGGAATTGAATTGGTATCCTGTGAAGCAGCCACAACTGTACCCACCGTACGAATTATAACATTGACCTTTGCCACAAATACCAGGATCCTGCTGACATTCGTTTAGATCTGCAGATGAAAAAAGAACCTTCTCAAAGAAAAAAGCTTTGCTGGCTAGGCCACAGCAGTCTCATGATGGTATAAGCGCACATCCACTGCGGGACAACATAAAATGTAATGTAAACAATACATGGCAACTTGTAAGGGAGGCAAAATATCATCTACGAAGATCCTGCCACAAAGACTTGATACCAAAGCAAAGTGCTGATTGCAAGTTTGTAAAAAACCCTAATACTAAAAGAGAGGCTAATAACTGTCTCATACTAGTATTTCCTACACATTTGCTAAAAAATCTTTTAGCACGGATAATAATAAGATGCGATGATCATAGTGTTCCCGTATTATCACAAGTGATCATGGGACACTGGAAGATATATCTGATCGACTAAACTATTACATACTGTACCCTTATATATACATATATATATATATATATATATATATATATATATATATATATATATATATATATATATATATATATATATATATATATATATATATATATATATATATATATATATATATATATATATATATATATATATATATATATATATATATATATATATATCACTTTGGTATTTCATATACTTAATTGCAAAAATATCCTCGTGTAACTTTATCAATAGACTGATGTGCATCTCTACCTTACTAAAAGTCAGTCAGAATTTTTATCATACTACTTCCATTCCTGAATGAAGAATTAGTCAGTTGACATCTCTCGCCATTCCCTCTGGCTCCCAAATAACTTAACTCAAAAAATACATCAAACAGACTTCCTAATAAAATGAAAGTATTGATTTACCTACGCATCGTCCAGCCACTAGTTGAAAACCTCTCACACATGAAGACAATTCACACTTGTAGAACCCTACCGTATTTCTGCAAGTGTACATTTCGCTACATTTATGTGTCCCAAGTGCGCATTCATCAACATCTACAATAAGAAACGCCAGGTTTACAGCCAGGTACAAAGTATGTGAATATATATATATATATATATATATATATATATATATATATATATATATATATATATATATATATATATATATATATATTCATTCTGTTTTCATTGATAGTAAAGTTTGGAGGAGAGCTTTAGGATCAGATTCTAATGGCTACAGGCACTACTGCAGTAACATTAAGAAAATTGCAAGATTTTGTGGTTAGAAGTACTTTCTCTGTTAGTATTATGGCTAGGGTGGGCTAGGGTTAGGGTTAGGGTTAGGGTTAGGGTTAGGGTTAGGGTTAGGGTTAGGGTGGGCTATGACAGCTTACCTTCACATCTCTCGTTCCTAAGTTGGTATCCTCTCGGGCAAGATGCAAGAACACATGAATAGTATCCCTTCTTGTTCACGCATTTGAATCGACGTTGACAAGGGTTGGATACGGCACTCATCAATATCTATATGAGATTAATATACAAACGCATCGTCATATTTCCAACTCGCTTCATCCAATGAGGCTATCTTCAAGCCAAAGAAGCAGAAAAATGCAGACCTTGTGCTACAGAAAGTTCCCAATAAAAATTCGGAACAGTATTTAAAGCAGATGTCAATCATGCTTAAATCTGGTCGTCTGCATACTGTTAGTTATGGGGAGATAGCAATGATACTTTGAAAGAAGGAACTTCCACGAGAGGATCTGATGCATAATTCAGTACTATTCAGTTAAGAGAAACATCTTTCTTTGAACATCAGGCCTCTATCAAACTTGGGCCACTTTGCCTCTTTTTGCATGAGGCGAAAACCTGCAAATTACAGTAATAGTCTGTTGCTAACAACATATCAATTTCCAACTATATTTCTAAAAACCATTGCTTTTCACCACAGCCGAGCACATTTAATCTACAACGAAACATCTGCATTTCGGACTGCCTGTAGGCCATTTTTTACCATAAAAACTGCTGAGACAAGTCCCCAGTAGCCCCAATGCTTTCCCAGTAGTGCCCAGTAATATCAGAGAATTTTCCCAGTTGTTTGGGTCCACTGCAAAACTCTTCCAAGGAGAGAAAGATACTCTCTAAGGGTTATTCTAGCATTATGTAAGAAGCCAGTGTGATTTAATCACTGTCAAAGTGACATGTGCGTTGCTTTCTTTCTACCAATGAATCAACAGTGTGTGGACACAAAGTTTTCCACCATCTTTGTGGCCCTTTTGTGAATTATCTCCACTAGTGGAAATTCCTTAAAATGCCGATTCCTTGTTCTAGTTAGGAGAAGTTGTTTAGACCTGCTAGTCAATCCTATTTCATAGAGAAAACCCCCGCAAGCTCTAAAATCCTGTGGCAACTCCAATCTTATGGTCTTGTACTCTAATCCCTAATTCCGAGTCTCTTGGTGTATTACTGGCAAAAAGTAAACCCATTATCACAGATACAGACCTAAAAATAGAACATTTTGGCTTAGAGCACTGGCTCCACTTTAAAACAAGTAGCGAAAGAAACCAGAAGATTCGTACAGTGATACGCTATATAATTATATGCATTAAACTAGAATGTGATGACATCACAAGTCCCTATCTTTTACAATAATGAAATGAGTATAAGTAGAGAGTGTCAAGGCACCTGGGTTCGACCCTTTTCGCGCAGATCTACATCCGGGTGGAACTGACTAGCAAGCCCACATTCAGAGCATAATGTCCCAACTACACTGAGAAAGATGACTGTCACCAAATTAATGCCAAACCAATAAGGTCTTGTAAACAGTTTGGTGACAATGCAATTATACACGGAGGCAAATATGGTGAAAATTATGAGAACATTGATTGAAATATAGTTCAGGTGCAAAGAATATGAAATGGAGCTCAGTATGGGTGTTATCTGAATACCGGCATTTTCGGCGTCACGACTCATTTCCTATCTTGTCAGAATGGAATCAGACCATTACAATGTCACTGTTGGCAATATCAGTACATCAGCACCTTTATTTTATGCAGAGATGCAAACTAAAGTAGGAGCGTGTACAGTTCGAGTTTCATACCTAAGGTTCGATAAGTCATTTTCAGAAAAGTAGCTCTGATAGGCTGCTCCTATCAAGTGGCAAAGACAATGACGGATAAATCATTTTCAAGATCAACTGAAAAGACACACAAAGAAACAATTCTTGATCATGCTACAATTATTGACGAAGTATAAGATTGCTGCACATTCTCAAATTCAGCTATTTTGTAAAAGTTTCAGCATTTAGCAAAAGTGGAACAGGTCCTTTAAGCACATGATGATAAAAATATAGATAAATGTGATTGCAAAGGAAAAAGCATATGTTTCATAAATAGCAGGATAACAACTAAGGAGATGCATAGGCCTAAACAAGGATAAGAATACAACAGAACTTCTACAAACAGTAGTTGTACATACCTTGACACGTCCGTCCCACTGCACGGTAACCATATGGACAAGATCTGAAGCAAGCATAATTCCCATCTGTATTTATGCAGTATTGCCCATCCACACAAACAGCCGTACCAGTTGCACATTCGTCTTCATCTATATGCATAAAAATAAACAATACATATATAGATGCACGTTGGACACTTGAAGAGACGTATGAACTAGTAAAAGCGCAAATAATTGCCTAGGAATAAATAAATATATAAATATATATACATATATATATATATATATATATATATATATATATATATATATATATATATATATATATATATATATATATATATATATATATATATATATATATATATATATATATATATATATATATATATATATATATATATATATATATATATATATACATATATAAATATATATATGTTGTATATATGCACATACATATACATATCCTTGAAGACTAAGTTGACACCTACCAACACACTTGCCCTCACTATTGCGAACGTAACCATCCTTTGCACAAATTCTACTCTTGGGATCCGGTTGCTTTACACAAACATAAGAACCTGCCTGATTTTGGCAAAGATCTCCTGCCCCACAAGTCGCTAGCCCTTCTTTACATTCATCGATATCTGCGGGAAAGCACAAAACTAGAAAGTCATAAATACATATTTTTCCATTATGTTCTGTACTTCTAATTAGCTGGCGGTCAGTATTAACTCGCAAATTTAAAAATAAAATAAGCGGTAACATGCATGAGCATAATATGCTGTGTGCAGACCACGGCTGTGTACCTAACCTACTGCACAATAGATAGCTAAAACTTGCAGGTGGCTATTAAAACTTTGATCTATAAGAGAAAGTGACTTTGAATAGCCTCTTCTCGAACTACAGAATATGCAATAGCACACAAAAGTGAAAAAAATTGCCTGGTATACAAGAAAGACTTTTCTTCACCTTATAGAGTTTCTCGCGCTGTAGTTTAATGAATCATCTCTTAGCTGCATTATTAGTAGAGTACTAAACGTAGATTAGTGATCAAATGTAAATGGAATATGTGGCTGTTGCTCTTTTAAAGACGTTCAGGAGTGTTCTGGTGGACAAAGGATGCATTTCGTGTCCGATTTAATATGCACTGTCCTTACAAAACCACGCGCAATAACTTTACAGTGCACTCATTAAATTGATGAACTACTTCACACAAGGAGAAAAAACTCTCACAGAACTCCAACGCTAATCCCTCAAAACCTGCTCTTCGATTTGATAGGCTCTAAGAGTCATTTTTAAGAGCTATGCAATTGCCAGGCAGGTGCTAACTTTGATGATGGCGCTGGCTTCAAATCCTCGAACGTACTGGTAAAATCATTCATTATACATTAGAAACCGGGCCTCGTGCCACACTCAAAGTAGATTGCCCACCGGAGATTACAATTGTACAGTTCATATAACACTCGTGTCTTCTGCTATATTTCAATGTGATTAGAGACTTGTTGACTGTAATAACCCAACTCTTTCCATATTACTACCTTTGCAAGTCTTGGCGTCCTCCCTGAGCCGGTAACCATCTTTGCACTTGCATTGGAGTGTACCGCCTTCTTCATTACACAGCTGCTCACAGCCGAAATTGGTGCAGTTAGCAAGTTTGACAGGAGCTGCAGTAACCGGAGGGTCTAAAAGCAGAAATCAATACTTATAATGGGTCAATACTTACAATGGACCCAAGAAGACGTTAACAAATGTTGCAAAAAGTAGTATTCGACTCCTCAAAGACATTAAGAAAGTGCAGCACTGGATTTTTAAGAACATAGAAAGTTGAAAAGTCCTTTGAAAATTCACTATCCTTGCAAGACAATTATCACTTTTGCCTAAATTGTATAAGTTTTGTCTGCTAGCATTTATATTAAAGCAGAGATGGGCAAACTACGGCCCGCGGGCCGTATGCAGCCCACCAAGTGCTTTCTTGCGGCCCGCCAGAAACTGTTAGGAAGCAAAAATAACTTCGTTTATGACATTGTCCTTTTCGTTTATGACATTCTCATTGACATGGTCCTTTTCATAACAGTTAGTTACTACGTGGCTTCGTTTTCAAAATGTATGTGTTTCAGTTCAAGTTTCTACTGTTTAATATTACTTAATATTACTTCAATAGCTGCTTATATACCACTATGTGTCTTGAGAAATATTTGGCAACATACTATGCGGCCCTAGAAAGACTAAGAATTTGTGAATATGGCCCTTGCACTCAAAAGTTTGCCCACCCCTGTATTAGAGTGTTATGCTTGTGTAGTGCCTGCTTGTCTAACACTGTACTGTTACGCAAATTCGGTTATTCTTGTTTACAAAGTGTCACGAAAGTTTCAGCACTACAGCTATGAAAAAGCCAGGAAAGTTTAGTTAGGAAGGAAAAACTTTATTTTAAAAACAACGCGTGCACGGATTGCTTTTTATTGCAGGCTCCCACATAAGCTGGTAAAATGAGTAGGTATGGCACATTACTCTCAACAGATTATAGTATTCACTATTTTGAAGGGCAGTTGTGTAGAAGAGGGGGGTGATGGGGGTCGCAGCCCCCTAGCTATGAGTTGAAGGGGCCTCAGCCCCCCACCATCAGCTACCGTCTTGTCAGTATAACACTATAAAAATAAAGCGAGTATTATTAGACAAGACATACTTATACGTACTATTACTATAAAAATTCCTGAAAACGAGTCAGTAGAGAATTCCATAGTATTCAACAGCCTTCTTCATTAGAGCACCTTCTTGAAGTCTCTTATACAAATGTGTGTACACAAAGAGCCCCCTTAGCTATCAATTTACCTATACACCCCTGTTGAAGGGTTATTTCTCGTTAACGCAAAAAACATGCAATAAGAACTTTGCATTCTTTTTCTGTGTAAGACTCAATATTCTTTAATGTCTCTAACAAAATTTTGTTGCTGAGCCTCAATATTTCAAAAAATTTCGTTTTCTGAGCTAAACAATATTCTTAAACTATTCTTTAACCTAAGCAATATTGAGTATCAGTATTCGTATATACTATGCTCATATTTTGAAAAGTCTGTAACAAACACTCCCCGAAAAGTTGCTGAGTCGTATTAAAGTGTAAGGACTGACAGACCTGATACGTGAAGCTCAAACTCGGTTTTTTCTACATGAAGCTTGAGCTTTGCACTACTCTCAAAATATTCTTAAATCTCAGCTATTCTGAGCCTTAATATTCTGGTAGAAAATATTCTTATAAAAAAGTGTCTAGTACTTTAGAGTCATAGTTAGAAAATGCTCCTACACTTCATTTTATGACGTTGATCTGGCACAAAAGTACATATTTTCACTTGCGTTTCATCTGTACCCGTACAGTTTCAGGTACGTAATGACATAAAAATTTACCTCTTTCATAGCAGATAGAATATGTGTCATATAGACGGTACAATAGGCTATCTGGTCACTTGTCTAAATGCAAACCCAAGGCTGAACCACAGCACTGTAGCATTGGGTCAACTAAGCACTGATGCAACTGTTAATGCAGAAGAGAAGTCTTGACATTCAGCAATAGGATGAGTTATCTAACCTTGTGGACCACCCAATGCCATATGCAAACGCCTGCTTAAACAAGAATGCAAATATTATAATCAAAGATATAGTAATACAGCCGATGACTCCATCTTCTCTCCTAAAAATACGCCGGCAAAGCTTTATGCAAAAGCCCTGAATTGACCCTGGATTAGTTCTGATATCCATGCAAGTACTATTAAATAAAATATACAAACCCGAGCTTATAAAGTGATTACGCGGTCCATTATCTCTTCAAAGTAATATGGCGATCCCAGTTAAATACAATACAACCACTATTTGAATGTATTGACTACATTAGCCCTACTGTTGACCAAAACAACTGTTTTAACTGACGTGCAATCTTGTGGAATTGATGACGCAAATAACAGTGAAATGGTATAATACTCTGTCTAGACTGACGACCATCGCAGCCGAAACATCTTGTTGCCTCACATGCTTGTTTTCAGAAGTATAATTTGCCTACCAACCTCAATACAAAATTTGTTTATGAGACTATAATTTACAAGGCTCAAATTATCTGAAATTTAAGACAATCAAGGCTCAAATTATCTGAAATTTAACAATACTTTAAGAATACTGCAAGGCTCAAGCTTCATTAAGGCTTAGATTGTTTGCTTATTTGAGTTTTCTCTCGTAAGTGAGCTTCATCTATCGGGTCTTTGAGTCATAACACTATAATGTGCAGCTCAGCAACTCATTGGTGAGTGTCAGTTACACACTTTTTATAGTAAGTATATAGTCCATAAGAGTATTAATGCTCAAAAGTCTCTAACATTTGATAATAACTTAAGAGCACTCTGTGGCTTAAACAAATCTAAGAATGTTGAGGTTCAAGGAATAATTAGGTATTCTTATAAAAAAAGTGTGTAATAGTAAATAATTCAATATGATTTCATAATTTCATTATCTACATAAAGCAAAATCTACCTTTGAGACATTTCCAACAATCTCCTGCGCTTTGATTTTACTTATGCTACGTAGCTGAATCTTACAATTTGAGCAATGATTGTAATAATGATTGATATAACCATTGCTCAAATTATTACATTTATCTATGTAATACGATTCTCACTATAGAGTTAAACTTGATAGTACCTTCGGTCTACTAGTAGTAGTCAGGGGAGATAAGCTACCCATGCTGCAAAAAGAAGGTAGCTGAGCCCCCACGCCCACACCTCTGAACATATATCTTGGAAGTGAAGGACAATATAAGCAACACAAATATCACTAGATAATAGTAATTTTATATTCCCATGGAACCAGTCTAATTTACAATTTCAAGTTCATGAAATTTAAAGGACTAAAACCCAATTTTTAATGGACCACATTCTCAGTTTCTTATATAAATACACAAAACAAATTCCTAGTTTCCCATACAAGTTTCCCATACATTTCCAAAAAAGAGAACTGCCCCGAGCTATCACTGAACTTTTACACGACTGGTTGTCACTGAAAAAGGAGGCAGATTCAATTCCCAGCAATTCATTCACTTACCATCGGTAGTTTGGAGGGTCATCCTAGCGCTGCTGCAGCATGCTTTGAATGAATCAGCACACAGCATCTCTCCTTTCTGTGTTGTCTCACAACTTCCCCCACGGTTCGCAGTGATAATTCCTTGCTTACAGCAAACGCAACATGTAGATTTCATATTACCACCCATGCCAGAAGCGTTACTGCACTTGAGCCCATTTCTGTCGAAAGAAAGTGCATTGAAAGACAATGTAATTCTCGCAATTTCTCTTCAAACTATAGCTTGTCATCTCAATGCTGAAAAGCTATATATGCCCTTCCTCATCCTACAGTAGGGAAGAGATGCACTTAAGCAGCGTGAATCTCTCTGACTTTTCCCGGTTTCCCTAACCTCAAATGTAATCAGTGACTTTTCTAAGTTGTCCAGGCTCCTGTGAGAACTTTAACTTTCCGAAATACAAAAAATAATGAACCAAGGTGAAATACATGAAATATGGCAGTCATACGCTTAAACTAGCAACAGCTCACTATATGCCGCAAGAAGATCAAACTAATCCTTGTTTCATTGTAGAATTTGTGCCTTCTTCCATTACACCTTTCTTTTATAACAAAGTTCATTGCCCCTGCATTAAAACTTTCTCAGGTTTTAATGATGTCAGCATCACAATTCTTATAAGACTTTCTTAGCGAAAATGGTTCAGTTGTATTGCGCATCTGTACTCAAAAGAAACAAAGCTCAAGCATACTGTACAACACTATAGCGCTAAAAATACAGAAAGGCACAACACAAATGGAAAACAGGAATACATAGATAGATACAAATTGAATCAAACAAATAGTTGTACTTAAAAACCTAATAAGAAGTATATTGAACTGTAAATCGCTATTTATGAAACACAAATGAACCGCCGCTAATCAAAATGTAGTCTACACAATACACTTTTTGATAAGAAACAAGTTTATAGAAAACCTAGTACTAGACAGCCTAAAATTTGAGAAACTTTCAAAACTACAAGGAAACAGTTAAGAAACTTTAAAATTTCTCTGCCAAATTTCACAAATTTTTGGAAACACATTTTTCCTCCACGGATTTAACAGTTTCCATAACAGTATTTTTATGTCCCCAGTTTGGCGAGGTGTTGTCGTAATGTAAGTACAACAATAACAATATCCCTTTGAAAAACCATGTTCATACTATGAGAATGAGAAATGAGAAGATTTTTCAACTTATGCCCTGCAACAGTTTACAACAGCTAGTTCACGCAAAACAAAAATTGAGAATTATACAAGCATATTTTTATAAGGAACCACTTTATATGGAACCTAAAAGTAGAATGCCAATATATTTAAAGGACTTATACTACTAAAGGAAAGTTCCTTATGGTACTTTTCAATATGAAAATTTTTTAGAACAGCAAACAATCAAGAATTAAGAAGCCGGTCCCATTCATTTGCAGCCCAAAACCAGCAGAGATTATTTGCTATGCTTGTGTCAAGTGTAATGTTTCATTGGTCAAAGGGAAAATTCAGAACTTCAATATTTACTTGTGTCTGTACCATATGTATGGCACTAAATGTGGAGTGAAAATTAAGGAACTATCAAAGAACTTCTAGTACTACAATTTAACAATTGGAGGTTCAATAATAAGGAACTATGGAACTAGACCTTGAGTTAGGTTCCCTACAAAAAAGCGTGTATTTCAATAGCTATGGGCAAAACACTCCTTCAATTCAAGGGAATGTATCTCAAAATTCAGTAGCGGACTTTAAACTTTACGGGGAGCAAGGGAGGCAAAATGCGCCCTGAAGTAGATTACTCGGCATTTTGGCAAATAGTGGGACGATTCCAGGGACTGAAATATAGATAGATGGCAAATCCATTCTACAAAAGTCGGCAAATTTACGACCAATGTCTCCCTTGCAGATCCAAAAATAACCGCCACTACTACGATATAGCATCTTTGCTTCTTTTCAGCTGAATTCACAGTAGTACAGATGTTTGCAGTCTGTTCCAAAGCCAGGCACTTTACTGAAAGTTAACTCTTCAATCAAAACCAATCTGGAGGTTCGGTCAATTTTGTCATTGAAATTAACGCTGTTACGTAATTCGCAAACTATTTGAAATTAAATTGCAAAATAACCACAATGAAATGAGAGAATCTGGAAAATGGACTTAACAACAATGCTTCGTTAAGTGGTGATCCTAGTAGATGGTTTTATCTCCTGAGCAGTGGTTAGTTAGAACCAAGAAACAGCACAATTCTGGCTCAATCGCATTCATATAAAGATAACCTTTGGATGTCATATCAAGACTATCTATTAGGGATTTACCAAGCTATCTATTAACTGAGAAGTCTACAAAGATACAGCAGCTATGAGTCTTGATGAGGTGATCTGAAAAAAGCTTCATCCGACGAATAGAAGAAGGTATGTCTGAAAAGACAACGGGGTCATTATACAGTTAATTGGCAGATGGAGAAACGATTCAGAACTTCATATGGAATTAGTGAATGTCCTATCAATCATGTTCACGTAACAGACGGGAAAGAGTAAGGTCAAGAAGACTGACACAACCAGAGCTGGATATTTATCAGCATTGATATTCAATCTCTTTGTAAAGCTCTGGGAATTGAATTCCTAGCATGGTGTAAAACGATAAATCCGGCTCTAAAGAGCCCTCGACTATACTCACATCGGCCATGCATGATTGTATCTTAGGAGCATACAACTCCCTATTGGAGCATGCGACCCTTTTTAGTAATCGTGGTTCGATTTTCTATATTTCCAATTATGAGTTTACATCTACCGTAAACCCTCGAATTATCCCCCTGGGGGCTTACCTATTTTTGATACTTTTGGACGGGGCCTATTCGAGAGGAAAGTTTGTTTCAGGGGGGACTTATAAAATTATTTGATAAATGTCCTATAAAAAAGCAAATTGTCCTAGCTCCTTTTCTCTAAAATATTATAAGAACAATCTTCATTTAAGTATCAGCAGAGTCCAGAAATATTTCCGACCTTCCCCCGCTTGTCATACCATTATCATACATCGTCCTCCTTTAAGAAAATCAAAACTAGCCAAAGTTCGTGAACTCTATATTGCGCATGTCTCGAAAGATTGTACTGTAGAAGGGCTACGCCTTTCACAGTCGATGTCACGTTAACTGGAAACTCGGTTGAAACTGGACTGCTGATAAAAAAGTTATTAAACCTTCCTCAAATGTGGCATAGAACGCAAAATCCTCCTCCGGCTCACAGCCGTGGAGCCATGACTTTTTCTGGATTCTGAGTATCAGTCTACATCAAGGCCTTTACCATCCTCTGTGCTTGGGGGGGCTATTCAAGGGGGAGCCAATTTGAAGATTTACGGTATTGCTTTGCAATGTGCATAAACTCCCCCAAAAAGAATAGAAGGGATACTCATGATTAACACAATCAAGAACAACGAGTATCCCAGCATTCCACTTGGGTTGCTATTGTTAATACTATATTCATCAATACTAAACATACATTGCAGATTGGACTCCTATCTTGCAATGATGCTCCATAGCCGAACTTTGGCAACACAACATGAAAACTCGCTTGCAAAGTCCCTTGCTGACTCTGCCAGCCTTATTGTAATCAAGATTCTTTTCCAAGCATTGCGGGCCAACTTCTTGATTGCTGCCTTCCTTCTGTCCTTGGTCACAGCAATTCAAAACTGATCCTGAAACAAAAAAACAGTAAGTCACTAGCTTCACTTATAACAAAAACTGATAAAGGGTGTCAAAGTCTGGACAAGTAATTGAAGAACAGATTACAACACGTTCTACACGTTGCGCATTTCATAAAGAGCTTTGAGCAAGAGCTAGTTCCAAAGGTTCCTTATTTTCTGGACCACTTGTGACCACATTCTAAAACAAAAATTTCTCCAATAGTTCCTCAATTATAACTGCACACTTAGTGCCATAGACATTGTAAATGGTCAGAGTTAAGACAGAGCACTATGGATACTAAAGAAAGTTTCAGTGCTGAAATCATTAAAAACCTAGGAAAAGTTCCAGTAATTGGCGAAAAAACATTTTTGTTTTATAATCCAAAGACTGATTTGCAACTACAAACTTAAATTACAGTGGCGTAGAACGAGTAAACAGTCTATAGAAAGTTAGTAGTTCACAACCACACCACTATACAATACGATTTACATGACGAAACCACACGAGGTGTGATCTAGCACATCTTTCCTTGCAGTCAACATTGACAATGAACACTACAAATTAACATGCAACTATCAACAGTACCATTCCTATTCCAAAAGGGATCCTACACTCAAGAAACTCATTATGCAATTGAATTTACCCCCAGGCACCTCCAGGTACTTAATTTCTCTTATAAAAAACGTGTAATTGATATTAGAGCCAGATGCTACTCTCAGGTACTAAACCATAATATTGCTAAGCAGCAAACCGAATGAATAATAGAATATAGGGCTGAGATACCAACAGCCAGATCTGACACTAATTCACATGTCAGATTTCGAATACCTACAGTACTTATCGAATCTAAAATCCGAAAATAAGAGGAAATGTGCCCGAAGCTACTTTCGCCTTGGATAGAAAGGTCAAGCGGCTTACTATCTGTGGCTATGGCAGTCGATGGAATCAAAAAGCTCAGACAAAGTCTACCTCTACACGTTCGTTTATCAGAAATCGTTTTCTAAGGAGCCTACATGTAGAAGGCAAAATAATTTAAGAAACTTTTACCACTAAAGACAAAACCCTTTAGGAACTTTTCAATTTCAAGTACATATTGTTCTTTTCGCGTGAACTATGCGTGATCCATGCAACAGCTTGTCACTGAGTGGTTTGCGTTGAAAGCTACAATATCTGCAAAGATGGAAGACCTCCGAAGTCAACCCAGGACCACACCCAAGTCCTAAAGCAATCACTTGTGTAATACTCTCTTCCATCCTCCTGTTTTTTCAGCACCAAATGCTGTAACTGCTGTACCCATTACTTCCTAGTCCACAATTTCTCGTCATTGAAACCACTATTTGAAATCTTAAAAAGACAATAAGTGATCAAGATCACTGTTTATAGACCTTGGAGGATACTTGCTTAACTTCTCACGAATTATAAAAAATAGTGGAGAAAAACTTCACATGATGTATCATTTCATTGCCTAGATCTATCAAAAAGACTATCCCGGTGCCCCTAAAAACGATTCTGATAGAATACATGGTCTTAAAAAAGTCCAACCCATGTAAACTTCGGAAAACCAAAGACAAAACGGTTTCGGGCAAAACATCATACCGTAACTCTTGCTGTCGAATGTGTATCTTGACAAGAGTTTATCTTCCGTTTAACTATAGTCCAAGAGCTTATCGTCCGTTCTAGTTCGGTGGTAATGCCCCAAGTTAATTAAAAATGTTCTGTTTTTTCTATAAGACAACTTTTATAAGAAACTAGCCTCAAAATCGAAAGGAAATGAAGACAAATTAAGAACAAGCTGAGGCTGAAGGACTATCGTGAAATGTATTTTTGGACAACGATGTATACGCATTCCAACAACAACGTATTGATGTGAGCCTGGCGAAAATAGTTACTATGTCAACATGGTGTACCAAAACTTTGGCAAGGATTATACATCTGTATGAACGTATATCTTTCGTCTTCTACTAATGTTATTAAAAATAATACCAGTTTCATATACATCCATTGTTGTTTTGTATCTTGTCTAATGTTTAAATTGTCTACACCCAATTAATTTAAGAACAAATTAAGAACAATTCAGCCTCAAAGTTTTGGAAAAATTAAGAACAGCCAGTCTGAACCTCAATTTTACTGCTTCCAATAAAGAAAAGAGTGTAAGTAAGAAAAAACGAATATAATTATTACATTTTGTCGGAAAATATACATTTCTTGTCCCTCCAATGAATTTTCTGATCAACACCCCCAAACATGATCTAAATCATATTATTGCTTCGGCGAGTCATTCACAGTGCAATGAATAGCCTACGTACACCGATACATTAGTTCTCTATGAGTTATTCAATATGAGCTAGAGCTCTAATAGGCTGTTCATGAGTACAAAATGGTTTTCAAATCAGGCTAGAAAAAACCACTAGAAATATGTGCTAATCTGTGAAAGTCACAAATTCAGATAAGCGGATGTATCACGAGATTAATTAGACTAACTTCAGTATGAACTTAAGGATCCTACAGCTGATCAACAGCCCTGGACTCTTCTCTCACGAATATGAAGACGCAAAGAAATGAAAAATGTGTTAACAGATTACTGTCATCACTGAGAATCGCCTGGTTGTATTTTGATATCTTTATTACTTCAATGCATGTCAGCTGTTCATAATACGCTCTCCAGTGAATAACGGTGCGGTTAGCTTGATAGACCATGACATTTTTTAAATGGTAGTTTGCGCTGGTAGTTTGCGCTGGTAGTTTGCGCTGGTAGTTTGCACTGGTAGTTTGCGCTGATAGTTTGCGCTGGTAGTTTGCGCTGGCAGTTTGCGCTGGCAGTCTGCATTGGCTGTATGGGCTAGTAGGGAACATACTTTTTTTTATAAAGAAATGGTCTATCGGAGAGTATTACTCGACTGCTCAAAAAACTAAGAAATTTCAACAGCGGATTTTTGAGACCAAAGAAATGCGATAAGCCAAGACTACTATCTGTTTTACATACTCTATATAAATTTCATGTGTTGACCTACGTACTCCAGTGTTACGTTTGTGCAGTGCCTTTCTCTTTGTTTAATACAGTAGTGTTATGCAAACGCGACTATTCTTGCTAAGAAAATCTTAAGAAAGATCTAGTACTGACATCATGAAAAAGCAGAGAGAGTTTCAGGACTGGGACAAAAAAGCTTTCTTACACGAAAAATAATAATAATATAATAATAACCCATTTATTTAAAGTTGGCGGTGATTTGAATAGTAAAAAGAAAATACTGAAAACCAACTATCTAATTACAAATTTATCGATATATATTACAACGTCTTTTTTCTCCTTTCCAGTTTTTGATAAGTATTTTAAAGCTTTTGTATTTTATGCAGACTTTATGCTGTCTGACAAAGTGTTCCAAAGAATACTACCTCTTAACGATAAGGAGCTTTGTACATATGTGGATGTTCAACTTTTGGTACCTTGATTGGGTTTTTTTTATCTTAGGTCATATTTGATTTCTTTAGTTGTAAAAAATTCTGAAAAGACAGGAGGGCTAATGTAATTGGTGCATTTGTGGTGAAACGAAACAATAATTCCATTTAACAAACCAAAACAATGATTCTATTTAATGCAACAAACAATTCTCTATATAACGCAACAAACAATACTCTATATAACGCAACAAACAATTCTCAATCTTACTCCGAATCCTCTCACTCAAAACTAAAACTAAAAAGTTTCCTACAGTGAATTTCACAATGTATCTAAAACAGGGGGTTAACCTCTCTACACATTCATATAATTCGATCATAAACTTTTGCAGATTGCTACAATGGATCGTTATCTCTTCCGATGTTACTAGGAGTTCTTCAAATCTAGAGGTATAATCACCATGGAGAACCCTCACTGCACGCTTATGTAACCAGCTAATTCTGGTATTTGCAGTTCTACTGCAAAAACATAAGTGGACAATAGTTGAAAGTTGATTTTATGAAAGTCTTGTATAATATGTTATATTCATGTTTTTGTAGATGCAGGGACAAAGAATAGAACATATCTTCAGGTCACATTTCAAGGGCTGTGCCGTCATGAAACTGATGGTTCTTGAGGGTGTGAATAAAAATCTGTCGACGACTTGGGTGCGGCACCCAAAGACTGAGTGGGGTTTCTGGTAGCACAGCCAAGACTTTTCAATATGCTGTTAATCATCCCAACAGCATGCTAGATAGCTACTAGGGATATCTCTGACAGTTGCAAGATCCACTAACACCGACAAGCCACATCCATTTAATGAAAAAGCGGGATTTACCTGTAAAAGGACAATTTCCAAAAGAAGTGCCTTTCTAGGCAGGTTTGATGCCCCTTACGCCACCCCCTCGATGGGCCCGATAGCGGGTGCAGTTCTCAATACACAATCCTAAAGAAGAAATGGGGAAAGATCTTTCAGTATACATACGTTCTGTATGAACGAAATCTTCTCCGTCTAGTGCTAAACCTTCCTAGCTTTTTCATAATTTCAGCACTGACATTTTACATTCACTCTCTTTCATTCTTGGTAAAGAATTCTTACAACGTAAATTACACTTAAAAGTCTTCTGTAAATCATATTTAGGGGGCCAAAGAAAGGGGCCCAGCGGGTGTTGGCTCGATATGCCCGAACAGCCAGTCCGCCCCTGGTTTCAAATATCCAGTGCTGAACTTTCATACCTATTTAAGCAGTCCAGCACTCCTGTGTTATAAACTACTTTCTTAAAGAAACTTATATTCTTCTACATCTTCTAAAAAACATCACTCACTCCTGCGTAAAACCGCCATTGCAAGGAAATTTGAAATCTCTTCCGGGATGAAGACAGGGCTATACGGTAAAAGAACACACAAGTACATGGCTGGTCACCGAAGCGGAGACTTTCGTATAAATGCAATGTCGTTAAGCACTGCCATTCCAAAACAGAAGAGATCAAAATGCTTCTGTAACAGTATGATGTATATCCTTTGTTTAGGCAATGAGACACCAAAGAAACGATCGGGGTAGACACGGCAAAACAAAAATGGGCTTGCACGTATTTTTAAAAGGGGACTTGCGCAAGGCCTAGAGCTAAAAGTTCCTTATTTTGGACCTCTTTTCTCCACATTTTAATACCAAAAGTTCCCTGTAAGTGTTCAGTATTAAGACACGGCATATGGAAACTGCAAGTTTCAATGGGAACCAACTAATGAAGTACTTGCTACAACGTGTAGTAAGGGTTACATACAAAATATGCAAGTTTTGCTTCATGATTCTCAATTGTTCGCGGTGATCAGAATAGTCGAAATTGAAAAATTCTTTGGGGATTTTGCCTGTACAGTAGCAAAAGTTCGTACCTTATACAGAAAATGGGTCCCTTATAGAGAAAACTGCGTATAGTATTACCAACTGGTAACAGAACGCACTACAATGACTTAATAGACTAGTAAAAAGCAAGTGGCATCGTCCAAAAGCAACAAACCTCTATCCTAGTTTAAACCATATATGCAAGGGACCCTTACTGGTAGCAGTGTCTTATAAAATGAAAAGGCCAAGGCCTATCTCGTATAAACATGCACTACGTATTATCATTTAATATACTTAGTATTTTATCTCAATAGAGCAATCTGATCTATTGTACCATCTGTTATACACTAGCCAGAAATACATGCTTTGGATGCCCCCACCCCCCCCCCCCCCCCCCCCCGATTGTGATTGATTATATCAGGCTGATATTAGACGGTGTATCACAGACGTGAATTGTATCAACAGTGAACCTGAAGCACGAGGCACTGAGCAATAGGTAACGAGGTGAGCGCGGACCACAGTAGATAGTAAACAACCAGGGTCTTGTGTCTACAGAGTGATTTTTGTGACTAACAGAGGCACCACGTATCTCGCTAACAGAGGTGTTATCAGTGAATGCTACAAGAGACCTGTAGGACAGATAAGCGCCACTGTCACTGTGCCCATGTGGATACCGACAAATGTCACAGTGCACTTTGCCTAAGAGCTGCCATAACCAACTTGGTAAAGTGTGCATAACACAAAGAATTACCTGATGTTGAGCCAGCCAAGAGCAGGAACATCGCAAAATACGAAAACATGTTGTATGTCCTCTGTCCTTAGCTTCTGTTAGTAGAAGTGTTGTGAAATCCAGTCACAATGTTATAAAGACGTTGTATGGGTGCACCCGGAGCCTACTATGAATTAACAATAGGCAGGCTTTGTTTTGCGGTTCGAAAAGATAGTGCCGACAGATTAACAAAAGGAATTGGGTCTTGCATGTCATGTCTCTTTCGTCATCATGTTTTCGCAGCGGCGTCTGGGTGTCTGATTTAGTACTAGAATAGTGACGCACAACCTCCTGTCCATGGGCCAAATGCTGCCCGAAAGCAAATTCTGAGTGGCCCGCTAACCTTACGACTTTGGCTGTTCCCGATCCCTGTAGTAGAAGAAGCAATGCGATTTGACATGGTGGATCCACTGGTGTTCAATTCCCATGCACCCCCTCCCCCACTAATGGCGGGCGTTTACAAAAATATTGAGATCACTAACTGCACATTCCTATCACTCTTTTAGTTAAAAATGATAAATAATGACTATACAAATGTTTAGAACAAGGGTTAGCAACATACGGCCTTTGAATGGAACTTTTTCATACCCATGAAAAGATCGAATCACATTATAGCATTATTCATTTTACAAGGTTTAAATGTGAAAGCTATTGAAATTGCTTGTTTTGAGGTATCATATTTTTTATATGTGCCTAACGTTTTTGCGACTGAGAGATCAGACTGTAACTTATTACTATTCAAAACGCTATTCACCAGAATTGCTGAGGACCGACCAAATATTTTACCAATTATTGGTACAGTACTTCCTCGATTAACCGACCCTCGATTATCCGGCCTTGTCTATTCTTATTTACCCTATCGTTACCTTATATCGACTTATGTCCTGAGGTGGCGTTAGAGAAACGCGCTGCTACATGAAAGCAATCAAGCATTACATCTTGGTTGTTAAAGTGGACTCTATTTTTCTTTTAGCACTTTGATAAAAATTTTTCGTGGGTATGATAAGAACCAATGTCTGAAAGTGTAGTTCTGCTTAAGCGGCCTTTTTTGGATTATCCGATCCCACTTTTAGCAAGTTTTGTCCCTTGTTGGCTGGATAATCGAGGAAGTACTGATGTGAATAACCAATGATGTGAATAACCAGTATATCAAGGATAGCATTTATATTGAATGCTCTTAACATGTTCTTAATTTCCTTGTTTTTAAAATGTGCATTGATTTCTCAAAAGAGCTATAATTGCTCTGAAAAAGGAGCCGCGTGTGAAATTTTAGCATATATGTCCGTGAATTCACCTTGCATCCAATGAAATTTTTTGGCAAGAATCTTTTTACTGTAAATACTTGTAGCGTTTTCCTAGTCTTTTGTTTGCATTTTACTCTTTTTATCTTATGTTTTTGGAAAGAAAGTTATGAAGCCTTGTCATGTTCTTAGCATGTTCTTAACTTTCTGGCATTTGAAGCCTTACGTTATTATATGGTTTGTTCTCATAAAAAAACAACGTGTAGTGGCCATGGGCAATGCGAGTCATTACAAAACCTCGAGGAAACTCCAATACACTGGATGAATCTACCAACAAAACAATGGGAATAATATGAACATTTTCAAAAAAAAATCTATAGTTAGAAAGAAAATACTGATTGATTTTTCAACCATTAAAAGATTATATTGTACTTGCTTATTGAACAATTCATCACAAAATACAACTGCAATCTTCGCTTTATAATGTTATCTACAGACGTTTGTTGTCTACACACATATTGCTATTTGGATTACTTAAAATAAAATGAAACAGCTAAAAATATGAAGTTGTAGAGTGTACAATAGATACCTACCCTTTTCGTGATGACATTATTTAGTGATCAGTCGAATTGCCATTGCCATTGCCTTCCTCATGATGCATGGTGTACTCCCTGGTACTTTGGCAATACTCTATCTATAGATATAAAACCAATATGTACTTACGACTATAGCCCCAAATGTTTAAGAGTCTGATCAGATGTATTTTCTCTCAACCCAATTGACCAATCATCGTGCAGGATTCTCATCACGCATGCGTTCCACTGCTAAATTTGGGCTCGCTTCACATGCTGATAGGTCAGTTAGTTTGGGAGAAAACAAACTTGACCAGAAATCTCAAACATTTGGCGGCTATGCTGTACTTATGATAATAGAAAATAATATTCATACAACTATAAGATCATTTGTTTTGATTTGCTACATTCTTGGCGAGTATACCAGGTTATGAGATTAGGCATGTGACAAGACACAGTGATAAATCCATGTAAATACTGTTGCGATTTATCCTCTGACAAACTGCCTAAAAAGCAGAGTTTTGAAGCAGCCATCAATCTTTGAAAATACCTTGGCTGTTCAGGCCCGCTTTGAATGATTCAATACTAGGCGACAAATTATATCATTCTCAATGTATCGATTAGCTATCGAAAGTGCAGAGTGTAAAATTTACAGCATGGAGTTGCGTCAAATGTGAAGAAGATCTCAAAAGTTACACCTAGCACCATTATTGCCGGCATCGCTGCGTCGTGTAGCATGCCATGCAACGTTTTCGAGTATGTGCATAGGGGAACATCTGCTTTATCACCAAAACAAATGTCCTCCACTTTGAATTGTAGCAATGGTAGTTTAAGCGATGGATTCAGAGGAGATCATTTTAGAACTTGCAAAAGCCACGTCGAAGATACGTCTGAAACTAGGAATATCAGCCTTCTGTTAGTGAAAAGCAGAAAGATGAGGCAAATATTCGCAATACAAATAGCAATTTGGTGCAGAATAGGCAAACATTGGGAAATTGACTAATAGATTAGTATCAACACCGACGAATAGGACATTTGGCAAAAACTCCCTCTTCCAGGAAAGTATCTGGGAAAACATAGGGTAAATTGCTGACGATGGATCTCATTGGGAAAATGTCCTTCTTTTGGATTTATTTCCTTAATTTGATAACAATTATTACTCCTTCTCACATTGTCTTTGTTTCTAAGTAGTGACCACTGTGGGAGTTTTTTAGAGAATTTTGCCTTATCATAAATTTGCTACTTGAGATGCGCAGTATGATACTGTAGCAATTACATTTTTAGTTACTTTATCTTCCACTCCATTCATTCATTCATTCATTGCGTGCTTTTCTACAACTCATTGCCATCACTTCCTCTCCGCTAACACTAAACTAACATCACACTAACATTCTATTGCGTCATAACACCGTGCCCTTTTGTTAGGCCTATTTTTATACTAACTTTCCCTCAACACATTGTCTAGCCTTTCCTTTACCACATCGATTTTTGTTATTCCATCTTTATACGTAATTCCGGGGAGCAAATGTATATACCAATTCAAATTGTAAAAGAACCAGTTGAAATTCACACTAGCGAGGATAACACATAAAAGAACATCTATGAAATTTCCTTGTGTCAATCCTACAAGCGATAGTAAAGCCAATACTACATTGGGTGAGATCGAGCCTTTTAATTATACATAAAACTCTTTTATCAGATGTTTAGTCATTCTACAAAGTGATAATCAAGAATCACTAAAATACCTTTTCCTAGACTTTTGCCAAAAGTACAGGGAAATGCTACACAAAACATTCTGCAGCTTTAGGCAACCACACTTACAACGGATCATAAAAACTTTTAGCCAAAATGCAGTGATTTACTGATAGTACATTAAATGCGGTTGTTCTAAACATCAATGGTAGAATACAAGCGTCGTCTTCTTCAACTTCATTTATAATTGATTTATGAAAGTATTGTGCACTGATAGATCCTCCTGTTTATCTGATGTAATTGCCAAGGATCACTCGCACTTCATGGGAATAAAGTTCCACCTCAAACAGCTATACATCAGAAATTATTATCATATTTGCTTCTATAACCCATTGGTATCAAATATTCAATCATTCAATGACTGTAGCCTCTGCACTTTGGTCAAAAAATGATCTATTGGGAAGATAGGTAATCCGGGATTTCTCAGCTCAGTGCAGATTCAAACTCATGAACTCACAGACATTGTAGCCAGAAGAATTCTAGCTAGCCAATTGCATCACCCAGGCACATAGCTTGAGCAATTGACTAGCTTGGACTTGAGTTAGTGACTGTATAAGTTAGAGAATGTCTATGAGTTAGTGAATTTCTGTAAGTTAGCGAGCTCTCCAAATTTGGCAGCCCACAAATGACTAAATATAACATACACTTACGTTCGAAAAGTATTGCACAACCCTGCGAAACATGGCTGCTAACAGCGGCCAAGGGCCTAGTCTAGAAAATTTACATAACAAAAGTGTCGCGCTGTAAGAACTTCTTCTATGTCAATTTAGGCGGGAATAGATTGGTCAGTTTTCAAGATTCGAAGTGGAACAAACTTGAAAAAACTAATGCTTTTCCTTGGAACATTTTACAACATATTGAAGTCGTGCTACCAAAAGTATTGGCAATAACTGTGTACAGTAGACATCTCAAATTATAGCAGAATGAAGCATTTTCAATGCAGAAGTTTCAGGTCTAACATTCTAAGTCGGAAGGTTTGGTAAGATGGCTCTTGCCATTAAGATCGAAATGGTTTTAATTCATGTAGCAGTTTCTTGTGAGCGATCTCGGAGATTGTATATATATATATATATATATATATATATATATATATATATATATATATATATATATATATATATATATATATATATATATATATATATATATATATATATATATATATATATATATATATATATATATATATATATATATATATATATATATATATATATATATATAAAGTGAAAGTGCGAGAAAATAACCGCCCCGAGCGGGATTCAAACTCGCGACCCCTGACTTTGTACGTCGGTGCTCTACCAACTGAGCTATCGGGCCACGCTTCCAAATCGTTGCTCAAGGGTAGGTCATTTGCTCGCACCGCCCCTCTCTTAACTAATCTGCACAGGGGAGCCATCGCAGCTCCATCGCAATGTGCATTGGACCTGCTGTTGAGAGAGGACTGCTATATATATATGTCATTTTGAAATAAGTTGAACATGTAATGGAATAAAAATGAAGATTATCTAAAGAGCTTTATTGGTATCTACGAAATGTTTGATAGCAAGCATTACTGAAAAAGCCAAATGTAAGCCCTATGTTCTTGTAGAAACCAAGAAAACTGAAGCTTGCCAAAGTTATATGTCCATTGGCATTACAACATATCACTCACCTGAAACTGTCTCTAAAATGATGTTACTCTCACCGGAGTGAACCAATTCAGCAGACATTTTTCTACTTTCATGAGGCCTCATAAATTCTGGCGCTAAAAGTATTGAAACATTACAAACTTTCTTCAGAAAATGAATGTTGGTACACAATTTTGGTTTGCCACTTTCAACTAATACAATCTCAATCATTTAACGGCATTCCTTCAGTACAATTCCTAATATTTCTGTCAAAAAAATCTGAGGAAGCGAAGAATATTTTTTCACTATTAAATATGGTGAATAAACGTCATGAACTGCTAAACTCGTGTCATTACGATTGTCAAGAGCAGGCCCTTCGTCACTGCTAGCAGGCATTTTTAACAGGGTGGTGCAATACTTTCCGAACGTAAGTGTATATGTTCACTTACACACGGCTGCATCAAAGACGGGAAGCAACGAGTTAAGGTGGCTCAAGAATCTGCACATTAACCGCTATTATTTAATATCTATATTTTCATACTTATTAATACTCGTATCTGACGGCACGAATCTCAAGTATACTGCAGATGACGCAACAATTCTGCATGCGTTCGTAAAAATGAATATACAATTAGAAAGTTAGAAAATTAGAGAGTTAAATTGCTTTAGTCCTACTGGCTTCAGGATATTTGGATTATAATAAAGTGCCATCTAATGTTTTCAGTAATGCAATGAACACTGACATAGCAAATAAAAATTGACAGCAAATTTGGTCCTTCAGCTATCATACGAAAAATTAATAAGAGTTGTATCAAATTAATAGTATCTGGCATCCCTACACTGGACTGGAAAGCTAGTTTCGTTCGATATATAAATGTCAAAATGTTTCATATTTACTTGCCATGCCTATGAACGATGTGATCGCTGGCACCTTGAATTCTTTAAAGTAAAAATGACAGGATTAACGTAGGAAATTTTTAAATAGTGCCCTGTCCGTATTGGTCCTTCCTGTCGATTTGCAAAATACTTTGGTTGCAGATCGCAACGATAGATTGCTTTTGGTCGCAACTACGTGTATGCGAAATATGGCATATTTTCAAATCTTCCTCCGATACAAGAGAGATATTCAAAGGCGATATGCTATCTTTCACATTGCTGGCTATGTGGGTACCGAAAAACTAGACCATGTTTTAAAGGCCTTCCTTCTTTCTTAGTTTATTTTTGCCCTCGCATATGGATGTACTGAGAGAGAAACCTTTTTATTAACGTATGTGATCCCCAAGAAGGAGCATTACAAATCGCAAGTAACATTAATTGATCTGATTTCTCTACTTGAAATAATTTGAGATGATAAATTATGGTGTCAGATTGACACAAGCAGCAATGTGTTGCAACTTAAGCTAAAACTGTTTTGAAACAATGCACCATGTTATTGCTAGGTGGAAAAGGTAGTTAATTCGCGCAAGAAAAGCTGCACGATGCAACATAGGTGGTCAAGCGGTGCAAATTGAGAATTCAACAACTGTTGTGTAGAATGTTTAGTTGTTTAACAGAGGTTTTGGTGGTGATTTCAAAGGGTGTCCTATAACCGCAATCAGTGAACTTGCCATAAAGATAACTTTTTTGCAATATGCCAATATTTCTCCAATAATCATTACATAATACTTTCACAGAAAACGTGCTTATTCCAGAAAAAAGGTAGATTAAAGGAGTTCAATGACGTAGACTGGAGCGGAAGCTTATTCTGAAATGAATTTTGCTGCTATGCTTTGTGCTTGAAGTTTTGGGTGACACCGTCTTTCACCCATTGTTTCTCGATAATTAATTATGTCTTTGCTGCTAATAGTGATTTCTCCATGGAGCAACACTGGTTGAATTTGTGTAGAGCATATTATAAGCTACCTTTAATTGAAGCTTGTGATCCCACAGTGTCTTTTTAAGCCCTGGACGTTTCTCTCAAATCTCAGCAAACAAATTGCAGCACATATTATGGTTACTAATGACGACTGGCTCATTCCGTTGCTTACATTCTTTATTTATCTAGCCCAAGTTCCAAGACCAATTTTCTATGACAATTTTCTATGACAAATTTCCGTGCTCGTGTAGATGGCCAACCAGTTTCCCAGATAATTTTTTCATTGACAAGTATATTTGTCCGTGTAAATTAGCAACAAGTTTCTTTGACAAATTTACTGTACTACCGGTCAGCGGTATTTGAAGGCTAGCCTCTGTGGCCTTACCCTTTGCATCTCTCTGACTTGGAATTCCACTGACTTTCGCGACCTTGAAGAGCTTCTAGAAGTATTGATGTGACTTGGCTACTCTCAAGCATCCTACTGGCAGCCATCAAGATAAACAACAAATGGCGTGAAGAGCCCGGCCATGCTAGATGCGAGGGTTTTGATATCTGGGACTTAGTAACCCTTGTCAAATGTACTTGCCAGGCCGTTTACACGAGCAATTTTACATATGACAAGTTTTTGTATGACAAGTATGCTAGTCCAAAGCTGGTATGCCAGTTTTTGAACAAGTACACTTGTCATATGAAAAATTGTCATATGGCTCCATCTACGCGAGCAAATAAAACTTGTCATATGAAACATTGTCATAGGAAATTGCTCGTGGAACTTAGGCTTTAGCACGCAATGCGACAAATTGACACAGGTGGCGTTAAATCGCCTCAACTTTCTAGTTCAACAGATGAAGATCATTGTTAATGGTGATGATGATGATGATAATGATGATGATGATGATGATGATAATGATGATGATGATGATGATGATGATGATGGTGGTGGCGGTAGTGGTGATAGTGATGATGTTAGTAAAGGAATGTTGAAAAAAACATGGGAAAACTAAGATCTTGCATGTAATAGAAGAAACGCGAAGCTGACTCACTGAAGACTGTAAATAGCAAATAGAAATGCAGGTGATTGTAAATACGTCTCTTTTGATATCTATTTACAATGATCGGTCTGGGCCACTTTAATACATATTTTAAAGAGCGCATAAATCGAGAGTCGGAAACACCTCTTAAGGTTAAATAGGCCTTTCATGAATTATTCGATTTGAAGATTTCGATCTGTTATTTACGTGTGCAATTCTACGGTGTTTTCAATGATACTGTAAGATGCAATGATTCTATTGATCAACTAACAACATAAGCGCACAACTTGGGATTGGGCTATGACATGCTACTACGTTCATAAATTGTGTTTATTAGGACTCATCTCCATTGGGAGTCCTATAAATTAGTCCCAAATGCCACATAAGCATGCTTTGCATAAAATCGCTCATGCAACAATACCACACATGAGGGAGATAGCAGGCAGAGCTTTGAACAATAATAATCTATGTAGCTCACAGTTTACTGTTCAAGGGAAAGGAAAATGTAGGGGTGGGTTATACTTTGACTGTAAAGAGACTTCAAGAAAGTTGTATAGCTATGTAGCATAGACTCAATTCGCCGTAAATATATATCTTGTCAACTTGCAAAGATGCTGTATCAAATCTTACCTTTCATGTGTTTGTATGGATGTTAATAGTCTCTCGACCTAAATAGCCTTTAAATCATCTCTTATATATAGCTATATTTTTCAGCCTACTGTAAATAAGTGGATTATATTATATTATATTATATTATATTATATTATATTATATTATAGTATATTATATTATAGTATATTATATTATATTATATTATATTATATTATATTATATTATATTATATCTAAGAGCTAGCAAATCTTTATATATATATATATATATATATATATATATATATATATATATATATATATATATATATATATATATATATATATATATATATATATATATATATATATATATATATATATATATATATATATATATATATATATATATATATATATATATATATATATATATATATAATTTATTAGCACAAATGCTAGCTCGTATTAGTTTCAATGACCTACTTTCGATGAATAGATATGCCCTAATTGAAATTCCACACTTTCCCCAATTACAGTTTTGAACTACAACTCCATAAAGTGAGCCAGACCCCCACTTATTTTATACCCTGCCTCAAAGATCAATTCATTTATGGAAACAATGATGCCGTAAGGTAGTAAACCGTAAATCAGGGATCTTTTAACATACAAACAAGTGGGAAATTCCCCACCGGATCCTTACACTTCCCCACTAGTTAGCTCGTAATGTCCTATTAGCATGTGCCATATATACTAAACAATGCGGTACCCCCTATCTATTGGGGGCGCTGTGTTGCGCAACGGGTGAATGACCCCTTGCATGCCTTGTATGTTATAATGTATGTTTTATATGTTTGTGTGTAGGCTGCAAGGTTTATATGGCCGATCATATACTTAATATTTGGAGTATTGTGTATAGTATTGTAAGTATAGAAAGAAGTTAGCAAGTGTCCTTTTGCTTAGAATTATTTTAGAAGTTAATTTTAAGCTATTTTCGTAAACTGTTTGTCTGTCAAAATGTTTACTTACTATGTTTCATTGCTGCAAACCATTGTTTGTATGCTGTTCTTGCTCTACAAAAGGCAACGTGATGAAATCCACAGAAAATTCTACGTTGAATTTCCTAAACCTACCTGGTTGCGATGCTCCTGTGCATCAGTTCCCCATCAATAAAATCCTTGATTATTTTTTAACTGCTATTATCATTAATACTAAAGTTTGGTCAATAGGTGCCCAAAACTGAGGAAATTTTAGGAACTAAGCTTGGAGCTAGGTTGTCAAGTTTCTTGATATCTAGTTGTAAACAAATCTGGTTTATCTGGTTTTTGTATAAGAGTCAGAAGAAACTTCTAGCTCATTATGCGTTTTTTTACAAGAAAGTCTTTTCGCCCAGTACTGAAAGCTTATTAGCTTTTTCATGACTTCGGTATTGATAAAAAAAATATGGGTTACCACACGAAATCTGAACAAACTTATTAAAAGGGATGACTGTCCTGCGTGAATATTGGGATTTTAGAGGTTTATGACTTATCGACTCTTCTTAGGTCTCAAAAACCAGTGCGGAACTTTCTTTCACTTTTTGAGCAGCCGAGTACAGAAAGAAGTATAAACAGGTTTCTTACTAAGAAAAAAAGTGTACTGCTTGAATAAAGTAGCAATATTCGACAAGCTTTAACTCTTTCACACTGGCAAAACTAGGCTGGTGTTTAGTGTATATGAATGAACAATGACACGTTTCCACATGAATTATTAGAATACCGCATAGTAGAAATTTCCGGGATTTTACAATGGGAATCAGAATGTTCCGAGTGGTATGACCTAATGCATCAGAAAAAGGCATTGTCGTCTTCAGACGTAGATGCAGACAGTCAGGTCTGTCGTCGTAATGACGTCAACCATCTGGTGACTTTTCTTTCCAATGCGAGGCCAGGGTGAAACTCGCGTTAAGACAACTTTGACCTACACGCAGTTGAATTTGATTGCGGAACAATCAAGGCAAATGGATTACAAATGCTGGTTCGACAGTTAGTGGAAAGAGAAGCTCGACATATTCTTATATTTTTATGATACGTATGGAAATGAACAGAGAAAAAATTATTCCTGAAGAAAGTAGACGATGGAGGGATTTGATACCAAGCAGCGCGGTGCATCTGGTCGCCGGCGGCATTGGTGCTACTATTGCTTCGGCTACAACTTGTCCCTTGGAAGTAGTGCAAACGCGATTACAGTCTACTCTCTTAAGAAACGTTAAACTGATTGAGGGACCTATAGTTAATATAGCTGGACAAGGTGGAGTTAGCGCGTTGCACATTGGAGTGACTAGAGGCTTCGTGCTTCATCTACATCAAGCGCTCACGAACAATTACTTAGGACACCTTGTTTCTTATATGAAGTATATGGCCAGAACAGAAGGCACATCATCGTTATTTAGAGGTCTTCTACCAAACGCCTTTGGAGTAGCTCCTGCCAAATCTGTTTACTTCTTAGTCTATTCTCAAGTAAAAAACATTTTGAACGAGTCTGCTTATTTTGAGAGTGAAAGTAGGCCAGTTTTCACATTAGCCGCTGTTTGTGCTGGCTTGTCAACAAGCACTGCAGTTAACCCAGTTTGGTTTATTAAAACTCAATTACAGCTGCACCAAGATAAAAAGAAATTGACTATTAGCAATTGCATTCGCAATGCATATAGAACACATGGGCTCAGAGCCTTTTTCAGAGGTATGAGTGCATCCTATTTTGGCGTCTTCGAGACAATAATTTACTTTGTTGTGTATGAAGATATCAAGAAAAGGCTCAAGCACTACAGACATTCAATAAAAGCCGAGGAATTTCATGTATTCGATTATGTACTAGGATCAGTAGTGTCTAAACTTGCTGCAACACTTATTATGTATCCACACGAAGTTGTTCGTACCAGACTGAGGCAGGATTTGACAGAAAGTTCAGGCTTGCTGAAATACAGAAATTTTTTACAAACATTGTTGACTGTAGCCAAAGAGGAAGGTCGTGCAGGTCTATACGGTGGTTTTGGTACAAATCTGGTAAGGCAGATACCCAATACAGCTATAACATTTCTAGTTTATGAAGCAATTGTAAATTTTTTTGAAGAAGATAGCTGATGCTAGGTAGCATTCAAACTTTTAATAATCTTTGTTGTAGATTTAGCTGTTGTTGTAGTAAGTTATTTTACAGACAAATTGGAGAACTTTCCAAGATGACAGTTTGTATTTTACCAAGTGTTTGTTTATCTAACATTCTTACTTAGCACGTGTGCCAGTTGATAGAGTATTCAGTAATTAATATGTTATTTACTTAGCTATGATATGTGCAAAGATGTAGTTGAATTTTCTTGCCATAGGGTAGTACTCTTGAGTCCCACATAAATTTACCCTCCCTTCACACTTTATTATTGGAAAAATCCCCACAGGACATCTTATTCCAGACCCCTCTTTATGAGAATCTGTCATTTAGTTGAGTACTAAGTAATGTGGGAAATCGTGATCTTCATTTTTTACAGTTGAAGCGACTTATGAAAACCATCCATATTATTCTGAAAGAAATTTCTTGCCTATCCCTTTTCTTTCAACCCCCCATTTATTAGGTTTTTAGGAAATTTCCAACCCCTTTTCTATTTGGGACTTAAGAGTTGTTTGAATTTTTAGTCTTTTGGTGTTTTTCGGCCATATGCAGTTTAGCTGCAATCAAAACCTAATGAATTGACAAGCCATGCAAAATTTGCTAAAATCAAGCAAAGAATCTGCATAGCAGATGAGTGAAACTTATTAACTTTAATGTAGAAAGATATAACTATTGTATAATATGTAGGTTGTTTCTGAAATGCCACAATTTGAATTTATTATATTTATCAGCAATGACATTTCATCTAGTTTGGAATCCTGGACCTCTAGTTTTTAATGTGTCATGCAGAGCATAATCTTGTATGGTTTGTATGGTCTCATGTCATGAAGATCTCTCTACTTTTAGCTTGGCCTATGCTGGCTCATACTGAATCATCAGAATATGCTGTATGTAGCCAGAATTAGGATGTTGCCTTTGTTTCCACTAACAATAGTTGAGATAGCAAACTAGGGTGGAGAAGGTAGCATTTAGATGTGTTTTTGAAGGGGGGGGGGGGACTCAATATTAAACTGTATCAAACAAAATCCCTCATTTCTAATTTTATCATATTTACAAAATTGAAGTAAGGACATCAAATAGCAGGGCATAGCTACTTCAGAGTCTGTTTCCCTGATAGCATTAATTTTGACATGTTTTCTCTCTATATTGTTGCTAACACTCCTTTTGAAGTGTCATTGAATAGTTATAATGTCTTTGAAGCTATGAAGTTACATAGGTTTAATGTCTTCTGATATATGTGTAGTGTGTGATAGAAAATAATTTATTATTGAAGTATCACTTATGGTGTGATGATTTTAATCAGTACACTTGATTCAGCCATTGCAAGGCACATTGAAGTATATGTCTGTTAGGCAGAGCTCCTTTTTATTATGACATAAGAAATTTGTGAACTTTCAAAAGTGTCAATTTCTATCTCATCTTGCTAATTGTTTTATCAAACAAGGAGTGCTATGGGATAGATGAGTGAAGAAGAAAGGTGCCCTATCAACCTATTTGTGCTTCATACATAACCTTTTAGTAGTTTGAAATGTGCGTCAAATAAAATCTGAATACTGCCCTAGAACAGTAGTTTCCAACCTTTTTTTTACTCCTGCACCTCAAAAAAGCTTTACATCCTCTATAAGAGATATTTTGCTCAGAGTCGTCCTAATTCTAGCCAACCTATTCGTATGGCCGAAGTGTAATAAATGGAGCCAGTTCCCATCATTGAGATGGTCACTTCTCACACCCAATGGAATGCTATGAAAAAGGATTAGGATTGCTCTCCAGTATTAAACATTAACTTCTCTCTAAAATCAATAAGGACAAAACAGATGAAAGCCCATTTTCTCAGCTGGTTTGATGCTACCCAAAAAGAGCTTTTTTGGAATTGCATTAAGCATTTGTCTACTAACTAGTGAATTCACTGTGGAAGAGCAGACAAATTTGATCACTTTTGAGTCACTTACTGTGTGACTCAGAGGCTGTGACCTACATTAAAGGTAACTAATACGAAGTTAAATGCTGTGGGCGTTGCATCCTTAGCATATGTATTAGATATGCAATTTTGGTTGATAGGCACGCACTGCTGACAGTATACTTTCCTTTTAAAAGCGGAAATGGAATCTGAAATGCAAATAACAAGCGTGGTGCTATACAAGCTTGTTTTCTGAGAAACTAGCCTAAGTGTAGAAAGCACTTTAATTTGTAAAGGATTTTTCAACTAACAACTTCAAATCTATTAGATCCTTGAAGAACATAATTGCTGGCAGGTATGCTGAAGCTCGCTTTGATGAAGGAACAGAGTGGATTAAATGTAAAAAATAAATGATATAAAATAACGTACGGCATTACAACATGGGAAAAGCTTTTTCAGATGCAAATATACATAAGTTAAGGCTGAGGAAGAATAGGAAAAATTAAGGAAGCTCTTAGAATTTTAATTATGACTTTAATGCTGTATAAGTTAAGGTCTTGGCCATTTGGAGCCTTTCTAATAAGATTCTCATAAACAGACGTGGTATAGAAGATCTGTGCTTAGAGTAGATTAGGCCCACCTTTGAGTATCAGTCAAAGACTGTTGCGAACCCATGTATAGCAGTGATTGAGGCATTTATTCTTGCTTCATCCACATCTTAAATCTGGTTACGCATGCTCGTCAAATGAGATCAAAACCACAGAATGTCTATAGCACTCTTAACTTTAAGCATGCAGTAGCTACCTGTAAACCTTGGAAGATCTGAAAAATTAAGACTTTATGTTTTGGTCTGGAAAAAAGTGTAGATTTGGATAAAAGACTTGAGATCATACGTGCCATTAAAAGTGAAAGCTAATTTTGAAATGTAAGCGAAAAAACGCAGTTCCGAATAACGACTATAGCTTACTATAAGCCGGTATTTATGCGCAGTTATAGCTGATTTAATATAATCAGAAAGCTGAAAAGCACGAGGTGTTATTACGAGTATAAGCCAGCGAAACTTGCTGCCACTAAAAACGATCTTAATATGAGAAGATTGTACTCAAATTTAAATGTGATGGAGGTATTCAATATTTGTAAAATAATATATGGCGATGGTCAACAGAAAAGTCAAGAATCGTGTGAAGTGAATTCCAGGTAGTGAGAACTTAAGATTTACCTTGAAATCGTGTCACACGATAAAATCGTGTGAGTTCGCAGGCATGCAATTACCGAAGCTATAGACTGGACTAACAGCCGAGCCACCTAGTTACAATTTTGCTGCATAAACAGTTATATTTTCTAAAGTAATGAAAATTCAGTTTCCTTGTCAGAAGAAGAAGGAGAAAATGTGTTCAAGAAGTGTGTCTGTAGAAAAATGTCATAATCTCTACATCTAGAGGGTAAACTTTTTATACCCTGTGTCACTATCTTGCTGAAAAAGTGTAAGTACCTTGAATCTGAAGTCTCTTATAACTAAAAATGCTTTAATAATTGTGTTCAGGTCTGGGGAACAGAGCAATCTGCTTTCATACACATATTGCTGTTCATCAGCTTTTGAATGCGTTATTACTGACTTAAAGTTTGTGTTGAATTCAGAAAATGCACCAAGGTGCCCATGTGTCAAAATTATTCATCAAATGGATGAGGTACCAGTTTAAATATGCCGTTAACTTTAGCTTTAATATCTTTACAAGGAGATTCCCATCGTCGTTATTATTTGCATGGTTCTAAGTGTGAAAATTTAGCGCTGTTGCGCACACCTTGTTGACCGTGGGTGTCATAGTTCTCTTTAATCATTGACCACTTCGATGGTATCCAGGGATATTTCTCCGTGTTTTTACTGTGAATTATTAAGTGTTCTTTACACCTGGGAAAATAGTTGCTAGGTGATGTTGCTTATCAAAACCGGCTGTTTTGATATCAATTAATCATGTGTTGTTTATGGGATCCCTTGGTTTCATAAACTTTTGTTCTCGAAACACATTAGCCTCGTTTTAGTTCAGACGAACAAGAAGATCGATGGCATGACTACGATGTTATGATTATATATTATTCTCAAATTGTAATTTTGTGATAATGGGCTTGAAGCAGGTGGCTTGAGGGAGTCGAAGAGATGCCTCAGCTTGCAAATTGACTGCCCTGGAATGGAAAGCAGTCTCTACCAAGGTCTCCAAGGCAGTCGATATTTTGTAGCATGCCAAGTCTTTTCTAGAGAAGGAAACTTTGAAAAGAATATACAGAGGTATTGCTGTCTCAGATCTGCCGATGGACTCTTCAGGGGGGAGGGGGTGCAGCAAAGGAAGTTTACCAATAGGTTTGAAAAGGCACCTTAATGACCAACAAGGCACTATATTTATCGACAAGCAAGGATAATATGCCCACTTCTACTAACGAGCTAAAATACTACCGAGGGCTCTGCGAAAAGTGAGGTGTCCTACCTCCATCCCTTCTACTGCAGCATATCACTGCAATAGTGTTTATTCTGTTTGTGGACGCGGCGGTTTGACGAACATTAGTCAGTTGCAAAAATTCAAACCTCTGAGCTAAAACTGCTACGAACAGCAGCTCTGACGCCCCGAGCAAACCTTTAATTGAAGGGTTGGAATGGGAGAATATCTGTACACTGGTCGCTGGCAAATACTTACATACATAGTTACGTATATATATACTACATGCAAACATAATGTATTCGATAAAGCAGGTTAAAAACTATCTTTCAGTTAATGCTGATGTGGGCCTGCTACTGCTCTAAGTTCATAGTTTTATATTTAAAGGATACAACGTATCAAAAGCACTGTTGAGTATCAAATAATATGGAAGGAGTGGGAATAAACAGGGGGACGGTTATCACACAACTGCTCAGTTGCTCTCCAGTAGTTGAACACTTTGGGAGGGAAGGCAATTTCCCTTATAGCCATTGAAATACAGTAAATAATCCAAGATAATGGCCTTCAAGTCACTGAATGATCTCGTTATATAATACCTCTTTGATTCCTTCTCCCATGAATCACAACACTCAGCGTACAGTCTTCGTAGTACGGCCACAGACCTGAGGCTAAGCCTAACAACTGACCATAACTGCTTCGCATATAGAAGTCCAAAGCTATTGGATGGCCTCTCTGTGAGTCAAAGTTGGCATTCTCCTTGAATATTTTCAAGAAAGAAACGTTAATAGGAAGTTCTTCCTGGTATTTTAATCTGATCTTTTAATCTTCCAACATACCGTAAATCCTCGAATTGGCCCCCTTGGACAAGCCACCCCCTCGAATACGTTCGGAAGCAGAGGATGATAAAGATTTTGATACATACAAATGGTTGAATTAAGACTGCTCTTTTTATTTGAAGATGTACGGCAATGGCACATTTGCTATTGATTATATAGGTGTTTTGGAGTAAATTGATAACTGTATATTTTTAACCATTTCTATTGAAGGGTCCCTTGAAAATCAGCATGTGCTGAAAGCAGTGACAGCTGATAATTAAGGAAGACCAAAGGGGTAAGTGCCCTTGAAACAGTTTAGTCAAAATTTTGGCATATGATTGTCGGCAGATCTATCAATAAAAGTCGGTGAATTTTCCGCCAATGCCCCTATAAAGATTAGCAGAGTCTGCCACTTACTGAAAGGCAACCCTCTTAAAAGAATGAAAGTGCAATTAAATCAAGTGGACAGACATTACTGTTTGCAAAGAGCCTTCCTCCGAGTATTTGAGTATTGACAGTAGATGTGAGAAGCAATTGACTGTGCCTGCATTATTTCATGCTGGAAATGCATTCTAGGATTGGTAGTTACCAGCAGTTTTTTGAGACTGTATCATTACGTCTATTCAAATTTACATACCCATAAGCAGTGGCGGATTCTAAAATGCTATAGACAAAATTTAGCAAGAGCGAAACTGGACTCAGTTTTCCGCCTTGATATATTATTTACCCAGATGTGCTGTGTTTCAACAACTACTCAAATAGAATAAATGAGGTTCAATTTATTGATTTTTCATAAAGCTGGCGTATGGTTTGATTGCAAGTGTGTGCTTTATATGTTAATGAGCTGTTATAATGTCTCTATAGATTGGTACAGTTTGCCACCACGCCTCAGTCAGTCCGGTGCATCTCAGCAATTCCGTGAAATGCTTTGAGACTACTTATCTGCTTTGAGAGTACTTTGGCATTTGGAACTGAATTATCATTGTACGCTTCTATTTAAACATCTGTCCATATTTACAGACACTGATTATGAATCCATCAAGTTGCAGTTCAATATGCAGTTAACTTTAGTTGCGAATGAGCCTGTCGTTGGATTAACCAAGATGTCTCTTTGTTGTTTCTTCCTTGTTTTTGCTGGAATAACTTCAGTAGCAAATGCGTGTGTGTATTTCACTTGCCAAGAGTCCTTTCATCCATGGTCACCACAGCTTGGACCAGGCCAGTGCAAGTGGCAGGTAGCAAGACCGATTTCAACAGTTCAATTACACTTTGGAACTCCTCCGTGTCCAAAAAGTGTCCACTGTCGAAATCAAGGCAAAGTTCGATCTGCATGTATGTTGTATCATCTTTCTCTATATGTGGTTCCTAAGCACCAGATCAGCAATCCTAGCACTCATTCAAATTGCGCCGTTTATGATTGTCATTAAGTAAAATGGTTTTAGGTTTCGATTAATAGGAAGCTAGAATAAAGGCGGGGACTGTCGTGGAGGAAGGCTCAACCTAATTTATTAGATTCCACTGCTGCAGTCGTACAATGCGACGCAAGAGTGACTTTGGGTCAAACGTCGCATTTGGCATGTGCCGAATCAAATGCATAAATTGCTCACATTTATTCCTTCTTGGTGAGCATACGGATTTCCATTTAAGATGCAGTTCGCACCAGTATAAATGCTAGAATGGTGCAACTTCACATTGAATGCGACCACTTACATTCAACGTCTGACCCAATGCCACTCTAGCGTCGCTCTAATGTCGTATCCAAATCTATTTAATTAGGCACTGTCAAAATGCAATGTTTGACCCAGGCCTCACTAAATATTACAGTAATGTGCTGATAAACATCAAAGTACTTGTGAGTTAGATTTCTTAGGATTTTAGGTAGCCTATTTGTAGATCATCAATATAACTGCAAACGCCGTTATCTATACTTCAATGACTTGAAAAGCTCAGTTCAGCAAGACGACTGTTCTGAGTGCTCCTCGACTGTTTTCTCCCTGACTGTAAGAATGTACATAACTTAGTTAAGAAACTTTTGCTTTTCCACGAATCTAGTCATACTTAAATATTTGTTAGGTAACTGCAAGGAGGTGCAACAATGCCGATGGGCTGCGTGGGGATCCTGGACTGGTACGTTACAAGATGGTTCATGCAAAGCTCAAACCCGAACACGATTGGCACAAGCAACATATAGCTATCGAGTAGTGGAAGGAAGCTGTGCAAATATTGTTAGCAGCTGTCCAAGGACTGATGAAACTGAGCAGAGAACGAGATGTGAGTTATGGATACTGTATATCAATGAATTGCCCTCCCCATTCGAAAAAGGCCCCTGCAACTAAGCTCCATGCTAGAATTACTAATGTTTACTAAACCTCCTTCGAACACACCTCCATAATAGAAGATGAAGGAGACCTTGTTACAGACTGATACCTTCCTTTCTTACTATAAAGAGTTTTGGAAAGGAATCTTGTATGTGGTACTTGTCAGAAAATTTTGCGAACTCCCTTCTCGAATAAGTCCTCTTCGTGTTAGCTCCCGAGTAAAAAAGTCGGAACTGCATAAGCCTCAGGTGGGTAAATTCATGGATTTACGTTACGTCTCGTAAGACAAACGATCCGTATTTTTTATATCAGAGGCATGAATGGCTTTGTGTGTACAGCTTTCTGTTGCTAGATACTGGTCCTTATTAAGTCATTCAACATCGAAACGATTCGAGGGACCACTTAATACGCATTTTAGGTTATTCCTATATCAACTACTGTATTATTACAAAACAATGCAATGCATGCACCAAATATCATGGCTATTAGTACAAAACAATGTATGCACCAAACATCATGACAAACAGTACAGATCAAACTAAGCCTCGATGAAGACAACTTTCCCAGAAGTGTTTGTTCCCACAAGCCCCAACTACTACCATTTTTTGACGTAACCCTTCATTAGCTCGTTTGAAATTTGTTTTAACCAAAAGCAAGTGCTTAGATAAGTATACTTATAACAATGTCTACTACTTGCACATACTGCAGAGAGATCTTAGATCCATGATAATCTGGTTCCATGCGTAAAGGGAAAGCGTTGCATTGGGAGGCTACATTCATTGACAAAAAAGCCTAGAGAAAAGTGAGAAGAAACTAGACAACAACACCAGCTCTATAAGTAAAACTGATACAAAGTTGCCAGGCACGGCGTCTGTAATGGGGGTGGGTAGCTTCAGCTCCCTAATTTTTGCCAGCCAGTGGTTTTTCTAGCCTTTATCAAGCAATTTATTGTTTGTAGTCACCACTTTTTATGTGTAGCCCCCCCCCCCATTTGCTTGTTAATAGTAAATGTCAGTGTATTCCTTGTTATTGAACTGGTAAAAGATAATGATAGCAATGGCGACACTATAGGCACTAATTGCTGCTACCAGGAATCCAATATCGCAGAAATGACGTCATACTCACCACTTTACAGGAACATGATTCATATTTATAGCATGATGAATGTGAAGGAGGCCTGGATATTGGTGATCAGTGTTCTTTGTAGTATACTTGATAGGCCTTGAAAAAATCAAAGACAGCAATGGAAAACAGGAAAAGCACATTACTGGCTAATGGAATAAACAAATCAGACAATTCTATTACTAAAACTACAAATAACACCGCTTCGTAAAGTGTAAGCCTAAGAAATTTACTCTTTTGACCAGAAAGAATAGGTTTGTATAACATACCGGAAATTCAACCTTTCCAAGTGCGTTTTTGGATTCCAGAAAACCATTTCAAAGGCAAGAAAACTGAGCGGCGTACAATGTTATTATCTTTCCAGAATTATCACCATTAAGGAAAGAGAAGCAATCAAGATAGCTAATGTGTAATGTTATTGCTTCATTAACATTGCAAAACATAATGGCAGAGGATATTACAAAGCAACCTAACAGGGGTACTTTTTACATCAAAAGTTCGGAAGAAATAAGAAACTTATAAAAGTCAGCAACACAGGATGTTGAGTACGAATCACGAACAACATATACATAGTCACTAACTCCAGTTATCTATTTGCTTGCTTATCTAATGATTGGTCTAAGGTAATATCCGCTCTCTTAAAGCATTAGCACACTTCTTTAAAGAATACATAACTTTTCATAGAGCATAGATATTCTTAATTTTTTCTGAAATTGAGCCGAAGAATATTTTTAAATTACTCTTAAATTTTAGCGATTTTGAGCGTCAGTTCTCGTAACTATACTGTATTCTTATACTGAAAGCTGTGTAGCTGACAGTCCCTGAAGAATTACTGTGTCGCATCAGTGTAACAAGTCCCAGGCAGGATAGCGGATTCTAGCTCCTGTGTTGTTTTCTAAAAAACTTAAATCAGCAAAATATCTAGACCTTGATGAAGCTTGAGCTTTGCATTATTCTAAATTATTCTTGAATTTCACATTTCCCCAGCCAGTTCCTGAATTGTCCAGCGAAAGTAATTTGTGGTGAATGCTTGTTGTGTTGAAAAAATGTTTGCGTGAAATGAGTAATTGTTGCAAGAAGCACTGAAAGGGCAACTTTTTCCAACCCCCCCCCCCCCCCCGCTTGTTGTCACTACCTCTTCTATGCCGGACTGGAGAGCAAGTCTTTCAAAAAGGCTCCCATATTTGGCCAAATGGTCAATTTTGCTGAATTAGCTTCATTTCCATCTCCATATTTGATAAATGGAGAAACTCTTTGATCTGATCTCACCTCGCAGCATAGCAGCCAACTTGTTTGAGACCTCTGATCAGGTCTATTTTCTCCTAACCTACTTGACCAATTATCGTGCAATACGGGCCTAAGTTTAGCCATGGAACGTGTGTGTGGCCAGAATTCTGCATGATGACTGGTCAATTAGGCTGGGAGAAAATACACCAGCTTAGAGCTCTCAAACATTGTGTGGCTATGATTCATTCCGCATAATAACCATAGGAATATTTCATATATCCTTGAGCTTCTATTTGGCTTTGAGAGTATTCTTAGCACAAACAGTGACCGTAATTTAAATAAGTATACGCCCTTTGTTCTTTCTTTATCATCACCATCATATATTATATCTTTCTTTATCTTCATTTATCATATAATGAAGTAAAACATTTAATGCTTCAATGAGCAAGTTACTATTGAAGATGGTTTAGAATTTATCTGAAAGATTGCATCGATTACAAATTTTGAAACCTATGAACATTGGAATTTGTTCAACCTAGCATACAGAGACTGGGCTCATCCAGATGTGATTGAATTCTAAATCTGTATTTTTTCCCTTTCCCTTTTGGTTTTTGACCGTTTTTTGACTGCAGCCATTGCTTCTCAATCTTGAAACAGTCAGTTTTGGAATACCTACTATTAGAGTAGTGTGATCGCAGTTTAATAGATGGGAATACTTAGACCTAAAAATTGCTATTTATTTGAAATTGCATTATAAATGAATGAGCGAGTGACTAAGTGGTCAGTGCCTGACTGCTGAGCAAATCATCGGCGGTTCGAGGCGAACCCTCAGATGATTGTTGAGATGCTCGCTCACTGTCCACCCAGCAGCAAATGGGTGCCCAGTGGCAACACTGGGGAAACTAAAGGCGGGGAGGAAAGGAACTGGCCAACCTACCTCACTTTGCCGGCGGCTCAGAATAAGCGTCCTTTCTAACAGGCACTCCCCAACGTATGGGATCGCATATGGGAGTAACCTTTTAATATAAATAATGAAAAATTATAATTATAGTACTACAAGCTTCATGTAATTCAGCAAAAAGTAACAGGTAGAATGATAATCACTTTGCTTTAAGAAGCATCTTGAGCACTGAGCAAGAAAGAGGAGTGTGATATTAATTTTCAGCCAGTTTCTACTAATCATATTTCTATCAAATCTACGGTAGAATGCATAAAGTTGACCCTAGGAATATGATTTATGCATGTTAGGCTATGTTCAACTTGCGTTATGACTTAATAATATGTTTGATCCTTGCATTTTGCATCCCTTTGTATACAGTTTTTAATTGTGTATAAGAAATACATGAGTTCATTTCTGCTCTTATTGGAGAACGATATTAAAGCTAATATAAACCAGATTTTAATTCCTAATGAACCTATTCCTTAATTAACAAATAGAACACCATGCAGATAGAGCCTGGCAAGTGCTAAAATATGTCTTTGACACAAATCATATGAAATCATTCAAAATACTTTCGCTTTTCAGGTCGATGCAGAAAAGCAAACGTCTGTGCTGTGTCACCATGGACAGCCTGGTCTGGGCACATTCCTAATGGTGGCTGTGCTACACAGACGTCAGTTCAGCCTGTTACACCGCATTACGTATACATCGAGCAAGGCAACTGTCATGGGATTCGTTCCACATGTAATCAACCTAGGACGAACAGCAGAATAAAATGTGTGTGGTTGATGGTACTTTGATAAGAACGTTACAGTGCACGATATGATTGGAATGTTACTTATGTAGATGATTGATTAGTCCTTGGGCACATGTACAGTAACAGCCCGCGTATAAGAACCAGGGTTTTAAGAACCTGCTAGGCTAAACTTTTCATTTCAAGTCTCTTACACATAAGAACCTATTTACACTAAAATTTATACTAATTTCTAATCAGTGGGAGTTCTGTAAAAGTGTATTGGTAGAAACAGCTTGATTAAGACAATCAGCTAGTTGAAAGTAACGTAATTTAGCTTTTTAACTTTCAAGTTTAATGTATAGGATGTTACTGCTATATGTAGAATATTCAGTTAGAATTGGCATACAAATAAGAGAACCTATTTTAAGAGCCATGATAGACTAAAATTGCTTTAAGTACCATTTACATAAGAACCCATTTAAGCTACATTGAAACATGCAGGTTCTTATTCACTGGCTATTACTGTATTAGTATTTGATTAGTTACATTGTCATTTGCTAATATTTTCGAAAAAGCTTTCTACATGAAATAAGACCTTACCAACATACACACATGCGAGCACACCCAGAGGTGAATAAACTACGGGAGCCTGTGAATATAGTTCTCAGGATATGTTGATTGCAATATTTGCAGAAGGCTTCAAAGAAGAATCTTGGACTATAGAAACAAGTATGAAACTCAGAAATTATGTAGGCCTACTCACTTGGACATTTCGTAGAAATTTTGCAGTCAGGTACAAAGGCTCCCAGAAAACGACAATTTTTCCACCTCTGTATACGCCATTTAAAGCTCCTAGCAAGCATTTCTTCTTCTACACTTGATATTCTTTCATCGCGTTCGCAATGGTATCACTACTTCAAGTGCTCACTATCTCTTAGTTCATTCCGCAAAATATGGTGCACGATTACATTTCTAATGTCTATTCTTTCAAATTAAAGCAATAATGCTTAAAGAATATCTCTTATAAGTAACTTAGAAAGGTCGATGACAGATCTATGCAGGCAATAAGAGAAAGATATGTTATATGAGAATAGGAGAAAGGCCATTGAATGCAAATTTGACCAAGCAATTTTACTCAAGGTTGTTGCATGTATTATTGCTTTTCATGAAAGGTCTCTGCGCAACAAAAGACTGCACATTGCAGCAATGGACTAGCTGGTCAGTAATATCCGGATGGTCAAGGGATGCATGCCCCAAAGAAAGAAGAGAGCGTGTCTATACGTCCGTAACACGATATATCGACGCGGTCAATGATTGTCAGAACATTGGTGTTAAAAGTTGTCCGCCAAGAGTAAAAGATGAACGAGCAAAAGGTACAGTAAACCAATATGATGACCAATTTTAGGTTTATGATTGATCATTCTCAGTAGCCGTGAAAACCAAAGTTGCCAAAACGAGTTGTACTCCCATTGACTAATCTTTTGGATAATATCCATTTCTAGATGTTAAGTGCCCAAAGCTGAATGCTCCTCCTTACGGACGGCTTCTTGATTCAGCATGCAACGGTATCAACAGCGCTTGTCATTCAACTTGCAGCTTTGCGTGTAACAATGGATTTGAAAGGAGAGGGAAAGCATCTGTAAGATGTCTTGGCAATGGAAACTGGGATAGTGCACCTCCAGTTTGTCATGGTAAGTCGTCGTTTGCACTTATGTATAGAAAGAGCAGCATTGCATTTGGTTTTAACCTGAGAGTTCCATTTGTATTCATTGAATAGTCAATGTATTATTTCAAGCTAACTAGCCAACAGTGATGCTGCTCTGTCAACAGTGAATTGGTTAGTTTAAGTGTAAACTTGTGTAGGGTATTGAATTCGAGAACCAAATCTAGGGAAGGAGAGACAGCTCTAACCTGAAAGAGGTGACCGTGAAAATTCAAGCATGTAGTGAATTGGAAAATGAAATTAGTGTTGAAGGAGTAGATAGGTACATGCAAGTACGAAATTTTCATGTGAAAATAGAAATACTAATGATAATTATTGTTGTTGTTACTGTTTTAAATTTATTTACAGTAGGCAAAGAAAGATATATAATTCAAATAGCTAAAAGCTAATTTTTACCTATTAGATTAAAATAAAACTGTCAGATAGAAGATAAGAAATTGTAAAATTTTCTTGCAAAATGAACTAGGCATGGATGAAACTCCCTGATATATATGTGCGAAACGTCTTTCAAAAACTACGAAACACAAATACAATTGGCATGGGTAAAAAATCACCGTCTTTTAGGGGAATTTCCATAGGAAAACCGTGGATGGTAATATCACAGATGGGCCGAAAATCTATGCTTTCAATATGAGGGTCAAGTATTGGACTCAAAAAGCGTTAACCTGCAGAGATTGCCGCTAAATCTTTGTATAGCAAATATTTATTTTTTGTAAATTATTGCTTTAAACTAGAGTCTGGTTTACTACTTCTCTAAATAACAACTTTGAATGAATGTGGATTAAATCAAACAAAAAAAATCAAGTAAAACAGCAACAGATAGGAGTTTCATGTCGAAAAATAGGTGTGATCCAGGGAAATTGTCCTGTTGCCTCCCCCAAGATATTCCCATAGTCTTCTGATTTATAGTGGTTTTGAAAATGTCCATTATTTTTTAACTTACTGTAATAAATTCAACATAAATCATACTCTTTTTAGATGTGCTCGATCCGATTATCACTTGCCCCAACTCGACTTCATATGCAAATGAGCCAGGAAAGAACTATGTAAGCATTGTCCTGCCAAAAGCGACCGCTTACGATCTTGTTGCAGTTGTATCAGTGACACCCGATCACAACAGTCCATTAAACCTAACAGTTGGAACTCCAGTTAAGGTAAAATATACTGCAAGGGATGCAGCTGGTAATACTGCCTACTGCACAGCGCTATTCCAAGCTAAAGGTAAGACTCTAAAATGATTTTTTGACTTCTTACTCACACTATCGTGCGCGTGTATCAAAGCTGCTTCCTTTCAGACCATTAGTTCTCCAATGATTATGCGATAGCATATTGTAATGCAGGGACTTTTTAGAGTACAGTTCTACACAAAATGGGCAGTTCTAAAGTCTCTATGTTCAGTTCTAGACAGACATCTGTGCCGACGAGAGTGAAGACCTATTAAGACAGATTTTATTTAAAGTAAAATGTTGTCTATGCTTTGTCATTTCCAACAAGTTTGGCAGCAAAACATGCATACTTTCAGTGCTTGCTCCTCAGGTGCATTTTGCTTATGCTTATATGAATCAAGAGCTATTCCTCAATATAGCAGTCACTAGAAAAATGTGCAGTTCTAAATTTTCCTTAAAAAACTCTGTTGTAATGTGTGTTAAAGAGTTCACAATTCAAGGTGGTATTCACATCCAGGCATGATTTGGTATTACCTTGGTGACTGTCATGACAGTCTCAGCGTTGACCTTTCAAGCATTATATTTAGTGTCGGTACAAGTTGTTTTATAAGAAGCCAGTTTATAACAAGCCTAGTACTAGACATCCTAAACTTTAAGAAACTTTTAGAACTACAAGGAGAGAGTTAAGAAACTATTGAACTTTCTGTCCCATCCTTCACAGGTTCAGAAAACCCTTTTTTTCTTTATGGGTTTAACGAGTTTCTACTACAGCATGTTTTATATTATGGGCACTGCAAAAAAGGCAGTGTTTCCCGTTTTGTTTCCGTTATCGCTGCAATTTTCCTAATTGACTTTAAAAACTTTTTAGAAATTTCTAGAACAAAAATATGGCCAAAAATTAAGAAACATTTACTACTAAACATGAAGACGGGTTTCTTTTGAAAAAATGTGTATATCTTTGATGGTAATGACGTCTACACGAATCATGGACAGAACTGTCAAATTCTATAGCCAAGTTTTGCCTTTTGACTATAATGTGCTGTGTAATTCTGCACTTTTCCCACGTCTGCTCACCGGAAAGCTTCATTCCATGTTCCATGAACAAAGCTAGTGGTTTAAATTCTACATGTAGGTGTCCTGGGATGAGTAGGAAATAATACATTTGGTTTCTGTCTCCGTCTTAGATACTGAACCTCCACGTGTAATATCCTGTCCTGACAACATCAAGAAAAAGACAGCAGCCTCAGAGATAACGGTAGTATGGCCAGAGCCAGTATTCTTCGACAATGTCGAAGGCTATGGCGTAGATAGATCGGCACAGTATGGCAATGGTAAAAAGTATCGAAGAGGAGCGTACCAAGTAGTATATGTAGCTGAAGATCGTGCTGGCAATAAAGCGCGCTGTGAATTCAACATCACTGTTGATAGTCAGTATTTATGATATGTTGTAGGACTCTTGAATGTGTATTGCTGTAGAACCTTATGGTATGCTGTGGCAAGCATTGTTTTGTTTAAACCCTCTTTAAGAGGTCTTTGAACTGGCTGGCTACCTTATTGCGATCCTTCATTTTATGCTAGGGTAACAGCAGAAATATAGGTTTTTATAGCAAGAAATTTTAACTTTTTGACAGGACCATGACGGTAATTTATGTAGCATATCATTCATATACTCATAGCTTTGTTTGCAGAGTTGCTTCTGTAAAATATGATCGAAAATAGTAACTTAAAAATTTTGTATCATTTTAGCTATGAGCTAGTAACAAGGTAGTATTTCCTCAAACAACTCATATGGATTTTAGATCCTAAAAGTACTGAATGAGAGCTTTTTAGGTGTCTCCCCTGTTGTGTGCCTCTGCGAATGAAGAATCAAACATAATTATTATCAATATATGAGTAGCAAGTCAATCAGTTCTAATGTTAAGGTATGTCGGTGTTCTAGGCCCAGATAACCTATGCCCAACATACAAGGGACCGAAGAATGGGTCACTCGTGTGCAATAACAAAATGATAAAGAACACTCAAATGTATACTTGTGGCATAAGTTGTCAGAGTGGCTTTGGTTTTGCAAAATTTCAAAATTCAAAAGAGGTGTACAACTTCTATACCTGCATTGCGAATGGAAAATGGCATGGATCAAATGTAAATCCGAGACTCCCTTCGGAGCTGAAACAACTGGGCAATGGTAGGCCATGGCCAGATTGCTCACGTAAGTTTTTGTGATAAATACACCAATTTACAGCCTTTGCTAAGTGACATTTTTGCAAACTTAAGTATAACAAAAGTAAATTGTAAATGTAATAAGAAAGGATGAAATCTCCACCTTCCTGAACTTGCGATTCACAGATAGCATTAAAATATTTCGGCTAAAAATCTCTGCAAAGCATTATGCATAACAGCACTTGGTAAAACATACTGATAAGTCAATGCCGGCAGTCAATGCCGGCAATCAATGCCGCTTTTGAAAGTCTCAATTTTCAAAGTGCGTTCTCAAAGTCTCCATTTTCATAACGGAGCAGTGTGAAAGCTAAGCGTAAATGGATTCTTCTTTTTATTCGTTTTAATATGAATAAAATAGCAATGAGAACGGGGCCTAAGTAGATGCTGCAGTAGCGCAATTTTCGTGCAAAAGGAATAAGAGCAGGGAGGAATACTACACTAAGGAGTATTTCTTGCAGGAAATGTATGTCACTCTGGAAACATTTTCCTTGGGTCCCGCCTAAAAACATTCAATATCTGTTAAAAATGATCTTGTAAACTTAGTTTATCGCAGGCCTTGGCAAATACTATGAATTGGAACTACATCTCGGAAAGATAACTTATTGTCATGTGCGAAACTGTCACTATTTATAAACTTATTTCTATATAATATTATAACTGTTATACATTACAAAAGTACTGTTATCAACAAGGGCCCTGTCAAAATTAAATTAAAAGTTTGTCAGGGTCTACATAAAGTATACTCGGATTAGTTCATCATAGTATATTCTATGTCTAATTTTGATTTTTATTTAATTTTGACAGGGCCCTTGCTGATAACAGTACTTTGTACTGATAAGGCACTTACCCTGTATAAACATACATTATTCAATATGCAATATTATTCAATGTGAAATTATTCAGGAAAGTTTTTCATAGTCTACTTATAAGCATCTAACTATCCGCTTGCAGAGAACTATCCTGCTGACGCTATACTTAAACATTTTACCATAATGGCGGGTCCTTGCCACACAAACAAGACTAAGGATCAACTAAAGAAAGAATTTAAAGCAAAGTTGCAAGGTGATGCGATGATAAGGTTTCTATTCTGTACAAGTTCTCAATGTGATGTGACGGATATTGAAGTAACTTGTACCAAATCGAGGAAGAGGTCAGTGGGAAAATTGAAGATTGAATTCGATTTAATGACATTGCCAGATAGTCCACCAGGTCAATCATCACCGGCCGCGGCAACATTTTCAGGGGTACCAGATCTGAGGCGAATTGAAGAATTGCTGAGAAAACAAATTGAAGCAACCATAAAGCGATTGCAGCAGCTTTTAACCCAACTGGAGAACCAGGTAATGTGAAAAGTCACTATTTTGCTTAAATACAACCAAATAGGTAGAAAGATTGGCTTCTTACTGTAAGTCTTCTTCCCTAGGTAGACTCTTGATATATTTAAGAATTAAGACGAAGACAATAGAAAGCTATGACTTATTTGAAATTTTTAATCAATTGAATTTGATGCTACGGGTCTTGTGAAAACTGATCGTCAATAATGGAAAAGTACTTATATAGATAGTTTTGTCTTCCCCTATCCAAAGCAAGCTGCGTGGCATTCATCACCAAGTACCATATCACGCGCGCATCTATACGAAATTTCAAGGAAAGGGGTGTTATCGACAATGAAGGACTCACTAAGAATTTTCTAAAGAAGAAACTATTTTTATATAGAACATATTTTTCATTGAAAGAAACGGAGAACCATTAAAGAAACTTTCACCAATTCTTTTTTTTAGACTCTATGCTGATTATAAGCCGATCCACTTATCAAAAATACAACGAGAGAGTTTGACAATTTTCTAATAGAAAGGGATTTCATCGGTTTAAGGGTGACTTGTTTTGTAATGATAACATAAAAATTTCTGTGGAAATTCTTTTTCAGATAAAACGCATACTGGCACACTTGCTGAGGATTAACGAATATCTTCTTCAAATAATGTCGAAACCATTCGAAGTTGGCTGTCCTCATGGCTCGACATTGTCAAACATTGGAAATCCACCAAGGAAACGATGTAGTAAGACAACAGCTTAAGTGTAGAGTAAATGACATTATATGAGGATTTCACCCTTAGTGATTTCTAATTCTGATCAATAGAGCATTGTCGCCAAATGTTTTGAGAACCATGTCTGGTCTATTTTCTCCCAACATAATTGACCAATCATCATGCTGGATTCTGACCACAAATGCTAAGACTAGGCCAATATTGCACAATGATTGGTCAGTTAGGTTGGGAGAAAATAGTTTTGACAGGGTTCTAAAACATTTGGAGGCTATGCTGATAAATTGTTAAGGTAAACTCAGTTCGAAAACAGCCTATTAACTCATTTAAAGTTACTGATCAACTGGGAAATGATATCAGCTACTTAATACGTATTAACGTACTTACAAGCTAACGTATTTACATATCCAAATAAGCAAAAGTATATCCAGCCAGTGGCATTGCCAGAGAACGTATACCTATTTATCTTTGACTACAATTAAAAACAACATATTTGGAATACAATGTACGATTCATGGCCAAAAAAGACACAGGGTCACCAAGTTCTAGTATGAACGATACTTACAATACACAACAGATCAATACTATATATCAATACTAAAGGAAAACTAGAGTCATATGAAAAAAGTTCCAAAGGCGTGTCTCAAGATAGATGCCAGAGGGTCCCGTGGAAGCAAGCGTGTAATTTCCAGAAAGTATACTGGTATGGATTCTAAAGAAAAAGTGTATGAAGCTTCTCTCTCCAACTATTTATGCGACCACGCCCTTTTAAAACTTGGAGAGCGTGGGCAAACAATATCTTTTGAGCTAACAAAATGGTGTTGTAGCAACTAGCAAGTTGCTGTGTGATGCCATCGTCTCAATGTTGCTTGTTGAGCAAAATACAGAGAAATCCTTTCTATGGATTTCAAAGGATTAGAAAATTAATCGTTAGGAAAACTTGGGTTGACATGCACAGCCCAGTTCACCCTATGACAACGCCACTGATTGTAGCCTCTTCACAAGATCAGAGCTTGTGAAGTGTGTTCTTTGTTCAAGTCTTGGTAGGATCGTTTTTAGCGGTGAGAATCCAGTAATATAAGGTGTACAGAAATGGTTTAGTATAAAATCCTAAGAGCACTGACAGATTGTCACAGGATCAACTCATCCAAATTCAAAGAGAAAAGGTTTGAGGAGCTGGGAGATTCCTAACATTGCATACTTCTTCGCTGTGTTGTATTACACCCTATAATTACACATTTTATTGTATGTTTTTACTATAAGGTGTAGTCCCAAAGGGGTGGTCAACTAAAATCCACCCCAACATTTGGTGGCTGGTGTCACTCCTGAAGTGGCTAAGGCTGGTTTTTTAAATCAATTGTAACGTTTTGTGTTAAGAATTCATCTGTTAGAGTAAGAACGAAGATAAGCGTCAGTCTCTATTGATTGTAGGATTTATTAGCCTTGTTGATGAAAATGACTTGCAAATATGTTGTGAGAAATGATTCATATGCATGTGTAGTGATAAGTTCACTTCAGTAAGACGTACATTGAGCTAACTTACTTGAAAGTTCTACAACGACGTGTGTAGCGCAGAGGTTTTATTACTCTTATTATAAGCAGAGCCTTTTCTTTTCCTTTAGCGAAATGCCCAATAGGGGAAATGTACGACTCACATTCAAAAGTATGTATCACGTGTCCTAAAGGGACTTACCAGGAGTTAGAGGGAAGATCGTACTGCAATACGTGTCCACAAGGATCGACAACGTTAGGCAATGGAGCATCAAGTATTAACTATTGCAAAGGTTTGTAGGACCTTGTTGAAATTCAAATTTTATGCCATCATTAAATGCATGCAAAGAAATATTCTTCCTTGGTCCCTTGCTTCGGAATTGTAGTACCATTCTAATGTGAGTTAATGGAGAAAGAGAATTGTAAACCAGTGATATATTGAAAGTGAAATCTCACAAGGTCGGTAGGGTTAGAAAGCAGGGATAAAGTATAACAAGGTTAGTCCCATACACAACTAAGAACGTTGGGCAGTGGCTGTTAGAGAGGACACCTATCCAAGGCCAGAGGCATGAAGCTGTAGGGTGGCAGTTCCCTTTCCTCGATGTCATTTTTCCCATGTGCTAACATCCGGTACTCATTTCTTGCTGCGTGGACAGTGAGCGAGCATCAAATCTGTGGCTTCAGGTGCGCCTCGAATCATCGATCTTGTCCACTCAACAGACAACCATTCCAACCACTCGCACAGTGTACCATATTCCTCAACGTACTCAAAAATTGGATACAGCAAGAGGCTCAGAGGAAGATGAGGCGATGAATGTTGTGCAGTACAAGTTTGCAGGGCCTTCTTATAGAAGAAAACCAAGTAAAATCCTACCGTAAATTATGTCAGGGAGAGTAAATAGAAGATTGAAATATTTACCTTGATATGCCTCGTTAGAAAGTGAATCCGCCTTTATGAAATGTCACATTGTAGCTCTTATCAGACTTTTATCTTCATACAACGTGAATTTCTGCATGAGCAATATGAAGGTACAAAATCATACCCAATAAAATTATGTTTGTCCACCGGCTCGCTCTATCAAACCTCCCTCTATCAGACAAACAACTCATAGTGCAGAAGGAGGACCACTGATGCTTGACAGAAATCAAGAAGTATTCTCACATGGGAACAGAGCTGGGTGAAACTATTGTTATATAGGGCAAGAAATGGATTCTAGGACACAAAAGGTACAAGAAATCTTCAACAGGACACGAAGAGTGCAAGATATTGTTGACAAAATTCTCTGGGGAATCATGCATATGACAGAAAGTACCATAGGCAAAACTCATCTGTACTTGCAGAAATTGGTGGCTCCTTAGAAGAGTAAATGGCTGAAGTTCAACTAACTTGACTTCATTTGGAATGAAATATATATCATTTCCTCCTGCGTTTGAACTATGCGTGTAGTTTATAATGAAAGGTGTCAAAGAGTTCATTACATTTTCCTAATAAGGCATTGACTCTACAAATCTCTGTTGCAGTCAAAACTCTACGTTCAGTCCGGGTTTTCATAAAGGAGATTAGGAAGTACCTGTGATATATCTGAGATGTGCTAAATTGCTAAAAACTTATTATCGGTATAAATCAGTATGGCTATAAGTATGAAAACTTATATTGCACGAAAAAGCGCAAGAATTCTCATTTTTCTTTAATTTTCAATATTTAATATATGCGAAGAACAAACTTCAAGTATTCGGTAAAAATTCTGTATTTTCAAGCATATCATATATATATACACACACACTAAAACATACACACTAAAACTCGAACATGTTTTTAAGTGTATACGCAAATGAAATTTCCATGTTTATCAGTTTTAATCTAGGATAAATTTAAAGCCAAATTGGAAACATGTTTTTTGTTTCTAGTTCATCTACTTTGAGTGATCAATCTCTTTTAGCTAATCAATATGAGCTTGTCGTAGTAAAGTATAAATTATAAAACTAAACACAATGCCTTCTTCTATGTAGATGTCTGTAGACCCGGTACATATTCGAGAGCAGGACACGGACTATCAACATGTATGGCATGCAGAAAAGGTTCCTATCAACCTAACTCCAAACAGTCCACGTGCTTGCCCTGTCCTCCAGGGAAAACAACCGCTGGATATGGATCAACGTCACTTAGAGATTGCAAATGATTGTAAGTACAGTATTGTATTCTGCGCATAATTGGGTTGCTATCGAGATCAAACCAACAAAACACGAAGATAAAGCAAAAATACATTGCACAAATTAGTTCTGCAATGTTATATGTTATGAGCTTCAATATCACACCCTAACTAGAATCTGAAATCGTTTTCATATATAATGGAATTAGTGGCACTCTTAGTAAAATAAAATAACTTACCTGTTTACGTACCAACCTGTTTACTTACTGACTTACTTCAGATAGGAGAAAGTAATGAATAACTTTCTTTGGTTTTTTAGGTAGCAAGGAGGGTTAAAGATATGCACAGGATATTATATTCGAGAATGAAATAAAAAAAAATAAATAATACAAGACAAACGATCTTTTTCTGTTCATCTCAGCTGCACAAACTAAGTTATATATTCAAGCAACACAAAACAGACCTTAAGGGCCATCTGCAGCTACCTCGGATTATGGATTTGGGATGCATGTGCTTCCAGTTCTGGGACGGTTGAACAGGCGAGGAACGTTCTAATCATAACGCTATTCGTCCATCAAGGCAGTGTACTTTACTAAAAAGAAGTTAGTCTGCAGAAGAAAAATCATGCTTGCGAAAAATTTGACCATTTCAAGGTCCATGTTGGCCTATCATAAGAGACATCAATAGTCAATAGCACAAAAAACAATACCACAGTTGTGTACTACAATAATCTAATAAAAAGTCGTGTACGATAAGCAATTGATATACAAATAACAATTTAACAATTGAAATATTCTATTCTAAGTCTGTGCAATGGAAATACACCTTGCCACCCAGGGGCTCATTACTGTCCACGAGCGCTAAAGCAACATGACGCACTGCAAACTTTTGCCTTCACTATTGATCAAAACCGACAACGTATGGTAGTGTAACTGCACTTAGCACATCTGGGAACCCAGTACAAGGCATGTTTGCAAGTAAATCTGCATCTAACCATACGTAACATTATGTTTTTATTTACAGGCAAATAATAGTGGTCAGATATATGCTCGTAGGCACTAGGCACTTTTAATGAGCCCCATTAACACCGTAAATTACCAGATGAAAGAAAATGTGTTGACTAGCTTACTAAAATTGTGCATGTGAAGTGAAAAGAAGTGCAAAGTGAATTTGTAATAGAAAGAGTTACGAGTCTTACGGGTTTCATATACGATGGCCTTGACTATCGATATGATGTAATAGCAGTTTTTATTGTGCATTAGCAGCCTTGTATTAATACTTTTATAGCACTGCCAGTGCCACCCAGTAAAAACACTCTGTTGAGAACACCACGATACATTTTATAAACAAAACCTTACAGCAACTCCAAATTTGACATAATGCAAGAATACGTATGCAAGGGTCCTCTGAGTTCCACGACTTGGTACCATGACCGAATATAGACACTTGAGGACAAATCTCGAATTGGTACTTGCGTGCAGTGAGAGCGCTAAATAGCAAATCTTCCTAATCAAATGACACTACGAAAATGCAACTCTTGCAAAATGTCGAGAGCGCTAAATAGCAAATCATAATCAAATGACACTGCGAAAATGCAACTCTTGCAAAATGTCCTCATTCCATTGAATACAACCACTCCCTAGGATCAGCCATCCTTTTGCTTATTTCGTATGATAAACATCTATAAAATTGACAATTGGTTGTAAAAAAATTTAATATACGATAAAAATCAATCTCTGAAATTCCTATAATGGACATATTAACTAATAGTACCAGAAATATCATATGACATGTCACCTTTGCGAACAATTGTCCTGTGCGATAACCTGATTAAATTTCATTATATATCTTAAATATTTAGTACGAAGGATCTCTTGGATGATTGATGTACCCATTAGAAAAATTTCCACGCCCGTGAGGCGAAGTAAGAAACCCAAGCTTTTGCTTCTGTTTCCGCTGCTCCATCATCTAAAAAATAAAAATAAAATTTCGTAGATTCAAAACAATTATAGGATATAAAAAATTATAAATAGCATAGGAACTAATTTCGAGTGGGTAAGTATAGCTTTGTGAGAGAGCGATTAAGCAATGACGTACCAAATCTGACTGGTTAAAATCAATGCATGATCGAGTTCATTTGCAAGAAAAAATATCTATTTTGAAACAACAGAAACTGTAGAACATTTAAATTAATCAGTATGATTGTAAACAGGCTTTGTCCAGACAGCTTTTTAGAAAAATACAAACAAGATCTAGATTTTCACACGTAATACGACAAACGGTCAAAAACTTTCAAATCCAAAATTACAAAAATCAAAAGTAGCTTCCATTACTCAGCTCTTATGGACTAAGATAATCACCTATCAGAATTTTAAAGCCAGAATGACTAGAAATGTTGTATATATATATATATATATATATATATATATATATATATATATATATATATATATATATATATATATATATATATATATATATATATATATATATATATATATATATATATATATATATATATATATATATATATATATATATATATATATGTATGTATATGCACACAACATTTTGTGTGTCTGTATGTCTGTGTGTCTGTGTGTCTGTGTGTCTGTGTGGCTGTGTATATACATTAGATTGCTTATTGTAGCTACATGTTGAAGGGATGTTTCGTGCATATATAATTCATGAAATGCAACAAAATATGAAAAAGCCAGCATTAAGAGTAACTACAGTAAGTAATAGCCCGCGTATAAGAAGCTGAATTTTCAATTTAGCTTAAATGGGTTCTTTTGCAAATGGTACTTAAAGCAAATTTAGGCTACCATGGTTCTTAAAATAGGTTCGTATATTTTCATACAAATTCTATTTGAATATTCTACAAATAGCACGAATATCATAATATATATATATATATATATATATATATATATATATATATATATATATATATATATATATATATATATATATATATATATATATATATATATATATATATATATATATATATATATATATATATATATATATATATATATATATAAGCTTGAAAGTTAAAAGGCTGCACTAAGGTACTTTTGAATAGCTGATTGTCCTAATCAAGCAGTTTCTACCAATACACTTTTACAGAAACCCCGCTGATTAGAAATTAGCATAAATTTTAGCGTAAATAGGTTCTTACGTGCAAGAGCCTTGAAATGAAAATTTTACCCTATCAGGTTCTTAAAACCCTGGTTCTTATACGCGGGCAATTACTGTACTAAAAACTCTGCTGAATACCCGTTTTCATATACATACAAAAAACACTTTTAATATAGCATTCTTAGCTACTATACTTAAGTACCGTAATCACGAGCAATATGGCTGTAAAGGTTCCCATGAATACAATGCAAACTTACCTGGTCGCGTAGCTCTGTAAGCTGCATTGACAAAGTGCGCACTAATGTATTCGTTTCTTCGAGTTGACCTTGTAAACGTCTAATTTCGTTCTGCTCATTTTCCGTGTCCTCTACAGACAGTGACATGCATCTTTGGTAAGGGAACCAGTCCAGATTTCTCTCCTAGCAGGTTGTAATTTCTAATGTCAATTTTATGATTCGAGGTTACAACACCTAAAGTATCTCTAAATACACACAAAATACATCGGGTATCCGGCATTGCAGGCTAAACTTAAGTTAGCTAATGCTGGTGTGGGTCTGCATATACGACTTGTAAACAAAAGTTTACCTTGAATGTACAAAAGCTAAAATTTCAATAACAAAGTCCTTAATTTTAGCTTTTAAAATATACGTTTCAGATGTAAATGCAAAGTTGTTTGTAAAATCAATATATAGTTTGAGGCTGCAATTGAAGTTTTTTGTGATAACCTTCGATATCTTGAAGCATTAATACAATACAAATAACATATAATACACGGGTGAAAACTCTTTTAAAGGTAGTAAGAAGCGAAGCAAATTGCAGGAGGATCATAACAATAATGCAACAGTAATAATATGAATGTTTACATAGTTGGGACGTGAAATGCTAGCTAACAAACACTCTGTTCTACATGGGCAAAAAAATTGCTGATCAAATACATTGGCAATCACACCAACATGTGCTAGCAAGTCAAAACTTTCCAATTATGGTTGCAAGATTGTAAATTCTAGCTTTTTGCAAATTTAGACAGCCTTAAACCGATGGTACCATGAATATACTGCAACGGAAGAGAATACAAATTGCTCAAAAAGATTAAGTTCCATACTTAAGAGCCAGCAAAAAGGCTATATGAAAGAAATCGTTCAAATCATACCAGGACCATCGCTGAGACGTAGCTTTCGGGGCCAGTGAATTCAGTAGGGTCTTTAACTTTTGTTAGAACAATGAAGTACAAATAGTGCCACATGTTGTGTTCCGAGGTGACGTGGTCTTCAAACGATACACTCTTGTTGTCAAAGGAAGATCTTTCTAGGCCTGCTCAGTTCAAAGGAAGCAAAAATATTCTACATACGGTGAAGCAAATTATCCGTTCCTAAATCCAGATATACAAATATACCTATCTACTTGGTTCCACTACAGCTGTCTACATTATGTTTTGGAGAAAATCACAGCAACAAACTTAGTCTCTTAAAGCAATCGACAAAATACATTCACTTAATGCTGCTTCAATTCCTCTATATAGCTAGTGAGAGAGGACATATCACTCGTACAGAAATTACAGGAATTGCTGAAAAATAATAAGATCAGTACGGGAAAAATTTCGAAAGAGAAGAAACATCGACAGTTAACTTTGTGGCTAACAGTTGTTTAGGAACACTGCGCTTGACTGAGACACAATCAAAGTGATGTGGAGAAAATAAAATTGAAAGTATGAGAAAATAACCGATCCGAGCGGGATTCAAACTCGAAATCCCACCGGAGTCGGTTATTTTCTCTCACTTTCAATTTCAATTTCTCCTAAATCCTGTTGTATTTATATAGATAAAATACAGTAACAGAAAAACATACCACAAATAAAACAAGTATTCTTTAACACTTCCTCTTTTGTTTGTTTTTCATTTCTGAGATCAGCAAAGGTGTCGATGATAACACCAAATATCAGGTTTAAAACGATAATAATCAGCAGGAAGAAAAATGCGAGATCATATATCACCCTAGCTGCAAAATATGTGTCCTGCAATAAAACAAAAGAAGAGTTTCAGACCAAGCCTAGAATCAGTGGCGACACAAACATCAAGTGAGTCTGTAAAGGACAGTATAAGAGAATATCTGGCTGTTTTTGATCTGGCTTGGGTCCTGATCGTCTAAGCAATTAAATTACTCCTCACCATACAATTTCTGTTGAGAAAGAAGCTATGGGAGTCCCAAGTCCGAAATGATAAACAAATACTGTCCCATTGTCCTCTATTCTACATGCATAAGATGTTAATAGGCTTCACTAGCAGCACCACACTGTATGCTAAAATGGACCCAGTATACATCCTAAATTTTCACAAATCATACTGGTGTCTATTCTTCCAAACTTTTCACAGCGATTAAACAAAAAATATATGACGTCTGCTACCCATTTTCAAGGCAAAAATCACTAGTTGGAATTAGGGCTTATATATTCTTCAGTCTAATCTTCCAAAAACTAACCTTGCTAGAAGATTTTCTGAGCACGTCACCGATGCCACCGCCGCTTCGTAGGCCTTTGTTTAATGTTGTTATTATACACATGATCAGAGTATCGCACATACTTTCACGTGCATTCTCAACGTCCACTACTTTTGACTCAACAACAGCGGTTACATTCAAGTCGCAAAGACCATCAGCAGAACAGGTCTGGTTAAGTAATGGCTCTAAAATGCAATTAACATATTAGGAAAAAGTACAGAACAACCAGGAAAGATGGTAGAAGGATGAAGGGAACCAGGAGGTGTATACTTGCAATAAAAACGATATATGTGGCAACGTAAGTGGAAAAGCTGTTCATTAACATCAATCCTGCACATGGCATTACAATATCAATCTTCTGTTATTGGGAAAGTGAACACAATTTGTACTTGCTTGTTGAAATGTGTTTACTAGAGAGGATGCCTATTAGAGAGGATGCGCATTAGAGAAGATGCATAGTAGAGAGAATGCGTATTAGAGAAGATTGCTATAAGAGAGGCTGCCTATTATAGGCTTCACAAGGTAGAGTGAACAGGTACATTTCTGTCCACCGTCATCTCCCTACTCCTGCTACTGAGTCGCCGATCACTGCTGGCTGGGTAGTGATCATGATGCGCTTTGAACATGAGACCCTTTGCATACTAGAAGGATACTACAATCACTCAATCAAAGAACAGTATGCTACGCACAGTCTTTAATATTTATCTTACCTTCTACAACCGCAACAGGCTCGGTCTCTATAAGGAAATCTTCTTTAAAAAAGATGAAGCCAACTATTGAAAAGAAATAGACTAAAACTAGAGCCAGAATCGCAGTTATGAGAATTGACCGCCAATTGCGAGTAACACTACGAACGACGTTAAGAAGTGTTTCCTCTTGAAGAAGCACATCGATCATCTACAAAAGGCAAGATATATGAAAATAATTTAATTAATAAATACAAATATTTCAGAATGTGATAAGCAGGGAAACTGTAAATTAAAATCGTAAAAAAAGTATCTGTATTATTGAGCCAAGGATGCTTACGTTGAATGAAGAACAAGTACACATACAAACATACAGACATACATATAAATATATATATAAATATAAATATATATATATATTTATATGCACATATTTATATACTTTTTATTTATATATGGATCCCAATATAAGCATAGATATCTTTTAAGTATAAGATATAATTAATTGAAGACAGGGTTAAGATCGAGAGATACATACCAGGATACAGTAGAAAAATTCATGTACAAAAGCTCCGAGAATAGTAACAACAAAAAAGGCAACTTGAGACAGTAATGCTCGATCACGAATCACTCGTTTTATTTCAATGCTTTTGATTGTACCTCGATTGCCAACATAGCTCACGAGATATATCCAGTTGTTGATTAGCTGAAACAAGATGGCAGACAAGGATACATCAGTAGAATATGGTAAAATATAAGTAATACAGCAAAGATGCTCATCATGTTTCAAAGACGAATAAGTTGAGGGGGGATTGTTCTGACCAATTTCTAGCTTCGCGAAGTGCATACAATACATCTTGAAGAAACAAGAGATTTTCCGTAACAACAAAGTATCACTCCTCCACCACTGCTCTTTACAACAGCGGAGTACATATGATATTCATTAAATTATCAGAAGCATCAGCATGGGAAAGCTGCAAAGGAATTTAAAGTACAAACCAATGCTGATAAAAAGTTTTAATGGGAGTAAAGCAGTCAAAAATTATACTTTGAAATAGAACATAGGTGGCAATTACTTGTTAACTCAAAAATTTAGCACGCAAAAGGGGCTTGAAAAAACAACTCTGTAGACTGTAACGTCATCTAAACCGTGCTTGGTCAAAAATTTTGTACGCAAAAGGGGCTTGAAAAAACAACTCTGTAGACTGTGACGTCATCTAAACCGTGCTTGATGCTCATGATACTTGACAGTAATAAGAGTATCGGGGAGTAGGTGGGGTACGTTTATTAATTTTTCAGGCTTTTTCCGACACCCCGGAGCTTATCAGGATCCCTGTCTATTAAATTTCAAGGAATAAGCAATGATATTGAAGCTTTTGCATCAAGAAATGGCATTCTTTCTTTCACTAAATTATAGAATTTCTTTCATCAAATTGATATGTCATTTGTCGATATGTCGTTTTTCGGAAGCGTAATTGACAGTTAAATTTTCATTAGATTCTAGAAATATTTCCCACCCCACTGTTTATTAAGAACCTCCCATTTATTAGGGCCCTAAAAGTAAGGATATAGGATAAATCATCATATTGTACGCACTGAGAATGAAAATCAAATATTCGAAATGAAAATCGATATACCATAGTAAAACCAAGGATCCTTAGCGTCGGCTGGATTCCAATCGAAAACACCATCCGAATTAAGACAGAGGCGACAAGTGTAAGGACACCAGATTTTCGAGGTAGAGTACACGTGACCACAAACGATGCAAATATTGCAATCCATATAAGGAGTGAGAGACGATGATCCAGTTCTGCAAAGCATAGCAATTGAATTTGAAAACGCACTCAGAAAAGCTATTCCAGCTGCTGATGTTCTTCATTACTATCATAATGTAACAAATAGGCAAAAAAGACGTGCAATGTGCAACTAGCGCGCATCTCACGTTCATTATGTCCCGAACAGCAACACTATACCCAGTTATTTCATAATGAAAATAACCACAGAAAAATACTGCAATCGTGTATGCAACGGGAAACCAAAATGACGAACTGCAATTGGTGAGTTAAGGTTCATATTACGCACTCATGACATAATGTTGTCGGATTGGGGAATTCAAGACGTCAATTCATTAGGAAGAGAAGCGTGATATTTTGGTGACAGTACTGGGAATAGGAAAGGGTGACTTTGATCTCAGATAAAGTCTGCTCAAGTACTATTGACAATATAATAACAATAACTTCAGCATCTTTATTGATTTTGATGTATATCTCAAACTATAATGCCAATGCATTAACATATTTTAAAGATAAGAGTACGGATCAAAGTATCACTGTACAAAACATCAATGAACATAAGACAAGCTAGTTTGTAATCGATAAGTGTTTATGATTACTTTTTGCTTTGTCATAATATATCATGCTGTCTCGATAATATTTCATTGATAAACTAAATATAACTGATCATGACCACTAGCTATAGCAGTGAAATTATTAAAAAAAGATCATACTGCAAAATATGATGCTTTATGTGTACTATATCGATCAGCTGACAGTCCCACTAACCACCTGATTAAATGGCAAGGCGGAAAAAACGGTACAAATCTCTAATGACTGATGCTGATAAGAAACTAAATAAGGCTATAATTAGTTAAGACAGCAATGCAGCTTCATTGTAACATTAGTAATTTCTCATGACAAGAAAGGCAGCACGAAAATGGTAAAGGATACTCGGATTTCAAAATACAAAGGAGAGTGTAATATAGTTTACAGAAAGTACGAAGAATTCAATCTGATAGGTAAAAGATTCATCTATGCAACAGCAATGCGTAGAGCTGTGCCAGCAAATCGCTAGTAGATGGTGCACAGATGGGAAATTGAAGGGCAAAACGATGAGAGTAAATGGGTCGGAGATTGCTGAAAAGAGTATCAACTCCACATATCTTCATCGCCTTTTGGCGTTTTTCATTCAGGTCCTTCTTTAATTCACATTTTTCTCCGTTTCTCTCTCCGAGCAACTAATCGTACCACTCTCCATACCACTCTTCGTACTTCAGGTACCTCCACAGTAAACTTTCAGGGTCTTTCGAACATCATCATCACTAACAAATGTAAACTAAAGTGATATGAAATACCTCTTGGTTGTGTAGAAAATGGGTAGAATAAAGCAACGAGAATATTGAGGATCAGCGCATGGTAAAATGCGATCATTTTCCACACTTCAATGTTACTGCTGCACCAAAATAAGGTAGAGTGATCTGCGATGAACAGAGAAAAAGCAGTCATTGGGGTATCCCTTCATAACGACCAAAAGATCTTTCTAAGACAAATTAGTCGACAAAATCTGACAGACTACACATAACAATTATAAATAGCCATCATATATTCTGCGGCAACCTAAGAGATCCTGTCTCTTATTGATCCTATCACTACTAGCTCTCCTAGTCTATCTAATGCTATATTTTGCTGTAATGAAATATCACATACAACTTCGTGCATTAGGATAGCGATAGAAAAATCTGGAGGCACATTACTCAAATTTAGTAATCACAAGTCCAATCTATAAGAGCATGAACGATGCAAATAGTTGTATAACCTATGATACCATGATTGGTATGAGTCAATAGTATAACAGTAACAGAAGATTAGCAAAAATCATAAAATACAGATGCCCATCATAGTCAGAATCAGATAAAAACAAGCCATAAGATGACATACTGAAATAGAGCTCATGAAATTAATGGATCAAAAGTCGAAATAAATCAAAACGATTGAGGAAATTACATAATTGACCTTGTGGCTTTTATGAGGTATTAGAAGATTGAAAGTACATCTCAAAGTGTCCATACTTTCAAAACAAGATTAAAAAACGCATATACTTTAAAACTATTTTAACATATAGATGATATTATTCTTAGTTTTTCATCACTATTTTGTTTAGCGCTTTAGAATATATCTATATGGATTTTAGGACTCTATAAGTGCATTAATAATATTAATGCACTATTATTATTATAACATTGCAAGTTACTCTTAGTCTAATAAGAGACGAAGAGCTACAAATCAAAAGTAGAAATCCGTAGAAATAATTATTGAAACAATATATATATATATATATATATATATATATATATATATATATATATATATATATATATATATATATATATATATATATATATATATATATATATGCATGTATGTATACCCGTGTATGGCTGAGAGGAAAGATGATCGTTGACATCAGCAATTATTAAAACTTCATAATTCACACGCTACCAAAAGTCGATAATCAAAATAATACCTCTTAGTTGTCTCTGCCATTGCATTTCCCTAAACAACTCGTCAGATCGTTCAAAAAAGTCATTCACCTATTTAGAGACGTGGAAAAGGAAACTGCTAATTGTTTATCAAGCAAAATGTAGCGAACAAACATGACTAAATAAGGTTCTCTCAATTTAAATGACTGAAATTTATGGCTATTTATCACTAGCTTACTGTATACTGTTTTTCCTTAGGTTATTAGCCACGCTTGTCTATAAGCTGCCCTTCATTATGAGCAAAACCTACTAATTAAACGAAGAGATACTTGGTTGCAGCAATAGACACATAGACTGATAAAAATCTGATTGAACAGTTAAACTCTATAAGCCATCTTTAATAATAAACCACAATAAAACATGCTAAAACAATTATAACCAACAGCATATAATCGAATAAATACGGTATAAATTTCTGAGCGAAATGAAACAAAGACACGCCAAACTTGCTGATAAAATCTTGTCATTGCGGATATAGACGTAGCATCGTGCTTATCATTTATGGCTTGAAAGTAAGATCTATAATGTCAACGAATATACTAAAATAACTTGAAAATACGAGCCAGGCAGGATATTTAGCGAATCCACAAAACAAGTAAAATCCCTGGAATATGAGGATAAAACGAGTGCAAATTGAAAATATAGCATTAAAGTAGGTTTTACATCCTGGGAGAGTGTTGCTTTTGAAGCTGAAGATATTGTACAAGACTAATCGCTGCGAGTAATGTGTTCTTACCTTGCTATTTTTCTCATCCCGCTCAGCATTGCAATAGACATCCCATTTGCTCACATCTGTCAAATATTCACAAATAGGAGGGACCGGGAAGACAATTTGCTCCAGACTTCGATCTTGTCGAACAATCTGATCAGAAAAATGTTTACATGATTCATAAAGTCAAAAACGGGAAACCGAAAGTTACTAACTTTTATAATTGTATTTACTTTGCAAATGGACAGGCCCTTGTTGCTGCTGACGTTTACTTATTTTGAGCAGGCTGCTATATCTTGCGTTTTCAGCTAATTTAGGCCTACGGTGCATGCCGCATTCAGGTATAGGGCCCCTAGCTTAACGCCCCTTTCGAAGGACAGCGGAGTGTGGTGCTTTGGTCGTTGATCTGGAAAGTCACCCAGCCAGCTGCTGATCTAACACAGCTAAGGTTAACTCTAGTTAGCTAACGGAAACTAGCTGAGCCGCTTGGCCACTTACCCCTTGAAAGCCAGCTTGCTGAATGGGCAATGTAAAAAGCTGAAATTATTACTAGTATAATAAACTATGACGCAAGTGCTGAAAATATAGCATTCGAGGAAGGACGTGGAACCAGCCAGGGCTGTCGAAAGGGTCGGGTAAGGAGGCAGATCTCATCAGGCACCAAACCTGGGACGGAATCCCAAAGCTATAGGATGGTTTTTGGTGACTTTTAATTTTCATAATGGCGTCATCAGGAGCCCTACTTCTTTCATGCATCCCGAGCCCTACAAAAACTCTTGGCGGGCCGGGAATAAGAAGAGATAGGATTTGACTGAACCTACAAGGAAACTTACAAATAATGAATCCAACTGGAATAAACTACAAAGAAGCGAATTGTGCAAAAACTGAAAACATGAATATCTAAAAAGAATACATCACATATGACAATACTTATAACAGAAGTAAAGAAAAAGGCATAGCAAACAAGATTAGGAATGTATGAAGTAGACAATAAACTAGAAAGCCACTGGTTCAACAATTTCTGCATGAAGGCTTTAACGAATTCAGGACAGGTGCAACTACCTCTATCTGAGCTGTTCTTCGGGCATAATATTCCAGTGCACTATCTGTTTGCGGACGGTTTACATCTGTCTCAGGCCCCTCCTCCTCGATTTTAAGGGCCGCTGCTAAATCTTTGTTGTGCTTTGAAAGCTATAAAAACGTGATTTCACGAGATGAATATCATACTACTTCTAATGAATATCTTAGTTACTAAATCAAATACGTGTCTTGTGTAGCGACTTCTAAGGATGATGTCTGAAGATTTCAAAACTGTAATGCATCAAAAGTTCATGGTAGTAGAATAAATGCCTCAATGGTACAAAAGTTATCACTCAGTGATATCAACTATGACAAGAGTTATCATACCTTTAGGTTTGTACAAAAACAACTATACGTTACGAACAAAAACTGCAAAATTACACAAACTACACAAACAAAAACTTTCAGCATTGGTAAAGGCAATAAAATTCTTTTCACTGCATTGATAAACCGACTAAAATTAATAACTGGCATTTTCAAACACGATTAACACTCTTTAAGTAACATGAATAAAGAAGATGATATCAAAAATACGATAAAAATTGCAAATTTTACCAACCTGATATGCGAGAATATATATATTGTGACCGACATCTCTTGGAGAAACATCACTATCAGCAGCGGTCTCCAGATCTTCTTGCTTATAAGCAGCTTCACATACGTTGATCTAACAGCAGAAGTCATAAGTTTCTAGCATGGAATTTTCTTTAAAATAAATTTGCAGGATCCCAGAAATGTACTAAAGATATGCACGTCTTATATCTCATATCACTATTAAATGACGCCTGCTGCACCATTAGGGTAGTGGATTTCTAATATATCACTGATTTTAATTTTCAATATGACTTTTAGTATTTTCAAGACCATTAATGGTGGTCACCACTGTTTCCAAGGCCCAAACTTATTTCTTAATCACTGTACAACGGTGCAGGTAGACAAAGCATTTGTGAGTGGTGTTTGAGGATTTACTACGATCAAGAGAGCTCTCGTATTCCATATGCGCCGGAGTATCACTTCCAAATTCCCATGGCAAATGCCCAGACTTTACCAACTCCTATACTGAAATCAGAAATCACCGCAGGGTCTTGGATAAATAAGATTCCCCTCCTAAGTACAAATGAAGGTTTGAAATTGCATTTTGTTTATACAGGCAACTACTGAAAACTACCTAGTCAAGAGCAATGCAATTGTTCAGGTAAATAAAGCTATCTTCACCAGTGCTACATACAACAGAAATACCTACCAATAGTGAAGGGCTCATGCTATACAGAATCTTTTCAGCATTCTCACTGTCATGACGACTTTCCATAATAGCAAGGAGGAGCTTTGATGCATTATTCTGTTAAAACATAAAATACATTTCTTAGAAAGTAAGCACCATTGAAATATCTAAGGTGTCCGCATGATTGAAAATCACAGGAAACGACCACGAATAACACAAATTTGGATGTGAACAATTATAATGAAGAACTGTAGCAATTCTAGCTTTGAAGACGGACTTACAAGAAACAAGAATGAATTGTTTTATACTCCATTAAAAATTTACAATATAAAGTACTAATTGACTAGACATACACCTAACACTACGCTACTATAGGAATGATACCCCTAGGAGTAAATATCATGTCTACCCACGAGGCCATAACATAGATATAACAAAGAAAATAATAGAAAAAGTAAGTTAAGGTATGTTGCAACCAAACATTTGCCAATGGTAATTTAAATCACAGGTTTCATTTCTAAGAACTGACTACCGAAACAAGAATTCATTTCTACGTTAAGTCTTCATTTACCTCCCTGTCGGTGAACAGCTGTTTCTGCGCATGAGTTGCTTAAATACAGCATAAATAGTATGATCGAGTGTCAAGAACAAAGCGCTCAAATAATGCCGTAAGAACCAACGAACATTGGCGATTTTAAAGTGCTGATTGGAAATCCCTTATTTCCTATACCGTCATGATTATCATCACAGGGTCTCAGAGTAGCCGCAAAAATCAAAGTTGGCACGATTGCTTGAAGTATCCGAAACAAATTAAAGATACTGTTGAACACATTTGTGGCAGCATTCAGACAACATGGGAAATTGAAAAAAGTGTTACCAATACAATGGAACTTCAAAACTGCCTTAAAATGTATTGAGATAATAGGCAATCGCCATATATTCTAGAAACATACCTTAAGCTCCATAACTAAATCCATCCTATGTTTGTTCAAAGGACTGATATCATTCAATACTAGAGCGATGACAATATCAAGACCATTTGACTCATGACTTACAATCGTATTCTAGAAAGATAGAAATATTTTCAGGCAACAATCACAACTGATAGTAATCAATGATATTTTCACCACGATTATATTGTGCTATCGCATGAATCGCAACCTAAATTTAATACCTGAATTCTGAACAATAAATTCTACCATACGGTACAGTGAAGCATAAACGGCCTTTACACGGGCGTCACAAAACAAACATCAAAGATCCCTTGGTGCCGAAAGAGTCAGCATTTATACCTAATGGCTACTCGCCCGGTAGTTAAATATTTGAAATGAAATGTAAGGAAATAATATCATTGAAATCATAAATACTACCAAACTATCCTGACAGGAATCACTGTACAAGAATAAAATCAAGCTGTCACATGAAAATTCAACCTAAAATCTGCGTTGCAGCAACTGACTACCTTGCAGCACAGTAGTAACATACACTTTTTCCAAACTTTAACCTTATATACCACTAATAAGGATATTATCAATGCAACCTTAGGGATAACAAGAAAATCAAAAACGCCCTCCAAAAGAAATTTATTCACAACAATTTAAAGAGCAAACAGAGTGAGTGCCAACATGAGAGAGAGGGAGAAAAGCAGGAGTTATTAAACAAATTCCAATCGTCCATAGGTAAAACCCAAAGAATAAACCACCAATGAAAGTGATCTATCGTACTATATACATACATATATACATATATATATATATATATATATATATATATATATATATATATATATATATATATATATATATATATATATATATATATATATATATATATATATATATATATATATATATATATATATATATGAATAGCAGAATAATGACGACCTAAGCGCTCCGCAACCTACCTGGTTTTCGTGACATGGTCCTTGACAATATTCAGTGAGCGTGCAGAGACATTGGTTGATTAGTGATACATTATGTTCGTTGATGTACAGACCCAGCAAACCAAGACCACCAGTTGTACTACCGCATATGCAGTCAAGTAAGGACAGTGTCTCAGAAACCAAGTTATAATTGGTCTTATTATCTTGCTTACGGAGGAACGTCTACAATTGAGAAGGAATACTAGAAGGTACTCCATTGTAACTTGCTATTTGATGGAATAGGATTAGTGGAATAAACGAGAGCAATGACCTTTAAATTACAGATTCTGAGACGCTACATTTGAGTATAAGTTCAAAGATTTTAACTTCATATCTTCATAAGGTATTGAAGCTGCCAACACGCTATCTATTACACCCCTATAGAAGATGTTAACAGGCACGGCAAGAAATGACGAATATGGAAATAACTTGAGAACTACAGTTAAATCCCGTTAAGTCGTAACCTGGATAAATCGGACTTCTGCTTACTCGGACTGATTTCTCATTCCCTTTGGATTGAACTTATTGAAAGACTCGGTCTACTCGGACATTCGTTAACTCAGATCAGTTTCCAATCTCCCTTGAGAGTCAGGCACAATGGGATTCTACTGCATACGCATTGTGAATAGCTGTCACCAATACTATGAACAAATAACCTAATAGGTATGAGCAGAGCCTGGAATCCGTGAGTTATACAAAGTTTTAACTTCTATATCCTCCAAAGAGCAGCCTGTAATTATCTTCATAAGCAATAGTTAGGGATACTGCGTAAGAAGGGGCCTTCCATGGGACTCTCCAATGAAACCTAGGCCACGAAATAAGCCATGGCACTAGAACTAATCAAACATCAAGTACAATTCACTTGAATTTTTGCGAAATGAATTTATCAATAAGATACAGTAGGCTACCTGTAATTCCATGTTGTGGTTCTCGCAAAGAAGTTGCAAAAATCTCAGTATTGGTTGCATACAGGACACCTCAGCACCAAATAGTCTTCCCATCGGAGTCCCTTTAACAGCTGGCTCACCAAACGTAGCGTGCTTCTCAGGGCTTTCAGCTTCTCTCCCTCTTCTCACTGCTAAATACGCCCTGTTAGTTTGAGTAGCTGCTTCGCTTAGTTGTTCTTTCATTTCGTCCGTCAAAGAAACCATCACCCCTAACAATATAGAACGCTACGCATTTATTTCGTTCTAGTAACCTAGTATCTGGCTCAAAGATTTCTGCAGAATATCTAACGGGGTAGACAAATATAATATCCATTTGCACGTGTTTATCTGCTGTATATTGATATACTTACTGTTATGTCCCAGACTCCAAGTCAAGGGAGTCAAGGGTTCCCCCCTCAAGCTAGCATACATTAAATCCCTAGAGTTTCATGCCTGTTTCAACAGTTCTTGATTTTCGGGAAACCTTCTGTAAATATTGCTGACTAAAACAAGATTTCTGAAGACTACGCCCCTGTTCCCATACTGTTTTTCATCCCTGCTACGTGTAGAAATTTCAAATAGAGTAAACCGCGAGAACATAGTAATCTGAATACGTTGGATTCAGCTAAAAATGTCACGAGGCACAGATCTGATAGCAGTAACTACGTTATAAACAAGGGAAATTTTGTGGCGGTCCGGCAATCACAGTAAATCATGATAAAGTCAAACGACTATAGCTATTTCAAAGGCTTTGGCGTCCAATAGATTATTCACACCCTTAATGGTCGATGCTAGATCATAGTATAGCTATCTATATGACACAACTACTATAATTCACAACGAGGTTATTGTCTAATGGAGGCCAACATCTGCCTTGATGCCTATCACTGATCTCTATATGATATGATATATATTGTGCCATGCAAATAACTCGACTATGATGTAACACTGACTCACTTAATCTACGTTATTCTCCAAACAGAGGTCAGACCACAATGTTGCTAACGTATATTTTCCAAAATGGCCGAGGTAAAGTACAAAACTACGGACAATACAAAAAACTACGGACCTAGAACCTGATGGAAATCCCTCTGATCCTTTCGATGCATCGTTAAAGAATCCCGTACACTATTTTGTTCTTTTGCACATGAATCTCTGTCCTCGTCTCTTTTTCTGTTTTGAATTTCTGGGGTAATAACAGTCAAATTGCCCTTTATCTCCTCCTGCGCATCGGTCATCTGTTCGTGTATGCAGTGAAAGAAGGTTTCGGTTTTCGAACACAGGAAACGGCGATGGAATGATTTCTGAACAAGATAAATATAATATGTGATGAAATTTCAACTTCAAAGGTGCAAAACCAACAAATAAATGCTCTAAAAAGATGCCATTCAAAAAATTATAACTAAAAAGGTTCATTTATTAATATCAGAGAATTCGGTTTTGTTTAATATTTCTTTACTGCAATTATAATTATAATTGAAAAAGATGAACAGTCAATCCACTACGAAGAGTATAAAGTTAGCAAATAAAATTATAACCCTGCATATCCTATTATACTTATTTATATATTGAACATATCTGTCTGTGTATGTTTATGTGCATGTTTATGTTTATGTGTATGTTTATGTTTGTGTGCGCGTGTGTGTGCATTTGTTCATCGTAAAATACAATTCCTACCTGAACAGAGCTGTTGCCACCTTCAAGCAGAGCAATTGCAAGATGAAGGCATTCAAGGAATACTGTGTGGCTTGGCTCGCCAACGATTAGATCTATTACTAGATCTGTCGCTCCATTCTCATCCAACATACACTGGAGTTCAGGTAACGAGAGTCCAGATCTAAGTCGAACAGATCCAGATCCTTGGTCGGACGAATACCCAACTTTCATGCTTGAATTCGATTTATTCGAAACACCTTCGAGCTTATCAATTACGGTGAAATCAGCAGAACCAAAGTAGCGTGTAAGGAGTACTGCACGCAGTTTCTTACCCTAGTGAAATGAAATAACAATGTAGCTTTAAGAAGTGCATCTCCAGGAAAGTTTTGGTGCCCCTAGAGACGTTGAGCATGCTACACAAAAGCAACAAACGGTTAGCAGATATTACCAAATCAAGTGCGCTTTTGAGAAAAATGTCAAAGTTTGAAAAATGAATTGGTGACATTCCTTGAATCTAGAAACTTATAACTTGAGGGTCAAGAAAGGTTGTCCTGAAATAATGAAGAATACTATGAATATTAAAAGAACAGTAACCTTTTCTTCATAATGTATATCAAATTCAAGAGTTTGCTGAAGAACTCTGAGAATTTTCAGGCATAAGCATTCATTTTCTTTGGTGAGTGCCTTGGAGTGCTGTATCATACTGTAGAAATTAAGAAATTATGCGAGCTTAATAGAGAATTCGCAAAATAAATCGATAAAAAATGATTGAACTTACATTTATAAGGACTAACACGATGAAGACTACGATAACGATGCTAGAGATAATGGCGAGGATAATAAAGATGAAGATTATGGTGATGATGATAATGATGATGATGATGATGACTGATAATGATGATGATGATGATGATGATGATGATGATGATGATGATGATGATGATGATGATGATGATGATGATGATGATGATGATGATGATGATGATGATGATGGTGGTGGTGGTGGTGGTGGTGGTGGTGGTGGTGGTGATGATGATGATGACGATGATGATGATGGTGATAATGGTGATGATGATGATGATGTTGATGATGATGATGGTGATGATGGTGGTGGTGGTGATGATAATGATGATGATGATGATGATGATGATGATGATGATGATGATGATGATGATGATGATGATGACGATGGTGATAATGGTGATGATGATGATGATGATGATGATGATGATGATGATGATGATGATGATGATGATGATGATGATGATGATGATGATGATGCTGATGATGATGATGGTGGGGGTGATGATGATGATGATGATGATGATGGTGATGATGATGATAATGATGATGATAGTGATGATGAAAATGAGAGCTAGCCCATGGTTGGAGACCTCCTCGTGGTGGCAAGCGGGCACAGAGAGACTCTGCCCTTAAGTTGATAGTGATTCATTTCGCAGAGATTCAGAATTGGGGCAGATGTTGACGACCTGTAGCAAATTGTCCAACCAGGCCCCTCCAGTGAAAGTCAGGCACAGCAGCTTCAGGCTGCAGTTCTGATAAGTAACTGTTGGGGTAACAGAGTGGATTGAGTGTAGCCGACTCAATCACCCCTTCTAAACAATTTGAAGGCGACACTGACCCCAGGGTCAGCCTAGGCCCCGTAAGGGGCGTACGGGAAAAGACAGACAGATGAAAATGAGAATGATGATGAAATTGATGATGGTCGTGATGACTATGGCATCAGCAGTGAATATTAGGACAAAACCAAATAATAAACACCGAAATACCGTGCAATGAACCGCCCATTTGAGGCCAATTTTCGATTTTCAGAGGTTGGAGGAAAGAGCAAATGTGCTCTGTAAATAACATCAACTAAAACTGACAACTCTGCTTCAACAAGAGGTCTCAATTGATCTTCTAGCAATGCAACAATATCCTGGTAAAGAGAAATGCAAAAAGTTTTAATTTCAGAAGGTAGCTAATTAGAAACAAAATCCAAGTCAGGCATGATGAATGATACCGAATTCTGGTGACTCGGTGACTCTGTGACAAATACTGCAAATAAATTACTATTGACTGACAATTTATCCCACTTCACATTAAATATTAGTAAGAAGTTTCATATTTCAGACTCAAAAAACCTACATAGGAACATGAATGGAACTGATTAGCGACCAGAAAGATCAATCCTGAGTTAAATCAAAACACATCTTTACCTGTAGCCCTTCTATGATATTTCTGTAATCCTTAGAAACTGTGACAATCAGTGAGTCTCTTCTTTGCCGGTGGCTCATCCAATGCCTTGTGTGCTTTAAAATCAATTTTGATCGGTTGATGATAGCATTGATTTCTGTTTCTAAGTCGTCCGGAATCCCGATGCTACGAGTTTTTGCTGTAGATGAATTGAGCTATGAGAAATCTACCAAAAATGGAAACGGGGAGAAACAGTACAGAATCTGGCAGAAGCAGTACATAATCTGGGAGAAGCAGTACAGAATCTGGAAGAAGCAATACAGAATCTGGCAGAAGCAGTATATTATCTAGAACAGAATCTGGCAGAAGCAGTACGTAGTCTGGGAGAAGCAGTACATAATCTGGCAGAAGCAGTACAGAATTTGGCAGAAGCATTACAGAATCTGGCATAAGCAGTACAGAATCTGGAAGAAGCAATACAGAATCTGGCAGAAGCAGTACATTATCTAGAACAGAATCTGGCAGAAGCAGTACGTAGTCTGGGAGAAGCAGTACATAATCTGGCAGAAGCAGTACAGAATTTGGCAGAAGCATTACAGGATCTGGCATAAGCAGTACAGATCCTAGCAATGGTAGAAGTACGATCGAAGGTGGTGTGTAACAATCTTTGGGCTTGTCTCTGGTCAACGGCTATGGTAAAATAATGGGAAAGAGCGCCATCATCATAACCCTCACAAGGTCCCAATGCAAGGGTTTTGAAGCAAAAATGATATACGATAGGGAAACTCTTTGATTATGGTGCGCAAAATAGTAAATTGGACTATTTACTAGGTGTGGAGACACTTACCAATACCAGTTAATGTCTTTATACAACCTTCTATTTGGAACTTCTGTTGTCCAGAGATCCATTGAGACTGCGACAGCCGATAAAGGCCTGATAAAAGTCTTACAAAGATTGGCTGACGAGCCTATTAAACCGAAATTAAGCAAACATTAGTGACAATCGAAGGTTTTCCAGGTATTAGTTTCACTTCAATTTATCCCACTTCACATTCAACATTAGTAAGAAGTTTCAGATTTCAATCTCAAAAAACCTACATAGCAATACGATTGGAACTGACTAGAGACCAGAAAAGATCAATCCTGAGTTAAATCCAAACATATAATGACAATCGAAGGTTTTCCAGGTATTTAGGGAATAGCATCGTTACTATTCCAAAGCTAAATGCCCAGGCAAATACACGGAAAAGCCCAAGTCTACATGAAGATTACAGGAAGTAGAATTGGTAACTTCAAATACGTGACCGTCTATAGATGGTCGTTCTAACAAAAGGCCATTTCATCATATATATCTAATGGAAGGCCATCAGAATGCATATATTTCAAATCAAGGCTAAATGATGGTGGCATTCAAACAAACCTTGATTGTAGTGCTTGTCTCTGAAAACGGTGAATTGAAAAAGTTTGTCAATATACTTGGTACAGCTCCGGTGACAAAGTTTTCCAACAAGACATCAGCATGTTGTCTATTGTGAGTTGTGTTTACAACCTTTAAAAAAATGCACTCAATTTCAACACTGTTTTATAAAAAGGGAATGCTTGATCACACGAAGCTGCAACTCACCCTTTGCTACTACAAAGTGCGCACCTTGTCTAGGAAACAGCTGTCAGAAATGCTTACATCAAAGAAAGCGAGACTATGTTGTAAGTGGGAAAAGTCGATACTATGGTAATGGAAAGTAATTCCTTAATGAACAAATGCGCGTTTTTATACATAAGAAACAAACTTTCCCCCTTCAGCTTGGATGTTTCTTAGTAAAACAATTTCGTCAGATCCAGCCTTAAATGTTTCTTAAGTGGTTCTAAAATGTTTTTGAAATTTCCTATAGCAACAAGACAGCTATGAGACGAGAAATTGATGTTCCATATAAAAACATTTGAGAGACGGATGTTGTTTGAATTTTCTTTCCAGTTCAATTAAAAATTTTCTTGCAAAAACAGATTCTTCAAGTTTACTTTTGAAACTCAGCCTGCCTGTGCTTCTTAATTGTTTCCTAACTTTTGCCTGATTAGAGTCTCATGTTTCTTATATACTCTTCTCTTATAAAAAAACGTGTAGTGGTATTTCAGCTCATTCCACATACGTAAGCTTGCTAATGCACAAGCATATGAAATTTGAATCCCATTTTGACCACTAACAGAAACAAAGATTAAATGATGGATAAATTCTGTGAAACGTTAGTAATTAGTAAATGCCACAAGATCCAACGCAGCAAGATCTGATGCAAACAAGTCATAGCATCTTTTAAAGAAATTCAACAGGTGAGCCCAGTCCAAATGATGGTCCCGTTATATTCGCAGCCTAATGTAGTCTATATGTCCAAAGAAAAGCAGTCGAAAAGTATACCGCTCTTGTGCTCACTCCATTGTCAGGTCGAATTATGAATTTATGTATTTTGAAAAGTATTATTGACTTTCTAAAAACGGCCCCAAACCAGTAGGCCAGGGAAATTAAAATTATGCTTTCCTGCTGGCCATAGAGAAGAGCCTATTGGTCTAATGGTCCATTGGTGACAACGATAAAAGATATACTGATAGAAGTGATTGCAGTCAATGTTCTAATCACTGCAGCATTAATTCCAATAAAAATAATATTGTAATAATTGAAGCACAATACACCGGATATTTTGATAATAATTATCATTCCACAAAACTTACTAACAAGTTCTATCTCCTCAGACTTAGAAGAGAATTAAAAATACGGAAGATGGCGAATACCACTCAATCGGACAATAATAACGCCGTGATCTTGATTCTACGATCAGAGAAAGCCTATATAAAACTGAATCACTGGGAGAAGACATACAATGTCAGTTGGATCTGATTTCAACATAACCAAATCACAACTGACAGGACCACTGGGCGTAGCTAGACAGAACGAGGCTCGCATGAAACACTGCAGATTCCCGGATGTACATTTGAATATCTGCCCAAAACAGAGGGGTGTGAACATTACCTGTTTTGCTACGCTATATTAGAGTCTATCTGTTCCCTTACCATTCCCCATACAAAGACTAAAACTATACTCACTTTTGCCATATCAACCATAAATTCTTCAAACAGCGTCCAGATATGAGTGCTGTTATAAATCTCTTTCATTTCAACTTCAGTATCAACGTAACAATGGTTCAAAAAATCAATGTATGCCGATTTAACCTTCAATGCAGAAAGAACAGAGTTGACAAATTTCGATACAGATTCACAAATTGCCGTGAGATTACAATATTTGAAAGAATTTAATTAGGAGAAGAGTGCTAAAAGAACAGGTGTGCAACTAGGATTTTTTAGGGCAGGGGTCTAATAAACAAAAAAAGCTCACTACACACTTTCCAATAAGAATACATCTTGAAATCTTATCTTTTCAGATTTGGAAACAAAAGAAATAAAGTTACCTGTATAATAAGACTCGAAAAGGCTAGATATTATAAAAGGTTGATTCAAGAAAACCAATCTGATCCCAAGGGATTTTGGAAGGCAGTTAAAAAATGCCTCCCTGATAAAAAGGCAGCTCAGCAAAGGCCGAAGTCCCTGGAGATAAATTCAACGATTACAAACGACAAGAGAGAGATTGCCAATGGTTTCAATAGCTTCTTTACAAAAGTGGCAGAGACTCTTCGAGCCACCTTACCTAGAATGTGTCAAACCACCTTAGATGAAACCTCTTGTAACAGAAATCGCATTAACCCAAGAGGCAAAAAGTTTCTCTTTAGACCTGTTACAAAGGGGGAAGTCTTAAAGGTAATTTCCTCCCTAAAACGATCGAAGTCTCCTGGTTTGGACAACATTCCCCCAGGAACCGTAAAAGATGCGGCTCTCGAAATTACACAGCCCCTCCTTCACATCCTTAATTTGTCTTTGTCAACATCAAAGGTTCCCTCGGAGTGGAAAATCGCTCGATGCGTACCTATCTTCAAGGGTGGAGATACAAAAAACCTGGACAACTATAGGCCGATCTCGGTGTTGCCAGTTTTCTCAAAAATTCTTGAAAGAGTCGTCCATTTCCAACTGTACGAATATCTGGAAAACAATAAACTTCTGTCTCCATACCAGTTCGGATTTAGAAAGAATCGCTCAACGGCATCAGCAGTTATTCATCTTACTGACACTATCAGGAAAAACACGGACATTGGCAAACTCACAGGGGCTCTTTTCATAGACCTACGGAGAGCATTCGATACCGTAGACCACCAATCCCTGACCTCAAAGCTACTCTGTTATGGCGTTGAAAACACTGAGTTAAAATGGATCGAAGATTATCTCTCAAACCGATCGCAAATAGTTAGCTTTGAAGGGGAAAAGTCAAGAGAAGAAAAGATTATGTTCGGAGTGCCACAGGGGTCGATTTTAGGCCCCCTGTTATTTCTGATTCATGTCAACGATCTTCATCAGCAGATCCAGAAGTCAAATCTCATAATGTATGCAGATGACACTGTACTTCTGTTTTCGGATAAAAGTGAAGCCGAGATAGAAAAGGCTATAAATCACGATGCAAAAATGTTACACAATTGGTTGTGCAGTAATGGTTTGATCTTGAACCCAAAACAAGGTAAAACCGAGTTTATGATGTTTGGAACAGCGGCGAAAAGAAGCAAGATAACACATCAAACAAAAATAACTATTGATTCTAAAGACATCAGTAATACCAACAGATATAAGTACCTCGGAATATATCTAGATCCCTCCCTAACTCTGAACGATCACATCCAAAAAATCTGTAAGAAATCTTCAAGCAGACTAGGTCTCCTTCGCCGAATTAGGCCAATACTCACCACCCATGCCGCTGTTGATTTGTACAAAGCCATGGTACAGCCAGTGATGACTTATTGCAGCATTGTGTTCGCGACATTGTCAGAGACAAATGAAACGAGGTTCAGGAAGATTGAGAAGAGAGCACTTAAGAGCATTTTTGGAGAGCAACATAAAAAGCATCGTGTATGGCGATTATTTGCATCGATAAGATCAATTCAATGTGCAGATTTTGTTTTAAATGTTTAAATGGAACAGCTCCTGAAGTCTTCCACAACTATTTTATGAAACTTGAACACGGAAAAGCAACGAGACGTAATGGTACGGACTTGCGGATGCCCAAAGTTAGAACCGAAAGTGGAAAAAGAGGGGTATATTACAGTGGAACAAAGACCTTTAACGACTTGCCACTTTATCTGAAAACTGAGAAGTATTACATTCATTTCAAGAAAGCTTTGAAGGAACATTTTATAGATTAGCTTATGTATTTTGTCATGGACAAATTTTGCTGAATATGATATTAACCTTTTAAGATTAATTTTAAACAGTTTTTATGTGATTTTGTATCTTCTTCTTTATGTATGGCAATTTTCTTTAACTTTTTTAATTTTAATTCTATACAGGGCTTCTCTTGATAGCAGCTATATTTATAGCTGATTGAATTACCCTGTGGAAATATGGTATTATTATTATTATTATTAAGAACGCGTACGGGAAGTTTCAGTATTTGGTTGCTTCCATGTGTAACAAAGATTATACCCAGGTCTACTTAGCAGAAATTTAATAAAAAGTTTCAAAATTCTCTAAGAAAAAGGGCATTTTTACCTTCCTGAGGAAAAGGGTAGGGGACTAGACCCCTTAGTTGCGCGCCTGAGGAAACACCTTTCATTACTCAAACTACTAACGAAACTGTTTCTTCGTCTAGTAAAGGACATTGAACAATCGAAGGGAGAATAGGAATATAATAGGAATATGAGAAAGATTGCAATAATCACTCCAATGTGTTTCATTGGAAACGATTAGATAAGTGAAATGTAGTCTACTTGAAATGATCAAGCTTTTTGACATGGGAGACTTCTAAAACATGTTTGGTCCGACCTATAAAGCAAAATTGCCAAGAGATCATATGAGCTTTCATCAAAGAGAGCTCTTGTGAAAAACACATTATCCAAAAGCCTAACCGAAAGCATACAGTAGCTACGTGCGAATGCAGCCAAGAATGGAGAATACGGGTTCCATGTAATACAGCGGTCGAAATTATAATTAGCTCGTGATGTATCCTATCTATGACATGCGATAAGCAATATGAATGCAACATGAATGCAACAATAACTGCAAAGTATAAAGCCACTTGCCTCTGGTATGCAGTCTGGATGTGTAACAATTCGAACAATATCATCCAATGGCAGTAAACTATGGCATTTAATTTCGGTGTAAACATTCTTCCCTTCAGTGCAGCATGCCAGTAGGGTAACCAGATTAATATGATAGTTCAGTTGACTGTCAGGGTCCATTCTCTCGCTCTCTGACTGCATCATTTCCAAGAAGGATGCAAATGATGAGTGATCATTGTAGAAAACTAAAACATCTTCTCCAACACTTGCAAGCTGGGAAGAAAAATGATGACAGGTATGTCATATGGGTCTCTAGCTTCTATACTAGTTTAGATACTCAAAGAAAAATGCATAAAAACAAAGAATTATGCATTCTTCACGTTTACAAGAAAACAAGCTTACTGCCTACAAGCATCTATTTGTAATTTATCAAACTAGACTATAAAACGCATTCCACTCAAATATGCACTCTGATTGAGGTGCACTAATGCAGAGTGGTAACGCCCTTAACTAAAGTCAGTCCTGATTTAAGATTCAAAATGCAAAGCCATATAAACAAAATCAATTCCTGAAAAGTATGTTGGAACTACAGAACTTCACTAAAGCACGAAAAAGCGGCACCATGTTTTAGACATACTGAAAAGTTTTTTGTCCGACACTCGTCAGAGCATGATACGTCGGATAACGACCGAAAGGTGAACCGAGATATCTATAGCCAGATGCGGATAATAAATTCCTCCGGAAAAAGTAAACAGAATGCAAAAGTACCTCTGCCATTATAGTATCCTGAGTTTTCCTGATGAGCTGGTTTTCAGCCTTCAACAACGTCTGCAACAACTGTAGATATCGGACATGTTTTCCTCCTGACTCAATGGCATGTATGATTTGTTGAATAAGCGACTCTGAGGCGTCGTTGCACAATGCAATATTATCCATATAAATGTATCGAATTGTCTCGGCTTCAAGAAGCTAACAGAACAGAATAAACGCATGCAAAACTAGTTGCGATAATGGGACGAGGCACAAATATTCACAAGACTTTTGATACAATTCCCTAAATACCACTAATGTAAGTAAGGAAAATATCAGTGTCGTAAAAGCTGCACAGTTGGGCCCCCCATTTATGAAGAATATAGACGTGTCTTTGAGGAGAGTCTGAAACAATTGCCATTTAAGTCAGCACAGGTCAATATAGAACTAGGTAATCAAGTAAGTGAGAGTAAGTAGTTTTAAGGCAAGCAAACAAGCAAGTAAACGTGTGAGTAAGTATGTAGTATGTAAGTAATAAAGTAAGGAGCAAATACGTGAGGAAGTAAGATCATCGAATATATTCCATTATTACAATTACATATAAAATAAAAATAAGAAAATATTCAAGGAAGTAAGACTGCCTTAAAAGTGCATTGACATGGGGTTCGAATCGCACGAGCCATGATTGCGATCCTGAGGTAAAAATCCATAAAATGTCCATACAGCTTTGTACCTCAGAACATAAATCAATTTTCAGAACTGATTATTCACTGCTTTGTAGCATAAATTTATATAACATGGATATGCAATGTCTCTCAGATATCTAATAAGGACACAAAAATAAAGCTTCAAATATGTATTTCAACTTACACCCAAACCAGAAGAGAGGAATTTGTCCACATACTTCTGCATCAGGGCTTGATTTTGTGGGTTACAATAGCAAAAGTTCTGAAGGAATTTGTGGGCCAGTTCCATAATCTCTCGCATTCTTACGTCAGACTACGAGGAAAAAACAATAAATCTGGAATCCTGTATCCTATAAATATACTGAGTTTGCAACAATGTACTAAAAATACCCATGATGAATCTCTACGCAAGAACAAACATTCTGTTCCATCGGAATAGTTGGAGAGATTGTCATAATACACAGTTGGCAAAAGGTAACGCAAAATAAATATGAATTCTGCAAAGTGACTCCTAAGATGCTAAGATGTTATGTAAAGTGACTATATAGCCAATAGAAATGTGAAACAAATAAAAAATGATCTCCAGCCCATGCGAAAGAGTTTTAGTCAGTAGCAGTCCAGTGCTGGAATACACTTAAGAAGGGTCAGATAGTCCTACGACAGTTTGAAATGGCAGCATAAGACTGAGAGTATAACGTTACCACCTTAAACTACTTCATGGTAGGCCTTCAAATCCTAAGGAATATTTCTATAAGCAATAATCTTGCGGGCGAACAAAGCGTGAAATAAATATTCGCAAAAACAGGCTGATAAAGCAAGACCTATTCATATATAGCAGTGGCAACTTAACACAATCGCTTCAATTGAAAACATCTATACCTTTTCGTATGGTATCTGAAGCAGATCTAGTACAACTGTGTAGGCTCCCATATTCTTGAGAAGGCGTTGTTCGTGCTTTCTATTTTGCTTCTTTTCCTTTGTCAAACAAAGGTCACAGAATCGTTGAAGAATCTAAGATTCAAAGGAGAGCATGAAATGAGTTCAGTTTGAGAATAATGGCAACGCACTATCGACAGACATAGGCCGTTAATCGGCTAATCGAATGAAAAATCTTCCTCTTACTTGGGCAACAGAAGAATAATTTTTGCTTGAAACTGCTTCTAGTAGGGTTGAGTCCAACTCTCCGTCTAGTGAATCACTAAAAACCCGTGGTCTTGTCTAAAAAGATAACGAGGATATCACAAATAGGAATAAAAGTGCACTGGAGCAAGTAGATTGTCTTCAAGAACTCTAGCACACAACAAATATGGTCGATATTTCCTCATGCCATTAATAAATCAACACAAGCGGCCTAAACTTGCAAAGCACACAGAATATGCGTAGCCAAGTAGTTTAGATGCAATAGACGATTGAAACAGCACAGATGTCTTCTCGAGAATATCAGCACCAAATCTCGTAAAGGGTTACGAAAAACTAAAGAGAGTTAGGAGTACAAAACTTGAAAAGCCCCTTTCAATTAACAAGGGTAATATTTAGCTGTAAGTTTGCTGGAATGCAATCAGAAATCTTAAATATTAAACTCAAATCTTCTAAGCATGCAATGCGGTACATACCAAGGGTGAATCTAAACTATCAGCAGTGCTTGCATCATCCTGTTGCGTAAAAAGGCATCATCAAAGTCACGGTTCAATTAGCATAGCCGTCAAATGTTTCACAACTCTGATAAGGCCTATTTTCTCTCAACCTAATGACCAATAATTATGCAAAATGGGCCTAGTCTTAGCATGTGTGGTCAGAATCCTGCATGGTGATTGGTCAATCTATTTGGGAGAAAATAGACCTGACAGAGTTCTCATACAGTCGGCAGCTAGGCTGGTTAAAATACAACAATTGTCAGAAACAAAACTACACCATCATCATAAACTGCTAAGTGGCAAAACGCTCGATTGAATGCTACGGTAGAAAACCAAAGTTAAACAACATTAAATGACTTAATTTAATCGTTTTGTCACGCGTTTGATGATTGCTAGGATCCAGTCACTTTTGCTTTGTCGAAGTAAATATGAAGATTTAAATCTAAAAACTATTTCTTTCGTTTTCAATCACTACTACATAAAATAGAAAATATGATGAGAAATCTCAGAGTGAAAAACATGTCGGATACAAAATCCCAAGAAATCATGGGAAGAAGACTTTACGATGTACTTTGACCAGAAACAGATTTTATTTCAAAATATCTACCTGAGTTGACGACATTGATTCACGGACTTCTATGTTCCCACGCTCCTCCATCCTGTTATCGGATTTATCTTCATGTGATGTCAACTTGCTCTTTCTTTTCTTTACTCCAGGAGGAGGATTCGTAAGTACAGATGCACTTCTACCCTTATAGACCCAGAGTTCTGATTTCTCAACAAGCAATCGAAGCTCGTCGAGGTCGGATTTTATTTGCTTATAATTCTCAACGTCTTCATTGGACACTAGCAGTTGCACCTGTCCAATCAAATAGCTCTATATCAGTACCATTTCAAAGATGACGTCACTATAGCTCAATGTATAGTTCAGTGACATATTGAGTATTTTCATGCCCTAGTTACGTACAAAATTGCCAAAGTTTCGTTCTGGAGGAAAAGAAAGCAAAGATGTACTACTCTCTTAAAAACTGTATATTGGACTGGATTAACAAGCGTGCTTAAGTGGTAACCATCAGAATATGATGATGACTGCTTGATAGTGCGTTCGAATATACAGTTATCAAGAAAGTGTGACATCTCTGGTTTCTTTTCATTAAAAATGAACCTTCTGGTTATTTCATTTATAATCAAGCTATTACCCCGAATTTAAATTTAAATTTTATTTCCTACTATGCAAAATCCTAAACTACATCGAAAAAGCATAGGAAACTTTCTCCCAGGTTAATTTATTCAAAGTAGAAAGGAACTACCAGCGGTAAGAAACTATGCAAGGAGATAGCTTCTCGATAAGATATAGGGTTGTCTTTTATGGTGAGAGGATAAGACCAGAGGAAAATAACTTGACTATGTCCCAAAGCGATGTACAAATTTGCCTCAATACGACAAAATTTAACAAGAGATATAAACAATTATGATGGGTTGAGGATAAACTTCAGATGAAAACTGATCGATATAGAGTAACAAAACAACAGGCGCACAAGAAAAAATTTAGAACAAGCGTGGGAAACATTTCAAGTGCAAGAACACAGCAAAAACGTCCGTCAATAGGATTAAAAGCCACGTGTAATCCTAACTACAGAATGTACCTGCTTAAACGCCTGGAGAACTTCCTGTCTCTGTCCAAAATGCCTGAGAAGCAATTGCAACGCACCGGTGACAAGTGGAGCATATTCATGCATGGAAAGGTGAACTAAAACGCGAAGGAACATTCGGCCTCCATACCCATCGAGATCAAGGTCAATATTCCCTTCACTGCAAAACAGAACATATTTGCTAGAAATACAACACATAAAATCAAAAAACCTCAGTGGCAGTACTAAGTGCATTGCAACAATTTAGTCAATAGGACTATTGATAATACTATTGATAATTGCATACAGGACATCTCACAAATCTAACAGTTAACGCACAGTGATAAAAGCAAGTGCTAATGATATTATTGAGCGATAAGGTACTATGGCACCAAGAATCTAGCCACCAGAAAGATTCCTTTTATCATTTGGTCTCTTATTTCCATTGTTTACTTACATAAATAAATAAATAAATATATATATATAAATATATATATATATATATATATATATATATATAAATATTTATATATATATATATATATATATATATATATATATATATATATATTTATATATATATATATATATATAAAACATTAACTTGGCTTCGTATTTAACCTGAGATAATCGTGTTTGGACGACATCAGAAGGTCGCTTAACATAATTATTAACGATATCATTTATTACTAATTGCTATGCGCTATCAAAATAACATTCTTATTGGTAGTTACAGCAAAATAATTATGAATGCTATCTGCCTTTGAAATGAAGAAAAATTACAGCATGAACCTGCGCAACTGTTATCGAAAAATATTTTAATGCAATGATCTTAATAAAGAAAGCAATGCTACCGGGGTATATCTAAATGTTTTGTTAGGAACATAAACAAAAACGTTCTGTTCACGAGAAAAAACATATAGAAAAGTTGAAAGAGTGAATAAACAAATGGACAAATCAGTCTAAATAATGAACCCTATTCTAGGAAGGGAAAACAAATCTCTTACATAGTCTCAAACGTCTCCTCCGCTTCTGTGCTGATGTGATCCAAATCAACTCCTGAACATGAAAAGGAACGCTATTATAAATTATGGCAGACAGTGATTAAAGTGAGCGAATTCAGCTTTTTGAGGTTTAGATTCAAATCAGCTCTTCAGTAAGCAAGCAACTTGGATAAGGAATTGGCATAGTTCAGATTTGCTGGTACAGAGGACAAATGTGTGCATCGCACACAAGAGAAAAATGTGTGTTTGAAACACAAATGTTTCAAATTTGAGACAGGCTGCCTTAGTGGAATAGGCAAAGTCAACAAAGGTTGAGAATATATATAGAATGGAATTCTTATAATATGAGCATTACAGTAAATCCGCGTATATAAGAAACTATTTACTGAGGGTTATGTTGAATAAGGTTCTTCTTTGAAAGGTATTAAATCATTTCGAAGTTCAGTTTATTAGTCCTGTATGAATATGAAAACTATGACTTCTAGTGGCTTTTAAAGACTTCTAAACTTTTCACTAATGAAGTGGCCTAAAAAGTATCTATTGTTGAAATGTATACAATGCTGAACATACGCAATTGAAACTTTCTATAATAATGTTTTCTTTGAGAATCTGGTAGTCTTAAGCATCGAAGCAAACTTTACTACTTAGCAATAAGAATCTATTTTTCACCAAACTGGAACAGGTTCTGATGTACGAAGTGCACACTTCCGGAGAAACAGCTTGTTGGTCCCTAGTTTATGTGTTCATATATGCGGGAGTTTTAAACTGTACAATACAGAAAATGAACACATACGAGTATTAACATTATCAAACACTTTTGCCAGATAGAAAATACCGAAACCTGCATATAGAGACCAACAGATGCATTTCATTGAACTGTTGAATTCAGTATAGCAACATGGCAAATTTTGTATTTCATTTCTAATGCGCCTGATATGGACAAGAAACATCAAATGCAGTCAGTTTCATAGATTTGAATCCATATATTGAGTTTTGCTTGATCGCAACAAAACTTTATAGAGCAAAACTATATGCAATAAATCAAAATATACCGCAATAACGAAGAAATAAATCAACAACTAAATCTACTGACCTCCACCATCTCCACTGCCAGGTTGTGCACTGTTTTCATCAAAGTCCCGTTTGAAAATGGACAGTAGCGATGAAATACGAAAATCAAGTCTAATATTCATAATGTACTCAAGAATCTCGATAATTTTCAATTTGGTATTCATAACAACCAAGTCTAGTTGATTACCAGACTTAGGCTTCTGGGCAGCTGAAATTGCTGGTGCTTCTAGAACACAAACATAGCAAATATAGAAGATAAACAGTTATCAGGTATACTTGGAGTGCAATCTGCATCAATGTGTATGTCAGCCTAATGTATATTTTCAAATTTTCTATCTTGCAAGAGACAAAGTTACATAACTACTGTCGTTTACTATACATAATGTGTCACTACAGTAAGTCACGAAACGTGTTTCAGTACACCGTTCAAAATATGGCGATCATGATTCTTTCTGACTAACTCAATATGAAAACAA